>JAJNNQ010000031.1:29446250-30061875 GCA_027886175.1 Phylloscopus collybita | reverse complement strand
TGCAAACCCTGCCATCTTCAAAACATGACAGGTACTAAGACCTACCAAATGAAGTTGCTTTAGCATGTCATAGTCTAATTTTAAAAGTGAGATTTAAAAGTTGATATTCTCTTCCATTTGAATAATGACCTGGAAATCTGAACTTTTTTTTATACTTTTATGTACACTCTATTTTAGAAGGAAGGACAAGAAAGGTGGGGACATCAGCCTAGAATTGGAAATGCTTTGCATTATCTGGTAATCTCATATGCATTATATGCAAACACTATAGCAATCCATCAATGCTGAAAGATCTGCGAACATTTCAAAGATGACAGCTTTAATTCCAGTACAAAGTATATTCTCAAATGTAGCTCATGTCGGGAAGATATCAAAAAAAGGTGTTGTGGTTTGTCTTTGGTTTTTTTGTTTGTTTGTTTGGGGTTTTTTGTTTGTTTTTGTGGTGGTTTTTTTTGTTTTGTTTTGTTTTTTTGTTTTGTTTTGGTTTGGTTTTGGGTTTTTTTTGTTTTTTTTTGTTTTTTTTTTTTTAATTATATTACATTATTCATAGACCAGAATAATGGTTGTTTGGGGAGGAGATGGTAGAGGATTTTTTTTCCTCAGGGACTGAATAAAACCTCTCAGGATGGCCAAGAAAAACAACAACAATTAATCTGAAGTGATTCAAACTCTGGAGAATACTTTTTCCTTTCTACATCCTCTCCCCTTTGGTGCAGGTTTGGTACAGCTGCTGGCAGAGAAGGTTAAAAGTTTATTGCTGTGGACAGGGATATAGTAGTTTCAAAGTCCTGGAACATTAACATGCTAAATCTACTAATCTTCCTATGTATGAAGTAGGGATCTTGAAAATGATGGACCTACTGGAGAAGAAAGAAAGAAAGAAAGAAAGAAAGAAAGAAAGAAAGAAAGAAAGAAAGAAAGAAAGAAAGAAAGAAAGAAAGAAAGAAAGAAAGAAAGAAAGAAAGAAAGAAAGAAAGAAAGAAAGAAAGAAAGAAAGAAAGAAAGAAAGAAAGAAAGAAAGAAAGAAAGAAAGAAAGAAAGAAAGAAAGAAAGAAAGGAGAAAGAAAGAAAAGGAACTGTTATTTTATAGTTTTCTACCCTCATTATCATGCAGAGCCCAAACACCTCTGCCACTGAGCAGTACATCAGGACAAACCCCATAGCAAATATGTGATGTTCTCAGTCATGAAACTGGAATACCAGAATACAAAGAGTGCCTTTCAGATAAACTGGCCTAGTTTATCTGTACAAAGAAAAGAAATTTATTAGGTTCACATTGCACCACCTGGAATTCTCAGAGCACCATCTGTTTTTAAGCAAACAATTGCAACTCATAAAGTAGTATACCTACAGTGATTTACAGAGAACAGTTCAGAACTTTATCCCCAAGTATGATGACAGAAAATGACATACTTTTCTAAATCGATGCTTCCTAGAGAGTCAAGATCAATGCAGATGTCCTTTTCATTCTCTAGTATTGTATCTATTCCTAAATTGGATTGGATTAAATAATATTAGATGGATAGATAATACAATGCATATCTTTTATCTCAATTTGACTAAACATTTGAAATGCTCCTAAAGCAATGTTTCTTCATTTGAATCTTCAGATACACAGCTGGAGATTCAAGTGAATTTCTATTTCTTCTTTGTCCTGCTACTACCTTTGATGAAATTTATTTGAATGTGTGAAAATGGAAGACTCTGACATGGAATTAATTCAGAAAGAAATTAGGGAGAAAAAGTGGGATATAACATGTAAAGTGTCTCCAGTAACTCTTTCTCCTCTTGGTACATAAAAAAAGAGAAAAAACTCTGAGGCACAGAAAGTAAAAGAAAGTTCTTTACTGGCAACTGCACTCACTCTTAAAGAATCAGGATGGTATCAACATTTCATCTGGTCCCTTTTAGTATAACTTTCAGAGCCTTTCTAGCACAGCTTTGATACTGCTGGTATAATGACAAGCTTCAGTGTAGAAACTCCTCCTCTTTTCATGCCTGGTAATGTAAATCCAAAAGATGTTGTGTTCTGACTGAGTGTCCTCCTATTTAATTACTTTTAAAATAATCTACCTCCGTTTTTCCATCAGCAGCGGGTGCCTCAGATCCCAGAGATTTTTTTTATTGTACATGAAGGAAGAAATAATCCAACCAAATACAGATGGCTTGGTTTTACTCTGCAGTAGTAGTCAGCAGTTACATTATCCCTGTTACTATTTTTGTAGGAGATTCTGAAAGACAGAATATCTGAAGATGAGATTTTATCTGAATTAAAAATGTTGATCCAAAGCTATTGTGAAATTAATTTGAACTTGTATCTCAGTTCTAGTAAGTAGATTCTGAGACAATGGTTTTGTGCAAATACTTGTCATATTTCAGAAGTTACACAGATATTTTGCCAGTTATAAATCTGAAAATGATTGAATTTCAGGGGGAGGAAATTATGTGATAAGGTGAGTTAAGTAGCAGTTTCATTTATGGTGTAGTTAAGCTGAGATGTCAGGATTTATGACCCTTGTTGGAAGGGTCTGAATAGTTTTCATGGGAACTATATAATATTGGTGTGCATTTAAAGTTCAGGCCACTCTCAATTCACTTCTTTTTAAAGCAATATTCCAGCCTTTCATTCTTATGACAACTGCTGCCAAAATCAAAATCAATTATTTAGGGACAAACACTTGTTGGTGTGGCTGTGACTGGAGGAAGAATTAAAAACAAAACAAAACAAAACAACAATTTACATCCATCACAGTTTGCCAGTATGACTTGAAGGAGGACAGGAAAAATCATGCGAGGGAAAAAAGTCCATGAGTCTTTTAGACCTCCAGTGGAGGTCTAAGAAGCCTAAGATCCAGTGGTTTGGAGAATTATGCCATGGTCAGAAATATGGTTTGAGATACACTGATTCAGATCCTATCTCTGCGTTTCTCTGTGGATTAAAATCTAAATTGCAGAGCCATGCAATTAACTGAACAGATCATCACAGGGAGCTTGGAGCTGGCTCCAGAGCTGTGGCAGAAGTGATGCTTAATTCCATCTTACTCTGAACACCTAATTCTTCTGTGCCCTCTAACAAACAGAAGTTGCCCTCAGCAAGATTTTTGGTTAGTTCCTTGATATCAGCAGGCATCAGAATACCCCAGCCATTACTTTCTCTTCTGCAATAGGATTTCTTCCACAAATTGCTGGGGAAGTTGTAAAGTACTGCTATTTCTCTAACTTATTTCATTATTAACCTACAAAAGAGGATGCACCATTAACTGGCCAAATGGAACTTAGATCCTTTCAGGCTATTAGGATAAATAAGTTATTTTTAACCCTAGACACTAAAGCCTGCCTATAAATTTAGCAATATAATTTAAAATACCTTTTTGATATTTGCAGCTTAGGCAGGATAGTTTAGTGGCAGTATTAGATGATAATTGCAAAGTTATAGTCAAGGTAAAAATTACTACAAGAACAGATGTCCTAAGGGTGTAACAGACTTTTGATTCTGGTGTGATCCAAAAAAGGGTGAAGGTGTGAAACTAAAAGGCAACTGGTTTGAGAAGTTTGAGAAGGAAAACAGGGAAGCAATCACCAATCTTTGCAGAACCTGTTAAGCAATAATTAGCAGGAGTTCAAATAACATGCTCTCCTAAATGATTTGCTCATTCATGGCCACAGAGATTTAAAACTGATACCCACAACTGCTACCAGCATGCTGAACGTGTGCTTTTCACTAGTGTTTTAGTACTGGCATATTTCTAGTGTCAGTTGACAAGTAGATTCACGTGAGACAGAGTTGGAAGGAGAATCTTTCCCTTGCTGAAGAGTTCAACTTTCATGTGTAACTGTTTAAAGCTGAGAGGTAAAGAGTAGCTAAGGTTGTTGAAGAAACGTGCTGTCTTTTTCCCCACAGGGTAACATTCAAACATGACAACTAGAACATCAGCCTCTAATTCAAATTTTTTGGGGAGTGGCATTTGCTCAAAACTTGAAGGAGTAGAGAATAAGGATGAAAAAAATATTAAATTTACATGCAATATGGCAACTAAAACTCCAAAGATTCTTAACTTGAAAAATGAAATGTTCTGATGCACACACCTACTACAGTTAAAATTCCTTGAGCAATTTAAGATACATTTAGATTCTATCTGACTTGTATCTTATTGTCAATGTTAAAATACTTAATAAAAACCCCAAAACAAACCACCGATGCACATTCAATTCTATCTTGGTTTTCCTGCAGTTGGGAGCCCCTCTGGCTGCATTTCATAGTTGCATCTGAGATTATGAACAAATTCAGAGTGCTGAAAAATATGATCTTAAATGTGCTGCTCACAGGCACTGATTTTAGAAATAAAACAAGTATTTAGATTTCAAAGCAAGCAAGGACTCAAAATATTAAGAAAAAATAGATTATTTCATCCAGTTTTCACCATTATGTGTGGTATAATGTGTATCATTCTGAAAGCATGACTTAACAGATATAAATCAGCAAAGTTGTTCCAATTTCAATATATAATCTTTAAGGAGCAATCTGGGAAACGTCAGTTAGAGACAAGACTGTGGGGAAAAAACAATAATAAGAAAAGGCCTGGAGTGAACTGTAATAGTCACCCAATGATCTGAAGATGGAACCCTCACAAATTGTTGGGATTCTTGTTTAAGTCAGACTTATTGACCAGGGTTCATTAAATGCTATATTGTCCCAAAGAGAAGGCTGGTCATGCATAAAAGCATTTCTGTTAATGGTATAAGCCCACTGAAAAAGGAAGAAAAATCCTAAAAAAAAACCCTCAAAAAACAAAACACAAAACCAAAACAAAACAAAAAAAAACCCCAACAAAACAAAAAAAAAACCTACACCAAAAAAAAAAGCCCTAACATACTTCAGTAGTTTAGAGTTAATTGAGCTTTTCCAGGGGGAAATTCAGAGCAGGACTTTATAGAATGATTATAGACACCCGGATTCTCTTTGTTTATGTCCTGAGGAAGCTCTCGGGATTCATAAGAAATTAAATGGTAGGTGATATAAGTAGAGCTGGATGAAGTCTCCAGCAGGTCTCCAATGGAGGGTGAGTGTATCACTAACCCACCTTTGTAATAAGATCATTTTTGGAGGACACGTGTTTACCTGTTGTTGAAAACACCCTTTGCAATCTATTTTTCAACAGTTGTTAATCAGTAGTTTTAACTTCTCAAAGCAAAAGGCTTCTTGGCTATCAATAAAAATTGTTAAAATTCTGAATTACCTATTTTTTCTCCTATTTTTTTCTAGTTTTTCTTTGGTCATAATTGAATATCTAATTTCTTGCTTGAGAAATTAAACTGTTGTGAAATAAGGCAGGTAAAGGAGAGCTCCTGCTTGCTCCTGTCCCACGGGTGTGTTGATGCAGTAGCCCTGATTTGTCTGCATGCTCCGTGGGCTTTAGGCTCTTCTTTCTCCCTCCTTGTACAACACAAAGCTGAAGAAGACCCAGGTTAAGGCAATCATACATCCTAATACACCGAGCTTCTTCCCTCACCAACGTATAAACACACTTTGCACAGAGCTGAAATTTTGTATTTACCTGGTATCTTTCAATTAAAGAGAAACTTATTTAATTACTTGGACTGCTTTGCTCATGTGTTTGTTGTTCATTTGTTCGTTTGTTTGGGGGTTTTTTTGTGGCAACATATCTTCTCTCCAATATTTGCAAACCATGCCAAGGTTTTCACTGTTATGCTGATCCTGGTTTAGGAGACCTTTTCATAAAGGCAAGAAGCAGTAGCAGTAAACAGTTTTACAAAACTACATTTACAGGAAACATTTTACAGGATTCTAAAATTAAACTTGATTGAGGGCATTTGTTAAAGAGCTAAACAAATTAGAAGAACTTAATAGAATATTTTAAGCACTTTAAAAGGAAGAAAACAGATCTTTCCCCTTGTACAGTTATCTTGAAAAGCCTTTTAAATAAATAACGCTATGACACTTGATATAATTAGATTCAAAACCTATCATGAAATGGTATCCATTTAAGGGCTTCTATTTAACAAACTATCAGGGCTTTGGATTAGGGGAAGAAGAGAATCCTGATGAACAATTAAACAAATGTCATCTCTTCACTCGATCCACTTTTATTTGTTTAGTGAAGAAAACATTAATGGAAATGCAGATACATTAGGACATTATGATAACTAGTACATTAATAATGCAAATAGCTTAAGAAGGTTAATTACTTCTCAAATGAGTAGTTACTGTGTAATGTTCTTCCTTTGCAAAATACACCAACTCATTGAAAGATAAAAGCAATTTTTTTTTTGTCTGCAGCTACTCTTGAAATATACATAAGCATTTTGACCTGTTGGGATTGAAAACAATTATCAGTCAGCAATTATAGGATGAAGTCCAGCATTCAAAGATCAGGAATACATTATCAGTGAAAAATCTTTGGTCTTTATACAGTATCAAAACCAGACAATTACTTCTTTGACTGCTAAAACGTGCTTTTCCCCAAAAGGCCAAAACTGAGCACCAGAAGCACCACGTTTGAATTTCAGATGATTATTGCTGCTCTTGAAGACAATTAAACCACAATAACTGCTCCCTTGGTTTGCATGAATGCATTCTCTCAGTTGTTTTAACATTGTTTGAGATCCAACACATGAAGTCAACTGTTTCTGTTAGATTCAGATAAATGACTGAGTTGATTTTTCTGGTTTAAACTGAAGCATAACTGTGATTTCAGCATATCTACTCTTTCATTAGTTACTGACAATAAGAAAAATATTTGAGTGTATCCTGCCACAGATCAGAGCAAAAGCCAGGTTTTGTTGCAGTGAGATCAGCATTTGATGGAACAAATCATAAAATGAAATGATATGCAAGTTTCCAAAGGAAGCTCACTTTCAGAATTATTATTTACTCTTAGGTTTGAAATCACTGCTTTTGGCTTCAAATTTTCCAAGATTTCCTAAGCCACAAGGAGAAAGTAGCCACCCATTACTTCAAGCAAGAGGGAAGCTAACTTCTGTAAAGTGTTGTGGTAGGAACCAAGGTCACACTTACTCCTTGCAGTTACTAATCAAATGTGGGATGGAGAAATCTCCCATTCAGGCTGTCTATTGTCCTTTTGGAGAGGGTGTTCTTGCAAATTAGTGCTCTTTCTGTAGTCCTTGCTGTGTATTCCTAGTTATTTTTTCCATGGAAATCTCAGTTTTCCTTATTTTGTTCTGTCTATCAGTTAAGTTTGCAAGCAGTGCCACTGATGTGACATATTTAGGTATTTTCCCACCACAGTCTCATGCTCCAATAAACAGGTACAAGGTGGGCTCTTCAACCTCTTTCACCATGCAGGGCTGATGACAGCAGTAAATGAACAAACTCTCCACTCAGAGGTGCAACCCAACACTACAGAAGGTGAAATCTAGCTCTGAAATACTTCCAAGTAATTATAAATACAGGGTTAGGATCTTTGTTAAAATATATAAAATTATTGACATCTACTCAGGGTTGTGAGTTCAGTACCTTGGAAAACAGGGGTTTGGTTCCCTTCAGCACTTGAGAAAAACACGCACAATGAATGTCAATATTCAGAACTAACAACAAAAATTAGCTCTGAGCATTGCTGTACTTAATAGCAGCTGTTAATATAATAACCTTCATGGATCAGTTCAAATTACACATTCTTATACATTTTTCTATGAAGATTTTTTCCACACTTTTTAATTGTGAATCCTAAGATTTCCTGCATTCTGCTAACCATATGCATTTTGTGTGTTTTCCTAATGTTGATATATCTGAACCTTTCTATGGCTCAAATGATTTTAAAAGATCCATATTTTCTGGTATGATGTCAAATATTTATAAATATCCCCTTTATTTTTCATACCAGGTCTTACTGTCATGTCCTCATACCTTTTTTCAGAGAATTTCAGTCCCTGTGTTTGAATATTGCATTGAAGAAGACATTTTTGCAATTTGATAATGAGTTATTATGGCATAACAGAATCCATTAGCTCTCCTTAAGTCTCCCTAAGTCTGAGCCGTTGGCTGCTCTCTTTTTGCAGTCAAACATCAGAAAGTTCTTACATATGGGAAAAAAAATGCAAAGTTTGAAAGATGATTGTGCTTGCAAAGTGAAGTTTCCTGTTTTGTTTCTCTAGCTACAAGGTGGTAAAACCATACTGGAAAGATCAGATACCAATGACTCACCTAAGAGGAAGATTTTTGTTCACTCTTTTTGTGGGGAAAAAATGCTAAAAAAGCACTCTTTCTAAAGTAAAAAATATGTATGTGAAAACAAAGTTTTCACAACATTGGGTCATTTTGTTTTGTTCTTGTTTTGTTTCATTTTAGGGTTAGGTTGTACACTAACACCGGTATTGTAATCACCAGATAAACTGAAACAATAGGATTTTGTGATACTGATATGAAATGTGAACATGACCCCCTCTCTCCATCATCATGTGTTTGTTTAAGACTTTCTAGTCACAATTAAACATTTCCAAAGATATCTTGCTAGGTTTCAGATCTGTGACTTTTCAACAGAATAAAACCAATGCAGTAACACTGATGACTATTTTTGGGTACAGCTCAAAGACATTTTTAATAGGTGTAAATTCTACTCATACTTTTTTTGGTGGGTTTTAAATATTAAATGAAAGAAAAAATGGTCATTATTAACACGACACGTTGGAAAGAAAATGAGTTCATAAATATTTTTGCTATTACTTAGTTATAGCATTCTATTTCTATTCCCTGTGGAAGTAGTATTAACAGTGAGCATAATTTTGGAGCCCCAGAACGTATGCAGCAGAGATAAGGCTGCGGTCCCAGGAGCTGCTGCATGGCTCCACCGTACATCACCCTGACGAATCCTAACCATTTATATCCTGCTTTTTACTGGTTACTGTAAGCAAGGGCAGTTAGTTTGGCCTTACTGGAACTGGGCAACAGACCCATCTCTCATATTATGAGATTAACCTGCCTCACAGCCCCATGATAAATGCGCAGCAATTTCTTTGTACATTATTTATTTAGTATGTTTCTACTTGCTGGATCTAAAAATTTGCTATTGAATTTCTAAAATTTTCTCTTAAAACTTATGTACATGTATCTACCAGGAGAGGGGAAAAAACATTTGAACAGTCTGTTGTAGATGAAAAAGTAAAAAGCTTTTTGATTTTTGCTTTCTCATACCAGGAAAAATGAAAAGAAGCAAACAGCATACCTTGAAAACACTTTTTCATTAACTATAAATTTTTAATAAAGAAAGCCAGATTTTAATATTTTTTTAATACATGATAATTTCTTCAATAGGTAGTTTATTCAAATCTGCCTTAGGTCACAGGAAGCTCAGGAACTATTGATTGGATCAGCATTGCCTTCATTGTTTGCTGTTCAAAATGAGCTCTTTATTGTCTGAAGTTGTTCACTGGGGTCATCTGATGCCATTTATAAACCTATCAGCAGAACACCCACATTTTTCAGAGGTTTTGTGCACTTCTGGAATGAAAACTCATTTGAAATCTACACAAAGTTGCCTAATTTCTTTTCCCTATTCTAAGCGTTTGGATCTTGTTTTAAACACATTTTATTTAATTAAAATTCTCTACTGATTCCAGTGAGATTGTATCAAGTCAAAACTGGTTACCATTTAAAAGCACCAATGCTCAGAGGAGGCCAAAGGAGGGACTCACAAGTATTTTCAAAGTGATTTTAAAAAACCAAAGTCTCAATTAGGCAATTGTATTCATCCATTCCCAATCCCCAGCTCACCAAGTAATTCCAGTTTATCAGCTGCAGTATACAGAAGTGCATGCCTGTGCCTTAATCAGTACAATCCACTCCTCTTTCCATTCACACTTCCCAATACCAGGTGTACTCATCCTCTTAATGTCCAGCTTTGGCAGGAGCGCAATGCAGCTTTGGGGGAGTGGAAATTACAGAGGAGCTTGAAGGTCTGTATTTTAAAAAGAGATTGTGCTTATGGTCTCATACCCATCGAGCCTGCTTTTTAACTGAGCCTGCCAGCAGCACTACTGGAACCAAGGGCCAGTTAGCAAGTCTATTGTAAAGGATGCTTTTGAGAGTCTACATGTAAGAATTCACTCTGAGATGAAATTCGGCATCAAAGGCCCTGGCATAAAGCTCGCTTAAAATGACACTTGTGCAAAAGAAAATAATTTCAGATCTAATTCAATATTTCAATGGGGAACTGCAGAAAGCGTTCAAATCTGCTGAAAATCTGGCCTTTATAATATTGTCTCCAGGAAGGTGTCTGATAGAAAAGTTTCAGTGCCAAGCAAGAACAGAATTATCCTCCATTTAGAAGGAAGTAAATAGATCATTTCTCTCTGACCTCCAAAGAGGAAGGACTATTCTCTCCGCACGGCGGTGAAATGTAATAAAAAGAACGATACCCTTGGGATCCGTTCTACCAACAAAAAGCTACTGAGCACACTAACAGCATAGATAATCAAGGTAGTTGCATGAAAAATGAGAAATTCAAAGGATTGCTGGGAATGGGACTCGGGCCAGTAAGAAAGAAAGGCTTACAGACTAGCTAGGGGCAGTGGGTATAATTTAATGTATTTCTGGCAGAAAACAAATAAGAAAGTACTCATCTGCAATTACAGAAGATGTCATCTCTTTTGAACTGGAGTTTGCAGAATCTATTTGTAAATAATGCTGTGTTTTCTCCTTGCCTCCATCCCTATACCAGCACAAAGCTTTTGCTCTACCCTGGCATTAATCCCACATACACTAAAAAGTTCAGGAAAGATTAATACACTTTCAAATAGGGTAATATTTCACATTTCCACTACACTGCACATTATTTGCAATTTCATTCAGAAAGACATGGATAAAATAAGCATTTGGAATTTTGAGATCAATGAGGCTTTTTCACAGTGCTGTGCAAGAGCATCATGGTTTTGCTCCAGAAAAACCCCGGTGGCTGTAGTTTCCAGGCTCTCTGCCCTTGGAAGGTTGATCCTTGTTGGGTTGTTGTGTGGTGCAGTTCATTTGTCTGCCTTGGTGCTGTGGAGGGAGCCCAGGCCTGACACCTCGCACACATGTGGACAGTTGAAATTTGTATTCTGAAGGACAGCATCTGTCTTTGTGCCAGTCCATTAGGCCTGACTTTTCTCTGGGGATTGTTGGAAAGACAACTGATCTGTGTGAAACATGGAGAATGCTCACCTGAGCCCCTCTCTGTCACACCCTGAGGATTTGGGCACTGCCTGGTCACCTGCTCACCAGACCCTGCACTAGGTGCTCCTCTGCACACCAGAACGTGCTCTACAGGACTGCACCCTGTGTTTGGTGTTCATAGCAGGGTTTGTTCCTGCCTCAAGCACTTCTCTGAGTGTTTTGCTAGGAAAACAGAACTTCTGGCTTAAGTGATCCCAGCTGCTGATTTCAGTGGGGTCTGCCTGAGCGGGGTGTATTCCGCTCACCATATTTATATAACTGGGAAAAATCCTACTGATTTCTCTTAAAAGAGTTTACCTATACTGCCTGAGCTAAGTAAGCCAGTGCTTTCATATCCTGTTTGTTAACACAAGACTGTGTGTTCCTTAGTCGGTGCTAATTCATCCTGTGGTAGGTGTTCACTTTGTGAACTAATGCTTTAGCAAGTCATTATTCAGCACCAAAGTTTTCTCATGATTATAACCAAAAGATAAAGCATGTCAGCTCCAGTGTAAAGCACTGATATATTAAATTAATATCTTGGATTAACAGTGGCATCAAACATTGGTGTTGTATCAAAATCCTTAACATAGTAGGCCAGTTGCCATGGAGATGGCAAAGTTTCAGAATGATTTCGTAGTAATGACAACAACTTAAAAACCTAAGTGCTTCCAAGTAGTCTATAAAGCTGCAAAAAGAGGGGCAAAAAAGGCAATTGCTATTCTTGAAACAAGCTACAAGTTCAAAATACCTGATATTCTGAGCAGGTGTTTCAGGAAGAAAACAAGTATTAGCTGTTTCTGTACAAATACCTATGGTATATTGGTTTTACAGAGCCCCAGCTTTTGCAGTGAGCAGTATAGTCCATATTTCTTTGAATTTAGGGTGTTCAACATCTATAATGTTTGCGGGTTTTTTCAGTTTTCTCTGTTCTACATATGCACTTTTCTTCATTAAGGATGAAAAGATCCATCAACAAACTGCTTACCCGATAGTACGAGTAAAAAAATTCCTCTTGAGGCTTAAGGCATCCCATTTGATACTGTCAGCAGGTATAAAACCCTACCTAAGCTGTGTTCCTGTTTGACTAAACATTAACTTGGTCCTTTTAGAGGAAGAAAATAATGTGTTCTGTAAAGCTGTTGTCTTCTGTGGATCAGACTGAAAGTGTTGATTGCAATCAGTGATAATTTGAGGGAAGTTTTGAGAGGCTAACGTGGCATTTTTCTGTACTCTGACTGGCTGAATGAAATTATCTCATGTCCATTCATCCATATTCTGCATCTTTGCAAAGAAAGTGACATAAGTGACTTGGTTGCAAATTACAGACAAATCCACTGAATTTGCTAGACCTGTAGAACAGGAACTCTGGCAGGAGTGGGGAACTGATCCCCCTGTACCTTTCTAATTGTATAAACAGTGATTTCTTTTCTCATCACCAGAAAGAAACATAACTAAAAAAAGGAAAAAGGAGAAACATAAATTCCCTCAATCTAACCCCTAAAGTTTGATTTTATATTATGAACTACGGTGATATTGAGTAGAATTTAATGGCAGAATCTTACAGGGGGCAGTTTGACTGCAACACCAAGATATGCGAAAGGCAAAAGGCTGAATTGTTGATGCAGATTTTAATAGACAGAGATCCACCTCAATTATTCTTTATCTATGAATGCATTATTATTCTATGTAAATATTAAGGAAAAAAATAGTAGTTGAGCCAGTTCCTGCTTTCCCCTAGCAAAAGACTGACACAATAATTAGTTCCATTAATAAGAACTTTTCAGTGACACTTGAGGAAGTGCAGAATGAAGAAACCTCATGGTCTCAGCATAACTTACTGAAAGGAAGTTTAACCTTCAGGGATTTTGAAAAGCACTGGCCTAACAGTACCAGAAGCTTGAATTCAGTATCTTTTTTGGGGGGGGTGGAAAGCACCTATTAATCTCCATCTATTCTGGAATTAAATTATAACTTTTATAGAGCCTATCTACGTTTCCACAATTTCTGTGACAGCAAAAGCAATCCACAGCTTCATGGAAGAATTATCACACCCATCTTTTGTGAAAGGAGTTGATATTGAGATCTGAGATGTGTTTGTTTGGGGAGAACGCAATTACAGGGAGCAAATTCAGAAATGAAACAGTAAAACATCTCATTTCACCAGAGAAAGCCAAATCAGAAGGGAGCATTTCCAACACAAGTTCATGCCGTTGTTAACAAAATAACCTGTGCATTTTAGCAGTCACATATGCATAGTCCATAGGGTTTTTTCCAGTTACATGTGGAGGTTTTGCCCCTGTGTCTGTCAGATAAATCAAAGAGGCAAATGAAAATGTAGTACTCAGGAACACCATTATATTATGTCACACCCCCTGGAGGGCTGCAGTTTTGTAATGAAATGAATAAATTACAAGGAAGCAGTTTGATAACCTGAAAGTTATACCTGCCCTTTAGGACAAGCATGTCAGGATAAATTTCATTTAATTACACTGAGCACAAGCCAAAAAATAAAAAAAAATAAAAATTCAAGCATTATCTTTTTTTCTGAGGCTCCATGTGTGTAACAGTGAATTGACCTCATTTACTTCTACTTTAGTTACATCATTACCTCTCCAAAGAAGTGACACTGAAATGTGTTTCAGTGAGGAGAAAACTAGAGTAACAGTGTTTAACTAGGCCCACATCTCAGTAATTCAAAATGGGCCACAGACAGAACTAGCTCAGTGTTGATTATTATATTGATGTAAACTCAAACAATTGCTGAGGGTTTTTGCTGCTGCATGTACAGCCCTCTGCAGAAACAAAAGCACTCAGCAGTTCCCCATAACTGGTAGTTTGAAATTTTGAAACAATTAACACTGCAGGAGAATGCACACAATAACCAAGTGCTTTCTACATGTTAAAATTCCCATACAGTACACAACACCTATAATTTCCTCTTATTTTTTCACAGTAGTATTTCAAATCAAATGCCAAGAAAAGATATGGAAGAGCTTGTTTTAATTTAACCTGAGGCTCACAATGGAGTTACCTCATTGGCTTCACTGAATTTCTTGACAATTAATCTCTGTGTTTAGGAAAAAATGTTTGCTTTTCCAAATGTGGGCTTTTTTCAGAGTTTTATGTCAGGAATGTGAGAAGTTACTCCATACCTCCTTTTCAAACACTACTACAGCTGCTGCTAACTTAACAAAGGGGCAAAGACAAAAACAAGATATATGCTGTAATAAAAGTTTTTCATAATGTCACAAAATACTAAAACAAAACCAGCCAAGTGTGCTATTCTAGACAAAAAAATTATGCCATGTCATTTTCAGCACCATTTCTGGGCAACACCCCTGTGTAACGTCAAAGACCAGCCATTGATAGTTTATAGCAAAAATTAAAATAAAATCAGCTCACAACAGATTGGCGTTTGTAGGAACCTGCCATTCACACCACCCACAGGCAGCTAAGGGAAGGATCTTCCAGGCACCTTATGTTTAGATTTAAGCAGTTCCCACTGAAATCTGCAGCAAGATAACAACTGACTACAGCAGAAGCCAGTTAAAGCCATCAGAGTGTTCTGCTGTCTTTGTGCCCCATCCTAATAAAAAAAAGGACTTTGGTGGAAGTTAGTCTTTGCCATGGGGAAAAAAATAAAAAGAAGAGGCATTATAAAACCACTTACATTGCCTACAGGAACTTGGATGTTTCCACTGAGGAAGAAGGGAACTGAAAGAATCAAGAAAAAAATTTGAATACTGCATCTCTATGGTTTCAGCTTGCCCAGCTTGATTGTAGAGCCACCTTCTGGTTTCAAATAACAATTTCATACTCTGACAGTATGAATGTGTGTGTGTACTTTTGTTATGCTTTTGGAAGTGTTTCAATTCACTGCTTTTAGCCACGTTAGAAAAATGACACAGAAAAGAAACACTGCAGATTCTGCTTTGTTCTGGATCCAAATAGCCCAGTGGCATATTTGGATATCACACAAACTCTACCTTGGGCTCTCAGGACCATTTATGATTATATGAGAAGCTGAGACTGCAAACATGAATCCTGAGAAATGGTGAAACAACAGTGATAAGAGTCAATAGAAACAGGATGGGAACAGTTCTGGATTGATCCTGGCAACATTCTCTTTCCACAGTGCACTTCCCTGCTGGTTTGACTTCTAATAATGTTACCCTCTGAAACACAGAACCTCATTAATTCCGTTTTCTTGATGTCTGACCATTCTCTGGCTTGGGCTGATTGCTGTAAGTTTTAGCTAATACAGCGTGACGTTTTGAACTGATTACAGTGTTAGAGGTGTCTGCCAAATGATTACAGTCCAGAAAGAAAACTAATCATACAACATCTGAGGCAGAGCATGAGTGTTATAGTGTCACGCTAGTTTGTGATAAGCTTTTCTTACAGTTGTGTGATTAGAGATGGCTGATCTGATCCCAATATAGGCCTCGCCTCCTGTGTTTCAGACAGACCAAGGATTACAGAGGCACAGAGTGAGCAGGTTCTCAGTGGCATCATGATGAGACATGGGAGGGAAATACTAGCTAAAAAAAAAGTGTTATAGCAAAACCCCTCTTTGTTTTCCGTTTTGAAATGAAGAGGCATGAGCAAGAGGTTGATCACCAGCCCAGACCATCAGAGATCCTGTGGCTGTGGCTTAGAGGAAGAAATGAGCCCCTCACACTGACAGCCTAATCTGCACTTTCCACATTCCAGATAACTGCTCTAATCACAGACCACCTCATTTATCTTGGAGCTGTTCCAGGCTCTATAAGCAATTTCATTCCCATTAGAGCAATGATGTGAACCTTCATCTGCCACCAACATGTCATGCAAGATTCCTTACCACAGGGCCCTCAAATTCTTTCCCTTTTATTCAGAATGCAACATTATTTATAGAAACTTGAACAAGTCCAACAGAAGCAAGTACAAGGACAAGATGAACTCTTCAGCCTCTAGACAGCAGATTAGAGCTTTCCTATTCATGTATGCCAAACAATATATAAAGAATTTGGCGTGGAAGCCTCTTTTTCTCGAATAGAAATTGAAATTTCAGTAGTGGTTAAAGGCATTCATTATTAAAATTAGCATTTTGCAAAGGTCTTTTTTTGTTGGTAAGCTGGCAAAAAAAAAAAAAAAAAAAAAAAAAAAAAAAAAAAAAAAAAAAAAAAATTACTCCTGAAATGTGGGACTCACTGTAGATGAGGCCAGTGATGTGACACAAGACAGAACAAACGTATACAGGAAGGCAGCTCCCACATTCTCAACGCAGAATCCCTCAGGTTCAGTGGCTGATCCTGCAGCAGTTCATAACATAAAGTCAAATGTTGCTTCCTTAGCAACTCTGCAGCCATCAGGGAATTAAAGTTATTAAAATCTGAATTTTATGAAAGATATGAATCTTACATTCAGTGGTACCTAAGCCAGGTACTGTTGAAATCAATGGTGGAACTTGTTCCAATTTAGCAAGGCTGCATTCTAACAGCCATAAAACATACACTGGTTGCATTTTCAGTGTTCCTGCTCTTTACCTTACATACACACAGACACATGAGTTTGGAAGAATGCAAATGGCTTGTTGTTTTTTTTTTAAAAAAAAAACTTTGAAATATTTTTGGTATCTGATAAAGAACCGATCACCTTTCATAATTATTTTTAAATTTCTATATTGTTTTGATGTTTAGCTGCTGCTGTGAGGCAGCTTTACAAACCTTCTGCTTTTATGTTCACAGGAGCACAGTTGAACTATTTAGTTCACATTACATTGATTGCTGCTGAATAGAGGACTTTTGAAGTATCACTTTAAATCTGTTTGATATTTCAAAAAAAAGTCCTGTGCTATCCTCATAGTAGAGACTTTGAAATTATTTCCTGAGAATAATTAAAACAAGTTAAATTATTTATAACTGTAAAACCAAACAAAACACATTCTGTTAGGTCTTTTAGATCAATATCTAACAGGAATGTTTTGTTCTCTGAATGTGTCCTTCACACTACTTACTCTTAGAGAGCAAAATGAATACTATTTATGAATAAAAATAAGATTTTGTTTAGTGCTCCTGAATTCTTTACCTGTATTTCTGCTCAGGAGGGAAGTCTACAAGCTGTACCAAAAGTTAGAATAACAAAGCATTTCTTGAAGGCACACAGGGCTTTATACACCTAAAGTAACAGCCCTGCTTTTGGTCAGAGAACAGGTATTTTCCAAAAGGTAGCACAAAAATGATCAAGATCTCAATTAAAATGAGTGAGGAAATGCTGGAGTATTATATGGAAGAATTTAATTCTTTTCCTCTGAAACCTACTGGATAATACGTTACTGAAAAAAAAAAAACCAACAAAACAACACTTCAATAACTTCAATAGCTGGATAATACAGTACTGAAGGAAAAGCAACATTTTTGATGCTTAGCCCATGCTCCTCTATAACTGTTTGAAAAGGAAACAGTAGAAGTTTAGTTTCTTATCTTTTTTTAGTTAGTTTTCCCAAAACTTCAAGTGGTATATAATACAAAGAGGAGGGAAAAAAAAAAACAAAACAAGAAAAGAAAGAGAAGACAAAAGGAAAAAGATATTCTCAAATAATAATGTCGGACGTGCAAAAGATTCTACGCTTGGAAGTGTAAACGGTAAAGAAAGAAAATAAGATCAAAAGCACCTTTATAGTTACAAATTGATGGTTTCGTTTAGCTCTTCTATATAAAAGCAATATTTCCACACATTTGTAATCAGTAAATAGTGTCTTTATAAGCAGAGTATTTACTGCAAATTAAAGTGATCAATATTCATAATATTAATTTTATTCTATGCTAGGTTGATTATTAGTTACAGTTGCTTTTTCTCCTCAGAGGTTTTTCCTCACTCATTTTTACTTGGAGAATCAGGTAAGTGGAATCAGAGTGGATGAATCTATGAGATAGATGAGTGAATTAGACAGAATAATTTGTCAAGACACAGAAATATCACTTCTTCCAGGGAATGATATACAAATTATTTTAAGTTATAGTGGCCTAAGAGAATAGACTTCATGACTTTTCCTCTGATGTGATTTGTTCTGTGATGTGATTTGCAAAGAAAATAAATTATCACTCTCTTGAAAGAAAAACAACTCTGATTGGGGCCATGTTTTTGATTACTAGGTGCCTTATTCATTTAAGCAATTGTCCTCTAAAATGTTTCTACAGGAAGGAAGACTTGAGGAAATGGAGCTACAGGAGAAAGGCCTGATAGAAGGAGGGGTAAGGAGAGCATTGTAACATCCCTTGTTCATGGGAGTAAGGAGCCACGGAGAGGACCTGCACTTGGAGCTCATTGATATGGACCTGGAAGCATAAACTGCTGCCAGCAGTGTGCCATGCAAAGTTTATTTTTATACAGTGCTCTGAGACTACAAACAGGGTATTTTCTCCATGGATGTGGCCACAAATTAGCCATTCTCAGTCTTTGGTACCAATTCCTAAATACCATACATGTCTTAGGTTTTCTTCTACCCTTTCAGAGGAAAACATTTGACAAATAATAGCAAACACTTTTTTCCCCTAACTTGACATGTCACAGTGCCTGTCTAACATCATAAATTTTCAGGTAGTAACAGGCATAGTCAAAACTCAAGACCAATTACAGTGAAGATGAGTAGAAATCAAAGGTGTAATAGAAACAGAAAGAGAGAACCAAAGGATTTACCAATTTGCACAGAGGTGTAAATTACTTGTTCTCTTGTTCTGAAATACACTAATATGAAACTTCTGCAAAGTTGGTTTTCTCTTATTTTCAGCATCCTAACACTTTTTTTTTTAAGGGATTTTAAAATGCCATAAGACTGAAAACAAGGGTTTAAAATACCTGGTCTAACCAAAGGGTTTCCCAGAAAGATGGAAATGAAATACCTTGGATAACTTTCTTGTGCAGGAAATCAATGTTAATTCAAGACAAAATAAAATGCCCTTAAAGTTATCCTCGCTTGGGAAAACCTTCCTAAAAAAATATTGTAAGTTTGCATATATATTTCAATATTATATTTAATTTGAATTAAAGCCCACATTTCAACTGAAGCATATGTTTAAATGCCTTGTGTCAATAGACTTAAATATATGCTTAAGTGCTTTCCTGAAATAGGATTTATGCCACAAATTATGCCTTAGATTATTACATTGAAACAAGTTTCTAATTATAATGTATTACCAGTTCTGTTGTCTATTTTCCTGCTCCATTTAATCAGTCTGGAAAGAAAGCTATTGTGGTAATTTCATCTTTTGTTGTAGATGGATGGGAATTAGAACAGAGGCCATAAGCAGCTGTACAGTGGGGAAATCAGGATTTGGATCCAGGAGCATTTCCTCTAGGTCTTTCATATTTTTTTCACTTCCTGTAATATCTGGTTCCAGCAATTATATAATCATTAAATCATACTGTTCACTTTAGGATGCCATCATTTTTGTTCCCTTGTTTTTGGAACAACACTGCAACCCTTATATGATGGTGTTTTCCTCTTTTTCTGCCTCCTTAATGACATTTCTGCCCATAGATCTTTTCCATAATAATATTGGAGCCTTCCTTGTCCTTTGGTTTTAACCAGCCAAGTTATTTACACTGAACTGTTAATGCAAAGAAACAAAAGGAAATTACACTGCACAGATGACAACCTTGAAATTAAGGACTGGGAGTAAACAAAGCCTTCAAATGAAAACCTTAGCCATTTCTCTTCAATGCACAATGAATTAAGGGCACTGGGTAAATACCATCAATCTAATTAGGAAGCATTAAGTGATCTCCCTCATTAATCAGCTCTTTAGTGATTTTCTATGAAATTAGTATTGAATTTTGTATAGAAGCAGTCTTTTTCTTCAAAATTTTTCACACCTGCCTTCACAGTGAGCAAGATGAATCAGCTGTTCACATGCCTGTACATCCAAACATATGCACATACCTACTTTTTCACAGCTGAGCAAATCAAAACAGAGAGGTAAAAGGAGATGGATCCTGAGGCTAGCCCATGTCACAGAAACCATGGCATGACACAGAGCACATGTCCTTTGCCAAATATAGCCATTGGATTCAAAACCTGGAATGGTTCCCAAAGGCAAAGAAATCAGGTTGGAACAACTCCTTCCCGCAGCTCACTGAGTCAGAGGAGTGGAGGGGGTGAGGTGTGATTATCTGAGGGATTCATCTGTGTCTGGAATTGATCTAACATGGCTCCCCATGCCGCACCTCAGAAAGCATTAGGCAGAGGTGAGGCACAAACAAATATGCTCTTATAATTATAGAAAAAAGCAAATTCTCTATTTGTTTCCGAGCAAAGTTTTTCACTAGTTCTCCTCTGCTGTTGTCAAGTTTTTAGGGCTTACTTCGTTACCTATGTTCATGAAATCTTTTTTCCAAATTGTACGTTCCCAGTTAAGCCAGATCCTTTGGGCAAATGAATCCTGTCACAGATTACTGCAGTTCATGTGCATGTACACAATGACTAAATACCCCAGTGAATCAGATATCAGGATCTGTATATGCCTTTTTTTTATCTCTCCCTCAGAGTTTCCATATATTGTTTGTAAAAAGCTACTTTATTTGAACCAGATCTAGAAATCACTGGATGCAGCTAATCAAAGATTCTGACTAAATGGCAGAATGCAGTTTCACCAACTTCTTGTATCAAAAGATTGCTATTTACCTCTAAATCTTAAAAAAATATTGTCAGAAAAATATTCAAAAATTTTATTTAACTTTCCTAATTTGACTCATTGTTTTATGTATTTTCTTTCAGGTACACATCAATGGCATTTTAATAGGAAAACGATAAACCAGGATTTAACACTGCAGTTTAATAAACATGATATATCACATTATGTGATTTAGCCATAAGTTATTTTTTCTCAATACTGCATAGGAATAATTAATATTCATCTTTTTATATGCTTAGGCCTGTGTAGCTTTGCACCAATCTTCAGTCTAATTACACTCAGGCAAATCCCTGTATTTGGACTGGCAGAGGAATTCTGCCATTTCAACATTGGTTTCCATCTAGATTGCAATGGGAGTTTAAAGGAGAAAATAAAAATTCAGAGAAAGTATTTTATAGAGATGTCAATACAAATTTTTAACACTAAGAATTTCTAATATGGAATTTGCTAGAGGAATTTAGAAAAATAGCCTCCCTAGTTTGGGAAGAAAGGATAGAACACCAACTCCCATGTACTTGATAATGTGTTACAAGTTTAGAATTTGCAGCATCTACAAAATGGTTTAACTGCCTGAATCTGATTATCTTTCTCAGTACAATGAACTGGGACAGTAACATCATGGAAGGGGCCTCCAGCCCAACAGTCCCCACTCAATGCATTTTGCATAGGAGAAGTTCACACTGGTTGTGCAGCTGGAAGGAGCAGTCAGCACAACTGCAAATGTGGGAAATCCACAGGTGCTGAATGAAAAGAATCAACCAGGGCAATCAGATGGTCAAACACTGATTTGCCTCTGAGATGAAAATAAAGCCCTCAGAACAAAACCATAATGTCTGTTGGTGTTTGGAGCAGGCAGGGACTGTGCAGCACATGGGCCCAGTGAGCAGAATGTGTGCCTGAGAGTTGCCTGCTCCTGGATGTTTCAATGACCAGCAGACCAATGTGCAGTAACAGCAACAGCAGCACAGTGGAAAGCACCAGCCCCAGGGGAGCAGAATGGAGATGGCCCTGAATGCATGAGTGTGAACTCAAGGGCACGACACCTGTGTGTCTGGGGAGAGGCTGCTGGCATCAGCAGAGAGCAGTGGGATGTCAGGCACCTGGGGGAAGGCTTAAGACACATATCCCCATCTCAGGAAGTGCTTTGAGACTTATCAGCACAGCCATTCAATTACCCTGAACCAAGTCCTAGAGCAGGAAATGTCTCAAGAGCAACAGCAATGAATGCTTCCTCCTCTCTCTCTTCCCATGGCTCACATAGGCTCTCTCATTAGCTGTTGCATATTTTAATTTTCAAGTTGAAATCCTGGAAAAATAGATTTGTGTATACACATACAGAAAAAGCAGCATTAACATACCACTGGGATCCGAAAATACAAGCCTTGAACTGAAGGGGAGTGGCTTCTCTGTCCCTGGGATTTTAGGCTAATGAGAGAAGCTTCAGTGCACTTTACTGTAAGCTGATACCTGACCCAGGAGATCTGAATGAATGATTCAAGGCGGATCAGATTTGGGGCACTGAACTCTGTGTAATCTGTTGGATACCAAATGAACATGAATATGTGGAAACATCATCAATAACTTGCAGAAATATATATTTTGTCTTTAATAAAAGAAGTACATACAATAGGTTTAATTTGCTTTTCACTTGAGCTAAATTCATTTGTGCCAATGGCATGGAGAATTGCTTTCATTTAAGTCTTGTTGCTGAAAAAGCACATTCATTTTTTTTTCCCAAAAGAAGTTTTTTCACCCCTAACAAGCCAGTAATTTTAGAAAAAACCTGTAGCTTGTCAGTTTGACATGGTTTAATTTGCAACAAACGGTAAACAGAGTATAGAAAATGGAAACTCTAATAGAGACAGGCAGAGACAAACCATATTTTTTGTCACTAGAAAAATCTGTGTGGCAAAAAATGAATCACATATATTTGCATTTGTCCCTGTGACATAATGTTAATTACTTATGTGTGAAGCATTCCATTAGAAGGTATGCACCTAAAATAAATAAATGTTAGTTTAGTTAATTGCAGCATAAATGCTAGTCAGTGACTGAGTATTCAGTGCCCATTCATAGATGCTTCCAATTTACATATTTCAGAAAGTGTATTATGTTCCCATTTGCTTAAATGTCAAACGACAGAATGATCCTGATAAATACCATTTAAAACCAAAAAATACTCAGAAACCCCCCAGGCTCAACAGGTTTTTTTTGAATCAAAATGCTTAAGTCAATATGTAGGAGGAAAGCTTCATCTAATTTAAATTTCCACTGAGGAACTGGCCCTAAATTTTACTTATAAGTGTTAGTGCTTCTTCTTCACCCCAGTGTTTACTGTAGCACCCAGTCCTTCCAATTACTCTGTATCAAATGATTTGCTAACCAATGCCAGCCATGAGGGAAGTTGTGTACCCATATTCCAAGCGAGAAGCTTGCTGGATGAGGAGCACTCCTGTTTATCCTAAAGTCTTTTAATATTTCCATGTATTTTTAACATTAGCTTTCTCTGCTTGAGCTTGCTTTGACAAGCATATAATATGGGTGAGAATGATGTGAATACAATACATGAGGCCACTGAAAAGCTTGGGAAAAAATTCCTACTACCACAATTATTTGTGGTAACAGAGCCACTGATCATGAATACAAATAAACTGCAACAGATTCCCCAGGCAGTTGTATGCAGAAGTGTACATATAAATATTTAGCTATTCATATCCAAAGTATTAAGAACAAAGATCCTGAGCTACAGTTGGTCCTAAGATAAAATCATGAAATGGATCTTGGTCATTTCCAATGTTCAGCCTTAGAAAGAACTTTGAGTGGCATCTCATGATGATACTGAGGCCCCAGAGGGTTTTAAGGATGTGAAGCAGACAAATGTAACAGTAAGATATCCAAACAGGTAATGATGACACCTCTGCTGGGACCTCATTCAGAATCACACTATTGGGACATACCACAAATGTGCAAGCTCTATGTTGTGTATGTCCCTTGGTAATCTGGAATAAGGGTTTTGTTTTTCCTTTTGCCTTTGCTTCCCCTGCATTCACCTTCACCAAAAGAGTTTTGTGACATCAAGTTGCTAACTTGCAGTGGGATAGAAGTAAACTGTACTGTCAGTCATATTTCTCTTTCCCCCTCAGTCTCAATTTTACCTGGCAACTTTTCCACTGTTGAAAATAAAGCATTTATGGCAAACAGAAATGTAGTTAATTCTGAGAACATAACAGAGTCATTGTTATCCCAATTCTTCAAACAAATTAACAATTTATGAATCAGGTAGAGACCCAACACATGGTTAAGTCGGGTTTAAATAAGTTCTATGATAACTGTTTTCCAATTGGGGCCATTAAGAATCAATAAAACCAAAGGTAATAAATAGGCAAGTGAAGACTACTAAGGGACAGCAAGATGAGGACAGAAGGAACTTGTTAATAACATACTGAAAACTGAAGAAAAATGTTTCTTGAACAGAAACAGTGACTATTAAGTGGAAAACAAAGAAGTGAAGATAAAGGAAAAGTACTTCAGTAAGGTACAAAAAGAATCAAGCTTAAAACCAGACAAAATGCAGAGCAGAATCAAAATCAAACCATACTTTTGTAATTACTGTCAGTTTTTATTTAATCCAACCAATTATCTAAAATGTGATTCAAGCACACTTGACTTCAGTGAATTGCCTTCTATAACACTTTTATGTGTATCATTCTCAAAAGTCAAGTGTGCACTGATTGCACTTCAGACAATCAGTTACATTTCTAGAACGGTGGAGAGAGGAAAAAAGCCCCACACATTTAAACCATCCATTTAGCATGAAGTTACCTGGAGTTTGGGTGCTCCCCGTGCTCTCCTCTCGCCAGGCGTTGCTCTGCTCACAGCTGGATGCTCCAGGCTGCAGCTCAGGGCAGCTGCATGTGGCACAGGCCAGCCTGGGCTGCTGAGCTGCCCAGCCCAAGGTCAGCTCCTCTGCTGATGGAAGTCAGTGTGAAGAGAGCTGGGAGCAAGAGCTGGAAGCAAAAGCTGGTCCCAATTTTCCCTTAGGAGCTGCTTTAAGCTACACTGCACCACCAGTCTGTCTGTGATCCTGACCCAGGGTTGTCACCACACCTGGCTCCTTGCTAGGAGAGGCCACAGCTCCCATCTGCCAGAGCCACACTTGGTTCCTGGCTCCCTGTCCCTTGCAGAGTGGCCAAACTTGCTACACCCTGTCAGCAACGGGGAGTTTTGTGAGGTTAACAGCAGACCTGTACACACACATCTTCTGGAGCCCAGGATCTGCATGAAAGCACTGTGTGTCATGCTGATGGCCTGCAAAGTTTGCAGGGTGATGTTATTCCATAGGTCCTGACTACCATTAACCCTGGGCTCATCTGCTTCTGACCTTGCAGGCACAATCAATCACCCTGGTTACTTCAACAAGGGCAACAGCCAGACTTACACATGAATTCCTCTCCCTTTTTGGCCAGATCACAAACGGGAGGCTTTCTGAGGTGAATACTCATTCAGACAAATAGTTGTTTTGATGCCAGTCTTAAAATGTCATCAGATCAAGGCACGAACTTATTGTCGGGGAACTCCATCCAGTCTGGTTCTTTGAGTGCTTGGGCCAGGGCAGAGGCCACTTTCCCTTTGCTGAGTGGGGAACAGGGCACAGAACCATCAGACTTCTGAGCTGGGGCAGCATTTTCTAACGCACAGCCAGCATGTCATAGGGTGTAAACAGGGTGCAGAAAAAAAAATGCTTGTTATAGGATGTGGATAAAAAGCTGATGAAATGCAAAAGTCCTTGAGAACAGAAATCTGAGTGTTAAACTGGGAGACACTGGAGCACCTCTGTTGTTATGTCAGCAGTATTTCCTCCACTTTCAGAATTTTAGTAAGGAGAACTTGGAAGAACTGCCCATTTCCCTAGAGCCCACATTTCAGTTGTTGCTGGGAAGCTGTTCATGCAAATAGGGCCGTGCTTTCATTCCAGCTGGTTCTGCCTCTGAAGGCGCTGCAGGTGGCGATTCTTTGTGTCCTTTGATGAGAGAACAGACAGTGGCAGGTGTCCTGTGGCTCCCACTCGTAGGAAGAGCACAAAACCAACGATCAGCCTGCGCCTGTTTGCGCAGAGCGTTTGAAGAGCGGCTGCCAGCAGACACGTTTTGATCAGAGACAATGAGGGAGCGCTTCCTAAGGCATTTTTCTTCGGGGATCTGCAAAGGAAATTGTCAAACACGGATGGATTTCCTACAAAGCCACTTCTGCTTCTTTTCTCCCTCCCCCATAACCGGTATTCCTACAGGGAAGCCCAGGGGTGGGAATGGAGCGTGCATGTAATCAGTTCTGTAGATAATCGATAGACGGACGGTATCAGGAAATTAAACTAATATTTCTAGCAAGGCAAATGACAACAGGAATTCAGCATTTGGGCTTGAAGGATTGATGTAAACTTCAATAAGATAACAGCCAGGATTTTTCATAGTGACTTTGCATCTTTCTAGTTTTGAGGGCCAGATTCCAGAGATATTAAGGCATAAAAAAAAAAAAAAAAAAAATCAAAATCAAACTCCTACAGATTACCTCAACAAACATATGATAGTATATTAATCTGAAAATAACATCCCAGGGCTGCTGGGACTTTTCCCTTAAGTTTCACGTGAATGAACTATAGATGCTTGGATGTTCAGCCTTATAAGGCTATGCCACATTTTTCTTTCAAGTGACTTTTCTTTCTCTTCTAGTTCTGGGATAAAACATTCCATCATTTTTACTATTTTAGTTTAATTTAGGTCAGAAGCATCTTTCTGGCACCTAATTCTAATTTCAAAATGTCAATGATTTTTTCAGACAGATGGGGTTTTTCATACTCTGATCACCCTTTCTTGGGTGAAATTGTTAACAATATCATCTCTAACAATTAGGAGATTTATTTTTATGTCTCTCTGACAGGAAAATCGAACTTCAGGTACTAAGATGGATGTCAAGTTCAAGTGATTATGTTGAGGATTTAATTCACACAAATCTAATCACTTTCTCTAGGTCACTTTTTGAACACTGTGTGCAAAGTCTTGGTTTCAGTGTTACTCACGTTTTCTGAATGCTTACAATTTTGCTCCTGTGCTTGAGATGCATATGAAATCATATCCTAGGACAAGCATTTTTCAGCCAAAAACTCCCGTAAGCCTAAATATTTGACCAGGAAGGAGGAATGACTTTCCCCCCCAGAAGATCATTTTTTCCATTAATAATTTTATATCGGGGAAGT
Organism: Phylloscopus collybita; assembly: GCA_027886175.1. Taxonomy (NCBI): domain Eukaryota; kingdom Metazoa; phylum Chordata; class Aves; order Passeriformes; family Phylloscopidae; genus Phylloscopus; species Phylloscopus collybita. The sequence continues at coordinate 30,034,784 of JAJNNQ010000031.1, read as the reverse complement.
TAGAATCCTTCTTTGATTCTAGTAGTCACCAAATTATTTCTGCTGAAGCAAAAATGACAGCTTTGGAAAACTTATAATAAAAGTCTGCTTCTGTGTGAATCTTTCTCTCTCTGAAATGAAAACAATCTAATGTGGGTCAAACTTAGTGTCATAAGGACACTAAGGGAATGTGTATTTCTGGCTTATTTGAATATCTTTCATGCAAGATATATGCTTAAATTCCACTAATTCACCCAGTGTTGCTTGTCACAGACCATGGTGACAAGAAGTGCTATACAGACTTTAGACTTTTAAACAGCAATGTTTTGCTGGTCCAACCTAGAACAGTCCTTGCCCTCTGGGAAAAAGGTAAAATAACTCACACTTGATCATGCAAGCCTACAGCAATGGAAAAAATCATCCTGAATCAGAGGATGTTCAACAGTGCTGAAGCACACTGGGAGGCACAAATCCAATAAAACAATCGTGTCTAAAAACAGAATGCTTGAAGCTGTGGAAGGAGAACAAGGAGATTTGCCTTGCTACCAGATCCTGAAATGTGCTGTGGGTTCCAGTAGCCCAATTTACAACTCTCTTGGGAAGGATGAGAGTGCCACAGAGCAATTAGCAGGGCTGAGACCTGCTGGAGAGGACATGAGGTCCTATCTACAAACCATATGTAAGTTTTTGCTGATTTTTGTACGTTTACTATAGAAAAGTAGAGAAGAGCTTAGTGATAATAGGTAGGAGTTTAATTCTGGCATACCCTTTCCTATTCCTTCTGCTCTAACAGAGGCTGGTTACTTTTTCTCCTGCAAACACAGTAAGGAGCCTTTTATTTCCCCCCTCTCCTGAGGGGTGAGATATTATCCCCCTCACAGCACTTAGTTGACTGCTAATGTAGAAGCTGTATAAAAGCAATCAGGTGATATGACACATTGAAAACAGGAGTCAAAGAAACACAGATAATATTTTTCAATAGTAGCAGTTCAGGATACATTTCATTTTCACATGAATTCCTCCCATTCAGAGCTGAAACTGAGAAAACAATCTGCCAGTAGAGAGGTCCCAGCTGTGTCAAGGTTCAGTAACAACTAGAAGTCATGACTGGCCATGCCTCCACAGATGTGTCCCTGGGGTTTGCAGGATAGCAATGAGATCAGAAAATTATGAAAAGGGCCCACCAGAAACTGCTGCAGCCTGCAAATGCCTCAGGCTTTTGTTGGGGACAAAGCAGCTCTCGTCACCCATGGCTAGTGTGACTTTGCTGCAGCACTTTTTGGTTGCAAATTATCTCATGGGCTGTCACCTGTGTGGTGCAGGCTTTTTTTATTTATGCATTCGTGTTAAAACAGCAATAGCAATGCAGAAAGTTTTACTGGTAATGCAAATAGAAATAATATTAAACTCCCCAAAATAAAACATTAAACACAAGTAGTGTTACCAGGTAATGTTCAAGCCAATTCACAAACCTTCTCTAATAGTGGAAAAGTGAAAGGTTTGTTGGGAAAAGTCTTTCTACACTGTTGAAAATATCAATACCACATGCTGGGGCTGGAATTCTCCAAGAAACAAATATTGATTTTCCTCTTTTCTGGTGTACAAATGGCAGACAATGGCTGTGTGAACTCTAAATCTTTTAATTGTTTTAAGGGTGACAGATTTTGTTAGTATTGAATTTTTATTGTTCCTGTTTTCTGCTGCCACCCCCACTCCACCCCTCTTTGAAACCTTTGCGGGGGTACTTTGCTTTTTTTCCCTTTTGTGTGTTAAAAAGACAAGCAAAGGAGTAGTTGAAATTAATGTAGTATTCCCTGTACTGCAGTTCACTGTCAGGTCTGATTAATCTAATTTTAGTATTACCATCAGGAACATTGTAGCAATTTCTTGGCAACACAAGGTACTTGTGATGATATAACATTCTTATTTTGAAAAAACCCAGCAACATACATTCCAGAAAATCATGCTATAAAATAAATGTTTGCTGTATAATAGCGAACTGTGGACGTTCCATTTCAGTTCAATTGCTACAAACAGAAATCCTGCTTAGGAATCTGTAAGTTCACCAATTTTACAAGAAACATGAATGGCAAAACTGAACGAGAAAGACAGAGGAATACATAGGCACATTTGTTTCTAATGATCCAAATGCTAAGCAAAATGTGGAGCAAAATGAAAAGGATGAGAGCAAATATTTTTTTCTTTAAATTTATTTTATGGAATAACCACTATTCTTCAATACTAGGTATATGTCATGTAAAGCTTAAAAAGTAGTTATTCATTGTCCTGAAGGTCACCCAGACACAGTAAGTTCATTTCATTTTCCTGACAAGAGATCCAGGCTTGTTATGTACTCTATGAAACATGACAGCGAGGGACGGTCCCTCCAATCCATTTCAAGCAAATCAGATTTTTCCCTCTGAGGAAGGGGGAGAGAGAGGAGGTGGCTGAATCCAATCCTGCTGTACCTGAGCTCAGCCAGGCACAACAGCTGGAGGAGATGCACTGCAGAAGCATCCACATGAGTGAGAAGTGGGTCAGAGTGTGCCAGCGTCTGGGTCCGGCCGTGCCATGATTACCAGGCTAGTGGCAGCGAGTTGGACAAGTCCCAGGCTTGTCCCCAGAGGGGCTGTGCTGACACCCACAGGCTGAAATCCCCTTCTCCCCCAAACAGAAAGTGTGACCATGTGCTTTACTGTGATGCCAGTAGCTTATAATATAGATTTAGAATAAAATATTTTGATATTTCATTTGAATGCCACAGTTACCCTCCTTTCATGAAACATCTTTGCTAATCTTATTTCTTTTCTTATGCCACGTTCATCCCAGTCAAATTATCTGTGATCCTTTTCACTTTTCATTTATCTGGACATGTCACCTTATATTCTGCATGGATCTGAAAATGTATGTTGTCAGTGATTTTTCTTGTCACAAATTTTTAATTACTGTCTACCTATCTTATGGCACGCAATAGAATTAGATCCTTGGAAACTGGAATGCAGCTCCCATTTGGGAATTACACATATGCAGACTGACAGGGTGAGACAGGCACAATGCACAGGCTTTTAGCATCTTTTCTAGCACTTGTGCTTGTAATGGGATGAAGATGAAGCAGGCAGGTCCTTTCAGAACAGAAAACCTCCCGAAGCACCATGTTGAGTTATGGGCAAACACAGCAATTAAATGGGGTGTCAAGCATGTGTGCTAAGGATAAACAAACAGGCAAAACTAATTAGTTAAAAATTTGTCTGGGAATTGGTGAATAATAAGAGCTGTGAATTATGAGACAGCTGTTTTGTGTTGCCAAGTTTTCTCCTGCCCTTTTGGTGATGAAAGTTTATGAAGACACTGAGCTATAGTTTATAATTTATCCATGATGATGTTTGAGAATGGAAACACTAAAGGGATGTAAGAAACCTTTTTTATTGACAGTAAAGGGCAGTCTTGTGTATATAAACATATTTCTATAAACCATTTTAATAATGTAAGTATTCATATAGTATAAATATAGTACTAGATTTGAGATGTCAAGTGGCAGAAAATCTGTCTTTTTTCTGTTTTCCTGAAAAGGTTGTTCTTGTAACCTCTCCAGAGTCATTGTTTATTACTCAAGCTGCTGGACCTGCTTGGTTCCATGCTGATGATACTGCAACACACTGGATATCTTGCCTAAAACACAGACAATTGAGTTCTCTAGCTGCTGGACACTTTAAATTCAGTATTAATATTTTGCCTAAGTGTATTTTGTACTAAAGGAAATTTTAAATTATCGAATCAATTACAGAGGGATTTCATATTCAAATGACATTCAATTTTGGTGTTTAACTAAAGGACACTAAAGATGTAAACCAGTTAAGTTCATTAATAAACTAATGGGAAAAAAGTGACTATAACAAAGTTTTTATATATAGCCATGAGCTTGTCATCACTTCTGTGATAATCTACTTATTATTATTATTAAATGTTATGGGTTTTCAGTGAAATATTATTCTAAGTCTGATTTTTAAATGGGAAAAAATGTTTTCTGGGAACAAGATCAGTGTCTGTGGCTTTACATTTTGGTAAAATTCCTCAAAGTTGACTATCAAGTACTAGTTGGTCTTTTTTGTTAAGACAGGAATTTTTTACTTCTTTTTCTCCCTTATTTTTAAAACCCTGGAACTTTAATGTCATTTTCATATAAGCTCCTTGCAAAATCATTAGAACTGTGTGATCAATTTGAATGAATTGTTCTAATATGATGCATTAAATAGAAAGAAGTTATGTTAAGAAATTGTGAAAACTTGCATGAATAATTGCAATAATTTTTTCTTGGCAAAGTCTGGGAGAGCTGCCAAAAAAAATCTCTCTCCCTGACAAAAGTTCCTAAGCACTACATTTACAAAAAGTGTAAATATGTAAATATTACTGCCAGGAATAAATCTTAAAAAGAACATATTTACACTGAAAGAAAAGGTTATTATTGAAACTGATTTTGTTCCCCCAGCACTGTGATCACCAATGAATGCTAAGTTTACTGTAACATTTTATAAAGATATGTGTGTGTTCACTCAGAACCAGACAGATTTTATAAGCTTAGTGCAGGATGAAGAATGACCAACTAAAATTATTGCTGACTATCACTAACCTGGCCAAAATCCAGCATATGACATTTCCACAAGAAGGAAAAGTACAAAGAAAAGATTGCTAAAATCAAGAGCAATAAACAACCTATCTGAGAAAAACACCAACAATTTCTAGCCAAACAAGATTCTAATGAGATTATCTCCTAAGCACTTATCATTGAAATGATCCTGGAATAAAAATTTTGCTAAATACAATAAGCAAGGGGTGAAACTGGATAAAGAGAAGTCCGACAGATAGAGGTCACATCCAGATCTCAGTTTTCATCCCATGTTTAAATATGGGTTTGCAGTTCCTAGTATGAATCCTTGCTGCTCAGTTATAATTTGCCTTGAGGAGGAGGATATCATACACAACAGGTCTGTGGAAATCAGTGGATGTATAACAATTTGCAGCAGCTAAGGATCTGCTCCTTTATCTTTCAAAAGCACCGACTGCGGAAACCTAATTTACTACTCTTGATCATAGCCAGAAACATCTGACTGATGAAGCTGGAGTGTCCCAGGAGTATTCATGCCTCAGAAGGGAACTGGAATTACAATTGAGATGTGGATAATATCTCCGGTATCACTTGGCAATTTCAGACAACTTACAGTGCATTACCACACTTTCCTGCAATTTGGTGCTTGGATGTCATAAATTACACTGACACACCATTAACATAGGTAAGTAGAGTAAATAATTGATCTCTCCAGAGAAACATTAGAACCCACTGTAATAACAGATCTGCAGCAATCACTATTAGAAACATACAGACCTCAACAGTTTTTTCTTTTTTCATACCTACAGCTAAGCCCAAATTACTTTCCTTTTAGTGTCTCAGTTTTGGGCTGCTATTCTTGCACTAATACCAGGATAGGCCTTTAATAGGTAAACTGAGAAAAATAGCTTCCCAAAATTAGATTGTTAGATACATCCATATTATGAGAGATACCCATGAAATTACATGTGTGGGTTTTTTCAAAGAAAGGAAAAAAAATGGGTTATTAGTCTGTGCTAATGGCAAATTTTCTTAGTGAAAGGGCAGAAATGAACCATTAAAGTGGACAGGAGAACAGGAGAGGGGGAGAACAGGAAAGAGGCAGAAGAGCAGGAGAAAATAATAAAAAAAAAAAAAGAGAAGTGAGAAAATGTGAGAAGATTAGTGAGAAAGCAAAAAGAAGAAAGTAGGAAGCAATTCACTTTGAACATACAAATAAAGAGAGGAGCATGGGAATTCTAGGCACAGATGGACTCCCATTTTGGAAATTCTGACAGGATTCATAGACTTATGAGAGGATGTTATTCTTCATCAAATGAATGATACTGATGTGACAAGCAATATATAGAAAGGTTAGAAGTAATTCTATTAAAAGAAAGAATGACAGACTGGCCACTGGAAGCTCACAGTAGAGTTTGCATTTATGCTTTTCATTCCTTGTTAAAAATATGCTGGTCACATGCATGTTTAAAGAACAGAAATTCTTTTCAAAACTGGGTTATTAAACCTTCTCTTAGACTCAGCACAAGTGATGAAAGGTAGCCATGTGTTCAGATAGCTGAGGTATGAATCATTTTAGGGCTACTAAGTTGTCCCAGATATTCATAAACCATCTGTTAAGTGAAAGAGCGTTTGATATACACCATGCTAATAATTCTTACATTTAATAATTATACTCAGCATGACACATCATTGGGAACAGCAGAAAAGTACTTTTGGATACCCACAAAATCCTCACACAATTTTAAATATAGTAGGTGAGGGTATGTTTGAGTGGGCAGTGATAAGTAAGAGCATCTTTGCACAGAAAGGGAACTGCTTTGAGAACATGCCCCTTTTATTTTCTCACAAATACTGAACATTAATTTTATCTTCAGTGCTAGTCACAAGATTCTCAGAAATTAAAGTTGAAGATGAAAATCAGAATGCAAAGAACTCTAGTATTTTGACAGGCTCAGTGTGATTTAATTCCTGATTCATGTATTGCAGCTTTCTCTCATATATGACATTCCATTATAAATTCTGGTGGACAAACTCCAGATCAGAAATCCTCAGCCTTGCCTTTGGCAACAATGCTGAGTAAATAATACCGTAATAGCCACAACATGCTCTCCTCCTGCCTTGACCAGGAGAAATAGTGTTATCTTTATCCTCAATTTCCTGAAACACTTCAAAAATAATTGTAAACTGTTTAGTTTATGAGGCAAAATGGTGACCTGATCCTAGTGAAAATCAGAAGCAGAAATTCTAATAAATTTAAACATTGTAATCAACACTGGAATGTGTTAGTGTGTTTGAGTTCTGTGTCTTTGACTCTCCTAGGCAGAACATAAGCTGTGACTTGCTGAACTGTCCATTCAGTTCAAATTTACCCAGCACTAACCATCATCACCTCTCTGTTTTCTGTTTTCTTTCTTCTGTGTTGCAATACATTTTTGTCTTATATTTCTGGGAAACTTGAAAAGCCTTTAGGGAAGCCAAAGGTATATTTACAATACACAATCAGTCCAGTAGTAACTATATTGTACTTGAATGGAGAGGTGTAGAGTATAAAACCTTAGCAACCTAATATTTTTTCCTTTCTATGACAAAATAAATTGGTTCACTTTCAAAATTATTTCTTCTGAACTTAGGGAAACTCAGAATATCCAAAGATGAAGTGAACTTTTCACCCCAGACTTAGCTAAACAGGCAGTTTTAATTCTTCTCTCCCATTCCCCTCTCTTCTCAAAAGTGCAAATAGACAGCTCAGGAATAAATATTAGAAACTGGAAACTTTCTGCCATAAATCACTATTTATATCTTGCTGAGGTCAGGGCTAAGGCATTCATTTCTGAAAAATGTTTGTAGTCCCTTATGACCTCCTGAAGCTGGTGGATCTCAAGTACTTTGTGTCAGTGAAGATTTGTGACTTCGCAAATTCTGTTCTCAGTTCTTTATTCTCCAACTTCATCCCCAAAGCCACTTCCCTGAGGAGTCCCACTGCTGAATACCCTTAGTTCTCAGACAGAGAGAGAATTACCCTCACAGGAAGCCCTCCTTTACTAGGGATGAAGTCATTCCTAAGCATTATGTTACGATATGGGAATAGTATGGCTGGGAAGAAAGCAAGGCAGTGTTGAGGGAAGGCTGCATGTGGTTATAGCCACTACCCTGTGCCTGGAGAGCTGAAGGGTGGGAAGGACATCCCATCCTGCCCATGCTGGGTTATGTTTTTCACTGGAAGACAAATTAGTGTTTCAGCCCTACCCTCTTGATCTTAACTGTAAGCTGTAATTTCACAAGATCAAAATCTATATAGGCAAGAACAAAGGAGTGGCCTCATTCTGTGTATTTTGTGGAAATCAAATCAGGCAAAGTGCAGTAAAAACAAAATGTAGTTTGACTTTCCTGCTAACATAGGAAGGACTTAAGTTTAATTTTGTTCAGGTGTGAAAGTTCAGGTTTTTGCTTACTTTTGTCCCTTTTATAGATGTTGTACACAATAGCAATGTGTTACTCTTATAAAATCCCATAATTCACCAGAATGGTGCTATAAATACTTCTAAAGTGTTATTATTTAATACCATTTTCACTTTAATGCAATGTTCATTATATTAAATTTAGAATTGATGCTTTTAATTTATTAATCTATCTCTTTTAGAGAGGAAGGATTTGGAAACATAAGTATTTTGACAATTAAAAGTGCTGCAAACGCAATAAAAATAAGAACAATAACTGACGAGTGCTTGGTTGAGAGAAAGATGGAGAAGGAAATCATATACAAGAGGAAAAGTTGCACTCTGTACTCTTTTAACATAACATTTCCACTCACTCTGGTGGGAGTATTTACCTGAAAGGAGTATTGTTGGATTCTAACTGATGATCAGTGCTGAGATACAATTTGCTTGGTTTGGGCTCCTAGCATAGAAGGTGTGTACCACAAACATGGCTAAAATGTGGTGTGCAAGGTGTTTGGAGCAGACTGGTGCCTCCCAGTTTGATGCTTTCTCTGTTCAGTAGGTGGTGTAACTGTCTCCTCCTGCATGATACTTGAACTGCCCTTCCTAGTGGCACACTTACTCCCAGGAGGAATGGAGAATAATTCTTTAGAGGCATGCACTACGACTAAGCAGCTGGCTTATTGCTTGAAAATGAAATTTCAATCTCTTGAATCTAGAAAGAGTAAGTTTGGTTTCCTTTCTACCTAGAAGCACAAAGATATTACTTAAAGCCACCTCACACCTCTCTGCTTTGGACTCCAGGCATGAAAATCTGGCAGCTAGAAGGCTTTCAGACTCCCTAAATTTTGCTTTTCATTGGGTACTAGATACTTGCTGGAGAAATATGCTATACAGAGGCATTAAATTTCCCATCGTGTCCTATACAAATTGGTGTTAATATTTTCTAATCCTAGACCTCCAGCTGGAAGGAACTCTTACAAAATCACAGCACATATTGTTAAATACCTTCTCATTTTCCTTATAGAACGTAGGTATAATGAGAACTTGAACTGTGATCTTTTAATGTGATCACTTAGTTCATTAAAACACTGTTTCACCTACACAAATCTCCTGCTCGTGAAGTTCACTGCAATGAATCAGAGCCCAGCACACATGAGTAAGTGCAAAGTGAGACTGAGTTTTCCTGTATCTCTCTGCTGCAGTCTCCCTTTGGTTTCTCACACTGAGGACTTCTAAGAGACTGCTGTTCTGAAACAATAATGAGAAAACCCATTAAAAAAAGATCCATTTTTAAAGAATTTTTAAAGTGATTCATTGAACTATGGCATGTGAAGTCAGTCATTCTGCTTTAAAATCCCTGTTCATCCAACCTTGCAAACAACTAACAAAAAAAAAATCACTGTATTTGGATGAAGTTTGATTTACTAGGATTTCCCTACTGCCTAAAAAATGATAGAAAATAAAAGGATGGGAAAAGAGACATCAAAAGATAAAAAGACAAAACTTACATTAAATGAAACTGGAGCCTTCTAGGGCCTTCCAGGAACAGACCATGGTTGATACAATAGGAGAGCATTTGAAAATAAATAGTTCTACAGTTCTGCAAGGATTTCCATAATGGCTTTTTCTTTTTAATTATTTTTGTTGGTTTTCAATATTTTCTCTTGAATTTCTTGTAGTCCCATTAATTCATCCACTTGTTAAATGGAGGACAAGCATCCTAAAAATGTAATGAGGGCAGGACAATTTGTTTACTGATATGCACAAATGCAATATGCACATTGAAAATATTAAGACTGTTTTTCATCCAATCTCTGTAATCTTTGCTGTCAGGGTCAGTTGCCTGCTTTAGCCACATCTCACCCCAGTAATGCTGGGAAAAACCTGACAGCAAATAACTGCTAAATTCCTCATTCCTGATCCTCCATTTCTGCAGAAGTGTACCAGGGCTAACAGCCTGGAAGGGACCCATGAGATCTCCCAGACACACTACTGAAAGATCAACATCCACCTGCATGTTTGGATGACAAACCCTAAAAGAAAGTAGGCTGCAATCCAGAAGAAAGATCCCAGGTTTAATGCCTGTAGCTTGACTGATTCACTTGTAGTACATCACCTCACTTTCCATCAAGATTCCATGACTTGATTGAAAACTATCTACATACTTTCTAATTTTGTGGGAGAATGTTTTCTTATGCTATCAGGAAATTCATAGATTTTTTTTTTAAAACTATTTTTTTACCAATAAAATTTAGTATTTCTTCCCTTTCAAAACAATAATTTTGACTAAAAATAAATAGAAAAAAATTAATGCGAGCACTCCTTCATTCTGGTAAAGTCAAGTCAATTGTTAGCAGAAAATCACTGATATTTGAAAGAAAAAAAATATATATGTACAAAATGCATGGAGGAACAGAAGGATGGCTCTTTCTGTAATAAGATTACTTTCCCCTCACATTCCCAAGCTAAAGCTAACTCCATTTAGCACTTAGAACACGTGCTTTCTTCCCTGACTGTACAACTCCTGGCAAAGGCCTGAAGTGCCCAGGGGTAGATTAACATGCGGTGAAGAGACCCTGTACAGGATAAATCAGCCCATCATATGGCTGTCCAATTTATCACCCAGACAGCACCAAGTAAGGAGGGTTTATAAATTATATTAACCCAATTTAAATCCCTCTATCGAAAATAATTGAACAGGAGAGCCGTTGTTTACGAAGACATGATCTAGCCATGAAAGTCATTCTGATATTTTATAGGAGCTGGGTTGTGCCCCCCAACGTGTGAGATAAGGCACCACACTCTGGGTGATTAAATATGACAGAATCCTTCCTGGAGAAATATCAGTTTGTATAAGCTCTTCAAGAGAGTGCTGAATATATTTACCTGGACAGTGTCAGGTTGTGCTGCACCATCATTATAAAATTGACAAGAGAAGTGCTAGAGGTAAACAGCAGATGATGGAAAAAGGCAGGAAACACCAGCAGCCAACGAGACATGAGGAAAAAAGGAAAGGATTTTGATGGAGAGTCCTCTACACTAAGCCACTTTAATAGACACAGCCAGGGAAAAAAAGAAATTCTTTTTTATCATAGGATTGTTAAACCTATTCCCCTAAGTCACAGTGCACTGAAAGAAACATTTTAAAATCTGATAATCAGAGGCAGAAAGAATACAATAACAGAAGAAGGCAAGTCCCAGAAAAAAATGACTTTTACAAAGAAAGCCAGGATCCTGATCTACCCTGCAAATAGAAGTTTCTGATTAAACTGAGCTGGGAACCTCTGGGAAAAATAAAGGAAAAACTAAATTTTTCAAAATAGCTTAAATAACAATAAATTTTAAAAACCATTTATCCTGAAATAAATGACTAATTTATTCCCAGAATTCTTCATCATTTCTGAATAATATACGTGATGAAGTGTGAGAATGATGCTTGATTAAATGAGGTCCCTGGAGTGCATTAGAGGAGATTTAGTCTGGAAAACAGCATCTGCTGTCTCTTTCTTTCCTTCTCTCAATGCTGTGTTGTTTCCACCTATTACAGCATATTACCCTCTTTCATTTTGAACAGAATAGGACAATATTTATTCAGATTTTTTGTGGTGGCCATACAATGGGTCTTTCAGTGTGAGGGTCTGAAAAATATTGCTGAATACTTATTTTATTTTTCCTGGCAGGAATAGTAATTACCTTCTCTTAGTCACTCACAGGTCATACAAATCTAAGTCATTATCTGATAGAATAAGGCCAGTAAAGTTAATTCAACGGGCTTTTTCCAAGACTATTTTTTGTCATATTTCTATTCCTACCAATGCATCCAGTGTTGAGGATCATGGCTTTGGTACAGCACTAATGAGAGCTAAAGTGATCAACAGTGATCAACAGCTGGATATAGCACCACTGCTATCCTTTGCCATTGCACTAGTTTGATGATGATGAAAGGCCTGTGGATTGTCCAACACAGCTGTGCTGGACACTGCCAGCCTTACCCAGCTCTAGAAGCTGAGGACAAGCAGAGACAGCTCATTTGCAAGGCTGCCTGAAAGGCCAGGTTATGGGAGCTCAGATATAAACACAATGAGTTTTGAAACCTTTGTACAGAGCCCAGATGTCCTTTAAAACACCCAGTCAGATACGAGTCTCCAGCAGCATCCCAGCCCACATCTGAGCAGGATTTTCATCCCACTTTCACTTGCTGTACTCACACCATCTGCCTACCAGCCACAGTGATATGGGAACACTCTGTACCTGCCATGCCTGTAACTTGGGGAAAAAACTCTATTGTAACAGTGTACTTTACTCAGCATCAGAAATCAATGCCAAAACATGACTGGTATGTGGGTGGCCAGATGCTTGTCCACAAATATCTTCCGACTAATAATGGGTCCAGTGGGTGGATTTGGTTTGTTGGGTTGTTACTTTTTTCTACTTGAAAGCTATGCTGTTTAAACGCGTTCCAGTACGCTCTGCTTCTTCATTAGCACACATTCCTTCCCTACCATGTGCTGCATTTGATAAGAAAGACAACCATTTTTACAAGAAGATATTATGTCAATATTAACTAGCGACAGAGATTATATCAAAGATAAAACTGCTGTCGAGTTATTAAGAGACTGTAATTTGCTTGAACGTTTTCATGAAATTATAAAATTGGGTATCATATCTATATCTGATTATGAAGAGCAACATATCTCTGAGTTAATAATTACAATCTTGTTTTTACTTGTTGACAGTCTATGACTAATTGCTATCTGAAGAGAATTTAAACAGATAAATTCAAAAATCAACCATCTAAAGGAAGGTAACATGCTTAACATATATTCAGTTGGGACTGCAAAGTTCCTGTATTTTATTTGGATATCTCTATTATATGGTAGCTCCTTAAGAGACTAAAAACCAAAGTGCATTAACTAAAAAGAGGTAATTTACTACCTTAAATGTTTTAGTTCTTTGGGTTTTGTAATGCTGTTAATTTACCTGTATGTAGAGCAAAGCAGAAAGTTGGAAGGATTTCTGACACCCAAGCTGAGATCTTTCTCTATCTAACTGTGAGCAACAAACTGCTGATAATTGGTCTCTGCCCAGTGCCAGTCTGATCTGTAGGGGACTCCATCAGTGCAGGCAGCTTGGGGTGCAGCCACAGGGAGAGCTGCAGCTGAGCTCTGGTGGGAGCTGCAGACAAGAGGCCATGAACTGATGATGACTCTTTGCACAAGAAAAGGCACAAGGACCTTTGCCTACCATAGGTGCTCAAGTGTGACTGACCTAGTGGTCCCTGGATGCTCAGATAGGAAAGTTTCCATAAGAGTTTCTTAAAAGTCTGGATCACCTCTGATCTGGCCCCATCTCTTTTAGAGCTGGAATGCATTGGGCCTTCTCTTAGGGTGAGTGCTCCAATTCTGTTTCAGCTGAAAGAAACCTGGGTTACACACAGCGTTTTGTGATGTGGACTTGGGAACAGTAAATGTGGGTGATGCAGAGGTTTGCTCCAAAAGCAGGACCATCATCTGTTAAATCAGAAATGAAATACCCTCATGGTGTTACACTGGGCTTAGAAACAGCAATACTAAAACCTGGCTGGTTAGTTGGGAAAACAGGAACCACAGAACCTTCTCTTAAACCTCTTATCATTCAGCTTTCAGAAGTAGTATCTCCATTTAAAGAATAGGGATGTATATCACATCAAAAGGCTGTTACTTTTAATTTGGAATGTAACTTAAAATTGAGTCTTCTGAGTTCTTTTTCAAACAGGCATGACCCCTGTTTCTGAAAGTCCCAAATGGCATGTGAAAGATAAAGCAAGGCTACATAATTTTTCCTCCTATCAACTTCTTCATCTTCATTAAAATTCTTTTAAATATAATATTTAAGCTGTAACTAATAGCTGAGATACAGTAAGCAAGCATACCACCCACTTTAGAGAAATGTGGTTCTGCCTGGAAAGGATTATGAGATTTCCTGTTTGATAATGTATGTTACTGGGCGAGAAAAGTGGTTTTTATATTTATCCAATGTTGCAGGTTCAAAAGCTGGGGAAAACCCTAATTCTCAGTTATTGTTGCACTGCTGTTTGTGGTTGCAAAGACTCATACATAAGTGATCTAATCCAGAACCAAGAAACACAGATATATGCAAACAGTAAAAACAGCACAGTGAAATATAGCTATTTTCCCATTATTCTTCATTTTGATTAAAAACTCTAGAATCTAAGAACTTGAGAAGATGTCCAACAGGATCCTGGCCTGCATTTTGAAGAGTACTGCCAGGAGGTCACGGGAAGTGAGCCTTGCCTGCCTCGGCAGTGCTGAGATGCACCTGGAGTGCTGCACCCAGTTATCAGCTCCCAGCTACAAGAGAGAAAAGGGCAAAGGGCTGCAAAGATGCTGAAGTGATTGAAACATCTGATGAACGAGCAAAGGCTGAGAAAGCTGGGGCTGATCAGCCTCGAGAAGAAAAGGTTTGGGGGAATCTCAATGTGCATAAATAGCAGCACAATGGGAAAAGGAGCACAAAACAAAGCATTTCAAAATTATTTTTTTTTTTTTTACTATGTGATCAAATAAAAGCACAGCTTGCCCAGAAATGCTGGGGTTCCCGTCTTTGGAGATATTCAAAACCCATATAGACACAGTCCTGGGCAACCCCTGCTCAGAACATGTGGACTAGATCACATCCAAAGACTCCTGCCAGTGTCAACATCCTACAAATCCATCAAAGTTAGCACTAGAGACTGACCCTGAATTTCCTTGTAGCATTTCAGCAATTGGGCAAGGCCCTTACCTTCTAACACTTTCAGTCATATTATCAGATTCATTTCTCTGGTATCAATGAAGTTTAATAGCAGTTTTATTTTACACATTTTGCCAGGAAACATTAAACATATTTAAATAATTATCTAATCTCTTCAAATTAACAATAAGGACTTAATATGAGAGAGATTGGAAAGGATTTAGTAAATTAGTTCACAAAGTGACAGGTTAATTACTTTGCGGATCATTAAGCAACACATTTATTTACCAACCAATAATTTAACCAATGAATTCAGCCTGTTAACAAGGGAAAAATATTTTTTTAGGCATTTGGTCATATTTTGATGAATAAATTTATTTAGTGAACTTTTCCACCAGCAGTTTGTTTTCAGCTCTCATTCAATATTTATTACTCACAACTCAAGCAAGGTGATGGGTCCCTGTAATTGCATTTTAACTATCTGTTTCTTCAAGTGACTGCAACCTCAGCTGTTTTCTCTTGTGGGGAGGTGGGGGGTTTTTGTGGGTTTTGTTTGTTTCTTCCCACTTAGGTAGGTCAAAGTGTTATGAAGGTAAAGTACATATCAATATACAGCTCAAGAACTAACTTAAAAATAATTCTGGAAAGCAGTGCAAGTAATTCTCCTCTAATAAAAAAGGATTCTTAGAAACACTGAAGTGAAAAGGGCTGCAAACTTGGGAAGCCCCCAGGGCTTCAGCCTGAGGGGGGCTTCATAATGTAATATTCAACCCCCAATATTATTCACACTTTAAAAATATTTACTGGTTCCATGCATATTTAATACACATGAAAGTAATGGAGATAAATGTGTGCCATTATTAGCAGACACTATTTCAGTTCATTTATTCCCTTTCCCACCACTTCTACTGAAAGCACAAGAAAATAGACATGAGCATTCAATCTCTAGAAGACAGAAAGAGTTGAAACATGTATGGGCAAAATGCAATCTTAGGCAGGCAGATCTTTCAGAAGGGGTTTGATTTACCTGGGTGAGAAACACCACCCACACCCAGGACCCTGCAGGGTCATAGGAAAGGGGAGGTTCTTCCAGCTCTTGCCCCCCAAGGGCTTCTCTTGAGGGCCAAGGAACACAAGAAAAAGAATCATGACTATGCTGGGAACACATTCATTTCAGGTGTCAAAGCAGGAAACCAAAGACCTCTTATCCTCTCTTCCCAAGACACCATCATAAATCTTAGTGGGTTTCTTAGAACACAAAGAGGCCATACAGTAGCTTTTAAAGGAAAGAATAGGAAAAATTACAGGTGCTTTAATGTCTTTGGCAAAGCTCAAGATGCTACATACTCCACTGAGAAGCGTTGGGTTTTTTTGACATTTAAGCTCTTAACAAAACTTGTGGAAATCCATTTGCTCCCCATGTATATATAATTCCCACAATTTCAATAAATATTGATGTTTGTTTGGGTATCTATTGAGATTAATTGCATCAAGAACTAAGTATTGACCAAAACAAAGAGGAGGTCAATACTTACATTGAAGGAAAATATACATTAATCTCTGCTGAAAACATGAAGACCAGAGGCCAAATATTTGCCCTAATTTATTTATCCTTTGTGACTCCTGGAGATTCCACTGGTGAAAATGAGCATTAAAAAAACTCTCCAGAATTCATATAATTTATGCATTTAGTTAATTGCCCACCCTAGTTTAACATATGATCTCCGTGTTAAGAACTACCTTGAAAATTCTACAAATGAGAAGGACAAGTTCAGGAATAAAGACATGCTCCCTCCTGCTATGTAGAGTCTCTTTTTCAGTGGAGTATGTTGTTGAAGAGATTATCAGTGATTAAGTCTTCAACAGGTAAGTTGTGTAAAATGGATTGGATGACCTAGAGATATCCCTTCCAATTTATATTATTCTGCAAGCCCATAAAGAATGCCATGACAAAAATCCTGCATTGTTAGACACTCATAAGCAGTGTCCAACAGCTGAGTAAAGACTCATTCAGTGGCTCTGCAGCAAGAATTAATTTAAATTAGAACAAAATGCAATAGATTTATTCTTTTCTTTTTCTTTTGCATAATCATAACTTCAAATTCTTCTCATTTGGTGTAGAACAAACACTGTACTCACTGATATTTGAGTCACAGAATAGTCTGAGTTGGAAGGGACCCAGAAAGATCATTGAGTCCAACTTAAGTCGTTATTTTGCTTGCAATTTAATCTGACCTAAATATGTAGTCTACAATGACAAAGACATTACAAGTGAGCAATAGGTGACATTTTTATCACATCTGATATGAAACATTTTATCCTAATCTGTTCTGGGTACTATATGAATTAAGTACACATTCGTTTAGCATATTGCACTGGCAAAACCTCGTATGGTGTGTTTAAAAGGCAACCTTTAACACACCAATATGCCGAAAATACATTTCCTAGGGAGATAATTTTGGCTGAAAAGAAGTAGACACTGCATAATAGGGGAAAGCAGGCCAGAGTTTTTCAGATTTTTTTTTTAATTAATTAATTTTAATTAGAAATTAAAGTGTTCATACACTATTAGACTGCTGCAGCAGTGGAAAAAAAATGTAGCTTTTAATGAAAATTGCTAATAAAGTAGGAAAAATCTAATTTATGCAGAACAGGGAAGATTAAACTCCTGGCTTTTGATACATGATTTGATTGTGGTCATAGTATGAATGTAAGGATGTCTGATGCAAAGGATTCAATTTCAGATAACAGGCTTTATTTTCATCTTTGTGCAATGAAGAAACACATCAGGTTCTTTGTTTTAATATTTACATTTTGGTCATGGGTGGTGGTCATATCATCTTGGGCAAAGCCTACTACAGCGCTGTTTCTCAGGGGAGAAAGAAAAAGGGGTCTAAACAGTCTCACACAATGTCTACAGAAATCTCAGCTTCTAAACTTTTTTCCCCCCTCTTTGTTTCACTAAAAAATCCCTTACATATTTCATCTGGATTATGGCTAGTGTTTCATCTCTGTCATTTTTGTGGGGGAAAGAGGAAACAGACTGCAGAGATTGACATTTTAATTTCTATCTGTCAAGAATGAAATCTTTGAATGAGCACACACTCTAACAGGACTAGGAGAACTCAACTGAGATCATCACACCAAAGTAAAGTGAGGAAATAGGAACTGGAAAAAGTCTTTAGTCATCCACACAGAGAGAACTGTTTTCATCAGTTTAGCTGAGCATCTTATTTTTGCCTAAAATTAGTACATTCAAAAGTGTATGAGAACAAAATAAATTACTGTGTTACTTAATGCTGATCATACCAGATTCAAGGCAGGTTCTCAGTAAAAGATAAATTTTTTCTTCATAGATCTCTAAGAACTCTCCTCAAAGATACCTTTTTTTTTTTTTTTTAAAAAGTGTTTATTCACAAGGTCAAGCTTTAAGTTAAGGTGAGACATCTTGCTGTTTTTACCTGGGGTCAGAAGGTATATTTAGATTGTAATTCAAGTATCCAGAACCTCTGTCTCTCTCATGACTGTAGAAAAAGAATGAGGTTATTAACATCCATATGCCAGTAGCACCTTTTATCAACACCTGTCTCTCTTTAGGGATCTGTTGAACTCTTAATAAAATGTATTTCTTACTTGAATATTCATCTTTTTTTTTTTTTTTTTTACAATAAAAGCAGGATAAAAATGAAACCATGATTTCTTTATTTCATAAAAAACTGAAGAGAAAGGAAAAGCTACCACTTTTTAGTAAACTGATTGGGTAAAATGTGGAGAAAAAAGTGGTGACAAGAGTTTGCTGGACATGCTAAGAAATTAGCAAGAAAATTTTGGTGCTGGAATTAATCAAGAAAGTGCACTATAACAGTAATCAGACTTCTTAAAAGCCCAACTATTCAGAGTACTTAGTCCATTAACATATGCTAAAAAGCTTTAGATTTTGAGATTTACTGAGTAGTAGTCCAAATTATACCTATCATTGTGATTAAGTATGACAATTTAGAAACAAAACAAAAAAAAAAAAAAATTGCCATCTCACAAAAGTAATACTTGTGAGCCACTAACTAGCTCCAAATAATCTGGCTCTAAGTTTGACATAGTTCCATCACATCTCCTGAACAGGTGGAATGGGAAAAAAACCCCTGTGCGTAGAGACACTAGACTAAGATGTGCTTTATATATAATTCATGTACAAGCAAACATATGAAATAAATTTTAAATAATTAGGATTACCAGTGTCAGCAATGAGTTGACGAGAAATGTCTTATGGCAGGGATATTCAAGTCCCATTTTGATACATCTGTTGCTTATATCTCACTTCAACAAATGCTTTTATAGAAAACTTGGCAAAGGGAAGAAATCCTTAAACACAGTAATAGTTGATCTAGCATGTTTTGATTACTCACAATCTGTAACAAGTACTAGGAACAACAAAACTTAATTGTAGATGCTATGGAAACACCCCTTTCCTCACCTTAAGTCTGAAGATTTCTGGAAGTACAATAGTCAGTGCTTTTTAAAGAGAAGTTGCTGCAATTTTGCTTCTTTAAGGATAAGAAAAGTGCTCAAGTCACTTATTTCTGGAGGAGTTGGTAATTACATAAGGCAGCAATATAATCACAAATACATTGCTGTATATTCTTGCATAAAATTATGTTACTTATTCTACATTTATAAATCAAGTGCAGTCTACCTGTGAACTATTTCAACACTGGGAAATAGAAGAGATTTTGTATTAGTCTTCTGGAAAAGTTTAGTGAATATGGTTATACTCAGTTAAGCTGGAAATTTAGTGATTTGGTGAAGTTGCTTATTGATGAAGACATAAACAGACATCATTCCCCTAAAATTAAAAGTTTCCAAATCTTTTGCTAAATTGTATTTCTGATTACCAGAGGAGAGAAAGGAGTTATGGCCATGGCTCCAGCTCTGTAATCATAAAGTCAATTTTAACTGAATGGGTGTGGAAGTGAACAGTCCAGGACTCTTGCTGTAACTGGCAGAAGTGCCAAAAAGAGACTCCCTCCACCAAGGGCCACCAGGCTTCAAGTACTTTATTTCTCTGCAATGGCAGAGAAATTGGCAGAGCTCCACTGACCTCTCTTTGTAGAGAAATGCAATTTCAATACAATGGATGGAAAAGTTTCTGTCTACAACTCTTCTTTAAGGCAGCTTCACAGAAAAGACCAATATTTCTCTGAAGAATATGAATAACTCCCACTATTTTTTCAAGTGAACAGAACCTTTAAAATTCTGCAGCCCTTTAGACAAGATACAGAAAATCCTGCATCTCACAAAAGTGGATAAGCCCATATACTGCATTAAAGGGTTTAAGACATCACTCATGTTTCATTTAGTCCTTGATATTTGCTCCAATAACATTAATCAGGATGGTAACTTCCCTAAAATATCACAAAGTATTTAGTCAGCTAATCAGCTGTATCACTTGTAGGGTAAGTGTTACAAGGTGTCCAAGAAACCCAGAATTTTGTTATTATTACTGCAAGCAGCCGCACAGTTTGGCAGAACTAAGTGGTGGCTCACAAATTTACAAATGAAGCTTCATAAAGCAATTAACATTCCTCAAGAAGGTCTCTGCCAGCCCCTGCATCTCAAATCACAACTGTGTCTCAGGGTAGGAAATCAAGCCTGAAGTGACAGATGTGGACTGAAGGTAACTTAGTAGTAGTTTACCTTCTCTACAATCTTTGAGAGAAAGATGTTGAGTAATTAAGAGCAGAAACCTAATTTAGCTGTTCTGAGCAGCCTTGCACAGCAGTGCATGCTCCCTAGGTCAGGGGAGATTTTCCCGAGTATCTCACTTCCAGCAGCAGGCTGATAGAAATCAAACAGATTTAGTCCTGTTCTCTGGATTCACACTATATCTTTACACTTAGTGCAGCTTCATCATATATATCATTCTGGAATACATATCTAAAAGGACCAAGGTAAACTCATGCTGGCAAAATGATCACTCCATACCTCTCTGAAGAGATAAGCCACTCATTTCCCCCATTAGTACTTCAGTGATTCAAAATCCACCTTCCACACAAAACACACACAACTCAGTCTCTGTGAAATGTCCAGTAAAATACACCTCAGTCAAGAGGGTAACCATACAAGAAAAAGGACTGTCAGGGTGGAATTTTTGCATTCCTCACAAGAAAGGATTTCTTTTTCTTAGGTTAAAAGTATTCATAGAACTGCTGTATTAAAGTTTATGAAATTACACCAGAAATTAATTTGGTCTTCATTGCTCAGAGTGTAAACAATAGCATTATTATTTTGCTCAGACCTTTCTGGTCTTAATGAACTGATCAGATTATGTTATTCAGAGGTTTCACAATGATGAGGTTCATTATGTATTGTCAAAAGAATCCTGCACATAACATTCATAACACTGGAGCTTTGCAGGAGCATTCTAATGTTAAAGGTTGATAAATTAAAGCAGCCTTAGAATTCTCATTAAGTTTGTCAAGTTGAATTGTCAGGTATTTTGCTTTAGCTAATGGCTTAGGTGACCAACAGTCATTCACAACTGAGGCCATGGTTATCTTATTAAGGTAACTGAATAAGTGTTCAGAAAGACACCAAGCAGTAAAAAGCTGTTACAGTTTGAAGCAGGTTGCTCCAGATTACAAAATATAAATACTTCTAAAAGAATGTTTCCTCCATCTACCTATAAAGAGACAGGCACATCAAAGTGAAAAAATGTATTTCTTGTGATTAGTACAAAGATAAAGTTAATCCATTCTTGATCGAAGTGTGATTCATACTGCTTATCTTCTCCTGCTTTCTGATACTGAATCCAGACCTAAAATCTCCATTACTGATTAATCATTCCTGGTAAATGATAAGCACCACCACACACCATCTACATTTTCCTTTTTTTATGCAAAGCCAATCATCCTTCGTGTCTGCTTTTAATGCTTTCTCTTAATTTTTATTTCGATCTTCCCCCCCTCAACTCTTTTGAAAAGCTATTTGCAATTCACAATTCCCATTTCTATACACAGCAGAAGTAATTAAAATACTAAAGGTGTAGAAAGAGGTATAACAGCATTGCTGCACTCTGGCCTCCTTAGAAAAGCCCTAAACCACCTCCCAGCCCTGCTAAGCCTCCTCCAAGAGTTTGGTTTTATCAAGAACAGTTAGGAGACTGATAACTTACTTTTAACCCTCACTGTTAATGAGGCTGAAGAGAGAGTCCTATTATTCATAATTATTTATCTGCGCTCCATCATAGTTTTAAGTCTCATGAGCCTCCCTCACTGCATTTAATGATACTACTAACAATTTGAAACAGGTACTATTATAACTCTTATGTTCATAGATGCTGAAAGCAATTAAAACATTCTAAGTGACAATCCTTTGAAGAACTCTTCTACAAAAATATAAGTAACATTTTTTAAAGCATACACAAAATGAGGAAAAGAAAGTGCAGCAGCATTCATGACACATTTGGGGTTTTTTCTATGTATATGACTTCTCCCTGTAGGAATTATATTAAGACAAGAAGCCAGTTGTGGAAGAGTGTAAATCATCACATGTCAGACTAACCTGAGTTCTTTAATTACACACATTCACCATCACACACGTAGAGGTGCAAGGACTACCTTCTACTACAGAAATTTTGTTTTAACTTTTACTCTGAAACTAATAAAATCAATTGTTCTGTTTATGTTTTTGGTGCATTGACAGTGTGCACATCAGGTATAGAATACCTTTTTTCATACAAGTTCTGTGATTATTCTTCTGTCTCGTGTTTCAACAGTTGAAATTAACCCTCTCCTTCTTTATTCCTCCATTACAACCCTTTACTGCATATTAACACTCCACAACATTAGAAAATCACCCCACAACACATTTTAAAAAATATCTTAAATACTGGTCTTCATCACAGGATTGAAAACAGAAGGGAATTTTCTTTCAAATTTTTTCAGTGTAGATTTCAAATCTCCCTGGGCAGGTCTGACCTTCCTCCTAGTATTGTTTGTACTCTGCCTTAAAGGTACCACAACATGTGCTTTGGAACTGGGGTATGTTGAGTCACTTGGATGCATTTTCTGTGCACTCCAGGACTGTTTATTTAGTGCAGTGAATCAAGGAACCATGACAATTTTGCAGCAGATGTAGCCTGTAAGTGTATTAATTTTCAGATGAATAAACAAGAGTTCCTTCCTTACAGCCCTCCTCAAGAGGAGTTGTTCTGTATGATGGTGTGGAGACACACTCTGGCACTGAACTGTAATCAAGCTTTTCCTAGCTAGAGAAGGCGCTGGCATTTGAGAATCTGGAATGGGACAGAATACATAATTTGGAATAGAATTTCTTTCCCTTCAGCGCACACACAGACCAATGCTTTTCAAAATAAAAATACCACAAAGAAATTTAATAGGATAGAAAATTCTGGCAATGCACAGTCTAGTTCATGGATCTGAGAACAATTAGAAAAGGTTATTGCCAGTGACAATTATTTTAAAATTTATTAAATCTTATGATGGATCTATCAGTTTCTCATAGGAGTGCTGGGAAGATTGTTCAGTGCAATACCTTCAAACTCTCATCTCAGGAGCACTGCAGACTGTCGCTGTGACGACCTTAGACACACTTAAAAAAAATTAAGTTCACTGTACATGAAATGTAGATTTTTCTGGCTAATGGCACAACTGATCTTTAACAGTTACAGTGCTGAGGATATCCTGCATTAGCCTTTTCCTGTGGCACAAATACCTCTGCTGAGTGTTAAAATTCAACCCACAGAAAATTAAAGCTTTGCAGGAACAGGCTGGAGGTGTCTCAAGCTGCAGGGGAAGGACTCCCTTCTAAGGCTTTCAGTTGTATCCTGGCCTGAGCTCTGAAAACATTTCAATTTCAGCTCAAATTCTGATTAAGCTTGTTCCTTAAATATATGCTGCCAGTGTCCCAAAAAAAAACCAAAAAGCCAACCAAACAAAAACCAACAAAAAGCCTCCAAACCAAACAAACAAAAAATTAATCAAAAAAATCAAGGAAAA
The DNA here is from genome assembly GCA_027886175.1 of Phylloscopus collybita. Taxonomy (NCBI): domain Eukaryota; kingdom Metazoa; phylum Chordata; class Aves; order Passeriformes; family Phylloscopidae; genus Phylloscopus; species Phylloscopus collybita. The sequence continues at coordinate 30,011,013 of JAJNNQ010000031.1, read as the reverse complement.
CAAAACAAAAACACTCCCAAAGCCTCCTCAACAGCTTTTTGAAAGGTATCCCCAAAGGCCTGTCTTTGCCATTAGTAGCACAGATGCATCATACAGTGATAGTAAACCAAGCTGAAACTTTTTGAATTACAGAAACATCTTAAAATTGCACTTAAACTGAAATAATGAAATGCATAGTTTTTCTTTCCAAATTAATTAACAGATTTTTCACCTATCTGCCTGAAATGTGACCTCTAAGTTTTGTAAAAATCTGTTCAAAATTTCTTGCTGTTTCACGAAACTGATCCAAGCTATTAATTATTTCACAGAGATTCTTTTAATGTAAATTATGAAACAGAGCAGGCATTCTTCTTTCATCCTCTTAAACTAACATGGTCCCCTAATGTTCACATCACTTGGGAATAGGCAACTTAAAATTTCACGATAAGAAAGACATTATTTAAGGATTAAGTGCATTTCCTGATTACACTGCATTTCAAGATTTGGATGAGTACCAAATATTAAGACCTTTGTCTTCAGGACAGATTTATGAAATCTCAATGAGTTTCTAAATCTGCAGATAACAAACCTTGTAGGGACTGCAAATAAGCTAGAGGACAAACTAGGAATTCCAATTAACTTGACAAGTAGGAAAGCAGCTGAAAAACAAAGGATGTTTATTCAGTGGGGACAAAGGCAAGGTTCTGTACCTAAGCATGAATAATTAGCTATGCAAATGTAGGACGTGGATCAAGTAGTTAGGAGTTTTACAGCAAAAGATATGAGGTTTGTTATTCATCAGTGATGAACATGAGTCAACAATGTTACACTGTTGAGTAAAAGCCAAATACCCCCCTCAGACAGCTGGAAATTAGTCAAGATGCATCAGGCAATCTTTTCTCTCTAGGCAGGGCCAATGAAGCTTCAGCTGGAGCATGCCTTGCAGCTCCTCACTTTGATTTCCAAGAAATAAAGACTAACTGGAGAGAGGGAAACCAGGCACTGAAACAGCCAGGGTTCATTACCTATGACAAAACACAGAAGTATTTGGAACTGCTTAGCTGAAAGAGTAGAATATGGTAAATGTGGTGATAGTCTGTAAATATGCAAAGTTTTTTGTCAGACAGAAGTGATGAACACATCTGTATCCATAGTGTACTAGATAAGAAAAATTTGCAGTTGCAATAATAAAGATTGAATTTCCTCCCTGGAAAATTTGCCTCTATTCCAGCCCTTCACCCTGCCTTCCAGCCCAAGTGCAATGGACATCATCTCTAACCTGGTATTTTTAACAGGTGAAAGAAATTACTTTTAGGAATAAAGAAGGTAAAACAGAGGCTACTAAAGCACCTCTGAAAGTCCCTTCCAGTCATATTTCTGTTAAAACCTGGCATGTACACATTCATACATGAACCAAGAGCTAGAGAGTAAGGATAATGAAAGCATGAGGAGAAATCTCTCCTGTGACTCGTCTCCAGTTTTCCTTAACTGTGGTAGAAGCACACAGGAGGGATAGAAGCAACTCAAGTTTCTGTTATTTGGTGTCAGGGGAAGAACATGTACCTAGCTTCTCCAATTTGGGCTGGCAGTCAGGTTTTCCACCTTGAGAAAAACACTGAAAAATCATAATCATACCTAACAACTCACTCAGAGCAATAACCCCACATGGCTCATTCTCCTCATTAGCTACTGTTTTGTTCCCATCTACAGCAATTAACATGCATCCTTTTGAAAGAGGCCGGCACATGCCTTTGGAGTACAGACAGAAGAAGGGAGTACTCCTCCACTAAGAGAACACTGTCACTGCCATTTCAGAAATTAGTAGAGACGAAGGAAAGCCTTAGCTAAAACACTGCCATTACTCCAAACTAGCAAAAAGGAAGAGGCTGGGTCAGAAAAGAACTCCTCCAGCTTTGCTTTACAAATAAAACATTCTCTGAGTTTTCTGTTGGGGAGTCTGATATTTTTAAGGGGGTATGCATGGGTGTATGTGGGGGTTTTTAAACCAACAAGGAGATGCCTTTGGTTTATTTTATATAAACCAATATACTGCCCAAGCTTTTTATACCCATAACACTACCTAATTCAGAGAATTAAATTACAAATCAGATATTCTGCAGAGACCATATAGATGGTGGAAGACAGTGATATATGGGCATAAATGGTAGAGTTGTGCCACTATATTTCAAAAAAAACTGTTGCTTCCTAGGACTATAGCAGGTGCTTAATGAAAAAGCTAGAAAGACACAGAACATCAGGAAACATTTAAAATCCAGACACCTGGGTCTTTTCATCTAGAAAAGGGTTTCCACTGCCTTGTGGAAAGTTCATTCCAGAGCAGAAACTGTGTCAGAGGTAAACATGGTGACTGACAGGTGAAATCAAACAGAAACAAGCATTGACAGCTAACATCAAAGGAGGTTTGGAGTTGTATTTACAAGCCAGAAATATACAGCAAGGAATTATTGTGCACATATGGTCTGTGGTGCTGCAGCAGTATCTATCTTTGCTATCACAGTCTAAAAAAAACAACAAACACCAAAACCACAAAACAGCCATGTTATTGCTTTGAATCTAACCTTTTCCATCACCCAAATTCTATTTCTTGATGTAAACATACTGAGGATATTTTGAGAAGAGAAATCACCACCCAAAGTGGTCAAAGGCCTCATACAGCAAATGGGACAAGAAAATTAAAATATATCTACAACTCAAGTAAAAACAAGGCCGGGCAGCAAATCTTCATTTAATATTTTCTAGGCTGTAATGTTTTGTAAATTAAATTTCTGAAAGGAGTTCATATGTGTAAACACAGCAAGCAGTTAATCCATAAATGTATTGGCTCAAAGAACAGTTTTACCACATGGTGTTATTTAGAAGCCTGTGAGGCTTCTAGAAACTCAAAATTTCACTCTGCAAAGGAGCTTTAACTCCTGTTGCCCTGAATTTTCATAGTATCAGGTTTCAGAATACCTATTAGCGAAAATAACAACACTGATTCAGATAAAATGCAATTTATTGTAGAGAAAAGAGCTAGACAGATTAGACTTCAGGACATATTCTCCTCTTGATATATGTGTTAATTCCTCTCAGCACTAAAGGGTATTATTTGCGTGTTTCAGAACAGACTATATGCCTTTCAACTTTACTGTAATATGCAGGTTCCATTTCAAAAATGAGTGGGTGCTAAATACAAGAGCGTAGCACACAGTACTCAAGATGATTTAATGATAGAAATAACATGACTGTACCATGCCAGGAGGGTTCAATGTCTGGCTGAAGGAGATTTAAGTTAGAAATTATCTGATGGAGCAGGCTGCTAAGGCCCTCAAAATGTCTGCTTTTCCTTATTTGTGTTTCTTTGTGTAGCTATGTTCAGCTAAGAGACCACCCCTTTTATCCCATGTGTCCAGACAAGTGAGACTCCTGCAACAGGGCTTGCCAAAAATCCCGCAGTAGAAAGAAATAAATTACATTAGTAACACCTCCATGCTTTAAAATGCCTATATCAGTGTGCTAAATACATAAGGTGATTACAATTTGCTTTGAAAAATTAAATTATGACCAGAAGCCAGGTTTTTTTACATTATTTCTTCATATTTCTCATTAATTTTACAGAGCCTTGGACAAGTAACACAATATTTATGTCTCAGACTTTGAGGTTAACAGTTGGACTCCATCCTGCAGGTATTTCCAACTTTAATGATTCTGCAGTCTCTGATGGAAGTGAGGTTTAAATAGAGATTACTCACTATTTGGCAAGATCAGTAGGGGACATCACAAAAAAGCAAAGCATTTTCTTAGGTTGTACAAACGCTGCAATAAAGATTGTAGAATAAAGTATTAAATAGGAGGTCAAACACTTGCAGTAGGAGGCAGGAATAAATAGAGGGATGAGAGAAAATTTCAGCTATCAGAATAGCTATATTTTCAAGATAGATTTTCTCAACTGTTTTGACTTCAACACTGACTGTGGGACAGAGCCTAGCAAAATATTTTACTAACTTATGAAAATAAGTGGTCAGATGCAACCCCAAATATGTTTATACACATGGCACTCCAGTACTGATCAACAGAGATGTCTTAGAAAGCAACCCAGAGCATCTGAAGCAAACAGAAAATAAACTGCAATTTAACTACAGGTTCATTCAAATGCCTCGCAGCAAGTAAACAATCAAACTTCTGAAGACACCGGCTTAAAACAAATAAAAATACCCAAAATGAAAAAACAAACTTCCAGCCTCCTCACCCCTTACTATAAGAAACAATGAAGCAATAGGTTAGACATATCAGAATTATATTGACACAATTATATTCTGGTCCAGAAGTGATAAAAATTTAGAGGAACTTGAAATATTTGATAGAACTGCACTTTTCTCAGTTTTCTTGAATTGATGAACACACTCTCAGCAAGCAGAGTGAAAGATAAAGTCACGTCAAACCCTTTTTTGAATAATTTTAAAGATATCCTACTATCACAACAGAGAAACTAACACCAATCTAGTTTTACATCCCATTTACATGTAGTTACAAATACAAATGCATAAAAGAAAACCCCAAACCCCTCAAGTGACAAGAATAAAACTTTCAAAGTGCAAAAGTGTTTAACAACAATACCTGGGAGACAAAATATATAGACTTGGGGTTTTTTTCTTCTTCAAGAAAAAAAAGAAAACTTGCAGGACATCGAAGAAAACAAAAGGATCCTTAAACCAGCATTTGTTGTACGCAGGTGGGAATGTCAGCTTCTCCCCTGAGGGATGCCCATGTTGCATTTCTTCACCCAAAGCCTTAGCAGAGCCAAGGCAAAGACATCTCACTGTCTCCTGAGCAAACAGCTTTGGTTTTTTTTTTGTTTGTTTGTTTTACAATTAAGATAGAGTTATATAGCAAGGAACACAGACAAAGTTTAAAATATTTTTCTCACCCCTTTACCCCGAGCTCTACTCCACCACATCACCCCCAGCTCCTCTCCTTCCCCAAGCAGGGCAGGGGCAGTGGGGCCAACACACAGCAGTACCTGTCTGCAGCTCCTTTCTCCTTAGGGAGCTGCTCCAGCATGGCCTTCCCCCCACAGGGCACAGATCCTCAAGGATAAAGCTGCTCCTGGCATGGGCTCCTCCTCACCAAGCAGAATGGCTGCTGTAACACCCCCAATTATCCCCACAGGTGCTCTTCCCGCCACCCTCACAGCCTGAGGGGTGGAACTCAAACAGGTGCACCTGGGCCACCACGCCCACGGCTGAGGGCTCAGCTGTGCTCTGGGGGCAGCTGTAACAGGTTGGAACTGGCTGGAACTGGCTGGATCAAGCTGGATGTGGCCAGGGCAGCCCCGGTGCTGACCCCCCTCAGGCGGGCCCAGCAGCCCCCCAGCACCAGCCCCTCACCGCATAGACCCAGCACAGAGCATGAGGGCCGCGGCGTAGGCCAAGCTGGGAACCCACGTCCCACCGGTAATATTTATGCTTTTAAAACCTTGCACTCATTTGAGCAATTCCTCATTGGGTACTTCATGAACCATTTTCCAAGGTGCCCACAGAAGGAGGGAGGTTCCCTCTCCCACCCTCTCTCCACACCAGCAGGCAGCTCCTCAGCCCAAGCCTGGCTTTGACAGTAGCTCTTAAATTGTGGTGCTAACACTTGCCATCTTTTCAGAGTGCTTCTCTAACTGGTCACTGCCACCTCCATGCTCAGAGGATGAAGAAACCATGGATGTTGATGTACCCAGCCCCAAGCACGGGTGAGTGCGATCCATGATCTTTCCGAGATGCGGTCTTGCTCCCTTTTTTGCTCCAAAGATTCAATACCCCTTTGATGCTTAACCAAACCGGCAATTAGTTGTCAAGGCGCGGCTGAAATGTCAAAATAAAACCAGTAGATTTAATCAGGATTTCCATGGTAGCTGAAATTATGCTGCTTAATGGCTGAAATGGGTTGCAATAAAAGTGAGTTGACTGTGTATCCCTGAAAATTGATTCCTGGAAGAACAGTCAAACACAATTGCTTCAGGAAAGAACATTAAAAAAATATTAAACCATGGGTCTCTCAATTGCCTTAAAACATAGGCATAAAATCTAAATCTCTTTAGGACCATACCAAATTTAGACATAGATTTAGCTGGAGAAAATAAATTTAGAAAGGGAGATTTCATTTGGAATAAATCTTCAGAAAAGCCTAGCTGATTGCCTTTTCATAAAGACTACATCTTATGGGGGGAAAAACACGTTAACTAACTCTCCCTGGTGCTTTGGATATTTGAGGGGTTTTGGTGAAATATTTCATTGTTTTCATTTTATAGCCACAGACAATAGTCTCACAGGAACAATGTAAAAACAAAAAAGGTAAAAAACCCCTAATTTGAAAATGGTGGGTTTGACCCATGAGGTCAAAACTGGAAGCTTCATTCTATATGTGACACTTAAATTGGACAAGTATCTAAAAGTATCAAACAAACATTTTAAAGATAAAAGTATTTGATAAGCACGATTGTTGTGTTGCTATTACCATAGACACCAATTTCACAACATCTCAAGATGTACATGAAGATCATGTTTACAACTTTTTTGAGGTGAAATACTCTGCTACTCATGTTGATTCTTAAGAATTTTTTGCTGTTTGACAATTAAGTTTTCTATGTCTCAATACAGGATGGGTTTATACAAGATATTTGGGGGGGGGGAAGAAAAGAAAAGATGGAAATTGTTATTCTTTTTGCAGTTCTCTTTCTGAATAATGACACAGAAAATGCTTCCATCATGCAAATTAATCTTGTGGAGAGATTTGACAGACTGATGTTAACTATCTTGCTGTCAAATTTTAAAGCACTGTCTCATTTTTCCTTTAATTCTTGTAAGTACCTAAATCTATCAATATGTTTTAAAAAGAAAAGTAAATAGGAAAAGAAACTTCATTAGAGTTACTACATGCCCATTTTATGTTGATAATGTCCAGGGTTCGAAAGCTGAAGCTCTATGAAAAGGTAGCAATTTCATATTTGGTCATTGCATGATGAGAAAGGACAAGTGCAATAACAATGCAGCAGATATGAGGATTTTCACAGTTAGCAGCCTTATTGTCACACCCCTTGTTATCTTGCATGCAGATGGCTTTTAAAATATTTTTCCCAAGTATCCTGCAATACTGAAATGAATTCTATAAAATGATTTGCCATATGTTTATAAATACAATGTACATAATGATTACACCTAGGCAGAAAGGGAGGGACATTTGCATATGGAAGCTGTCAGGTATCTCACTAATGGGCAATATTATTTATACATACACCTTACAATTAATTACAGATGAAGATTACTACTGAGAGAAGAATTAAAGACAGTTGGTTTAGCACAGTCTCATAGGCTTCATATAGATGCACTGAACCTAAACACAATTTGGAAAGCCAGGAAAGATTGTGTGGATACCTAACTTTGCTGCTGCAAATACATAGCCAGCCACTTATCTCCTTCATCCCAAATTAATATTTTGGGAATAGGAAAAACACTCTGACAGGTACTTTGAATCAAATATTGATATCAAAAGAACAAAAATTAGATAAATATTCCAGCAAGTGCCGAGTCTAAGGGCTGCAATGACAGGAACTTTAGGAAATATTGGAAATAGCTGCCCATCCAGAGAATTGTTCTTACAGGAATATTAGTGAAAGATGTGTGTAGAGTGACTTGAGAGATGCACCACTTCTTCTTAACAAATTAACTGCGAAGTCATTGCAGCACTTTGCAGCTCACAAACACACAGGGCAGGAGCAATGAGAGGAAAGGAACAGGCTTTCAGGATGGGCCAGCAAGAGCCAAGTACGCAGTGACCTGCGAGAGAGAGAGCACGGAGATGCAAGGCAGGCAATTTTGTCCCACCTCCTGCCTTGGCTGCCCCAGAGGTGATCTCTTCTGTAACTCAGAATATCCTACAGTTGAATTATCTGGTTTTGCCTGGCATAGAGAGTGGCTGCCAACCTGGCAAAAACTTGTTACACCTGTTGTGTCTTTGCATTTTAATATCATTGTTTATCATTGTTGCATTAACTACTGGCTCCCTCAAGAAATATGCATAGTTCAATCTATAATACTGTTTTTCTACTCTGTGTGAAAACCTTCTTGCTCTTCTTTTGGGTAAATTTGCAATTCCAAGTTAGAAATATCCTCATTAGCAACCTGTTTACACTTATATTTTGTGTATTCTAAACGATTAAAAGCACTGTCCAAAACAGCAGTGGACCTCAGTCTCAGACCAAAAAAGAGGTCAACCCCCTTTATTTTGCTGCTGCTTCATCCAACGTTTAATTACCTTCAGCTAAATACCCTAAAACTGCTGAATATGAATATGAATCTGTTTTTATCTTTGTAGTTTTTCCTCTTCCTGCTAACTCACAGAATTTCCTGTTGTAGACAACCTTTTTGATCTCTGCTTAGATAACTTTTTTGTGTAAAGGACCGTTTTTTTCTTTCAGTCCACACAACATGATGGTGACTCTCCATGCGATCTCTTATTTTCTTTCCCTGTGTGTGTTCTGTGGTAGCTGTTTAGCTCTGCATTGAGAGATGTCCCAGAATGCAAGTGCTGAATTACTAATGCACATGTAGGCAATTGGAAAATGTACCGTATGAATCTCAAATAGCATCTAATTTGACATTATGGCCTATTCAGCATGCACAATATTCACATAACAATCACAGTCCACAGTCATGTTGTGCTGAGAGTCATACAATCACTTTGTTAGACTCACTTTCAGAAAGGCTGCTTTTCTAGTCCAACACATAAGCCTGAAAGTGAGATCACTGTGTTGGAAAACTCTCAGTAATTATAAATTCTCTAGAAATAAACTAATTTGTATATTATTTAACAAACAAGACTCTTTTTGATTTCTGCACGTATCTACTCATGGAATTATTGGAATTCTTACGGCTGTGTTCATCTAATATGGAAATGCAAGTACAATGTAACCACCTTTCACCAATGGATCAGTCCATGGTTTGAAAACTGTTTCAGGGGAATTCATGCCTGAGATGTGTGCACTGAAAGACGTCACAGCAATCGCTGTTAATTAGTCTTTAAAAAACAAACAACAAAAAAGACATTCCCAGACATTTTGTGGATAGCACAAGAAGTCAGATATTCCAGGAGAAGCTATTCAAAGCTCTCATTTACTTCCCTACATGTGCTCTGCAGAAACTTCCATGAGATTGCAGACGAGAAGCTGTGAGAAAGGACACTGACTTTGTTCCTGCTTCTGTGCCTGCACCACAGAGGCATCTCCAAGAAATGGTTTGGACAAAGATTTTACAGCCTACATGTAATAAAATGCATGGATACCTGTTCTGCACTTGTAAGGGAAAAAAAAAAAAAGCAGGAAGAACTCCCACCCACTTAATTAAAAAATAGAACGTCTCACTAATGCAGCATCACCTGTAGTTTTTTCTCTCTAATTCAGTAGCTACAGAAATTATCATGCCCTGAACTGACTCCTCTGAAGATCAGACTTCTCACTGTGTGGAGCGATCTGGCATTAAAATACATTCATTGACTGGCTGCAGAGCTGAGACTCCACGCACTATTCCCCATGTATCTTTGTTTAGTGGCTCTGCACAACAGATGGAATTTTATGTCATGCAGCATTAGGCTACTGTTAAATTTTAATTTCAATTAATGGTCTTTATACTCTTTCTTTATGCACACCAGGGATACTTTAGGCATCCATTTCCCTTCTAATTAGCTTTTATTGCTGAATTCATTCTGAATCTCTGGAAGTCATTAGATTCTCTAGGATTCGCAGCTGAATTTACTTACTCTCTAATAAAATTAATTAGTCTCTAAAAAAGAAAAAGGAGAAAAAAAGCTGAATCTGGTCTACTTTTATACATATAGGTAAGTATTAAAAGTCTGAAGTGTTTATAGATCCCTTTCTGCTAGTTTGCTTGCTAATGTTGACTTTTATCCTGGTTATTGACATCAGTGTTTCTCAGGTTGATGCTTTGCCTACTTCATTTAAAATGAAACCTGTTTCCAGGGCTGTGTCTCCTAGTTTATGGCACACCATCGCTTCTACACCACTCTGTGTCAAAGAGCAGGTTTGTTTTGGGAGTTTCCCTGGAATATTGTGCTCACTGTAAACCTGAGCCTAAGGCACAGGTAATTTTCACAAGCACTGCTTGAGAAACTCGGATGATCTACGCTGAAAAATTGTAATAAGTATAAAAAACTTTTATCAGTCTGCTGAAAAAAGAGAAACAACCAATGTAATGCAAGAAAGAAAGGAGTCAATATCATGCCAGTGTGACTGCTTTCTGCATTTTTAACATTTGGACAGTCACTTATAAAAAGTCTTGGTTAGCTTAGTGGCACAACAACATTAAGCTCTAATTTATCACTGTGCTATAACTCTGAAAATTGAATAATATACCTTCAGGGAAGAGGCAGTGAAAGATTTCTTATTCTAGAGATTACAGTGGAGTATTTATGACACTAGTTAAGAGTCTGTGACAACTTTTGTGGTAACCTCCCATTTTGAGAAGCATAAATTCAATGTGGTTATTACATGGCCACAACACAAGTGATTAGTCAAATATTGCAATATTTATAAGACTCAGAATTGTACTTAGCACATAAAGAGTTTATTTAGGTTTTTTATGATATCAACACACATACTGCATTATGTTTAGAACCTGGATATAAACATGCTATAGACATTTCTATCTATTCAGGTGTCTAAATAAAAAGGTGCATTTATACAAGAGACACCATGTGAGACATCTGTATGGTTGTTACATGGTTCAATGCAGTGGTAACACTTGTTCTCATCACTTCCTACAGGCATCTCATGTAATTATTCTTTCTATTTAACTCCATCATTTGGAAGGACCTGGCTTCACAGTGGTGACACTCTCACAGAAAGAAAGACATTTTTTAGCAGACAAGCAGTGAAAGTCATGAGAGTTTATAGCCAAGGGTCTAAACACTGCTTTGAAACAAACACATAACATAAAGGAAATACTGCCACTGGAAGCATAAGAGCTGTGGCAGCAAGGCAGTGGTTACTTCCCTGTCCAGTCTGGCATTCCCATACTTAGCATATCTTCACCAAACTAGCTCCAGATCTCCTGTTTAGTAGAAGAAAGAAAAAACTTTGACACAAGAAAAGGTAGTTCAGAATTGCAGACTAATTTAATGTTTCCCTGGTTTCTCCTGTAGTAAAGCCGATTTTTTCCATTCTGATTTTTTTTTTCCAATTCCACATGCTACGACTAAGAGCAACAATACCTGGCTTTATTTTAGTACATTCCCTCTCAGCTCTTCCCTCTTTGCCGAGTGCATGCCCTTGCAAAGCCCAAGCCTCTCCCATCTCTGCAGCAGGCACAAGTGGGCATGAACAAAAGCACAAAGCTCGCTGGTGGGCTCATGAAAAAGTGCATAAAAGCAATGACAGCTGAAAAATGTACCAAGAAATCAGACAAGTCCAAAAGGAATGCTTTACACTGTGTCATAGTTCGGGTGCTCAAGCTAAATCTACAATCCCGCACCTACCATGTTGCTGTTCCTTAGCTTGCAGGGAGAAAGGGACAACAGGAAACCTCTGGAGAGGGGTCAGTTGTTCCCAGTGGTCCTCCACAAGGGAAGGACATTGAATATTTCAGAGCAGACCACGGATTTTTTTCTCAATCCGATAAAAGTTCCCATCAGATAAAAGGTACCTTCTCCAGGAATTGCCTCAGAAAGGTACCATCAATCTCACCCTCATAAACACAAACTAGATAAATAGTGGAAAAAGATTGAAAAAAACCCCTTTGAAATTCACTTAATTATAAACTTTTTTTCTCATGTATAATAATGCAACTCAACATAAAACGTAAGTACAGTAGAAGCTTAGAGAATTAGGTCACTCAAGGAAATTAAGAGGCCAAATCTGTTTTGCCTTTGTGGAACAACTGGTAAAAACAAAAGCAAGAATTATTCCAAATGGTATTTTCTTAGGTTTCTTCATTATCATTTCCAGGCAGTGCTTTTTCACGAGATTAAAACAAAAATAAGTGACTGTATTTATAGAAAATGCTTAAATATTCATGGTCATGAAGCATGGCACAAGCTCATTTTACGTTATTCAGACTCATAAAATGTGAAATAAAATTATATTTTTCCCCAATTCAACCTTTTTTAAAAGGGAATGCTGACTAAAACAAAAGAATCACGCAAAACAGATGAGCAGAATAAAGGGATGATCTCAAGTGTGGATGTTAACTGAAAAGCTTTCATTTTTACTCAAAAGCTATTATGTGTTTTCATCTAGAGTTTTTGGGTTTGTGATATTTTTATGCATAAATAAGTTTAAACAATGGGTAATACAGATTTATCTATGAATTTGTTAGTCTGAAATTTTAAATAGTCTCAAGAATTCAAGCTGGTCAAAAATGAAGTAATAAAATCTAAGCCACCTGCTCCAATTAACATACCCATTTTCTTCTCTGCTTTATGTAACTATTTTTCCCATGAGCACATTCCACATGCAAAATTTGGAACACCGGTCTGCGTCCTTGAGTTTATGTTTTCAATATTATTTAGTTTTACAAATCTTCAGTTTTCACTTAATTTTCATTCAAGTAAATTTATTTTTTAACATGTAAGGATAATTAAGATTTACTGATTAGTAAAGTTTGGGTGGTTTTTATTTTTTTTTTTTTAAGCTGATGCATACCCCTGATATATATGCAATTTTTTGCTTTAAAGCATTGAGATAAGAGTTCCCTGAAATTTTTGAGCACTTGCCTTTGGAGTATCATGTGTGGCATCACTGCTCTTTGAAATATTCCAACCTGTTTCTGCCAGTCTGGGCTCTGCAGCCACTTCTCCACAGAAACCCAGGAGCTGCGCCTGCGAGTCATTGCTACCCTTCCCAGCTTATTTCCTTCTGCAGCTTTTGTTTGGGATTATTTTATTGTGTCAGTGACTAACAGGCCCCCTTGGGTTGTCATCCTTTATTGCCTATTCCTGACAGCTGCAAAAATACCGGCTTCCTTTTTTAATCATGAAATGAATTGTTGCAGGAATGGGGAATGCTACAGTTTCCTCCACATAACGTTCTTCAATCAGAAAATTGTAATTTCTCAGATGCATTAGCACAATATACTAGGAAACAGCTGCATAATTTAACTTAATTGTTAAGCAATACCTCATTATAGCTAGACAGTAAATTCAGCAGTTCACTTTTTTTTGCGTGCCTCTCATCTTTTCAGTGCTCACATCATGTTCTCTTTTTCATCTGCCTTTCTTCTCCCAAAGGTGCTGGAAAAGAGGCATATTTGCAATAAAAATGAATTTAATCTTCTTTAAGAACCAGTTTAAATTCATGGTAGATGCTTAAGATTCAAATTGATAGGAAAGTAAGCCTGTCTTGATAACACTGGAAAGTCTGATAGCAGATATTCATCTATTTTTAAACAAATAAAAACCTCCATACAAAATCCAAGAGCAAGTAATAATTTTATTTTGAAATACATCTTAACTTCTAAAGGCCTATGATAGCAATAAATAATGTTCAGCAGAGTAGAGGTGGAGAGCTTCAAAAAGAATACAATTCAATGCCAGTGCTGAGTACCTAATATATAACTTGTTTTAAGACACTACAAGACATGAAACCATTTGCATTCCCCACTAGTTCATCTAAGAAAATGTAATTTATGGTATGAAATTGATAGGGCAATGTTGGCAGGCTGACACTATTTCTTCTCCAGACATTCAGTAAATTTAATTCCTCCCTTCCCTTCCCTTCCCTTCCCTTCCCTTCCCTTCCCTTCCCTTCCCTTCCCTTCCCTTCCCTTCCCTTCCCTTCCCTCCTTCCTTCCTAATGGTTTCATCCAAAACTAGTTAATTTAAATCTTCTTTACTTCGGAGTTGTTTTTTTCTAAATTTAGTACTTTCTGAGTCAATTTGGACATATTTGTTCAAATTACATTTGAGTTCAATGGCCAGACTTGGCTATTTGCATAGTGTATTCACATTATATGTCTATGTGCTGATTCCCAACTCCCATGCAAGTTATTAATTTACTGGAATCTCTAGATTAACAAAGGAAAAAAGTCCATTCAAAGTTTCTATATTGGATATATTTTGTTTTAGGTAACTGCTCCAAACACGCGTCACTTTTATTACTGCCATTGTCTAACCACATGACCAGGTGCCTCTAAATTATTTATATTTATACTGCATCATTAAATACCAACTGAAGCCGCCAGTAACTGACAGGTGTGTTACCAGTCCTGCTGCTGGTTTCTGCCCCTTTGGACCAGAAGATTTGCTGTGTTCTGAATATGAATTGATACTGCCTATCCCAATGAATGGCACAGCTTATTCTGCTTTTCATGGCTGTACATTCTCTTCCTATCTTCTTATCCAATACCATGTGGGAGAAGGAAAAGATTTTATCATCACAAAGGTGACACTAATCCTCTCACCTCCTGAAACAGTTTGTCTGGCCTCTCCAATGCTGAAAATAGAGGGCAAAGCATCTCCATTTGGAAGTTCACTTCCAGCCATGTAAAAAACAGACAGAACTCATTTTGAGTAAGATCAGGACAGTAAATATTAAGAACAACCACTCACATTCCCTGCTGTAAGTTAGGAGTATTATAGAGAAGCGCTCAAGAGAGAGTAGGAAAACTTCAATGACCTTTCTTCTTGTCAGCTCTATGTACTATGAGCAATCAGTAATTAAAGGTGTTCTATATCTGTAGCCAAACATTAAAAAAAAACCCCTAAACCTTGAGCCTTTGTGGGAAGGTTTTGAGGTTTTGTTTCTTTATTATTTGTTTTGTTCCCTTTTTTGTTCAGAGAAATTAGAATAAAATCACTGGGATACAAGAAGCAGTGACACCAGGAATCTGAAAGTGTTTAGTCAGACCATGTAATTACTGATACAAATCAATCATCCCTGTAGCTTCTGATATGTGTATCTCCCCACCCACTGAAATTCAACTAGTTTCTAATAAACCTTTAATTAATAAAAAAGAAGGGGTTTTTGCATATTTATAACTCTTTCACAATTAAATGTTGGGTTTGGTGTTGTGGGTTTGTTGGTTTTTTTTTTGGTTGGTTGGGTTTGTTTGGGTTTTTTTGTGTGTGATTACTGCACATCTTAATGCAGCCTGGCTTCATTAGATCAGTTGAAGAAGTTCACAATGCTGTGGACTGGTTTTTCTGCTAAGCAATATCAGCATCTCCTGATTTCACTGATATATATCCAACTTGTTTCCCATGTTGTGGATTAATACACAATCCCTCCTCTTTCTCCCTTATGAGGAAACAAAAAGGTCCTGACCACTAGACCTGGGCTTTTTATAAACAGGATGTGGAAGTTCAGAATCTGACAAAACATGGTGAAAATACCTAGCTGTGCATTAGTATGCAATTATACAATGAAATTTGTCTGTACTTTGACTAAATGAAATCACTAATTGACTTCCTAACATGGTCATAGAGTAAGCAGAAGTACAGTCATTACATTTAGCTCTTAGGAGAGCCAGTTTTTGTTGAGAATTACAAAAGAACAATAGAGAAATAAGTTTACTAGTGTTTGCATATGGGAAGGAATATTTCACTTCTAAATTAGGCAAGGGAAAGGAAAAGATCTTCCTAAATATGGTGTGATATTTAAATGTATGGTTTATACCAACACTATTTCCTTGATACATCAAAAAAAAGCAGTGTTTTATTTTGTATTATAATAAATGTAAATCTGGAGAGTGGGAGAATGGGAGAAGTGACCACCTGCTATGAAATATTGCCAAGATAAAAAAAAAAAAATCACATTGCCTGACTTTAAAGTGTCCACAGCAATAGAATTACTGTTTCTAATGTACAATTAACCTCTGTGTTACAAACAGCACCTGACCTCAGTGGTAGGAATTAAGCAAAGTTCTCCCTGTGGCAGAAGCAGTTGCTTGCCCTCTGCTTCCAACCAGCTGAAACACACTCTGTGGATGTAGGGACTTCCTCCATGTGCAGAGTTATATACTGCATAGTGTATCATTCCATTTTGCACACAGGTCCTAATCACAGACTCTTCACATATTGTGAAGACTGATCATGATCAAAATGGACAATTTTTGTTTGCCTGTTCCAAGCAGCAAGATGGTTTTGACCAAGTCAGAACCCCATTAAGAGTATTTCTTATTGTGGTTCAGTATGTCTGAACATTATCTAATAAATATGATTACAAGTTCACTGCTCCTAGTTAAAATTCAAGAGTAGCTTAGATGAAGAAATTACACGTCTTCAACTTGGAGATGAATCAGGTCTACTGATGAAAAGATGTCAGAAAAGGACAATAACTTAGCAAATTGAAAATGATGAAGAGTGACAGCTATTTGTTCTTTAAACCAAATCCCCCTGGAAAAAGTTTGTAAATCTGCTGTTGTAAAAATATTTACAAAAGGTTCTAATAAAATCTGTGGGTTTGCTTACAACAGAGAAAAAAAAAGGCAGTTCTTCTATGGTCAGTGAAGCAGCTATGAAAACAACATAAACCAAAAAATAAATCCGAAATGCAAAACCTAAAAACAATTACCCAAACAAGTGTAACTTGCCTAATGTGCTAAGGTAAACAATAATTCTATTACCATATTTTGCAGTTCCCTGATAGCCAACCATACTTATCCACAAGGAACTGAGTGTCTGTTCTGCATGAATTAACCTTCATCGTTATCTCTCAGAGTTTTTGAATGGCAAACAGTGTAACAATGATTGAGATTAAAATGTTAGCCTGAAGTCAGATACCTGATACAATGGATGAATCTCTAATTCACTTTTAAATTGCTTAAATAATGTTACATTCAAAATTTTATGCATGAATGAACATTAATTCAGCTAAGAAAGAAATGTTGCCATGTTTAATTCAATAGTTTAAAAAATTAGTTATTAAAAGATTCTAATTTAGCATTTCCTTTGGTATTCTATTTGTTGCAATTTGTTTTAAGATGCATAAATAGGCCATGATAAAGAGATTAAACAAAGCTGTAAAAATGCTGCCCAAACTGAATATTTGGCTTTATTACATAGCTTTTTACACAGACAACTATGACAAAAATGAATGACACCATTTGATAGCAGATTAACACAATCATGGCCTCCATTTCTACAGCAGTCCACTGATGGGTAGGTAACAACTAATGAAGAAGGTTCTTGAAGCCTAGTGGATTTAATTCTCTTTGGCATTTAGACAGATGTTATTCTTTGAAACCCCTAGAAGATCAACCCTTGATAAGAAAGTGCTGACCAAAAATCTTCTAAATCACAATCTGAAATCTCAATTCTGATCAATGATTCTTAAAAATTCACTTATTTTGATACCAGAGAATTTCTAAAATGCCCTAAAGTTCTTAAAATATTCTGAGTTTAATGAACTGTCAAGTGAATGGTTCAATGAAATAAAATAAATCAGCATTAATCTGATTTAATATGATATTTATTAACAGAAAAATATAGGCAAACCCACACACTATGGTGGAAACTTACCACTGTTACCACAGAACTTTTATTTCTCAGCAAAATTCTTAAAAGTAAAGCATTCATGTTTTGTAAGAGACTGTATAATTGGCAAAAATAGATCCTTCACTACAAATTGGGGAACCCTACACTTTTATTTCTTCCATAATTTCATAAATCGTCATATTCATTAAACCAGCTGTCCACCTCCCTGCTGCAGCCTCACAAGTCTCAAAGGGCAATCCAGACTGAGTGGGGTTTTAGGTAATAGGCTATCCCAAAATGGCTTGAGTGGGAAGGAGGAAAAGATTTCTGATAAAATTCAAGAAGTTACCTCCTCAGGTTCAAATTAAGATATGTGATTTTAATCATTCATGTATCCTTGCTGCTCTGCCAGTCTGCATTCTGCACTCTCAGGACAGTTCTTAGCTGAGCTTTAGGAATCTTCTACCAAACAGTTTTTGACATTGGAGAAAAAAAAGAGCATTCGGCAAGAAGGCTGCCACAGACTAGGTCCCAGATTTGCTTTTGTCCCAGACACTTTTTTGGTGAAAAGGAATCCACCAGCAACAGGAACTTACCATCTGAACAGAGTATTTCAGGCCATTCAGAGCACTGGGTCATTTCCTTTCTGCACAAAGCTTTTTGAGTGCAACCTGTTAAAAGCACGCTTCCATTTGGTGTTAGCTGGCACTCAGCATCCATTGTTCTTACATAATTCTCATAACTTTTTTGACCATGACGCAAGAAGCAATTTGTGAGGGGACTAAGATTCATTGGGGCCTTCAGCTTGCAGGTGTTTCTCCTGGCTGCTTCCAGTTGCTGTCAGTCTGCTGGGTTACACTGCTATCACAATCCCTCTGTTGCTGAGCATCCAGCTCTAAGGCAGCTTTTGTCGTAGATTTGCCCAGATAAGCTGCAATAAGCTAGAAAACCCCAAGACATAGAGCTCTTCTATAGGTAATCATCCACACAGACATCCAGGGTATGCACCAAGGTGTGAGTGCTTGTTTCGAAGCCTGAGGTGAGAAGTTAAGGAAAAGGTAAATATCCTAAACACTCAATCCAGTATTTTCTCACTCTCAGGTTGTCCTACATACTGTCACAGAGCTGACTGTGACACAGCACTGGGAATTTCTCTCTCAATGCATGTGTGCCCACAATTTAATCCTGTAACCTCAAGAACATCATCATAGTTTATCTTCTCCCTGGAGTGCTCAGCAAGCTCAAAATGTATCTGTTTGATATTTAACTTGGGCATAGGTTCATGGTCACATGGAAATATCTTTATATATACCTCCCTGTAAATGAAGCCTCTGCCCTCACCTCTTTTTGAAAAAGACTTTTTAGTGCAAGCACACCTTAGGGACATAAGCAGAGCTTTGTTACACCATGAAAATAAATGTGGCCATTCCATGTTAACTGGGACTTTTTTACTCCATTGTGGAGTGTGGAGGCATATTCACAGTTACAAACAGGCTGCCCTGCTCAGTGTTCACAGGCCAGTGCACAGCCTGCTGCCATTTAGCAGTGACACTGCTGAACAGCAGTAGGGATTCTCTGAGGAGAAATGCTTGTCTAAACAGGCAATCCTGAGCTCAGGAAGATGCATTAAATGGGCTTTCATCAAAGTTTTGAAATATTCTAGCTGACAGAGACAGCAATCCTCAGTTTCCGTTTTCCTAATTGCAAAGCCAGGTTAAGAAAATGTAGTCTTGCAAAACAAGGGGAAAAAATTAAGGTGTTCCTCCATATCTACTGTACTTCCTCTCACCTTTGAGTAAATGCAGTTTGTTAGTACACAGTCACTCACCACACACAGAGAACATGATCTAGAAGGAAGGGGTTCTCCCTGGAATAATTGCTGTAGCTGCTATATCTTGCTGTATTCTTTCATGTTACACAACTCCCTACATGGTGTGACACAAGCAGAAACAGCATCTCTGCTGTCCTGGACAGGAGGCAGTGAGAAAACCTGCCTCACCTGCTGGGCATGTCCTGGGGTGACGGAGCCAGGTTGCAGGAATAATTTCATCCCAAAGATACTCATGTCAACAATACTCTAGGAATAACACACAAAACTATAGGTACTTAACTTGGTTATGCTTTTTTTTATTATTATTATTATGTAAGTTTAGCTTAGCAAAATGTTTCTAAATAATGCAAGGAAAACCTTGATAAGTACTAAATATTTTAATTAACAGCTGAGGTGTACTGATTTTATGACTGGACAAGGAGAAGTGATCAATTCTTCTATTGGCAACTTTCTATAATACAACAATTCAGCTGAGAAAAAACACAGTGCAGATACAATATGTTGAGACCTTGTAAAGTATCTATCAGGCCTCAGGAAACAATAACTAAATTAAAAATATTAATGCTGTAAAATTTACAAAAGCAAACCTCAAACTGTTTACTGACCTGAAACATTGAGGAAAATTAACCAACAGAAGTAAAATCAGCTTGTTGTACCACTTGCATAATTCACCCAGCTCAGCTGAAGGCTTCTGAGTTATAAATAAAATAAAAGTATATGCTAGATGCTTAGCCTGGTTTTCTAAATGGCTCATCCACATAGTTTGCAGGTTCAATTTGTATGCACACTTACCCCAAGACCTGCATAATTTCAGGTCCTAGAAGTGTACTCTTGGCTGTAATTTTTGTATTACTTGCTTGAAAATTTGTAATTCTCTGCAACAAAGGGTGGGAGAAAAGAAGGCATGAAGAAAAAATATTTGCTTCAGACCAGACGGTCTTGAAAATGCCCTCTTCTGTGCCTAAGCCTGTGCTGAGAGGGCAATAGGAAGAGAAAACCCCAGAGAAAGCAAAGAAAGTCCCAGTTTTCTCTATGTGTGGGGAAGCACATTAAGCCAAAGGAGGTGACCTTCAAGTGAGGCATTGAAAGGGATGCATTTTGTTGCATTTTGTTACTGAGAACATGGACAAAGCAGTTCTTTACCATGTTTTCAAGTCTTCACTATTTTAAACATTCTAGTTTACTGAATGTTTCTTCTGTTTTGTGTTTCTTTTTCACACTTTAATAGCAGCTCCAGCAGGGACATTTAAATGTTCATCTGACATTAAAAGCTAAAATATCTCTTTAGATAGTGTAAATAGAAGCTGTACACTCTATGTTCTGAGGCCATGTTCTCAATGGCATGGCCCAAAGTGTGGATGTGAAGCACAGCCCTGGATCCCCTCTCCAGCACAAGGCCTTTTTGCTCCAGTGCAGCTCGATGCACATCAAAGGTTTGTGCCGAGTCATGCATTGGAGTGCTGAATGTATTTGATATGAAGGCAGCTGAGGGAGAAGCCTCTGACAGCAGCTGTGATTTGTTTTTCACAGTTAGGGATCTCTTTATTCTTTGAATGGTAGAAATATGTCACCATTGAAGAAGGAAATATTGTTTAAGTAGGAAAAAAAAATCTGACTGCATGTTTGTGTATGCTATGTCTGTCACTTTGGGAATGAATTCCCTTCCAGAGTAAGGGTAGTGACTTGTCACCTCCTCAGTTTGATCCCCTGCCCTTTCATAGTGGCTTGTGATGAGAATGCAGCACTCTCAGTGGTACAGCCATGCATGGAAAGGCCTGAAGAATGGAGAAGGTGCACTAAAACTCACAGAAAATTATTCTGACAAACCCATGTTTTAGAGCCTTTCATTTCTGAATATCCTGACTCCTCATTTAAATGCCTTCTTCAGCTCCATCACTTCTCTGTCTGCACCTTCTGCACAGGTGAACAGTCCCTTGTTACACACAGGACCATTTAGGATAGTTTCCCTCATGCTGCTATCAAGGTGAAACTTCTTCCTTGGGGTGTTTAATATATTTCATATTTATATGATTCATCTGCATTTCTCATCTAGAAATCTAATGCTTCCACGGCTTGCTGTGAAACCAATCTGGGTTTTTTTTCCTTTCCTTGTTTTACTTGTCATTCTATAAAATACACTATTTGCCTATTTATCAATCTTTCCTATAATGAAGTGTAGCCTTCCAAATTCTTTTTCAGATTCTAACAAGATGTAGGTCAGGAGATTTCCAGGTAGGTAACAAACACTTTAGAGCTGAACAACACTTGTGTGCCTGACGCAATCACTGTGTCCCTATTATTTACCTAGAATTAATAGTTTGTCCCATTCATCAGAAAGCTTACTTCACCCAATCTGAGGCACAAGTTTCTTGAAAAAGTGCTCAATCTTTTCAGTTTTGTTGTTTGTTTTTGTTTTGTTTTGTTTTGTTTTTTTATTGACTACATTTGAATTCACAGCCTTGAAAATTCATTACTGCTTAAGATTTTGAGTTATCCTTCTCATAAAACTGTAATAGAAGGGTAACCAGGGTAGGAGAAGCACAGAGTATATCTTCTGCTAAACCATGACTTTGGAACCAGGAACAAGATGCTAATCTCATTGCTCAACAAAAAGTGAAAGATCCCTCCCTCTGACTTTTAATACAGGAACACAGAATAATCTGAACTGTCAATATATACTCCTGCTTTTCAAGGCCATAGAAGATCAAGGCCAATTGGATTACAAAGAGTACCAACTTGGTTTAGGATAATGCCTTAAGCACATAGTGATAAGCAGGATAAATAGGACAATATTTCCACTGGGACACCAACATAAGATGTTTGCACAGACTGTAGGATATAGGCCAGAATAATGCACCATCCTCCTTGGTACCTTAAACAATAGCTGTGCTCCAAAGACTATCTCCTGAACTGGACTCCTGGAACTCCAGGGACAACCACCTTGTGTAAAAGGCATTTTTTTGACTTCTCCTGTACTTTGCACCTGCAAGAACCAAAGAGGTTTCATTTGAATTTGCCACGGTAACTATTATGCAATGGAAGCTCTATATATAATTCTTGGAAGGGAAAGGCAAGGTCTCACTTTGATCAAATCCAGGATGTGCTTATTTTGATCTCAGAAATATCCTGAACTAAACTATTCATCTGTAAGGCATTTTTATCTCCAAGACTCATTACTCCAATAGGACTGATTTATATTCTGCATCCAAAAAAACTGAAGGGCTGATTAGGCCTTAAGAACAGCAATTTAATCAATGGCCCAGTGAGCGAGCCCACGTGTGCAGTTTCTGCACAATGAACTTAGTGCATCATTTCAAGTGAAAACCATCTAATTGGATTATTTACAACCAACACTTACAAATTAGATGACTGCAACTAAACTACGTGAGTGGTTTCTTCTTTTGTCCAAATTATACTTGTGTAAAGTGAAAGGTTTTGGGGATTTGGTGGTGGGGGTTTTTTGTTTGTTTGTTTGGTTTTGGTTTTGGTGGTTTTTTTTGGTTTTGGTTTTTTTAATTATTATTCCTGCAAGAGACACTGGTCTCAAAATAGCCATAATTAAGGATGTAAGCAATATAGAGACTCAGAATGGTTTACAGCACATCAGCATTTTTCTGAAGCAAAGGCAGAAAACAATGACATATCAGTGAGAAATTAATGTCTTTAGAACAATTAATGATCAGGCCAAACATGCCAATAACAGTGGAATCATTCATATAAGAAAATAGACTCATAGAATATCCTGAGCTGTAAAATACATCTATAAATTGTTAATGAGACAGTAAAAAGCTGATTATAATACAGTTCAACATAACAAGTGATTGGCCTCAAGAAGGGTCTCTTCAGCCCTCCACTACACACTTGAATAGGACACAGTAACTTTGGGTGTTCAGAATGTGACTCCAGGGGATTTGACTAAATCATCTTCAAAGGAACCTTTCAACTCTAAGTTCTGGTGATGATGTGACAAAACTACTGAGAATGTTGACAAGATGAGAAAAAGCATCCATAGCTGACAGCTTCTGCAGTTTTCAGCCTAAGCTTCTTCTTCATACACTCCACCCTGCTTCCCAACAGAAAGGAACCTCCAAGATGTCTTTTCTAGATAGAAAGTATTAAAAAAAAATTATGGAAAATGTTGCCCATAACCATTTGCAAGATCAAGGCCTACACACAGAGAAATTAAGAGTTGTACACCCAGGAGATATTTTGTTTCAGCTTCTCACTTTCTATTATAAAATGAACAGTCAATAGGAGGAAACACATCTGAAAAGGATTATTGCTCTCTAACTTTAAAAAATAAGACCATCCAAAATTCAGGGCAATTGTAAACACTAACACATAATTCAATGAGTTTTGCACAGCTGGACAAAATTAGTTGCCAAGAATCAGTTGCGTAATCTAGAGCAACATCATCTAGACCAAACCTAACTGTTTCCATACTCATACAAAATAGAAACTCCAAACAAGTTGGGTTTGTTTTTTATTTGTTTTGGGGGTTTTATTCTGTATTTCCAGAGCCATCCATCTCAAAATAAAAAGCCAGAACTCAGTAAAACAAAGGGAGGAGAAAGTACAACACAAACAGAAGTTTGTTTTAAAATCACCAGGAGGAAAAGGGCAACTAGAAGCTAAACAGTTTTTCTATTGTTCAGGATAAGACCAGCTTTCCAGGTCTTGCTGCAATAAATGTTATCTAAGTATGCAAAAAGACAGGTTGACTTAATTCACATCATATTCAAGTATATTAAGTTCTTGAACACTGCATAGCTTTAAGAGCTTCCTCGCTTCAAAAGCATTAAACTCTGCCTATAAAGGAGCCAGGATGTTGCTCTTAAAATTCTCCCTTTGAATTCATTCCTTTGGCAGATAGGACTTGGCCAGAGTGAACCTGAGTGTGAGAGTTTTAATGGATTAATACATAAAAAGCAATTTCAAGTGAAAAAGAAAAAAAAATATTTCTTCAAAGGAAAATTATGGCCAGAAAAATGTTTTTAGAAATGCAAATGGAAACTTGGCACTTTATGTTTCCATATGTTTCCTCCAGCCAGGATTCCAGCAAGTTGTCCTGAATTCCTGAAGAACAAAGAGAAAACTAAAAAAAAATTCCTAAGTCAAATTAGGCAGGAGCAAAATATTCCTGTGCTGAAGGTATAGAGAAAATTTCCGAAGTATCATAAAGCCTGCAGCAATATGAATTAATTGTGAAAGTGGAAAAATAAAAAAAAAAAAATCAGCATAGTTCCTGAAAATGACAGAAAGCATCTGAAATTTCCTTTACTGAGACCCATTTCAAAGCTATCAAAAAAAAGAGATATGAGATATTTTCCATATTTTGATATTAGATAAGTTGATCTAGAGATGTTTTGCTCTTTATTTCAAATGCTTTTAACACAGTTGAAACAAAAAGTGAGAGAAGATTCAGTAACCCAGAAATTTCATCTTTTGCTGCTCACAGACTCTAATTTCCATCAGTACTTTCAAGTTTTGCATCCAATAATAGATGTTGGATGAGCAAGCATTATACCTGTCAGTATAGTAACACAAGTCATATCTACCCTTCATGAATTCAAAAGGAGTTTCCTTTAAAAAAACCCCAAAAATAACTGCAGAGCTCTTTAGAAAATATTTTCCAAAAGTGGATCCATTTGGTATGATAGAGATGTAACTACTGTTCTTCTAAAACAACTTTTATACTCCTGGGACCAAGTCAAGCAGAGGGAAGGCTTTAGATTGAGCAAAGAGACCAGTGGTTTACATTTGGTAGGCTTTTAATACCAAATTCAAAATTTTAAATTAATTTGTCTGATTTTCCAGTCTATTTTCATTCATAAGACTATATTTAATGAAATTCTTTGTAATGATTTTCCAGTTCCTTTTATCATTCCTATTTCTACATATTCACCCTTAAAGGCTTTTGGTGCGTGCTGTAATTGCACAGACCTACTGATATTTTTCTTAATCCAGATTAAGTGAATGAGAAATGCTCTGCTGAAAGAGCTTCTCTACAAGGCCAAAATCTACCAATATTCTCACCAACATATATTTTATTCAACTGTATCTTTTAGCCTCTTTCATTACTCACTAGCTTAAACCTTCAATTTGTCAAGCATCACCAATGGCAAAAGTACCTTTCTTCTAACTCTGGTTTTATACTTTTGATACCTTTTTTATTTCTTGAAATCAAAAATATTGAAATAGATACAACAGACCCAAGATTTAATATGGATAACAAGGGTGTAGATAAGTTTAGATGTGCTAACTGAGAATTTTAGAAAGAGTGAACCAATAAATTCCTGACAACATCCCCTTTAGGGCAAAACACCAAATTTCTTATTATTTTTAAAGACTTTGGCTAAACAGTAGAGAATGTTCAGCATTTATTCAGTTATTATATCACAACATGGAATTTGCCATATTCCAAAGTTATTCCTGGCAAGTTACTTCTGAGTCTCCAGCCTTTCCAGCCTGGCACTCCATAACTTGATAAATACTTCAGCACTTGGTCTCCCAACCCAACATCCTAATTCCACCTTCACATCTTGTAAGCTCAGCACCTCAAAAGGAGGCCAAGGGTTCCCAACAGCACAACCAATTAACTGCAAGGAAACAGAGGACAGGGCTGACCAGTGCAAGAAGTAACTGAGCACTGAAAAGGTCAAAGCAGTCTGATTTACAGTACTGTCATGTTGTGCAGGATGCATGAGGCATTTCAGTGCTCATTTCACATTCTACAGTGACAATGCCTGTAATGAATAGGAAATGACATATTATGAATTCATTCTTGTGATGATAATTGTAATGAGAATAGTGAATTGTACAACAAATCTAATCCATCTTCATGACAATTTAAAAACTGTAATCTGATTGCCATCCTAGGGTATTCTTCAGACACTTTCTGGAAGAAAACTAAATATGATAAAGAGGCAAAAAACCCCATTTTCTTTCCTGGATATGTTAAACCCATACTTCTTGGAAAGGTGTGTGATCTGGGTGAAACTTAGACAAAAACCCCCCTTTCCTTTAATTACATGGAAACTTTGATTTTCCTTTTATTTCAGCATAGTATGTTCTAATTTTATTAACAGAATCTTAAAGGTCATCAACTCGAATCATGCATAAACAGAGGATAAAGAAAAGAATTGAAAAACCTTGAGTTATTCCAATAATAATCAGATGTTCTGTATGTAAGATAATAGCACACCATGATGCATTGCATTTAATAAACCTAAGTGTATAGCAAAATCAAACTCTACATAAAGCTTAGTTACCTTACAGATTTCAGAACATTTTTCTTGGCAAAGGGAAAACAATCTTTCAGTGAGAGATACAGCAGTGCACTCACTGAAACTTCAAAAGCAATAATTTCTGTCCCCACAGTTTTACTGGAAACAGGAACCACAACATTTGCTTATGCCAAGCTAATAAAAATGTAAGCCCTCTGTCTCCCAAGCATGCTACCATCTGATTTCAATGCTCAAACTTAAATATTTGCTCCACAGCAGGCCCTTACAAAAATGAGATTGTGACCCTGCTGAGACCAGGACATCAGCATTGCTTGCTCATGGCTTCTGTCATTCCCTCTACCACTGATGACACAACACAGCTGGTCCAAACTCCCCCAGACCACCCCCAAAAATCTGAAATTCAGTCTAAAAAATGCTTCTCTGAGGTACCCTTCCTCTTATTCCCCACAACACCAATGTTATTTTCTGTTTTCATTTTATTGTTTTCTTCATGTCTGGGTAATTGACTCAAGTGTGGGTCATAGCATTGCTCCTAAGCCAGGCTTGAAATCACGTAGAGGAGGGCTCATTTAATGGATCATTGCTTGCTAACTTTATATAGCATTGCTTGGATTGCAAACCAGTTGTGTATCTTGTTACACAGCTGATGGTCTTGTAACCATGCTGCTGTATCAACTGAAATTTATGGTTCTGCTTAAGATTTACTTTGGGAGTGATTTATTTTGTTTTCAAGAGTAATTTGTATTCTAAGAGGGCCTGTTCTAGTAGAGGCTGAAATCATTCTCCAAGAGGTTTACATAAGCAAAAATAAAAATTATAATGACAGTCTGTAATTTTCATGGATGAAGTTTTAATAGAAGTGCTCTGGTAAACAGCGACAATTTGTGTTCGCTTGTAGAAGTAAATCACTTGGTATGTTGATTGTATTGAATTAGTCACCTGTAGAAGTCATGGGTGTTAACTATTGAATTTTTTTAAAAGGTCTTTATTGACTTTTAAGGAGAAAATGTATTGAAAAGGTGGCCCACTGTTGTAATTCTGCTCATTATAAAGTGCTAAATAGCTGAAGGGGACTAAAATAGTATTTGGGAAAAGAGAATCTATTTTTAACTAATTAGCTTTGAATCATTTGTCTAGCTAATCCATGTTCTCAATCTACAGCAGTGTTTGGAAGGTAATTGAAAACCAGTCTTCTAATAAATGTGGTGACTGCCCTAACTAGAAGAGATTCCAGTACTCAGGAAAGAGAACAGAAGCAGCTGCAAATGGCAACTGCAGGAGCGGGGCATGACCAGTGTCCGAGCGGTCACTGAGATGTCCTGAGTGTGTGCACACCAGAGCAGTGCTCACACTGCCCCTCAGACAGCAGCCTCTTAAAATCACAACTCGCTGACAACAAGGTCACAGTCATTAAACACCTTGCACACCTAGTCAATATGGGAACAAAAATCCTCCCCCCCCTCCCCCAAGTATTTCTTCTAATTTGAATTAATACTTATCCTGTTCAGTGTTAGTAATTGGAAGATTTCTGTAATGATTTAAATGTTACTGGAGTTTCAACACTTAGCTGCCTTCTTTAGCTAATTTTAGCCTATAAAATTAAGGTATATAAGAGTAAGAAGAAGAGATTCCTGGTTGGGGGGCGGGGGGAACTGTTTTGGGTTTTTGTTTGGTTTGGTTTTGTTTGTTTTCTTTTTTATTTAAGGACCAGTCAATATTGCAATCCTGGGACAGGATGGATAACGTATGGCTCTTACAAATAGCGTGGTACAGAGAACATCCTAAGATGCACTAACTAGCACTGAACAAATGTTGTAAGCAAACAGGCAACATAAAGCCTTTTATCAAGTGAAAGCAACTAAATAGACAACGTTCAGAAAAAGAAGTTATTTAGCAGAGAGCCAAGAATTGGACAGAAATTGGAGAGAAATATCATGCTCTGCCAAATTTCACTTGGGTCAAAACAGAAAGACAGAGCTAAGGAGATGAGGAAAACCTAACTGCAAACAAGACATTGAAAGAACCCAGCATACTTCTTTCAAGTTTTATGTTATCAAACTACTTTATTTAGCTTCCTGAACTCTACCTCTGTCATTTCTTTGTTCCTTGGAAATCCTTAAAAATTTCTTATTATAATAGATTTTTTTTTCTAAGAATCTGGTGAGTTAATTGGTTTCTAGCACGACTTTTATACATACCCCTATCAAATGTACTTGAAAACTGGGACTGCTGTAAATTGTAATGTGCAGTTGCTGAAGGACCGTGCAATTTCTATAGTCAGATCTCACTTCCTCTTAGACCTCTGCTATTTGAGACCTTGCCTTGATGAACCCACCAAGTTTGGTGTGTTTGTAAAAAGCCACAGCTTAAAAATGGTTTGTTTTCAGCACCAGGGGATACAGCCTGCAAACAAAGGTAATAGCCAAATGCACTGGATCCATCTCACATAGAAAAATCTCTCTCTCACTCTGCATTTCTCTGTTCCAATGTGAGTGCAGTCTCTTTATGCTTTAGAAAAAGGCAGGAACACAACAGCAATTAGTTTTGGAGCTTTGGATCTTGTAATTGTTGTTGGAATCTCCACAAAAACTGCTCTGCAATTTCCTGATTAGAAGTACTTTATAAAAGATTCTAATTGTTGTTTTCTCCCACAAAGAAAAAGAAAACTGAGTAGATATACTTTTAATTATATGCTAAGATAAAGCAAATGTTCTTGAGAAAGAGTATCAAATCAACTCTGCATTAACATGAGAAGACAGAAAACAAACAAATAGCATTTACTTAATTTTATTTGTATTTCTGTACATCTTGCAGACTAGTCAGTTATATTTTAAGCCACCTCACTTAACATAAATGTGCAGTGCCTGTAAATAATTCCCTAAGTTCCACAAGCCAAATAAAATGTAGCTGTACAGCAGTAAATGAAACAAAGTAAACATTCCAAGACTTTGGTTCTAGCTCCAATTCTCCATGACAATTTCTATCTCAATTTCCAAATAGGAGAATTTTAATGTTTACACATCCCTTACTTTTATCTGCTGTTCTATCTATATTTCTACAGAACTATACATTTATTAGACCACTGAATTAAACAGAAGTCAGGACCACAAAGAAATGCTTTCTATTTCCTTTCTGTAACTTTCCCCCAAAAAAATATTTGTCTTCTTTATCCTTTGAAAGATTCTGATGCTTGGAAAATTAGCTCCTGCAATCTAAGCTGCTATGAACGAGACTGAAAAATTCACACTTATGATGATCTATTTTGATCAAGCCCCATTGAAGGTAATGGAATTGTGCTTGTTAGGGTATTTCAAGGAAAAATGTTTCACCAGATAACCTGAAAGCAAAACTACTTTTTTGCAAGTTATTAGTGTTGATATATTTAGCCAATCTATTTTTTCCTGGAATGAAGTGACTAGTATCACATTATTCTGTGTATTCCCAAGGGACACAAAATTTTTTCCTTTTAGGTCCTAAGGGATCCATTCACATGCAAAAAAGTAAGCAGCAGTGGGGCTTTAAATTAAGGTCTAAAGTAATTGGGTTGTGAGTACAGCCTCCCAAGCAGAGGCTGTAAGGAGACCTTCTCCTTTGGGCATGCTCCTGCCACAACTCTGGTTTTCCCCTGGGAGTTATTTCAACTCCAACACCTGCAAGGACATTGCAGGGCAAAAGAATGCTGCAGTACTTCTGGAGACCAAATGCTATCTGAAATTCTTCCAGTTAAAAGTTCTCTCACGTTCTCTCTTTGAGAGCAGAAAATAAGACATTTTAGTGTCTTAGGAACTTCCAAGACAGGGCTAGACAGTTCTTGTTCCTTGTTCAAGTTCATAGGAATAATCTGCCTTTTCTTTCTGCCTCCATGGTGAAATTGCTCATAGTGAGAGCTTTGGTTTTCAGTTTGAGTTTGAGATTTGTTTTGTTCTTTTTTTATTTTGTTTGAGGGGTTGTTAATTATTTAATTATTATTTGGTTGGCTTGTTCTCTGGTCTGGCTTTTTGTTTGCTTGTTTGTTTTATTCAGAAAAGACTGTCAGTCATATAATTAGTCCTGTAATTCAGGAACCACTTGAATAATAAGAGGCTGTATTGTTTTGTCATTTTTATTGAACAGGATCTCTCAGCACGCAGCAGGCAGATTAATGTCACTGGCCATCATTTAACTATTCGTGCCCTCTTTGATTCATTCCCTGGAGTTGTAGAATTGATATTAACTTTTAAGAACTGGACAGTAAGATAAATGATTTTGGTTTTGTTTTACCTTGAAATAAGAAAAAGGTCAGAAATAATTTATCTTGGCATGACAGAATCTGACCAGGCAGACAGAACTTCCTGACAATTTGCTTAGGGAAAACTCTCATTGCCTCCAAGCTGAAACACCTGGATGTTGACCCTTGAAGCCCTCTCCCCAGCTCTGCTTTTTAAATTCTCTTTGGTGTGCACTGATTTAAAGGGAGTAAAAGGTGATTGAGCACAATACTATTTTTGACAGAGGCAGAGATATTGGCTATTTCCCTCTGATTCAGTCTTCTCATCCTTTGCAGTGTGGAGAGGACTTGGGTCTGCTCTGATGTTTGGACTTATTGGACAAGCTACAAAGCAACACTAAAAGCTGCCTCAATAAAATCTGCCTCAATAAAATCTGCCTCAGTAAAATCTGCCTCAGTAAAATCTGCAGGCCTGTGTTTTGCCATGCTCCACCACAACACCCTGTGCCTTGCAGGAGCACACTCTCCAGATCTCCCATCTTGTGTTCAAATATGACAGTCTACTTCCTTTCGGATTTTTTTCCTTTTGTTTTTCCATTAAAATTTGCCTGAAAATTGTTATGAATGAATCTGGTTTTGCTAGAAGAGTCACAGTACACTCACAACTTTTTAATGATTTAGATTATTTACTAGAACTGGGGGAAAACCTGACAGCCTGTCACAGACAATGCTAGCGAAGTTGTTTAAATCATCTCTAGGCATGTTCTAATTTAGCTCATTATTAATTTCCTGCCAGGAAATCACTGCCCTAAACCTCTCTAATTCAGACATAAGTCATTCTAAACTCTCACACAGACAGCTGATTGAACCCAAGACTTTTGTCTCATTACAAAGCCCAGACGCTTTCAGGCAGAAGACTGTTCTAGGCATTTAATATTTTGAAACAAAATGTACTGTATAATTAATTGAGTATGAAATGCGTTGTTCATCACAGAATTAGTTTATCTTTTCAAGAGTTTTCTGGCTGTATGCAATCATTCACATTTCACAAACTGCTGTAGGTTTATGAATTTTCACTTTTGATACAATTGAGTTCTAAATGTGTTTGCAAAATGAATACAAAATGTTATCTGGAGGCAAACTGAGTGAAACCCCTCTTGTTCTATCTGGTAAAATAGAATGTTAGGTCATTAATCACCTTCTTCTTCATCACTTCTCATTTTTTCCAGTGAATGATTTGTATTCCAGCCATGAGGGGGATACTAGCTGAGAACAAATAAATCTGAACTGACAAGGCTGGAAATATTTCCTAATTATTTAGACTGCTGAAGAGAGCTAGAAAGCAGAGACAAAGAAAACCCACAAAAGGATTACTTTGTGAATCATTTCCTTTGCTGGGCATGAGCTGTGCCTGTCATGTTAACTTCAGTTATCAACTTCCTTCAAAAGACAAGGAAATGGAGACAGGGGTGTCACCAAAGGGGACGTACCCGAGTACCCACTCATTGCACCCAAGAAGAGTGAGCTTCTGCTTGCCAAGTGTCAGGGTGTTTGCTTTGGCCTCATTTGAAGTAGAAGGAAATTTGGTCAAATTCTCACCATTTTCTGCTTTCTTGTAGTGGCCAAATAGTAGACTGAGAAAACACTACTTTATGACACTGCTCTCTGTTTCACCCCTCTTTTTGAATTACTAGAAAAATAACTGACCACAGCTAGAACTGGATTATGCTTTCCAACCTTCAGGTCTGTCCTCCCAGACTGTGTGGATGTGTGGGAAATTTAGACACCTTTTTTCCCCATTCCCTAATACCTCCTTTACTGAAACCTGCATCCCCTCATCAATACTAAGAGAGCAAACAATTCCCAAAACTGTAACAGCAGTCCCCTCATGACGACTGTATTCCTGTACCAGCACTTGGTATCACATGTATTAAAAAATACTGTGTGCCAGCTACTGAGGTATGATGACAACATGAATTTGTCTCTGCTGTTACTTTGCACGAGAAATACTGAAGAACTTTCTTTAACCAGGACTTACATGCCCTAGAGAAACTGTGTGCTCTTCTTTCAGACAGATCCTTTGTTACAAATGGAGTGACGGCTGTAGGAAAAATGCCTGCAGAATAAATAACATTTTATACTCCACTAGGTGCTATAATAACACCCTATAGTCTTTCAGGAGATCTTGCTGGTGGATTTGTGCTATTTGGATGATAGCTGTCGATTCACAGTTCCTCAGACCAATTGACAATAGGGCCCCTACTGTGTTATATAAAGCATGCACTTTAGCTTTAAAAGCTCAAACCTTTAATCAAATTCGAAATGCCAGAGTAGAAATTTCAAATCACTGTCAGTGTGTCTTCGCTCACATCTTCAAGTCTGGCAGTCTCAAAAATACTTTCTCAACTATACGGCATCAAATGGAATTTGCTTAAACACAGTGGTGAGAATTTTTAATAAGGAACAATTTGTGTTGCTTTATTTCTCTGTTCACATGAAGAGCAGTATGTTGAGCCATGTTTTCACTGGTTTTGCTTTTTTTCAGTTAAAGCCTTAAACCGTCTTAATCTTCACCAGTTTTCACTGTCAGAACAGGTTTTTTTTAGGATTTTTTTAAATAAAATAGACTGACTGATAAAATTATACTAAAAAAATCCTGAAAATTGCTATCTGACATCCAGCTTTTGAGTTACTCATGACTAACACTGTATTGTATGAAAAAGTCTTTAACAGCCAATCTTTAACACTTTTCCCCAACAAATAAATGCAAAACAGACTTCATCAAGCAAAAAAAACCCCAAAAACACAAACAAAAATATCCAAACAAACAAACAAACAAAAACCCCAAACCAAACAAAACAAACCACCAGATTTCCAAATTCCACATTTCCACTTGTCATTCGGGACCCAATCCTCATAAGATAATTAAGGTTTCCATCATTATTATCAGTCTGAGAGGAATCCAACCAGCATTGAGCCAATGGACATTGGTGTTTAGAGTTCATTTTCTTTGCACTGCTGTGACAGTATCCCTCTGCCAGAGGGGAGGACATCATACACATGGCAATAAATTCTCCTTCAAGTCTTACCAATTTCTGAGTAACAGCCATAAAAACATTATCCTGAAAATACAGTGTAACCACTATGGCCGCAGACCTGGAATAAGTAGGTTTGTAGATCAGCCTGATTTCAGGAGTGGCCCCAAATCTTTATCAAAACTCTTTTCCTTCAGCATTCCAGTTCCCATGATGGAATCAGGAACCTCTGAGGGACCTAATGAGATGAGCTAAAGGGAGCAACAACCAGTTCAGGTGCAATTGCCAGTCTCAGAGGCTTCCCACTGAAATCCATGTAGTCATTCATCTGTATTCCTTAATGGGCCTGGGATAAGTGACTCATCCCATTCTTTACATCCATGCAAAAGAGTAAACTCCCAAGCTGAAACTCCTAGCTGGGTTCAGCACTAGATTTTAGCAGTCAGGATAAGGTGTTATATTACAGCTGCCAGAGTCCAGCTAGGGTGACTCCTCTGAAATACAGTTTCAAGCAAAAAACTTAAATCCACTGCTCACCTAAAGTACAAACCTCTCATAACAGCATTATATAACAAACATAAACCTCTCAGTGCACCAATGCAATTCACAGGTGGTACTAAATTAAAAATTCTAAACACTGTGAGGGTAGAGACAACACAACAGAACTACTCAAGATTAAAATTTTCAGAAAATAATTAAAGGAAGAGCATCAAAGAATATAAACAAACCATAAGAGGAAAGAAACTGAAAGATGAAAATCCAAGATGTGATATTGAAAGATAGAAAGGAATAATACATGCAGACAGGAATTAATGATGTAACCAGTAAAAAAAAAAAAAAAAAAAAAAAAAAAAAACCACAACTGAAAGGTGCTTGATACACCTTTTAAGGTGCAAAAGAGGCAAAACAAGAATATGGAAATGCCACGGTGAAATCCTGTTTTCCAAAGTTACAAAATAGAGTTTCAAAAAAGTGTTTGCATAAAAAAACACTGAAAGGACCGCAGCATTGGATTCACCAAAAAAGACTAAACAAAGCAATTGCCAAGAAAAAGCACAGCAGCAACCCATAAAAAAGTTGAAGAAGACTAATGCAAGGAATTATAATTATTTACTGTGTCACACAGAAATTAATGAAAGAAAACCAGACTCAGCTTTCAGTGAAGGCTGGATTCTAGGAAACAACTCTGAAAGTGAGTTTACTAGAAAGCTTAGCAATGCTGCAAAGGGTACATGGAAATCAGCCCATCACCTGGGACTTAAATGCGAAATATATACGTGTCAGTGGCTTTTCCAGTACATTACTGAATCTATTTTGAAAGCTGTATGCAAATATCTGGTGAACAAGTGAATCTATATCCCATTTAATGAATTTTCTCTTTAAGTGAATAGTCAAGAATCAATTATTTCTCAACAATTTGTAGGTAAAGATAACTTAATGAATATGCATGCAAATATAGTGTGGCAAATACTCTGATGAATATGCAAAACACATGAAGTGTTCACAAGTATTCCCTGAAAACTTTTAATTAGGTACTCAACCAATCAAAGAACAGAAATATCACTTAGTTATGTGATCCCAAACTGCAAATCATGATCACAATATGGAATAATCCCTGCACTCCTTCTGTAGGCTAAAATAAAATTATTCAGAGAAAAGTAACACCAAATTAAGATCCATTTACAGATAAGTCTGGATTTCGATAGACTGATGATTTCCAAAACAATTATGTGGTGAGGTTTTTTTTCCCCTTTACTGGGAAAAAAAAAAAAAAAAAAAAAAGGCAAAAAAACCAAACAAACAAACAAAAAACCCCCCACCAAACACCAAAAAAAACCCAAAAAAACCCACCTCCTTTTTCATTGTGTCAAAGCTCCTTAGTATTTACTGAGCCTGACCAGCTCCAGCTCAGCCCATGCAGAGCAGGTGTTGCCTGGCATTTCTGAGCCCAGGAAACCTTGGCCCAAAGCTCCTCCCCAGCACACTCAGGAGACAGCACGTATGCAGGGCCTCAGCGAGGTCCTGCTCTGGCTGCCACTCCAGTAAATTTGAGACAGATTATGTCACTTGGTCTGTTATTGAAGAGCACAATCAACTTAAAACGTTTATTTCAGGGGACAAACTAATAAATCACAGTAGCTTCAGATGACCATTAAGCTTGTCAAGATTTCACTTTCTGACTTACATTTCTTGTGACTCGACTCCACACAGGAATTTTAATGATGGCCACATAATGTAATGCCAGCCTGACCTTTCCAGTCAGGAAAGGCTCACCAGTAAACATTGTGATGACCTAACCTCTAGAAAGGACACCAAAAATAAAAGGAATATGAGCTCAGGCCAAGTGATGGGTGCTATGGAACAGGATCCAAGCAATGCTGTGTGCACTGCCCATACTGGGGATCTGACTGAAAGCTGGCACTGCGGTTTATTGCCATTTTCCATAAAATTACATGGTTTACACATGCTTCATCCTGACATTGGTTCAGAGGGCTGGCAGAGGAGCACTGAGATAACCTTTTAATGAGCAACACAACCATCAGGAAAAGAATGATAAACTGAGCTCTTATAATTGCTAGTTTCATGGTGTATAAGATATGAAACACGAGATTAGAAGGATAAGAGGAGGCTTTACGTAAACAATAACATTGCTAAAGACAACAAACTCACAAAACCTTTAAAAAATCAGACCCCTTCACTGGGACTTTGGTGGAACAGTTCCACAGAAGTGAACTCACACTTCAGTTCCCAAACCATTGTGGTACAATGAGATGCAGCAGTGAGAAGGAAGGTGACAATGCTCCCGTGGCAGGGCTGTGCTAGCCCCTCCTCAGCAGCTCCCTCCCTTTCCTGGGAAGACCAGAGCCAGGCAGCCTCTTTCCAGAGCAGTGAATGTACTGGGACTCAGGGCAGGCCATATCCAGGTAAAATACATCCACTAGATGTGTTCCAGGAAATGCTAAATTGGCCATTTGTTCAAGATTTCTTGTCTGAATAGGTCAATTGCAGTGAAATTCATTGTATGACAGTGAGGAGTGAAGAAAAGAATACCATGTTCTTTCTGAGGGGGGATTTAAGGTCAGTCCTGGTACACTGCATTCAGTGGTATGTGCTAGTAAGTCTTATAAAGTAAGAACAAAAATGAAGTCATGTAACATGCAAAGCCGTCCTGCCCCACACAAGGTCTGGTTTGCTCCTTCCATCCCTCCTTCCACACCCTGACCCAGGACAGGTAGCACACAGCCACCAAAAACATCAGTTGGAACAGGGACAGGGAAAAGTAATTTTCCTCATAACCCCAGGCCTTCCCGTGGCTTCCGTGAAGCAGGATAAAATCAGTGATGTTGTTTTCACTCTTACATAGAAAAATAATTATCTTAATGAATATTGTACTTGTGTTGTGCATTTATATTATAACTATCTTTGACTATCACTTAATGGTCTTTCTGTTGTCTAAAAAACCCCTGGTGATTGAGTTTGGGTTTGTCTGGTTTTGTTTCTATTTACACAGTAAAAAGCAGTTGCCAAGCAGAACATAATAAATCGAAATTCTGACATAATAAATAGATAATGTATTGTAATTGGATTATTTGTAGACTGTCTCAGCAGAAATTTGCATAACACTCTGAAAGATTGCTGCAAATATCGAAAATAAGCAGCAGAGCTAATTAAGGGGTTTGTTTATATGTATCTTCCTGAAAACACAGTAAAGAAGGAATTAAAAATATACTCTCTCCTTAGTTTTCAGAGGAGATTGCCACAAGGTTAAAGAATTGATGACTCTCATACTCTTTTCCGTCAAACTCAAAATTTAAACCTCCATCACTAGTATGAAAAGGATAATGCACCCAATTCCAGCAGCAAGAACTGAAACTTATTGTAGTGGATAGACATGTATCAACAGATCAATAGACATCTGTGTTCATGCAGATAATCACTGAATTAAAACAGGGAAGTCTATTCAGTTGTCATCCTGGCACATACCAAAGAGGCATTGGTCTTTGTGCCTACAAATGCTCGTGGTCTGTAACCTAAAGTGGGATTTCTGATACCATTTTTTCTTGTCTGGATGTCTGCCTTCAAAGATGAGCAATGCAATGAATGTGCAGGAATAATTAGACCTGAGAAAGGCCTCAAGATACCACTCTAACACTCTCAGGCCTTTAAAAAAACTAAATATTGACTCTAGTTTGGGGTTTTTGTCTTTCAAAACCAGAATGAACTACAATGAAACAAAATAAAGATGTTAATGATGATTAAATTAGTCATAAAACTTGACTTGGATCAACAGATTTCCCAAAGAAACAGTCTTCTGGCAAATCTTTGGGCTCAGCTGTTGGGAAATAATAATACATAACTCCTAATCAAAACAGCATAGATGATCACACTGATGTCTGATTTGGTTGGTTCTTCAGACTTTCAGGGAGAATTAAAGCGTGGACACATACTTTCAAAAAGAATCACAGACTTTTTAAAGGTGTTTAGTTTTGATGCATTATAGAGCTGGTTTCTGTCTGCAGCTGTGGGTGTTTACCTAGAGAGTTTTTGCAGGAGAGAGCCCAGCTGCACACTGGAGAAAACCAGGGCACTTAACCTGCCTCATCCTGACCTTGTGCCTGAGGGGGATCACACAAACAGCCCTGACTGGCCCTGCACAGCACTTACAGGGACATTATTTGCAACTGGGACCGTGGTGTTCTGTGACTGATTGTATTTTCCTTCACAGAGAGCTACTCCATGGCAGGACATTAAAATTACTTGCATCAGTTGTACAAATGGCTTGCAACTCTGGTAACAAAACCTTAACCTTCCACTATTGCTGTAATTTATATCAATCTTTTTAAAAGCAATCTCTGGGGCTGCAGAAGCTGTTTCAGTGACATGGCAACGTGTGCATCACAGTCTTACTCCATGTCAGCTAGGTTGTGACTTTTCTGTTCTCTCATGGGCCATACTGAATTGGAGACAAATAGTTTTATTATCATTTTTAACTTAACTTATTCTATGTGATATAAACCTTGGTTTATGTAAAAGCAAAGTAATAAATGGAAGTAAAAGAAGGTTATAGTAACTCTCTATATGAAATACCTTGTTTTTAAAGCACTTGAGAGGAATAAACAGCTGGAGTGAGGGCCTGGTCCTTGAGAATCAGTACAGTGAGGCACCTCAGAGACATCAGGACACCATTCTTGCCCTCCTGCTGCCTCCACAGGAGAGTGATCTTTCAAATAGCTGATGCTCTGCTTGATGCATACTAGAACAGCACTGTGAACATGCATTTTGAAAACTCCATCCAGTCCAAGTATTTCTGTTCAGTTTTCTAATAATTCAAGCAAAACCACAATTTTGGAATCTCTGTGCTTAATTTTGGGCCTGTCAGTTCAAGAAAGGCTTTGAAGGTGTCCATAGAAGGGAAACAAAGCTGGTGAAGGGCCAGGAGCACAAGTCTGATGAGGGGCTGAGTGAGCTGTGGGTGTTTAGCCTGGAGGCTCAGGGGAGACTTTATTGCTCCCTAGAACTCCCTGAAAGGAGGCTGGAGCCAGGGGATCTGTCTATTTTCCCAAGTACCAAGTGATAAGTGAGAGGAAATGACATCAAGTTGTGCCAGGGGAGGTTTAGGTTGGACACTAGGAAAAATTTCTTTAGTGAAAGGATGGTGAAGCATGAAGCCTAGTAACAGACTGTCCAGGGCAGCTGTGGAGTCACCACCCCTGGGGATAAATGCGGAAATGTGGCACTTGGGGACCGCTTTAGAGGTGCATTTGGCAGTGCTGGGTCAATGGTTGGACTTGATGACCTTAAAGGTCTTTTCCAACCTAAACAATTTTATGATTCTGTGACTTTATGATTCTATCTCTCATCAAAATTGTGTTCCACAAGTATCCAGTTTCAGTATAGTCTCAAGAGGAGAAAACGGTGTTAAATAGGATTAAAAGTTAATGAAATATTTTATGACAGTATT
Organism: Phylloscopus collybita; assembly: GCA_027886175.1. Classification (NCBI taxonomy): domain Eukaryota; kingdom Metazoa; phylum Chordata; class Aves; order Passeriformes; family Phylloscopidae; genus Phylloscopus; species Phylloscopus collybita. Next base: position 29,971,283 of record JAJNNQ010000031.1, on the reverse strand, counting down.
TTACCATAGCAACGGAAAGTTAGATCTGAGCATTGTATAAATATTAATATTACTCTCCTCATCTCAATCACTGAAGGACTTGGGAAAAGTGTGTGGAGGGGGAAGAATCTCATTTTTATGGTTCTAAAATTCAAATGTGAAACAGGAAGAGAGATTAGGTTATAAAAATAAGGTGCTGCTAACTTGCCTAATGGCCTGTAATCTGCTGGAAGTACAGCTGCACTGGGCTTTTAAACAGGTGCTCTGATTATAGAGCATAACAAACATGTTAGGCTTTGTAGTGCATTTAATATCTTATAAACAGCCAGGCTAATTTAGGCAAGGCTAATGGGTTAGCTCAAATGGTACTGGTGTAAAAGGTGTGCGATTATTTCTGCGTACATTAAAGCGACAGCTTCGGTGCTCTGAGCTCCCCACCCTGCACATCTCAGAGCAGAGGCTGCAGCAAGCTCCCAGTCAGGGCAGCAGGAGACCCAGCTGCTCCTGCCTCTGATCACTGGCTTTACTGCCTGATCCTCTGGCTCAGGATTCTCAACAGGAAAGAAGTTGGAAATGAGCCTGGTGTCTTGAGAGAGCCTGCTGTCATTTATATTTGCCCTCTCTCCAGAAACCTGGGCCTGTGGTTTCTCCAAGTGCAAACCTAGCAAGTGTGATATCCCAACTGCCCCTGTGCTTTGTATTTTCTGAGGTTCACTCTGTCAGGATACTGCAAGCCTCTGCTAACTTGAGACTAAGAGGTTATACTTCCAAACAAGAAATAAAAATCTTAAAAGGTGAATGAAGACTAATTTTACTGTGATACAGATGGATGCCAATGTGTTAGGAACTAATGGGGAAAAACAATCAGGGTGTTTTTGTGTGTGTGAAGAGAACAGAATCAAGAGCTCAGTGCAATGTCCCCAGCAGCACTGGTCTTGTTTGGGGTGGCAGACCCTTGGGTTGTTCACACCTTCAGCACTGACCAGATGCTCAGTCTGAGGCATCAATGCCCGTCTCTGTCCCTGGAGCACATCTGGGAAAGACAGCCTGCATGTGGACCTGCTCATCTGTCTCTGCTTTGTGCTGTCCAAGTAACACTTTCTGCCTGTGGTTACAATCGTGCTCCCTGTGGGCATAAAAATGAGGTGTTTAAATATTTTATTAACTAGATCATAAAGCCAACATCCAAGGGGGTGATCCTACCTGAGGCAGTGAGATCACTGCCCTGCTCTGCTCTGCAGCTGCTCCTTAGCTAATTAATCCTTCTGAGAGGTCAGCACAGCCACAAGAGAAAGGAGGCATTGGTTTAGGGCAGATCATAAGGCAAATCTGTACCCACAGATTTGTGGGTACAGAGAGGAGAGGGCAGGAGAGGTAAATGTTCCATAGGAAATTACAGTGAAGGCCTAAACTGGAGCTGGAGCCCCACATTTGCTGCAGTGCCTGTGGGTACCTGTATGGTGCACAGCTGTAGCTTTGGGATTTGTAAAGAACTATATATTTAAAAATTCACTTTTTAAATGAGATTTTATTTTTAATCACTGTTGGAGTATTTTTTTTTTGTCATGATGAATCTGTATACCTTAGATGAAATTCAATTTAAATGTAATAATAACTTTCAGTGTACTTTTTCAAGTTCATAGCACTGTCAGAAATATTTAAGTGACTCAGATATTTTTACAGGTTCTGGAAGTTTTTTAACAACTGACACATTTAAGTTTTAATATTGATGCTCAGTTAAATTTTGACACCTAAAATATCCAACAGTGATGTGACCCTTTAGGCTTTCTGTTTTGTTTTTATTTGAATTGCTGCTGTTCTTTTGAGCATCTGTTTGGTGGCATACTGTGGAGGAACACTTATTATTAGATTGTTTATTTTAAGAATAATGATATAACAGATATAACATTGTTAGAGAAAAAGCAAAACATCAAAAAATAGCATATGAAGCTGGCAGCTCAAATGCATCTTTCTGGGAGTCATCTTAGTGAATCCATTTTTTTACTCCACTTGCTCCACTAAAAAGAAAAGTAAGGGTTTTTTACATCTATACTAATACCACCTGAGCCATTCTGATTAAAAAATTTAGAGTTTCAGATCTGATGCTGAAATCCAAAAGAACAGTAAGATTAAAATATGCCACATCTTTAGTGTGGCATCTCCCATTTAGGGAGGAACACTGTAAAAGAAAGAGATTAACCTTCTCATGCTGTAAAAATTCAGAGGCTAAGCCCAAAGCTTTCAGAGCAAGCACACATGGTAGCTTAAGCCAGAAAACATTTTCTCACAGTGAATCCCAGAGTTGCAAAGACTCTATCTCGGCCCAATTACGTTCCTTGAACTCTAGCTGTCTATGGAAGTATATAAATCTCCCTGAAATCCTATAGTAAACCAAGAGCAGAGAATCTGCTATTCTAATGACTGAATGATTTGTGTGTTCTTCCCACCAAGCACAGTGCAACACTCAGTCCCGGTGCTGTATCTCTCTGTAGCCTATTCCATCGTGGATACACCACTCAGAATCACTTTAGATTTTATGTGTGCTTCATTATGCAATCCTAAAAGCCTAAAATGTGATATAATGGAACATTTAGCTCAAAGATAAGGAAAACAGCACGCTGCACTTTGCAGCCATCTGATATCCTGACAGGAAAGGGAACTGACACATGATAAAGAAATAAATAGTACTAGCACTGAGCTATGGCTTGTGGGGATTCAGTCATGCATTATTAAACCGGTATCACGACACAGTTCACTTTGCAATTGGCCAGGCCACCATTTTGCATTCCTTCAAACAGACTCATTTCCTGTGCAAGGAACTGACGGGAGCCAATGGAATGAAAATATACATGCAAATGGTAGGCAACAGTATGAAATAACAAACCCAAGGGCAAATGTGCACATCCTGTCAATTCCCAGGCCATAAGGAAAATAAAATATTCAAGCATTGTGGTGATTTATCATGTATAAAAGGCAGATAATGTAAAACAGTTGTGGTAACTCCTATCACACAGGACATAGAACTGCCCCAAATTATGTTTTCCTTCTTTCAGGTAAAGAGTTCTATGAAAAACAATTTTTAAAATGAACGCTGAGGGACAATCCAATGCTGCCTAAGATAAATCACATTCTGGGTAGTTATCCTCCCTGTCATGACCATAATTCTGTAACAGGCTCTTTGATTAACAAAACTGCTTGAGTACCTGGATTCCTTCTGTTAAATATATTTTCTATTTCTTCCACTGTTCCCATAGCTACAAAACTCCCTTCAATTTATTAACACCCAAAAGTTCAGAGAAAGCAATAAGCCGATTAATGATATGTAAAGGGGAAACTCCAGAACATAAATGTAGGAGGGCCTTCCTGGTGTAAAGAAGGGCTCTACCATAGCCTTAGGGTTTAAGAGCAAAAATCAGAAGGGAAAAGAAAAAAAAAAAGCAAAAAAAATTTACAGAACACTAATAATAGGAAACTCTCTTCTTGATTAATTTGTCAAGCATGGATCTTTGCAGAGAGTATCCGAGGTTTTGTAGTATTAATCAGAGTTACTGCTGATAAAATGAGAATATGTGAGGTTCCACAACAAGAACATAAATTCTAATTATCATCCAAAGAGAAGAAAGAATTAATTCAGTAGGCTATATACACCAAGAGAATGCTGCAGTTGTGAATGTTGAAGTAATAAATATTATAAATATTTCTTACATTTTCATAGTCTTCACTTGCCAGTAGCTAAACAAGGTTGAGAAAGAAGAATCAATATTAAATTACACTCTTTGCAAACATTAATAAATATTGCTGTTACTTCTACAGCCCCTATATGAGAACCCAAACTAATAAATCAAAGATTGTTCCATTTTTCCTTTTGGCCCCCTCCCAGAAAAAAAGCAGGTGGAGACATTAAAATGGGTTGTTGGGAAGTTTTCCTTTCATTCAGTTATCTGCCCTTTCATTGCTTCCCTGACAGTGCTACTAATTTGATTTTGATACACAACACCTTTGTCCAATACGAGTTGTGACTCACATTTCACATTTATGGAATACTACTCTGGAAATAGGGAAATAGGACTACACATGTGATAGTGACTCCTCAGAATAAACAAATGCAGTTAAAAATGGTAGTACTCCCAGCTAGAAGGCTTTATCCAGTGCAGAAATTGTGTCTGTGATATGATATATGCAGTTAATTCCAGACAAATCCACAGGAGTTCCTGGTACTCTTAAAGGTACATGAAGGGAGGAGAATTATTGGAAAGTGGGTGGAAGGAATGCTAAAATTTGGTTGTATTTTATGGGGAAGTTTTCTTAGATGAAAAAAGGAAAGAAAATTATATCGTTTATACTGTATCTATGTTCAAAAATATCAAGTCAGATATATATATATATAATTATATTAAGCCAGAAAATTAAGACTATTTGGACCCCATTCTATCCTGCATTAGTGTTTGTGGGGCCCAGAAACTCAGGACCAGTCTTTGAATTTGATGTGACTTCTTATTTACTAACACATTACTCTCCTTAAGGAAGAGAGTGAGTGGGTAGGAAAAGGATGAGATGAAAATGTTTTTTGTTTGGTTTTTTTGTTTGGTTTGGTTTGGTTTGGTTTGGTTTTTTGTTTGGTTTTTTGTTGTTTGTTTGTTTTGTTGTTGGGGGTTGTTTGTTTGTTTTTTGTTGATGCTGTGTTAATTATCTTGAATTTCTAGCTGTTGTCTGGCAGAGAAAATTAAGTTTTCTAGAATACTTATTATATTTTTCACCCGTTGTTGCAGCAGGAAAGGATTTTCAGCTTGAAGGGTTAAAGGGGAACCCTTTTCACTCCTGCTTAAATGGCAGAATCATGCTAATGGCAAAAAACCTTTCAAACTGCTACAGAGCTGCCCATGTTTTGCACAGCCTTTTTTCCCAGAGAATGAGACAAACAAATATTAGTGCTTGTATTCCACCATAACAGCAAACCTTTCCTTATGCTCCAGCCTGTTCATTTTCTTACAACCCTTGGAGGGGGAAGTGAGAGGGGGAAAATTTGAAGAAATAGAACCTGAAATCTCATTGTTCTGCAGAACATAAGCATTAGGAGGGATATCTGAATGTAAGAAGAGGCAGTTAATATTGTGGTTCTTTGCAACAAATACTGTGCTTAAAGGTCATTCCTGACAGGGGCTTTGAGAGCATCTGTTGCTAGGAACACACAGGCTGAATCTCATTACTGAAAACTATTTGAGTGACAATCATCACAATCCTTCACTATTCATTATCTTTTCTGCCTTGCAAGAGATCTGTACCCTCTTTCCCTCATTCCTGTTACCCAACAAATATGTCAGACGTTTTTCAGTTTGACAATGGTGACCTCAAAATCACCTATTTCAGGGATTATTTTATTTCTGTTTTGCACTGCCAAGTGGAATACTTGTTATCTTGAAGCAAATTATTAAGGAGATATTCCCCATGAATATTCTAGCCACTGAGCCTGATAAAGAGGTGAATGTAGTTCAAACATTCTGACCAAAAGTTTCATTTAAGCAAACTTAAATACAGTTTGAATGCTTCCTCAGTGTCTTGAGAATGACAACATTAAATACATTTGCATCTTCCCTTGAAATGTAGTTAATGTAGGTTGCTTCCCATCCTGTTTAGAAATCCCCACTGCAGTACAGAATGGAAATACTGGGGGGGGGGGGCGGGCAGCTGTACCAGCCCTCTCAAAGGTCTACATTGCCCCCATTTGTAGGGAGTAAGAATTAAGTATTTTTAAAATCTGATGGAAGAGAAAATTTCACAAAGAAAATTTTTGAAAAATCAGGGACTGATCCCCATTCTTTCATTTATTAAATTACGCAGGCTTTTCTTTCTTTGCAAGCATATGTTTTAATTATTTAACATATTTAGCCACATTTATGTTAATTTAAAAGCCTTTAAATTCTCCATACCAAAAAACTGTTTCCAGAAAAACGTGGTGCAATAGCATCAACATAAATCTCTCTTGGTGTTATGGATTTTGCCAGTTCTGCTACTATTCTTCCTAGAAGTATTGGAAACATCACCTCTTCATCCAACAGTGAAAACATCTTCTCTGGCTAAGAATTTTCACTTCTCCTAGAGCATGAAGGTCAACCACTTCTGCCAGTAGCTTGGAAACTTTAGGTCTAGAAATGCCCGTATTAAACATTCAGCTGCACATGAGAAAAAGCAATGCCTGTGAGCTGCCCCTGCAATGCCACTGACCTTTAAAGCTGATCCTGTGGAGGAGCTCTCTGCAGCAGCTGAACACATGACATGGTCAGTAGGAATTTATGAATCTCTGAGCAGGATTTTGGAAATCTGGCTCCTCTCATAGGAACTAAGAGTTCCCCTGGAGTACAAAGGCAGTGAATGTATTGAAACATAAATATTGTGAACCACAACAACATCCTGAGATGTGGAACAGATTTAAATGCTGGTGTCTTGCAATCTACACCTCAAACCAGATAACCAATAGACTGCACAAATCTGGTTTGACACTTACACATCTGTCATTTTTTTTTTTTTTGTTAGTTTTGTATCATATTTTGTGTTGTTTGTGCCAGTATAGGGATGACATCTAATAAATTAAATTTGCCACATCTGAAATAGTCTGGGTTTTGAGCAGCTAACACATAGGAAATATTGGGAATCTGAATATTCTGTCATTTGTTATAAAAACCCAGTTCGGTATACCCAATAGAGATTTTTCTTCTCCCTTAACACTTAAGGTATATATTCACATATAGCACTTTTGAAAAATCCAGGATAAGAGTCCAGTAGTGTCAGTAGCATTACTTAGCTATTAATCTACTTACTATCATACAATATACATTGCAAAACTTTGTTATTTCAGTGTCCATAACTCTTAGTTTTCTGTCACATTGCCTCCATACATCACCGAAAACCACATCTGCTGATTTTTACTAACAAACCAGCAAACAGTTTTCCCATTTTGTTTATGATACGTGTATATGGGTACAGGATAGCCGTCCTGAATTATTTAGTTTCTCAGTTTATGGTATATTTTTGCAAACAACAATCAGCACATGGTAACACAGATTTGTTCAATAATGTATTGGTTTCTTTTACATGTGCATATAGTGTCTTCCCTAAATATGATTCTGTCCAAAGGGAAAAACATGAGAGCTCAAAACCCAAACTGCCTAACAGTGCAGATATAAATCCCTGTGGGCATATTCCCCGTTGTCTTCCTAACTCTGTCATCCTTCATCCTTTTGTAAAGTGGGTACACACTACAATCAGGTCTGAAAAGCACATGATTTATTCCTCTTTTCACAATGGTAAATGATGATACAAGATGCAGAACAGCAAGAAATTTGATCCTTGGTCCTCTGTAAGCCTCTTTTGTCTGCTCTGAAGTAGCAGCTGTATTTCAGGTCAGAGATTAAAGTGTATTGCAGCAGCTAGAGCAGTTGCCATAAAATGCTTTCATTTCCCAGTAGTCACTAAAGTGATCATCTATTACCAAGTTTTTATGCTGTCCCCAGGAAATAACTAACATCTGAAACAAAGCAGCTGGCAAATACTGAACCTTTATTTTGGGAAAATTGCATCTGCACACTACTTCCCACTTACAAATACAATCTGCATTATTCTCTTCATTACTGGCAGAAGATACTGTCTCAGACCTGGTCACCACTACATTTCTGAATGGATAAAAATCACAGTTAAGCCTAGATTTTCAAGAGTACTTGGTGCATTCAGAGCTCTATGGAACTACAATGATTTTTCAAGTGAGCCACTTTACATCTGTCAGAAAAAAACGTAACAGAAGTAGTAATGTCCAGTGAAGATGAAAAACTAACTTGAACTTGCAGAGTTTTGCACTTGTTTAATCTTCAGAGTGATTATTTTACCTGTTTTTATTCCATGCAGTAATATGATAATCTTAAATTGCTATGGAGAAGTTATTAAAAGTACTGCTTTGCAGAAAATGTTGTCATCTGAACATATCATGTCCTGTTTGTGAAGGTGGCAATGGTGTCTGAGCTGTTTACAACCTGTGGCCCTCACCATGCCGAGTCCTTCGCTGTTAGCCAAGCCACATCTGATTTCTATTATTTGTGGTTTCTGCAAACAGAAATATTTGCTTCCATATCCAGTAAAGATTGTGTGCCGCTCACACACATCCTCCTTCTGTTGTCACTGTTCACAAAAGTCCTTTGTGGAGGATCCTCTACTTCACAGGGTAAGTTCTTTTAGCTGGCTTCAAGTTTTTCTGATTTTGAAAGAAGTGTGGAAAAAGGAAAATTATTTTTGAAAAGAAAAAGACCAAAAAAACCCAACCATCTTACCTTTCATTAAAACCTCTCAAAATCCTTTAAAAATCATTTTCTTTTGCTTCTGCTTTGAACCGCACAAATCCAACAGTTTTTAGTTGGGACAATACACACCCAAGATCAAAAAAGGACAGAATTTTGCAGGACTGTTTCTGGGAATAAGTTTGAGTAATAATTCTCTATGAAATTAAGGTAAGGGGTTTGGATTCTAAAACATTATAACTGAGAGTTATTCAGGAAATGCCTCATTTTTCACAAACTGCCTGGCACAGAGAAGGAAATCACATTACTGATTAAAACCAGCAAATATAATGAGAATCTAGTTTTCATAACAATAACAAAAGCTGTGAGAGCGGAATGAGAGAATAGTATTTTTATTTGTGACTGTAGCTACACATTAAAATATGAAATATTAATAAGGACTACAATAATCATATTTCATTTTTTTTCTAGATTTTTTGCCACATCATTCTAGTTCAAATAAATACCAATGAGGTGCATTAAAAATAAATTTTCAATAAATGCAACTGCATGTACCTTTTTCTTTGGAATTACTTTACTTAGAAAGATTACTGCTATTTCCACATGTTCTACTTTGATTTCCACAAATAGTGTAATTGTTAAAGAGTCACAGATAGAATCAATAAAGATATATGAATTGGCCTAGAAAACATGAAATAGCTGATTTGACACAGAGAAGAGCAGAGCAGTTTGCTGCCCAGCACATAAACACAAGAGTGCCAGAAAGGGGGACTTGGAAAAAGGAAATATAAACAGTCAATGGGTCTTTTTGCACTCCCGCTTTTGCTGGTTTCTTGTTCTTACTTTATTACTGGACTGAACTTGTGAAAAGACAAAGAGAGGGCCTTGAGAAATGACTTTCTTTGATTCAAGGTGAGATTTACCTGCAGCAGCTAGAACCTTGCACTTGCCCGAACACATCCCTTCACCTCTGCACAGATTCCCACCAGGGTTCATCTGATGAACAGCTGCAAAGGAGCAGGGATTTATTGGATGCAAGGAAAGGTTTCTGCATCAGATACAAACACCAAGTTGTAGGTGCAGGAAAAGCTTTGTATATTAACCTGCACTGTGTGACAGCTGCAGTTTTACAACGATGCAGGTAAAGAGGGGTGGCCTTCCTGGTTGCTGTGTGTGCTGGCTGTACAAAGCCCTGTGGGCTGGATTTTGCTTTAGCTACAACATCTCACTTCTGTTGTTCCTTACTGAATGGAGAACCCCATCTGATGTGCAAGAAGCAAAAGCTGTCAAAATGCCAGTGAACACCTGTGCTCTGAGCTGGACTGCACCTCCTCTGTCTTAAATCCAAACATGGACAATGCAACTTCATTGACAAAGGTGCAATATTTGACAGCACCTTGGAACACAGAATCAGAGAATTTATTTGGGTTGGAAGAGACCTCTAAGATCATTGACTCCAACTGTTTACTCAGCACTGCCAAGTCCACCACTGAAGCGTGTCCCTAAGGGTCACATCTACACGTCTTTTAAACACCGTCAGGGATGGTGACTCTGCCTCTTCCCTGGGCAGCCTGTTCCAATGCACAGGGAGAAAAATACACATTCCATCAATTATTTATTTTGCATTTCAATTTATCTCCATCTCCTGCTATTTTATTTCTGTAACTGTGCCACCTTATTTTGTAAAGTGCTTTAGGGATTAAGTGTCAGGAAAGACAAAAAGAGAAAAATATATATCTTGATTTACAGCTTTAGATTTTATAGGAGGAGATAATTATTAGCATCACCTGTTGCATTGTTCCAAAATTACTGCCAGATCCCAAAGAATGAATTAGTTACAGGAAATTAGACTCCATTAAATAGTCTTGTTCACAAAGTAATCAGTAACCAACAGCAGTCCTTCAATTTAAAAGCCCATCTTCCTAATGGCCAATGTAATGCTGGCTTCAGGTTAAAAGAGCACATGTTCCCAGTTTGTCTGTCTCAGCAGAAGATGATGGTGTACTTGCAGTATGCCGACACTCCTCCTTATCTGCCTGCACTCCTGTACTTGCAGAAAATCACTAGCAGTTGAGATAAGCAGGTACCTGAACCCAGAGCTGACAGATTGTTGCCTTTTACAAGGTGAATCATATTTCTTGAAATGCACAGCAGAGGAATTTTACCCCGTGAAAAGTGAAGTGGCAGGTTTAGAGTTTTGTCTCAGTGGTGGAAAGCTTTTAAGTTGCACTGACCAAAACTATCACTTTAGTGTAAGTTATAGGTAATGTTTCCATATTATTATATTTCAGTAAAATTAAATATTTCAGTAAAATTAAGTAAATTAATTTTTTTTTCTTCCCTCACCTCCTTCACTCAGCAGACGCCTCTTAAGGGACTCACCATGCTCAGCTGTTCCTTGGTCCTGTCTGTGCACACTGGTAGTATCTATTTTGATACACCAGATCTGAATATAGTGCAGAATGAAGGGTGGCTGGAAACTCAGCACTCTGGACACAGATAGAAAGAAAAAAAAAAAAAAAAAAAAAGACCCCAGGTCATTAAAATAAAAACTGTGAAAATTTGAGCAACAATTACAATAAAATTAAAAGCAATAAGTATATCAAAAAGTAATGAGTTGTAATGTAAGCATTAAAAAAAAAAAAGGTGCTGTGACTGACTATACTGCATCCACTGTTGAACAAGGATTAATAGTTCCCATTGCAGCTGTGAACAAGATAAAAACGAAATATCACCTTCCTTATGGATGGAGGAATAGACAATAGAGAGCCGATAAAAGGAAAATAAAAGCACACCTCTGGATAATGAATCTAAGCTCTACTGTGGCTATTTGTACAGGAAAGTTAGTGTGGGGAGAAACCTGCCCTGCTGGGCTGTATATTTTATTTATCCCCATATCCTGTAGTTTCCACCGCTTGCATTTGCACCAGCAGTGACAAGGTGCAGCAGAAATCTTCATTTAGCTCTATTTTCTGACCAAACAGCGCATTTACTCCAGCTGGGTACTCTTTATCAGAATTTGGCCCTTTGTATAAAGGCGAATGCTTTTTTGGCTGTGGTCCCAGTGGGGTGTTGGATAACTTTGTCAGAAAGAATCAAGAGAACGTAATGACTGAACAAATAATGGGCTGTCAGGGAGACTTGAGTTACAGGAACCGAAAGATAGTCCAAAACGCTTTGCTCTTCAAAGAAACCTAGAAAAACTTTGTCTTAATTTGGCCTTCAGAATTTTGACATCAGCCTTTGCTTGTCTGCAAGCATCAACTCAAGCATGGGAATTTATATGGATAGTTAGTCCTCATGAGAGGTTCCTGGCAGGCTGCTTTCCCTCAGGTCAGTTGTGTACCATGTACAAAACTACCACAACTGCTTTTCCACCTCCATTCCTTCAAAAAGAGTCTTAGAGATTGTACTAGAAAATAATTCATTTTTAGCTTTTTTGGAACCAGTTGAACAAGGAATTATCCCTCCTATGGAAAATTAAAAACGCACAGAAAAGCTATATTTTTCAAAGGGGTTTCAATATATTTTTAGCACCTCTCCTGAAGCACATTTCAATCAGCAAATTCATCAATACTAAAGTCAATGGATATTCTTACAGAAATAATGCTTTTTTTTTTGCTTTTTTGTTTGCTTTATAGCTAGATATACAGCACAGAGACAAATAGAATAAAGTTCAATGCTCAATATATTTAGTCAACTTTTTCCTTTCAAGACCAGAAAAAAATCCCTCCAAGCCCTGGAGGCATGGCTGTCACCTTCCCTCAAGCCAGCCAGGGGATGTTATGGGGGGGGCAGTGGGGCAGATATCCTTGCTTTTGGAGAACTGGGAATGCTCTTTTGGAGCTGCATCACCCCTTGACTCAGACACAAAGCCTTGATGCTGCTGTGACGGGCAGCCAGAGGCTGATACAGCTGTTCAGTAAAGGGATTGCCACCCACAACAGTAACTTAACGAGGCCCAGCTTTGAGCTGATGGTTGGTGCAGTTGACCTCCAGAGGCTCCTTCTGTGATTTCAGAATACTGAGTACTCTGAAAGAACTTCTGCACTCCCCAAAAGCCCTGCAAACTGCACGATTGCACAGACTCCTCCAGGGGAAGGGGAAACAGGGATTTTGTTTACTTGTCTTCATGCTATAGCCATCATCTCAGTCAGCCCTAGCCACTGACCCAGAGGCTGCCTTACCCAGAGTATCCCACTCTGTTTGCCCATTGAGGCTGTCACAAAAATACTGAGCTTTTCTTGCCCAGAGAAATGAGAAGACACTGGCAGCTGGGGCAGGTTTGTAGCCAGTTCACTGTTCTGCAATGGTGGATCCATAGGCCCATTGGGGATGAAATTATGAAATACAAGAAGAATCCTTGGGTGGTGGCAACAGCACTTCCTACAGCCACAAAAATAATCCACTCCAAAATGAAGTTTTGTCAGTTAAAAAAGGAAACTCTATTTACAGAATATCTTTTGAGCTTTTTTTGAGGTATTTTCAGCTTACACATCTACTGCTAGCTGGGGAACTTAACCTGTGTTTATCTTAAAGAAGGCTGTCAGTGCTTCTTTAAATGGTTCACCTTTTAACATCATTGGGTCTCCACTATGGAAACTATATCCTCTCTTTGCATCATGATTCAGCTCAGCTCAAAAAGCTAAATATGCAAAGGCATGACACAGACATGTCTCCCATTTCTCATTCAATACAATAAACAAATGGAGAACAGGAACAACATGCAGCACAAAGATTAAGAAGTTGAATTTCTGTTCAAGTATTTTTCCTTGACACTTAAGGCAATAAATCATTTCAATTAGACATAATTAAAACAGTTTGCATTTGAAACGTGAATTAAAATTGAAATCAGTATTATCCAGTTTCCCCCTTCCACATTCATCTCAGCTATCAGGAAGATATTGCATATCAATCTACCCTTAGCATAGATTAAGTCATAATTTACAGTTATTTTTTTATAATCTCTGGTTGTAATCAAGCACTGGTATATGGACTTCTATCATCAATAGCACAGTTACAGTCTTTTCCAAGTTCCTGTCCAGATACTTCTGGGCTTTAAATCCCTTATTGTCTTCTCTAATTTTCCCATTTCATCTAAAATTAATTAGAGTACAGACTCTCTTGTCTTTTTGTTATTACATTCAGCTTTTAGAGTGTTTTTGTTCTCCACCTAAACAGCAGTTTTCAAAGATTTAATACACTGGCCTCATGTCTATGAGTGTGAACTCAACAAAAAGAATACCACAATAGATATTTTTGGGCCAAAAAATAAGTGAAGAGAAATAAAGAAATCTTTTGTAGCCTGTAATAAAAAATATAATATTATGATATTAGAGTGCAGTGCAGTGACTGATTAATTAAGATAATAAAACTGATATAATTAAACATGACTTGGATTCTGTTTATTAGCCCTTCTGTTGTCAATGAAACCTTTCAAACCCTGTAAATAAGCAAGCTGAATGACAGGTGTAATTGGTATGCAGGGGATTCTAGTTACTTAATGTCGTAATTTTTTCCTGGTTTTCACTCTTTTAGAGCATCAGGACTAACGCCTGGAATAAACACATTGATTTGGCCGTACTGTCAGTGGGTCACTAATCAGAGAAATCATTGATTAGACAGTAATCTGTCAATTAAGTCTGACATTGTCTCTGGTACCTTGGCAATGGGGGGGCTGCATTCTTTAAACTGAGACATTGACCTTGTTGTTTTCACAGTCTGGAGACTGAAATGAGGATTCACAGTAAAGACAATGCTCTTATTCCCTTGTCATTTTGGTTGGGTTTTTTGGCTGTTTTTTTGTTGTGGGTGGTTTTTTTTGTTGTTGTTGGTGGTGGTGGGGTTTTTTTGTTTGTTTGTTTGGGGGGTTTTTTGTTGGTTTTTTTTTTTTTTTCTGGGTGGGTTGTCTGGTTGGGTTTTTTCCTCAGCTCAGGTCTGATTGTCATGTGTTTTTCTGCATTTCTCTCTTTTTAAAATGAACACATGTCGTTCCTGCACAAAGGTGACATTTTGACAGGATGTTACAGCACTTTAACAACTTCTTCCCCACCATTTCCTGAAAACTGATTTTTAGGATTCATCCATTCAAATGATAAAGTAACAGTTTGTAAAACTTCCTTTTGGGGGGGTCAACCTGATTGCCCGTTGAGAAACACAGGAAATCATCACTCGCTGGCAAGTCTGATTGTGTGTCAGTATTTCAGAACTCCTCCAGCCCATGGGCTCAGCTCATCCACTGTGTACCAGCAGCATTCATGGGGAAAGGGAAGTGAAATGTGATGTTAATCTCCCTGGATAGTACTGGAATGAGTAATTCTTCCAATCTAGCAATAAGACACAATGTTAGCCTTGAAATTAGACACTTGGGCTCCAGTTCATCATTAATCAGAAAGGCACTTGAGCATGTCTATACCTTTAGGCATGTGCTTAAGTGTTTTGCTGCAGTGGGGCAGGCTAAAGTAAATGCTTAAATGATTTGTTGAGCTTGTGTTCCAACATGTTGTTGTTAACATTTGTGTGCAGCAGCAGGAATGCACATTGTTTTCTGCACGAGACTGAAGGCAGTTATCAGACTCTCATCTCAATGAATTAAATCAACATCACTTGGAATTAGTTCAGTTACATGAAGCTGTCAGGGCTGTCTTAAGAAAAGATCCATTGCACTCCATGATCCAGGGGAAGTCTGTGACACCCTATCAACTCACAAGAAACAAGATTTCACTTTGTACCACAGGATGCTCATCACCACTCATTCTCAGAGTGCGTATTTCAGATCTATTTTCAGCTGCTTTATTTATATCTTAGAAACACAAATGGAAGAAAGAATTAAGTAGCCAGATTTCAGCAAGCATTTACTTTTACCTTAGAATAAAGCTGTTGATAAGAGCAAATGAAAATCAACACTTGAGTATTATTTTTATTTTTCCTGTCTCATAGGTTTGCTTGATATATAACATAGTGGTGCCTCATTACATACTGAGGGATCTGAAACCCAAAGGTAGAATATGGAGTTAAACTGGTATTTAAGGTGACATTTCAGGGGGTTTAGTCTTTTTTCTTTCCCTTTTTCTGTCTTAAAAAGTTTTCCCATTAAAAAAAGCCTAAGAAGCTAAACAAAATTTTGGAAAGAAAATTTAGAGACATGGAATAAATATATGCAGCTGCATAGACCAGTGCTTAACTTTAAAAATTCATCTGATATTAGTAGAGTGAGAATTTAATAAAATAGTACTTATCTCCCAAGAAGCCTATAGAAACATTAATCAGGCTGTGTGAAGGATGTTCCCACTTGGTTAGTTCTCAGTCTGCAGGTTTTCCCTGTGAAAAGGGAATGCCTGGAAGAACTGGAGAAGGGTATTTCTGTGTAGAGCAGTTCAGCAGAGGGGGGTCCTGCCAAAGGCTTCAGGCAGAGGCAGGAGATGAGAGAGTCACAGGAGGACACTGGGTCCTCAGGCAGCTAAGTGTCCCCTGATTACAGAGAGAGGAGCCCTAGTTCATTTGTTAATAACACCAGGCTATTGAGTCAGTGACTTAAGACTGCTCTGGGCACTTCACTTCTAGATGGAGAACCAGGCAGATCCACCTTGACTGTCTGATTGATTTGGCTCCTGTGACAACTGATGTACATGCTGAAGTAGGGCTGATTTTCCACACCAGAAAATAAACCAAGTCAGTACAGGATTATTGCTAAATTTCAGGGAATCTGCTCCAATTTATTAAAACACAGGGCAGAATCTTGGCACATATTCAGTTGCTTCACTGCTCTTTGTTAATAATGGAAAGCTGTCTATACAGAGCTAAATATTTGTATTCAAAAGGAATATGTATTCTTGCTCATTATTGTAAAAAGAAAAATTGTCACCTTCTTTAAAAGATTCCCACCTTTTGTTTTCCTCCTTTTCTATTCTGTTCTCTCTCCACTTCTCCCAGCCAGCATCCTATTGAAATTGTTTACAGCACTTACACCAGAACACTGATCTGATGGAGAGCTCTGAAGTGCTTTGGTACACATTTCTCCAGTGGGGAAAAAAGCAGTATCCAATATATTGTGCTTACTTAACCTCCCTTTGAGCAGCTGTCCCTCAATGGAAAGCCATCAGATTTCTGTTCTTTTTCTTCAATGAGATGTTAGTGGCCTTCACAGCATTTCTATCTCCCACAATGAGTATCTGATAGTAGAAATGTAACACATTCAGCACTATCAATTTCAAACACAATACACAGGAGTAATAGATGTTAAAAATTGCCTTGGCCACACAGTATATTGTCAAAAAAATAGATTTCTTAGAGCAAACTCTGGGTTTAAGGGAAAGGTGACATTGTTAACGAACGTCGTCAGAGTGATAAAGTGATAGATGCCTGGCCATTCCTACCAATGGGCCTTCCTGAACAGAGGCTGTCAGAAAGAAAAGGATATTTGTCAAGGAAATCTGGATGGAAAACTGAGGTTTTATGACATTTACTGTCCTTTCCTCAGCTTCTGTCTGCTACAGTAGAATATCTAAATATTTGAATAACTTCATATTTCCTTTCATTTTGAAACTGATAGTGATGAAAGGTATAAGCACAACTTGGAAAACTCCTCCTCAGATTCATTTCAGCTATATTGCCCTACCTCTGTCAGTGAAATGAGTAAAATTAAACTGCATGTTTAAGAGGGCTGTATTACCTTAGGCAACTGCATATAAAAAAAATAAAATAGAGATGAAAAAAAAAAAGCAGTTCCCCCCAAATTCATTTCTGGAAGGAAACAAAGTTTTCATGCAAAAAGATGGTTTCCAGAAAGCAGTGTTTACCATGGAGTAGTTTAAAGAATTGATTTTCTTAATGCACACCTTATATCAAATCCTGGTTACCAGATAACTGATAATAATACAATGGGGACATTAAAAAGTGTTTCATTCTGTGCACTTCTATGCAAATATTTTCCTTTCTGCATGGAGCTTTGAGGATAGAAGATGACAAAAATCACCATCCATCACTCAAAGAAACGCAGGTACCCCTCCTTGAAGAGACCCTTCTTGTAGTAGTGCTGGGGCTCACCTGTACTTCTGTCTGGCTACTTTTGACCAAAGACCCTTTTTAAAAAGAGAAACCAAAAAAATCCCAATCGTTCTCTTTGCTTGTACAAGCTCTCCTGATGTCAGAATACATTGTTAAAGACAATAGTTCCATACTGTTTTTCCCTGTACTGTGATTACATTAAAATTACAGAAGAAATGTTATTTACAGAAATATGCAAACTAGTAACAGCTCATCTGTAATGTTCACTGATAGGCAGCACAGGCAAATACCCACTTATTTGCTACATCTAGTCATCTTGATATCACTGGCTCTTCCAATTCATGAACCAAAATGCTTACAATTCCAATTGACAGGTCTTTGTCATTATTATTCATTATGCTTTGTTAAAGCCATTTAATCATGTGCAGGCCCTACAAAGGATTTCTTCCTCCTTCTCTTTTTAAACAAACATGCTTCTGAAGGTAAGCTTGCATAGCAAATAACTTATCCGATAGAAATAATTACAGACAGCAACAGGGGGAAAAAAATCTGATCTCCTGGGAATTGTTCTTTGCTTTCATTGTCCTGCAGCACCATTTCACCAGAAAGCGCTCTGAATAATTTAGGGGCTGCTAATATGATTGCAGTGTCTTCCCACGTTCATCACAACTGCTTGAGGTCAGTGTCCTATCTGGTTCCTGATGCTCCAGGAAAAAGAGGAAGCTCTAAAACTGAAGGCAGTTTATCAACCAGAAAGATCTCTCCAGGTGGATTTTGTAGGTCACTTAAAGTGGACCACAGGAAGCAGCAAATATTCAGGTGACATTCAGAAACACGATGGATTCAGAGGTTTATTTCAGCAAAAACTCAGAATGAGAAAACTGATCATTGTATTCCTCCTACCATGTTTCATGCTAGTGGACAATGAGTTGTTGCTTAAGAATAAATACAAGGTATTAGGAACACTGAGTTAGAAATCCACCTCCTCCTCACTAACAAATTAGCACTGTGCAGCCAGGGAAAGCCGAACTAGGACCTTTCAGGTCTCTTCCTCCCTCAAAGAGAGTTTAAACTGAAAAATCACACTACCTGTGTCTTGTGGCTGTCCTTTAATGAGGGCTCTAATTATCACCAGGTGAGTGCAATCACTGCTAACACTGACCTGGGTTATTTCAGAGGTTCCTGGGGGCATAGTGGTTTTTTGGTCTGCTTGGTGCCTGTGCTGCTGAACTGCAACTGTGGTGGGGCAGAAATCTGATTGTGAGGGGGTGCTGAGGCTTATTTAAAAAGGAGCAAAAAAGCCTTGTGCTCTAGTGAAGGGGGATGCTGAAAAAAGTAAAATAATAATAATAATTAGTGTGATCACTAAGGCTTGAGAAGAAGGACAGGTTTCCTCACTTTCTTTTCTCTCCTCACAGGCTGTGGAGGGCTCTGTAACACAGCAAGAGCTGCTCCCTGTGGGTGTCCCATGGAGAGAAGCCCAACCGGAAGGGAGAGAAAAGCCTGAAGAGCAAGGAGCTGCAGAGATGTACTGCTGTGTCCTTACCCTCATCCCAATGCCACTGCACCACTTGGGGAGGGAGAGGAGATGGAAATGAGGGAGTGGAATTGAGCTTGGAAGGACAGGGATGGGGGAAGTGTTTTATATCTTCTGTTTCACTTTTTTCCTGTCAAAATCTATTTTAATTGTCAATAAGTGAAACTCATTTTCTTTAAATTGAGTGTGTTTAGCCCTGATGGTAACTAATAGCTAATCTCCCTGTCGTTATTTTTTCTCATGAGCTTTTGTTAATCTTCTTGCTCCTGGGGAGGGAGGAGTGAGAGATTGGCTGGAGGGGGTCTGGCAGCCAGCCAAGGCTAACCCACCACAGGCAGAAATTAGTCAATTCAACATTGTGTACTTCAGAGATACCTTTGCATTGTTAGGCTCTTGTTTATTGTGTTCATTGTCCAGGCTAAAAAGTCAGAGAGGCCTGTTTTTGCTATTCCTGGTGTTCTGTAGATAAGAACCAATGGATTTAATGCCACTTAGTTACAGACAAGTGAGAATGTTGGAGGAAATTTCACAAAGTGAGTACTCTCTAACCTTCAGGATGTTTGTAGAATGATTTTGGTTTCTTGGATCAATTATGACCAAAGAAACATGGGATAAACTTCTCCCTGCTGCTGCATGTGCTTCTGCATTCACCTGCATGCTAGGCAAAGGCTGGGACTCGGGCAGAGTGAGATCAAAGTGGATGTGATAACTTCTCCCTTAGATGTTGCAGGCTGTATGTAAACCTCTTCCTGCATCTAGTAATCTAATTAACTTAATCTAGTAATTCTGTGTAATTAATAAATCTGAAAACATGCTACTGGTTATAAACGTGGAGAAACCAACCAAAGAAAAATCAGAACATGCAACTTAATCAATCCCTTAACTGAATGGTGTGCTGACATGAGTTAGAGCTGTAAATGCAGTTAGAGACTGCCTAGAAGTGAATTAATGAATTTTATATGACATGATCTCTTCAGATCTAGCAACTGGTCCTGAGTCCTGGATGTTGGTATCTTGGAGCTGTACAAGAGTGGAATGCAAATCTTCCTTGTCTCACTAGACTTACACCTACAGTTGATATGTGTAATGCTGGAGATGTGGAGAAAAAAGCTTCATTTAATGTTGCTGGGATTTCTTATACGGACTTCTCTGACTAGAAATTACTGAAGTGTTGGGGTTTTGTTTGATAGAATGATCCAGAATGTTGTAGTAGGGCTTTCAGATCATCTAAAACATCAAGATATCTTCAAATATTAAGTAGCAATACTTCCAACACATTCTTCCAGATAAATTACTCCACACTATGCCTAATCTTCACAGGTTTTTTGCCTTTAGGGTTTTGATTTTTTTTTCCGTGACATCTATAGATTAAAAAAGGAGGTTTGAGCTATGAATCCAAAGCCCTAGAAGGAGAGGTGCAGGAGATAGGTAAGGTCCTAAGAGCAAAACCTGAACCTAACAAAGGTATTGCAATGCACAATTTAACACTGCCATCAAATGGCCAAATATATTTCTTGTTCTGCAATGGCATCTTAGCTGCCTATTATAAGCATTTCTTATTCTAAGCGATCCAGTTGAGTCACACAAACTTAAAGCAAGACAACAGTGGCTTTCTCTTTTCACGTTTTGATGGAATATAGGCCTGATTTGGAAGCCAGCTTTGGTGGGAGGGGTCAAGTCTTAGGAGGTGCCTTGCTAGTGCCTCCAGGGCAGAATTAGTTTTACACTGGGCTATAAGCACTGGGTGAGAGTCATTACTGCCAGATATCACTGGCCAGGTAAAACCTGCTTGATGGGTGTGATCAAGCTTCTGGCTGATAGTATACACTGGGGAAGACATTTTAATAAACGAATGCATTAGAAGTACATCTTTCTCTTTATACTTCTGTAAGTCATATGGAATGAACATGAACTCCTCAATTTATGCAGGTCCATACATTTCTTTTATTGCATACAATGAGCCTTAACAACCCCCCAATATTGTTGTTAATTTGAATTCACTATGAAAAGCAGTCTTTGAACTTCTTGTGTATGATTTGATCTTATGCATTCTCCATTTTCTGTAATATTTATACTAATCTTATAGTCTTAAACTAAAACTGTATTTTATATTGAAATTCCCCACTTAAATTTCCAACACAGTACTCCTTGCTGCTTTAATTCAGTTCTGAAGGGCCTCTTCCTAGGCAGATGCTCTCACAATGACAATTCCTTTTTTTATCTAGCCTTGGAGGATTCTTTCACACAAAATTCATATGAATATAGTGCAGATATAGACTTTCTTCACTGCATTTCTCCAGCTGCTAGAGAGAAGTCTTTCCTAATCTTTTCTTTCAATATATAACTAAGGCTGAGGAGGAAAAAAAAACCTGTTTCAGATCTGACTGCCACATGGATTTTATCAAAGACTTAATGGTTTATATTCAGCTGAGTATTCCCATTTTAAAATCCAACTGTTTATGCCCAGGAAACAGGCTTAGTTGTTTTTTGGTTATGTTTTCATGGGGGGGGTTTTGTGTGGCTGTTTTGTTTTGTTTTGCTAGCTTTGTTTGGTTGGGGGTTTTGTTGTTTTGTTGGGGTTTTTTTTAATTGTCTATGCTCCATATTCTATTCCATCCTCTAACCAGACTGAAAGAAGTGGGCATCTGCCCAACATTTGATGTTATCTAATGCATTTTTACTATTAATTATATATTTATTATCATAGCATCTAACCTCCTAGTTCCTTTCAGTTAGTGCCCAAGCTGTGAAGGACTTGTATTCAACATCTGTTAGACATCTGTGTGTTTGGACATGTTTGTGTGGTTGTGCACCGTGCTGGTTTTGGTCTGAGCTCCTGTTCCCTGCAGCAGCTGCTATGAGACTGTGGTTTGGATTTGTACTGGAAACAGAGTCAGTAGCACAGGGATGTTTTGGTTATTGCTGTGCAAGGTTTGCAGAGTCAAAGCCTTTTCTGCTTTTCACCCCCCTCTGGCCACTGAGGAGGCCGGGGCTGTACAAGTTGTTGTGTGGGATAGCTGACCAAAGGGATATTCCCCATCGTGCAGCAACAGCTCAGCCCATGGAGCTGGGGGAAGGAGGAGGAAGTGGGGGGTGCTGGAGTGATGACCTTTCTCTTCCCAGCAGCCATTACATTATCTCCCAAGCAAATTATGGTACACACAACTTGTATTTTAAGCTATAGTTAGCTTCATGGATTTAGATGAGTACTTAAAAGTGTTGTTCATTTCACAGCTCAAAATGCCACCTTTGTAAGGTACATGCCTTAAAACTAATCCAACTGTCAGTAGGAGGAAACAACTGTCTTGTGCATCTAGTCCACATAATGATACTCCTTATTTACTATAAGTTGAGTATTACTGACTCACCTCTTTACTCTAGTTGCTTTTCAATGCCAGTTTCACTCAAAATGCACTTTAGTGCAACTCTTAAATGGGGCACACTTAAATGCGTAACACTTCTGATTTAAATTAAAAAAAAGGCAAAATAATGTTTAAGTACCCTTTTCCTGTACTCTCTAATTGAAACAGAATCCAAATTTCATGTAGAAGTTGGTAGCAATTCCTCAAGTTTTAAGAAATCACATCAGCCCACTTTAGCTGCTATATATTTTTAGCTCTTGAGGTTTTGTTTTAAGTCATCACCTTGTACACTACACTGAGCTCATGAGAAACAAAATTAATTAGCTTTGTCCATCTTTGTCCTTGTCATCTATTTATGAAGATGATGGCAGGTCCTCTGAGGAGTTAGAAAAGTGTAGATTAATCTGTGGGCTGAGACTGCCCAATACATTATAGTTCTGTCTTTAAGGTCTCTCTACTCCTGATTTACAATAATAAACCAACCAAAAGTCATAGGAAAGTCTTCCTAATATTCCATAAAGGGGTGGTTAACTGGTTTTATCTTTATGATTTATGTGCTGTTGAGGGAGTAACCTTTCCCTGCACATCCAGAATTTCTCCTCTGCCTGGACCATAGTGCCCTTTGTTCAGAGAGTGACTGTTCAGGTAATTCATTTTTACTTTGCACTCTCCTGGCTACTAACAAGTGAAATGATCTTCAGAAATAACTGCAATGAATAGTCCAGTCTCACTCATATTAGGTGTCTTGGTTTAGAAAGACAGGTATCTGCCAGGGAGAGCTGGAGTTTGCCTTGGAATAGAGAATGTAAACCCCTCACCCTCACTAAATTATAATTTTGCAATTAAGGGCTTTCAGGGAAAGATTTGGAAATAGGAATAACAATTCTTTACTTGGAATACTAACAATACAAATGTAGTAGAAAACAAGACCACCCAACCAAACAAGCAAACAAACAAACAAGCAATCAATCCCGGAAAACCCTGGCAGAGTCAGACCTACAACCTGACACCCTGTTGGTCAGGGTGTTGGAAGCAGTCCAAAAGTGAGTCTTCCTGGAGTGGCAGATGTGGCTCTGTTGAAGTTGAGATGTCAAAGGGGCTGGGAAAGCTCAGTGCAATGCTGGCATTGCCTTATTCAGTCAGAGGGAAGGGGACCAGATCCACAGCTAGTTCAGGGCAGTCTAATTCCATGAAAGTCAATAGTGCTGCTCCCCTCTTGTGTTAGCAGAGCACCTTTTATTTCTCCTTCTGCTTGGCACACTTCAGTCTGACTTCTTCCCAAGCTATGGATGTTCCAGGTGTACTGCACACCCCTCCAGGTGAAAGCAAACTGGGGCCTGCACTCTGCTGCCAAAGGAATGGACAAGAAGGCATTGGCAATGTCGATGGTCGTGTACCACTTTGCTGCCTTGGACTCCAGCTCATACTGCAACTCCAACATGTCTGGCACGGCAGCGCTCAGTGGTGGCGTGACCTCATTCAGACCACGGTAATCCACTGTCAGTCTCCATTCCCCACTGGGCTTACGCACAGGCCAGATGGGGCTGTTGAAAGGTGAATGAGCCTTACTGACCACCCCTTGGCTCTCCAGTTTACGAATCATCTCATGGATCGGGGTCACAGAGTCTCTGTCAGTGCGGTATTGCCGACGGTGCACTGTTGCTGTGGCAATTGGTACCTGTTGTTCTTCAACTCTCACCAGTCCCACAGCAGAAGGGTCATCTGAGAGACCAGGCAAGGTATTCGATTGTTTGATATCTTCTGTCTCTACAGCAGCTACTCCAAAAGACCAACGATATCCTTTTGGGTCTCTGAAATATCCATTACTGAGAAAATCTATGCGAACGATGCACGGGGCCTCTGGGCCAGTCACGATGGGGTGTTTCTGCCACCCACTCCCAGTTCAACTCACTTCGGCCTCCACTACAGTCAGCTGCTGGGACCCTCCTGTCACCCCAGAAATAGAAATGGGTTCTGCTCCTACATACCCTGATGGCATCAGGGTACATTGGGAACCAGTGTCAACCAAAGCTGTATATCTTTGTGGGTCAGATGTGCCAGGCCATTGGATCCACACAGTCCAATAGATCCGACTGTCCCTTTCCTCTACCTGGCTAGAGGCAGGGCCCTTCTGGCACTGGTTATTCCCTCCCTGAGCATACCTATTAGAGGTTCCAGCATCCTGACTCCTGGCAGCTTGGTCAGGGGAGGTTGAGGCTACTTTAATGAAGTTTTTACAGGCTTCAAGAAAAACAATTAAACAACCTTCAAATTCTATCATAAGAATGAGTAAGTAACTACATAAAAAGTATCCTTAGCTTACCTTTAATAAAAAAAACGCAAGACAACCAAATGAGAAAGGTTAAAGAAAGGGACAGCTAAAGCGGCCAGTATAGAGCCAGCTGTCCTGTAGAGCAAGCAGGACAGCAACAGACTGCAGTTCAAGGCCTTTAAACGGTGGGCTGGGTTTTGTTTGTTATTCATTCCCTCACCGACTCTTTTGGTGACTTTTCTTAGATCTTTCAGGTGATTTGGAATGACTTCTGCGTCTGTGACTACGGTGATGCCCTGGAGACTTAGATCTCAATCTGTGGCGCCTCTCACGGGATCTGCTCCGATGCCGTCTGGGGCTTTTGCTGTGGTGCCGTTCCCGGTGCGCTGATGGGCTCTTTCTCTTCCGAGAGCGGCTGCGCCTCCCTGGGAACCTGTTCCAGCTTCGCCGGTACCGCACCACCGGAGATCTGCAGGGCTTGTCCAGGTCCCTGTAGCCCCTTCTGCAGTGGTCAGGAGACAGGATCCGTTCCAGCTTTTCATCTTCCTCTTCCCCCTCCTCGCTAGACTCTACATCATCCATGTCTTCTTCCAGAGCACTAACACGAGGCTCAAGTTGCTTAGCTTCTTCCAGAACATACCGTTTCTGCAGTCGAGGCAGGATGATGTCACAAACACGTTCCTCATGGAGTAGCTCATTAATAAATTCATCCACGTGCATCAGCTCAAATTCCCCATTTCTGTTCTGACTTTTAATTTTCCGATAGTCGTTGTACAGCGGTTCCAGGTACTTGTAGCAGTCGATGGCAGTGCCTGTCAGTCTCATGTACAGCGCTCCAAGCATTCGGACATACTTGAAGTCTTCATTTTTTATGAACTCCACGATGATGTCCTTCTCGGGCTGGATCTGCAGCATCTTCAGCGTCAGGCACAAGAAGGGCGTGGGTTTAATGTTCGCTCCATAGACGCCCCCCACGTACTGCAGCTCCATGGCCTTGTCCACCAGCAGCTGGGCCGTGAGGCCGAAACACTCTTCCTTCCAGTACTTGGACTCGTAGATGCGCGTACGGATGATCTTCTCCACCAGGTACTGCGGGTTGGTGCCGTGGATGCTGTGCGCGTCCTTCACCGTGCGGTTGGCCATGGCGGCCGCTGCGCGGCCCCGCTCGCCGCTCCGAGCTCACCCTGCTCAGCCCCGCTCCCGGCAGGGCCGCGCTGCACGGTGAAGGACGCGCTAGTGGAGTGGCAGATGTGGTTCTGTGGTTGAAGCAGAGATGATCCTGTAGAACCAGGGTCCAGTGATGGTGAGAAGGGGTCCAGTCTTCTTCCGGGAATCGGGTGAGAAGCCAGACACCATCTGCTCCTACCTCTTGGTTTTATCCAGGGAGGAATGGTTGGCTCCCCCCACTGGGCGGAGCATGACACAATAGGATGAATGGAATGTGGATGTACTCTTTTGGGGAGGGTAAGTTTGGGGATGTGTGCTTTTAGGGGTGTCTTAATGGTCCATTAGCAGAAAATATTCCCCTGGAGGGAGGAATGGTGGTGAAAGAGATAAGAAACAATGCCCTACCTGGTTTGAACAGCTGGCCCATTATCAAAAGGCACCCGCCCTCCTCCTCCCAGAGTTACAAGAAATAAAGAAGAGCATTTCCCCAACTGCTTTCAGGAGCTGAAATAGAATACACATTTTAGGTTCCATGACCCAAGACATTAGGTAAAACATGCGATGTCTTTAAAGCTGCAGTAGGCAAATCCCATAAATATATAGCAGCCTCTGAAAGGCTGCTGCTATACAGATGTCAAAGGGGCTGGGAAAGCTCAGTGCAATGCTGGCATTGCCTTATTCAGTCAGAGGGAAGGGGACCAGATCCTCAGCTAGTTCAGGGCAGTCTAATTCCATGAAAGTCAATAGTGCTGCTCCCCTCTTGTGTTAGCAGGGCACCTTTTATTTCTCCTTCTGCTTGGCACACTTCAGGCTGACTTCTTCCCAAGCTATGGATGTTCCAGGTGTACTGCACACCCCTCCAGGTGAAAGCAAACTGGGGCCTGCACTCTGCTGCCAAAGGAATGGAGAAGAAGGCATTGGCAATGTCGATGGTCGCGTACCACTTTGCTGCCTTGGACTCCAGCTCGTACTGCAACTCCAACATGTCTGGCACGGCAGCGCTCAGTGGTGGCGTGACCTCATTCAGACCACGGTACTCCACTGTCAGTCTCCATTCCCCACTGGGCTTACGCACAGGCCAGATGGGGCTGTTGAAAGGTGAATGAGCCTTACTGACCACCCCTTGGCTCTCCAGTTTACGAATCATCTCATGGATCGGGGTCACAGAGTCTCTGTCAGTGCGGTATTGCCGACGGTGCACTGTTGCTGTGGCAATTGGTACCTGTTGTTCTTCAACTCTCACCAGTCCCACAGCAGAAGGGTCGTCTGAGAGACCAGGCAAAGTATTCGATTGTTTGATATCTTCTGTCTCTACAGCAGCTACTCCAAAAGCCCAACGATATCCTTTTGGGTCTTTGAAATATCCATTACTGAGAAAATCTATGCGAACGATGCACGGGGCCTCTGGGCCAGTCACGATGGGGTGTTTCTGCCACCCACTCCCAGTTCAACTCACTTCGGCCTCCACTACAGTCAGCTGCTGGGACCCTCCTGTCACCCCAGAAATAGAAATGGGTTCTGCTCCTACATACCCTGATGGCATCAGGGTACATTGGGAACCAGTGTCAACCAAAGCTGTATATCTTTGTGGGTCAGATGTGCCAGGCCATTGGATCCACACAGTCCAATAGATCCGACTGTCCCTTTCCTCTACCTGGCTAGAGGCAGGGCCCTTCTGGCACTGGTTATTCCCTCCCTGAGCATACCTATTAGAGGTTCCAGCATCCTGACTCCTGGCAGCTTGGTCAGGGGAGGTTGAGGCTACCTTAATGAAGTTTTTACAGGCTTCAAGAAAAACAATTAAACAACCTTCAAATTCTATCATAAGAATGAGTAAGTAACTACATAAAAAGTATCCTTAGCTTACCTTTAATAAAAAAAACGCAAGACAACCAAATGAGAAAGGTTAAAGAAAGGGACGGCTAAAGCGGCCAGTATAGAGCCAGCTGTCCTGTAGAGCAAGCAGGACAGCAACAGACTGCAGTTCAAGGCCTTTAAACGGTGGGCTGGGTTTTGTTTGTTATTCATTCCCTCGCTGACTCTTTTTTGTGACTTTTCTTAGATCTTTCAGGTGATTTGGAATGACTTCTGCGTCTGTGACTACGGTGATGCCCTGGAGACTTAGATCTCAATCTGTGGCGCCTCTCACGGGATCTGCTCCGATGCCGTCTGGGGCTTTTGCTGTGGTGCCGTTCCCGGTGCGCTGATGGGCTCTTTCTCTTCCGAGAGCGGCTGCGCCTCCCTGGGAACCTGTTCCAGCTTCGCCGGTACCGCACCACCGGAGATCTGCAGGGCTTGTCCAGGTCCCTGTAGCCCCTTCTGCAGTGGTCAGGAGACAGGATCCGTTCCAGCTTTTCATCTTCCTCTTCCCCCTCCTCGCTAGACTCTACATCATCCATGTCTTCTTCCAGAGCACTAACACGAGGCTCAAGTTGCTTAGCTTCTTCCAGAACATACCGTTTCTGCAGTCGAGGCAGGATGATGTCACAAACACGTTCCTCATGGAGTAGCTCATTAATAAATTCATCCACGTGCATCAGCTCAAATTCCCCATTTCTGTTCTGACTTTTAATTTTCCGATAGTCGTTGTACAGCGGTTCCAGGTACTTGTAGCAGTCGATGGCAGTGCCTGTCAGTCTCATGTACAGCGCTCCAAGCATTCGGACATACTTGAAGTCTTCATTTTTTATGAACTCCACGATGATGTCCTTCTCGGGCTGGATCTGCAGCATCTTCAGCGTCAGGCACAAGAAGGGCGTGGGTTTAATGTTCGCTCCATAGACGCCCCCCACGTACTGCAGCTCCATGGCCTTGTCCACCAGCAGCTGGGCCGTGAGGCCGAAACACTCTTCCTTACAGTACTTGGACTCGTAGATGCGCGTACGGATGATCTTCTCCACCAGGTACTGCGGGTTGGTGCCGTGGATGCTGTGCGCGTCCTTCACCGTGCGGTTGGCCATGGCAGCCGCTGCGCGGCCCCGCTCGCCGCTCCGAGCTCACCCTGCTCAGCCCCGCTCCCGGCAGGGCCGCGCTGCACGGTGAAGGACGCGCTAGTGGAGTGGCAGATGTGGTTCTGTGGTTGAAGCAGAGATGATCCTGTAGAACCAGGGTCCAGTGATGGTGAGAAGGGGTCCAGTCTTCCTCCGGGAATCGGGTGAGAAGCCAGACACCATCTGCTCCTACCTCTTGGTTTTATCCAGGGAGGAATGGTTGGCTCCCCCCACTGGGCGGAGCATGACACAATAGGATGAATGGAATGTGGATGTACTCTTTTGGGGAGGGTAAGTTTGGGGATGTGTGCTTTTAGGGGTGTCTTAATGGTCCATTAGCAGAAAATATTCCCCTGGAGGGAGGAATGGTGGTGAAAGAGATAAGAAACAATGCCCTACCTGGTTTGAACAGCTGGCCCATTATCAAAAGGCACCCGCCCTCCTCCTCCCAGAGTTACAAGAAATAAAGAAGAGCATTTCCCCAACTGCTTTCAGGAGCTGAAATAGAATACACATTTTAGGTTCCATGACCCAAGACATTAGGTAAAACATGCGATGTCTTTAAAGCTGCAGTAGGCAAATCCCATAAATATATAGCAGCCTCTGAAAGGCTGCTGCTATACAGATGTCAAAGGGGCTGGGAAAGCTCAGTGCAATGCTGGCATTGCCTTATTCAGTCAGAGGGAAGGGGACCAGATCCTCAGCTAGTTCAGGGCAGTCTAATTCCATGAAAGTCAATAGTGCTGCTCCCCTCTTGTGTTAGCAGGGCACCTTTTATTTCTCCTTCTGCTTGGCACACTTCAGGCTGACTTCTTCCCAAGCTATGGATGTTCCAGGTGTACTGCACACCCCTCCAGGTGAAAGCAAACTGGGGCCTGCACTCTGCTGCCAAAGGAATGGAGAAGAAGGCATTGGCAATGTCGATGGTCGCGTACCACTTTGCTGCCTTGGACTCCAGCTCGTACTGCAACTCCAACATGTCTGGCACGGCAGCGCTCAGTGGTGGCGTGACCTCATTCAGACCACGGTACTCCACTGTCAGTCTCCATTCCCCACTGGGCTTACGCACAGGCCAGATGGGGCTGTTGAAAGGTGAATGAGCCTTACTGACCACCCCTTGGCTCTCCAGTTTACGAATCATCTCATGGATCGGGGTCACAGAGTCTCTGTCGGTGCGGTATTGTCGACGGTGCACTGTTGCTGTGGCAATTGGTACCTGTTGTTCTTCAACTCTCACCAGTCCCACAGCAGAAGGGTCATCTGAGAGACCAGGCAAGGTATTTGATTGTTTGATATCTTCTGTCTCTACAGCAGCTACTCCAAAAGCCCAACGATATCCTTTTGGGTCTCTGAAATATCCATTACTGAGAAAATCTATGCGAACGATGCACGGGGCCTCTGGGCCAGTCACGATGGGGTGTTTCTGCCACCCACTCCCAGTTCAACTCACTTCGGCCTCCACTACAGTCAGCTGCTGGGACCCTCCTGTCACCCCAGAAATAGAAATGGGTTCTGCTCCTACATACCCTGATGGCATCAGGGTACATTGGGAACCAGTGTCAACCAAAGCTGTATATCTTTGTGGGTCAGATGTGCCAGGCCATTGGATCCACACAGTCCAATAGATCCGACTGTCCCTTTCCTCTACCTGGCTAGAGGCAGGGCCCTTCTGGCACTGGTTATTCCCTCCCTGAGCATACCTATTAGAGGTTCCAGCATCCTGACTCCTGGCAGCTTGGTCAGGGGAGGTTGAGGCTACTTTAATGAAGTTTTTACAGGCTTCAAGAAAAACAATTAAACAACCTTCAAATTCTATCATAAGAATGAGTAAGTAACTACATAAAAAGTATCCTTAGCTTACCTTTAATAAAAAAAACGCAAGACAACCAAATGAGAAAGGTTAAAGAAAGGGACAGCTAAAGCGGCCAGTATAGAGCCAGCTGTCCTGTAGAGCAAGCAGGACAGCAACAGACTGCAGTTCAAGGCCTTTAAACGGTGGGCTGGGTTTTGGTTGTTATTCATTCCCTCACCGACTCTTTTGGTGACTTTTCTTAGATCTTTCAGGTGATTTGGAATGACTTCTGCATCTGTGACTACGGTGATGCCCTGGAGACTTAGATCTCAATCTGTGGCGCCTCTCACGGGATCTGCTCCGATGCCGTCTGGGGCTTTTGCTGTGGTGCCGTTCCCGGTGCGCTGATGGGCTCTTTCTCTTCCGAGAGCGGCTGCGCCTCCCTGGGAACCTGTTCCAGCTTCGCCGGTACCGCACCACCGGAGATCTGCAGGGCTTGTCCAGGTCCCTGTAGCCCCTTCTGCAGTGGTCAGGAGACAGGATCCGTTCCAGCTTTTCATCTTCCTCTTCCCCCTCCTCGCTAGACTCTACATCATCCATGTCTTCTTCCAGAGCACTAACACGAGGCTCAAGTTGCTTAGCTTCTTCCAGAACATACCGTTTCTGCAGTCGAGGCAGGATGATGTCACAAACACGTTCCTCATGGAGTAGCTCATTAATAAATTCATCCACGTGCATCAGCTCAAATTCCCCATTTCTGTTCTGACTTTTAATTTTCCGATAGTCGTTGTACAGCGGTTCCAGGTACTTGTAGCAGTCGATGGCAGTGCCTGTCAGTCTCATGTACAGCGCTCCAAGCATTCGGACATACTTGAAGTCTTCATTTTTTATGAACTCCACGATGATGTCCTTCTCGGGCTGGATCTGCAGCATCTTCAGCGTCAGGCACAAGAAGGGCGTGGGTTTAATGTTCGCTCCATAGACGCCCCCCACGTACTGCAGCTCCATGGCCTTGTCCACCAGCAGCTGGGCCGTGAGGCCGAAACACTCTTCCTTCCAGTACTTGGACTCGTAGATGCGCGTACGGATGATCTTCTCCACCAGGTACTGCGGGTTGGTGCCGTGGATGCTGTGCGCGTCCTTCACCGTGCGGTTGGCCATGGCGGCCGCTGCGCGGCCCCGCTCGCCGCTCCGAGCTCACCCTGCTCAGCCCCGCTCCCGGCAGGGCCGCGCTGCACGGTGAAGGACGCGCTAGTGGAGTGGCAGATGTGGTTCTGTGGTTGAAGCAGAGATGATCCTGTAGAACCAGGGTCCAGTGATGGTGAGAAGGGGTCCAGTCTTCCTCCGGGAATCGGGTGAGAAGCCAGACACCATCTGCTCCTACCTCTTGGTTTTATCCAGGGAGGAATGGTTGGCTCCCCCCACTGGGCGGAGCATGACACAATAGGATGAATGGAATGTGGATGTACTCTTTTGGGGAGGGTAAGTTTGGGGATGTGTGCTTTTAGGGGTGTCTTAATGGTCCATTAGCAGAAAATATTCCCCTGGAGGGAGGAATGGTGGTGAAAGAGATAAGAAACAATGCCCTACCTGGTTTGAACAGCTGGCCCATTATCAAAAGGCACCCGCCCTCCTCCTCCCAGAGTT
This sequence comes from Phylloscopus collybita, assembly GCA_027886175.1. NCBI lineage: Eukaryota > Metazoa > Chordata > Aves > Passeriformes > Phylloscopidae > Phylloscopus > Phylloscopus collybita. The sequence goes on along the minus strand of JAJNNQ010000031.1, from coordinate 29,939,249 downwards.
ACAAGAAATAAAGAAGAGCATTTCCCCAACTGCTTTCAGGAGCTGAAATAGAATACACATTTTAGGTTCCATGACCCAAGACATTAGGTAAAACATGCGATGTCTTTAAAGCTGCAGTAGGCAAATCCCATAAATATATAGCAGCCTCTGAAAGGCTGCTGCTATACAGATGTCAAAGGGGCTGGGAAAGCTCAGTGCAATGCTGGCATTGCCTTATTCAATCAGAGGGAAGGGGACCAGATCCACAGCTAGTTCAGGGCAGTCTAATTCCATGAAAGTCAATAGTGCTGCTCCCCTCTTGTGTTAGCAGGGCACCTTTTGTTTCTCCTTCTGCTTGGCACACTTCAGTCTGACTTCTTCCCAAGCTATGGATGTTCCAGGTGTACTGCACACCCCTCCAGGTGAAAGCAAACTGGGGCCTGCACTCTGCTGCCAAAGGAATGAAGAAGAAGGCATTGGCAATGTCGATGGTCGTGTACCACTTTGCTGCCTTGGACTCCAGCTCATACTGCAACTCCAACATGTCTGGCACGGCAGCGCTCAGTGGTGGCGTGACCTCATTCAGACCACGGTAATCCACTGTCAGTCTCCATTCCCCACTGGGCTTACGCACAGGCCAGATGGGGCTGTTGAAAGGTGAATGAGCCTTACTGACCACCCCTTGGCTCTCCAGTTTACGAATCATCTCATGGATCGGGGTCACAGAGTCTCTGTCAGTGCGGTATTGCCGACGGTGCACTGTTGCTGTGGCAATTGGTACCTGTTGTTCTTCAACTCTCACCAGTCCCACAGCAGAAGGGTCGTCTGAGAGACCAGGCAAGGTATTCGATTGTTTGATATCTTCCGTCTCTACAGCAGCTACTCCAAAAGCCCAACGATATCCTTTTGGGTCTCTGAAATATCCATTACTGAGAAAATCTATGCGAACGATGCACGGGGCCTCTGGGCCAGTCACGATGGGGTGTTTCTGCCACCCATTCCCAGTTCAACTCACTTCGGCCTCCACTACAGTCAACTGCTGGGACCCTCCTGTCACCCCAGAAATAGAAATGGGTTTTGCTCCTACATACCCTGATGGCATCAGGGTACATTGGGAACCAGTGTCAACCAAAGCTGTATATCTTTGTGGGTCAGATGTGCCAGGCCATTGGATCCACACAGTCCAATAGATCCGACTGTCCCTTTCCTCTACCTGGCTAGAGGCAGGGCCCTTCTGGCACTGGTTATTCCCTCCCTGAGCATACCTATTAGAGGTTCCAGCATCCTGACTCCTGGCAGCTTGGTCAGGGGAGGTTGAGGCTACTTTAATGAAGTTTTTACAGGCTTCAAGAAAAACAATTAAACAACCTTCAAATTCTATCACAAGAATGAGTAAGTAACTACATAAAAAGTATCCTTAGCTTACCTTTAATAAAAAAAACGCAAGACAACCAAACGAGAAAGGTTAAAGAAAGGGACGGCTAAAGCGGCCAGTATAGAGCCAGCTGTCCTGTAGAGCAAGCAGGACAGCAACAGACTGCAGTTCAAGGCCTTTAAACGGTGGGCTGGGTTTTGTTTGTTATTCATTCCCTCGCTGACTCTTTTTTGTGACTTTTCTTAGATCTTTCAGGTGATTTGGAATGACTTCTGCGTCGGTGACTACGGTGATGCCCTGGAGACTTAGATCTCAATCTGTGGCGCCTCTCACGGGATCTGCTCCGATGCCGTCTGGGGCTTTTGCTGTGGTGCCGTTCCCGGTGCGCTGATGGGCTCTTTCTCTTCCGAGAGCGGCTGCGCCTCCCTGGGAACCTGTTCCAGCTTCGCCGGTACCGCACCACCGGAGATCTGCAGGGCTTGTCCAGGTCCCTGTAGCCCCTTCTGCAGTGGTCAGGAGACAGGATCCGTTCCAGCTTTTCATCTTCCTCTTCCCCCTCCTCGCTAGACTCTACATCATCCATGTCTTCTTCCAGAGCACTAACACGAGGCTCAAGTTGCTTAGCTTCTTCCAGAACATACCGTTTCTGCAGTCGAGGCAGGATGATGTCACAAACACGTTCCTCATGGAGTAGCTCATTAATAAATTCATCCACGTGCATCAGCTCAAATTCCCCATTTCTGTTCTGACTTTTAATTTTCCGATAGTCGTTGTACAGCGGTTCCAGGTACTTGTAGCAGTCGATGGCAGTGCCTGTCAGTCTCATGTACAGCGCTCCAAGCATTCGGACATACTTGAAGTCTTCATTTTTTATGAACTCCACGATGATGTCCTTCTCGGGCTGGATCTGCAGCATCTTCAGCGTCAGGCACAAGAAGGGCGTGGGTTTAATGTTCGCTCCATAGACGCCCCCCACGTACTGCAGCTCCATGGCCTTGTCCACCAGCAGCTGGGCCGTGAGGCCGAAACACTCTTCCTTCCAGTACTTGGACTCGTAGATGCGCGTACGGATGATCTTCTCCACCAGGTACTGCGGGTTGGTGCCGTGGATGCTGTGCGCGCCCTTCACCGTGCGGTTGGCCATGGCGGCCGCTGCGCGGCCCCGCTCGCCGCTCCGAGCTCACCCTGCTCAGCCCCGCTCCCGGCAGGGCCGCGCTGCACGGTGAAGGACGCGCTAGTGGAGTGGCAGATGTGGTTCTGTGGTTGAAGCAGAGATGATCCTGTAGAACCAGGGTCCAGTGATGGTGAGAAGGGGTCCAGTCTTCCTCCGGGAATCGGGTGAGAAGCCAGACACCATCTGCTCCTACCTCTTGGTTTTATCCAGGGAGGAATGGTTGGCTCCCCCCACTGGGCGGAGCATGACACAATAGGATGAATGGAATGTGGATGTACTCTTTTGGGGAGGGTAAGTTTGGGGATGTGTGCTTTTAGGGGTGTCTTAATGGTCCATTAGCAGAAAATATTCCCCTGGAGGGAGGAATGGTGGTGAAAGAGATAAGAAACAATGCCCTACCTGGTTTGAACAGCTGGCCCATTATCAAAAGGCACCCGCCCTCCTCCTCCCAGAGTTACAAGAAATAAAGAGCATTTCCCCAACTGCTTTCAGGAGCTGAAATAGAATACACATTTTAGGTTCCATGACCCAAGACATTAGGTAAAACATGCGATGTCTTTAAAGCTGCAGTAGGCAAATCCCAAAAATATATAGCAGCCTCTGAAAGGCTGCTGCTATACAGATGTCAAAGGGGCTGGGAAAGCTCAGTGCAATGCTGGCATTGCCTTATTCAATCAGAGGGAAGGGGACCAGATCCACAGCTAGTTCAGGGCAGTCTAATTCCATGAAAGTCAATAGTGCTGCTCCCCTCTTGTGTTAGCAGGGCACCTTTTGTTTCTCCTTCTGCTTGGCACACTTCAGTCTGACTTCTTCCCAAGCTATGGATGTTCCAGGTGTACTGCACACCCCTCCAGGTGAAAGCAAACTGGGGCCTGCACTCTGCTGCCAAAGGAATGAAGAAGAAGGCATTGGCAATGTCGATGGTCGTGTACCACTTTGCTGCCTTGGACTCCAGCTCATACTGCAACTCCAACATGTCTGGCACGGCAGCGCTCAGTGGTGGCGTGACCTCATTCAGACCACGGTAATCCACTGTCAGTCTCCATTCCCCACTGGGCTTACGCACAGGCCAGATGGGGCTGTTGAAAGGTGAATGAGCCTTACTGACCACCCCTTGGCTCTCCAGTTTACGAATCATCTCATGGATCGGGGTCACAGAGTCTCTGTCAGTGCGGTATTGCCGACGGTGCACTGTTGCTGTGGCAATTGGTACCTGTTGTTCTTCAACTCTCACCAGTCCCACAGCAGAAGGGTCATCTGAGAGACCAGGCAAGGTATTTGATTGTTTGATATCTTCTGTCTCTACAGCAGCTACTCCAAAAGCCCAACGATATCCTTTTGGGTCTCTGAAATATCCATTACTGAGAAAATCTATGCGAACGATGCACGGGGCCTCTGGGCCAGTCACGATGGGGTGTTTCTGCCACCCACTCCCAGTTCAACTCACTTCGGCCTCCACTACAGTCAGCTGCTGGGACCCTCCTGTCACCCCAGAAATAGAAATGGGTTCTGCTCCTACATACCCTGATGGCATCAGGGTACATTGGGAACCAGTGTCAACCAAAGCTGTATATCTTTGTGGGTCAGATGTGCCAGGCCATTGGATCCACACAGTCCAATAGATCCGACTGTCCCTTTCCTCTACCTGGCTAGAGGCAGGGCCCTTCTGGCACTGGTTATTCCCTCCCTGAGCATACCTATTAGAGGTTCCAGCATCCTGACTCCTGGCAGCTTGGTCAGGGGAGGTTGAGGCTACCTTAATGAAGTTTTTACAGGCTTCAAGAAAAACAATTAAACAACCTTCAAATTCTATCATAAGAATGAGTAAGTAACTACATAAAAAGTATCCTTAGCTTACCTTTAATAAAAAAAACGCAAGACAACCAAATGAGAAAGGTTAAAGAAAGGGACGGCTAAAGCGGCCAGTATAGAGCCAGCTGTCCTGTAGAGCAAGCAGGACAGCAACAGACTGCAGTTCAAGGCCTTTAAACGGTGGGCTGGGTTTTGTTTGTTATTCATTCCCTCGCTGACTCTTTTTTGTGACTTTTCTTAGATCTTTCAGGTGATTTGGAATGACTTCTGCGTCGGTGACTACGGTGATGCCCTGGAGACTTAGATCTCAATCTGTGGCGCCTCTCACGGGATCTGCTCCGATGCCGTCTGGGGCTTTTGCTGTGGTGCCGTTCCCGGTGCGCTGATGGGCTCTTTCTCTTCCGAGAGCGGCTGCGCCTCCCTGGGAACCTGTTCCAGCTTCGCCGGTACCGCACCACCGGAGATCTGCAGGGCTTGTCCAGGTCCCTGTAGCCCCTTCTGCAGTGGTCAGGAGACAGGATCCGTTCCAGCTTTTCATCTTCCTCTTCCCCCTCCTCGCTAGACTCTACATCATCCATGTCTTCTTCCAGAGCACTAACACGAGGCTCAAGTTGCTTAGCTTCTTCCAGAACATACCGTTTCTGCAGTCGAGGCAGGATGATGTCACAAACACGTTCCTCATGGAGTAGCTCATTAATAAATTCATCCACGTGCATCAGCTCAAATTCCCCATTTCTGTTCTGACTTTTAATTTTCCGATAGTCGTTGTACAGCGGTTCCAGGTACTTGTAGCAGTCGATGGCAGTGCCTGTCAGTCTCATGTACAGCGCTCCAAGCATTCGGACATACTTGAAGTCTTCATTTTTTATGAACTCCACGATGATGTCCTTCTCGGGCTGGATCTGCAGCATCTTCAGCGTCAGGCACAAGAAGGGCGTGGGTTTAATGTTCGCTCCATAGACGCCCCCCACGTACTGCAGCTCCATGGCCTTGTCCACCAGCAGCTGGGCCGTGAGGCCGAAACACTCTTCCTTCCAGTACTTGGACTCGTAGATGCGCGTACGGATGATCTTCTCCACCAGGTACTGCGGGTTGGTGCCGTGGATGCTGTGCGCGTCCTTCACCGTGCGGTTGGCCATGGCGGCCGCTGCGCGGCCCCGCTCGCCGCTCCGAGCTCACCCTGCTCAGCCCCGCTCCCGGCAGGGCCGCGCTGCACGGTGAAGGACGCGCTAGTGGAGTGGCAGATGTGGTTCTGTGGTTGAAGCAGAGATGATCCTGTAGAACCAGGGTCCAGTGATGGTGAGAAGGGGTCCAGTCTTCCTCCGGGAATCGGGTGAGAAGCCAGACACCATCTGCTCCTACCTCTTGGTTTTATCCAGGGAGGAATGGTTGGCTCCCCCCACTGGGCGGAGCATGACACAATAGGATGAATGGAATGTGGATGTACTCTTTTGGGGAGGGTAAGTTTGGGGATGTGTGCTTTTAGGGGTGTCTTAATGGTCCATTAGCAGAAAATATTCCCCTGGAGGGAGGAATGGTGGTGAAAGAGATAAGAAACAATGCCCTACCTGGTTTGAACAGCTGGCCCATTATCAAAAGGCACCCGCCCTCCTCCTCCCAGAGTTACAAGAAATAAAGAAGAGCATTTCCCCAACTGCTTTCAGGAGCTGAAATAGAATACACATTTTAGGTTCCATGACCCAAGACATTAGGTAAAACATGCGATGTCTTTAAAGCTGCAGTAGGCAAATCCCAAAAATATATAGCAGCCTCTGAAAGGCTGCTGCTATACAGATGTCAAAGGGGCTGGGAAAGCTCAGTGCAATGCTGGCATTGCCTTATTCAATCAGAGGGAAGGGGACCAGATCCACAGCTAGTTCAGGGCAGTCTAATTCCATGAAAGTCAATAGTGCTGCTCCCCTCTTGTGTTAGCAGGGCACCTTTTGTTTCTCCTTCTGCTTGGCACACTTCAGTCTGACTTCTTCCCAAGCTATGGATGTTCCAGGTGTACTGCACACCCCTCCAGGTGAAAGCAAACTGGGGCCTGCACTCTGCTGCCAAAGGAATGAAGAAGAAGGCATTGGCAATGTCGATGGTCGTGTACCACTTTGCTGCCTTGGACTCCAGCTCATACTGCAACTCCAACATGTCTGGCACGGCAGCGCTCAGTGGTGGCGTGACCTCATTCAGACCACGGTAATCCACTGTCAGTCTCCATTCCCCACTGGGCTTACGCACAGGCCAGATGGGGCTGTTGAAAGGTGAATGAGCCTTACTGACCACCCCTTGGCTCTCCAGTTTACGAATCATCTCATGGATCGGGGTCACAGAGTCTCTGTCAGTGCGGTATTGCCGACGGTGCACTGTTGCTGTGGCAATTGGTACCTGTTGTTCTTCAACTCTCACCAGTCCCACAGCAGAAGGGTCATCTGAGAGACCAGGCAAGGTATTTGATTGTTTGATATCTTCTGTCTCTACAGCAGCTACTCCAAAAGCCCAACGATATCCTTTTGGGTCTCTGAAATATCCATTACTGAGAAAATCTATGCGAACGATGCACGGGGCCTCTGGGCCAGTCACGATGGGGTGTTTCTGCCACCCACTCCCAGTTCAACTCACTTCGGCCTCCACTACAGTCAGCTGCTGGGACCCTCCTGTCACCCCAGAAATAGAAATGGGTTCTGCTCCTACATACCCTGATGGCATCAGGGTACATTGGGAACCAGTGTCAACCAAAGCTGTATATCTTTGTGGGTCAGATGTGCCAGGCCATTGGATCCACACAGTCCAATAGATCCGACTGTCCCTTTCCTCTACCTGGCTAGAGGCAGGGCCCTTCTGGCACTGGTTATTCCCTCCCTGAGCATACCTATTAGAGGTTCCAGCATCCTGACTCCTGGCAGCTTGGTCAGGGGAGGTTGAGGCTACCTTAATGAAGTTTTTACAGGCTTCAAGAAAAACAATTAAACAACCTTCAAATTCTATCATAAGAATGAGTAAGTAACTACATAAAAAGTATCCTTAGCTTACCTTTAATAAAAAAACCGCAAGACAACCAAATGAGAAAGGTTAAAGAAAGGGACGGCTAAAGCGGCCAGTATAGAGCCAGCTGTCCTGTAGAGCAAGCAGGACAGCAACAGACTGCAGTTCAAGGCCTTTAAACGGTGGGCTGGGTTTTGTTTGTTATTCATTCCCTCGCTGACTCTTTTTTGTGACTTTTCTTAGATCTTTCAGGTGATTTGGAATGACTTCTGCGTCTGTGACTACGGTGATGCCCTGGAGACTTAGATCTCAATCTGTGGCGCCTCTCACGGGATCTGCTCCGATGCCGTCTGGGGCTTTTGCTGTGGTGCCGTTCCCGGTGCGCTGATGGGCTCTTTCTCTTCCGAGAGCGGCTGCGCCTCCCTGGGAACCTGTTCCAGCTTCGCCGGTACCGCACCACCGGAGATCTGCAGGGCTTGTCCAGGTCCCTGTAGCCCCTTCTGCAGTGGTCAGGAGACAGGATCCGTTCCAGCTTTTCATCTTCCTCTTCCCCCTCCTCGCTAGACTCTACATCATCCATGTCTTCTTCCAGAGCACTAACACGAGGCTCAAGTTGCTTAGCTTCTTCCAGAACATACCGTTTCTGCAGTCGAGGCAGGATGATGTCACAAACACGTTCCTCATGGAGTAGCTCATTAATAAATTCATCCACGTGCATCAGCTCAAATTCCCCATTTCTGTTCTGACTTTTAATTTTCCGATAGTCGTTGTACAGCGGTTCCAGGTACTTGTAGCAGTCGATGGCAGTGCCTGTCAGTCTCATGTACAGCGCTCCAAGCATTCGGACATACTTGAAGTCTTCATTTTTTATGAACTCCACGATGATGTCCTTCTCGGGCTGGATCTGCAGCATCTTCAGCGTCAGGCACAAGAAGGGCGTGGGTTTAATGTTCGCTCCATAGACGCCCCCCACGTACTGCAGCTCCATGGCCTTGTCCACCAGCAGCTGGGCCGTGAGGCCGAAACACTCTTCCTTCCAGTACTTGGACTCGTAGATGCGCGTACGGATGATCTTCTCCACCAGGTACTGCGGGTTGGTGCCGTGGATGCTGTGCGCGTCCTTCACCGTGCGGTTGGCCATGGCGGCCGCTGCGCGGCCCCGCTCGCCGCTCCGAGCTCACCCTGCTCAGCCCCGCTCCCGGCAGGGCCGCGCTGCACGGTGAAGGACGCGCTAGTGGAGTGGCAGATGTGGTTCTGTGGTTGAAGCAGAGATGATCCTGTAGAACCAGGGTCCAGTGATGGTGAGAAGGGGTCCAGTCTTCCTCCGGGAATCGGGTGAGAAGCCAGACACCATCTGCTCCTACCTCTTGGTTTTATCCAGGGAGGAATGGTTGGCTCCCCCCACTGGGCGGAGCATGACACAATAGGATGAATGGAATGTGGATGTACTCTTTTGGGGAGGGTAAGTTTGGGGATGTGTGCTTTTAGGGGTGTCTTAATGGTCCATTAGCAGAAAATATTCCCCTGGAGGGAGGAATGGTGGTGAAAGAGATAAGAAACAATGCCCTACCTGGTTTGAACAGCTGGCCCATTATCAAAAGGCACCCGCCCTCCTCCTCCCAGAGTTACAAGAAATAAAGAAGAGCATTTCCCCAACTGCTTTCAGGAGCTGAAATAGAATACACATTTTAGGTTCCATGACCCAAGACATTAGGTAAAACATGCGATGTCTTTAAAGCTGCAGTAGGCAAATCCCAAAAATATATAGCAGCCTCTGAAAGGCTGCTGCTATACAGATGTCAAAGGGGCTGGGAAAGCTCAGTGCAATGCTGGCATTGCCTTATTCAATCAGAGGGAAGGGGACCAGATCCACAGCTAGTTCAGGGCAGTCTAATTCCATGAAAGTCAATAGTGCTGCTCCCCTCTTGTGTTAGCAGGGCACCTTTTGTTTCTCCTTCTGCTTGGCACACTTCAGTCTGACTTCTTCCCAAGCTATGGATGTTCCAGGTGTACTGCACACCCCTCCAGGTGAAAGCAAACTGGGGCCTGCACTCTGCTGCCAAAGGAATGAAGAAGAAGGCATTGGCAATGTCGATGGTCGTGTACCACTTTGCTGCCTTGGACTCCAGCTCATACTGCAACTCCAACATGTCTGGCACGGCAGCGCTCAGTGGTGGCGTGACCTCATTCAGACCACGGTAATCCACTGTCAGTCTCCATTCCCCACTGGGCTTACGCACAGGCCAGATGGGGCTGTTGAAAGGTGAATGAGCCTTACTGACCACCCCTTGGCTCTCCAGTTTACGAATCATCTCATGGATCGGGGTCACAGAGTCTCTGTCAGTGCGGTATTGCCGACGGTGCACTGTTGCTGTGGCAATTGGTACCTGTTGTTCTTCAACTCTCACCAGTCCCACAGCAGAAGGGTCATCTGAGAGACCAGGCAAGGTATTTGATTGTTTGATATCTTCTGTCTCTACAGCAGCTACTCCAAAAGCCCAACGATATCCTTTTGGGTCTCTGAAATATCCATTACTGAGAAAATCTATGCGAACGATGCACGGGGCCTCTGGGCCAGTCACGATGGGGTGTTTCTGCCACCCACTCCCAGTTCAACTCACTTCGGCCTCCACTACAGTCAGCTGCTGGGACCCTCCTGTCACCCCAGAAATAGAAATGGGTTCTGCTCCTACATACCCTGATGGCATCAGGGTACATTGGGAACCAGTGTCAACCAAAGCTGTATATCTTTGTGGGTCAGATGTGCCAGGCCATTGGATCCACACAGTCCAATAGATCCGACTGTCCCTTTCCTCTACCTGGCTAGAGGCAGGGCCCTTCTGGCACTGGTTATTCCCTCCCTGAGCATACCTATTAGAGGTTCCAGCATCCTGACTCCTGGCAGCTTGGTCAGGGGAGGTTGAGGCTACCTTAATGAAGTTTTTACAGGCTTCAAGAAAAACAATTAAACAACCTTCAAATTCTATCATAAGAATGAGTAAGTAACTACATAAAAAGTATCCTTAGCTTACCTTTAATAAAAAAACCGCAAGACAACCAAATGAGAAAGGTTAAAGAAAGGGACGGCTAAAGCGGCCAGTATAGAGCCAGCTGTCCTGTAGAGCAAGCAGGACAGCAACAGACTGCAGTTCAAGGCCTTTAAACGGTGGGCTGGGTTTTGTTTGTTATTCATTCCCTCGCTGACTCTTTTTTGTGACTTTTCTTAGATCTTTCAGGTGATTTGGAATGACTTCTGCGTCTGTGACTACGGTGATGCCCTGGAGACTTAGATCTCAATCTGTGGCGCCTCTCACGGGATCTGCTCCGATGCCGTCTGGGGCTTTTGCTGTGGTGCCGTTCCCGGTGCGCTGATGGGCTCTTTCTCTTCCGAGAGCGGCTGCGCCTCCCTGGGAACCTGTTCCAGCTTCGCCGGTACCGCACCACCGGAGATCTGCAGGGCTTGTCCAGGTCCCTGTAGCCCCTTCTGCAGTGGTCAGGAGACAGGATCCGTTCCAGCTTTTCATCTTCCTCTTCCCCCTCCTCGCTAGACTCTACATCATCCATGTCTTCTTCCAGAGCACTAACACGAGGCTCAAGTTGCTTAGCTTCTTCCAGAACATACCGTTTCTGCAGTCGAGGCAGGATGATGTCACAAACACGTTCCTCATGGAGTAGCTCATTAATAAATTCATCCACGTGCATCAGCTCAAATTCCCCATTTCTGTTCTGACTTTTAATTTTCCGATAGTCGTTGTACAGCGGTTCCAGGTACTTGTAGCAGTCGATGGCAGTGCCTGTCAGTCTCATGTACAGCGCTCCAAGCATTCGGACATACTTGAAGTCTTCATTTTTTATGAACTCCACGATGATGTCCTTCTCGGGCTGGATCTGCAGCATCTTCAGCGTCAGGCACAAGAAGGGCGTGGGTTTAATGTTCGCTCCATAGACGCCCCCCACGTACTGCAGCTCCATGGCCTTGTCCACCAGCAGCTGGGCCGTGAGGCCGAAACACTCTTCCTTCCAGTACTTGGACTCGTAGATGCGCGTACGGATGATCTTCTCCACCAGGTACTGCGGGTTGGTGCCGTGGATGCTGTGCGCGTCCTTCACCGTGCGGTTGGCCATGGCGGCCGCTGCGCGGCCCCGCTCGCCGCTCCGAGCTCACCCTGCTCAGCCCCGCTCCCGGCAGGGCCGCGCTGCACGGTGAAGGACGCGCTAGTGGAGTGGCAGATGTGGTTCTGTGGTTGAAGCAGAGATGATCCTGTAGAACCAGGGTCCAGTGATGGTGAGAAGGGGTCCAGTCTTCCTCCGGGAATCGGGTGAGAAGCCAGACACCATCTGCTCCTACCTCTTGGTTTTATCCAGGGAGGAATGGTTGGCTCCCCCCACTGGGCGGAGCATGACACAATAGGATGAATGGAATGTGGATGTACTCTTTTGGGGAGGGTAAGTTTGGGGATGTGTGCTTTTAGGGGTGTCTTAATGGTCCATTAGCAGAAAATATTCCCCTGGAGGGAGGAATGGTGGTGAAAGAGATAAGAAACAATGCCCTACCTGGTTTGAACAGCTGGCCCATTATCAAAAGGCACCCGCCCTCCTCCTCCCAGAGTTACAAGAAATAAAGAAGAGCATTTCCCCAACTGCTTTCAGGAGCTGAAATAGAATACACATTTTAGGTTCCATGACCCAAGACATTAGGTAAAACATGCGATGTCTTTAAAGCTGCAGTAGGCAAATCCCATAAATATATAGCAGCCTCTGAAAGGCTGCTGCTATACAGATGTCAAAGGGGCTGGGAAAGCTCAGTGCAATGCTGGCATTGCCTTATTCAATCAGAGGGAAGGGGACCAGATCCACAGCTAGTTCAGGGCAGTCTAATTCCATGAAAGTCAATAGTGCTGCTCCCCTCTTGTGTTAGCAGGGCACCTTTTGTTTCTCCTTCTGCTTGGCACACTTCAGTCTGACTTCTTCCCAAGCTATGGATGTTCCAGGTGTACTGCACACCCCTCCAGGTGAAAGCAAACTGGGGCCTGCACTCTGCTGCCAAAGGAATGAAGAAGAAGGCATTGGCAATGTCGATGGTCGTGTACCACTTTGCTGCCTTGGACTCCAGCTCATACTGCAACTCCAACATGTCTGGCACGGCAGCGCTCAGTGGTGGCGTGACCTCATTCAGACCACGGTAATCCACTGTCAGTCTCCATTCCCCACTGGGCTTACGCACAGGCCAGATGGGGCTGTTGAAAGGTGAATGAGCCTTACTGACCACCCCTTGGCTCTCCAGTTTACGAATCATCTCATGGATCGGGGTCACAGAGTCTCTGTCAGTGCGGTATTGCCGACGGTGCACTGTTGCTGTGGCAATTGGTACCTGTTGTTCTTCAACTCTCACCAGTCCCACAGCAGAAGGGTCGTCTGAGAGACCAGGCAAGGTATTCGATTGTTTGATATCTTCTGTCTCTACAGCAGCTACTCCAAAAGCCCAACGATATCCTTTTGGGTCTCTGAAATATCCATTACTGAGAAAATCTATGCGAACGATGCACGGGGCCTCTGGGCCAGTCACGATGGGGTGTTTCTGCCACCCATTCCCAGTTCAACTCACTTCGGCCTCCACTACAGTCAGCTGCTGGGACCCTCCTGTCACCCCAGAAATAGAAATGGGTTCTGCTCCTACATACCCTGATGGCATCAGGGTACATTGGGAACCAGTGTCAACCAAAGCTGTATATCTTTGTGGGTCAGATGTGCCAGGCCATTGGATCCACACAGTCCAATAGATCCGACTGTCCCTTTCCTCTACCTGGCTAGAGGCAGGGCCCTTCTGGCACTGGTTATTCCCTCCCTGAGCATACCTATTAGAGGTTCCAGCATCCTGACTCCTGGCAGCTTGGTCAGGGGAGGTTGAGGCTACTTTAATGAAGTTTTTACAGGCTTCAAGAAAAACAATTAAACAACCTTCAAATTCTATCACAAGAATGAGTAAGTAACTACATAAAAAGTATCCTTAGCTTACCTTTAATAAAAAAAACGCAAGACAACCAAACGAGAAAGGTTAAAGAAAGGGACGGCTAAAGCGGCCAGTATAGAGCCAGCTGTCCTGTAGAGCAAGCAGGACAGCAACAGACTGCAGTTCAAGGCCTTTAAACGGTGGGCTGGGTTTTGTTTGTTATTCATTCCCTCGCTGACTCTTTTTTGTGACTTTTCTTAGATCTTTCAGGTGATTTGGAATGACTTCTGCGTCGGTGACTACGGTGATGCCCTGGAGACTTAGATCTCAATCTGTGGCGCCTCTCACGGGATCTGCTCCGATGCCGTCTGGGGCTTTTGCTGTGGTGCCGTTCCCGGTGCGCTGATGGGCTCTTTCTCTTCCGAGAGCGGCTGCGCCTCCCTGGGAACCTGTTCCAGCTTCGCCGGTACCGCACCACCGGAGATCTGCAGGGCTTGTCCAGGTCCCTGTAGCCCCTTCTGCAGTGGTCAGGAGACAGGATCCGTTCCAGCTTTTCATCTTCCTCTTCCCCCTCCTCGCTAGACTCTACATCATCCATGTCTTCTTCCAGAGCACTAACACGAGGCTCAAGTTGCTTAGCTTCTTCCAGAACATACCGTTTCTGCAGTCGAGGCAGGATGATGTCACAAACACGTTCCTCATGGAGTAGCTCATTAATAAATTCATCCACGTGCATCAGCTCAAATTCCCCATTTCTGTTCTGACTTTTAATTTTCCGATAGTCGTTGTACAGCGGTTCCAGGTACTTGTAGCAGTCGATGGCAGTGCCTGTCAGTCTCATGTACAGCGCTCCAAGCATTCGGACATACTTGAAGTCTTCATTTTTTATGAACTCCACGATGATGTCCTTCTCGGGCTGGATCTGCAGCATCTTCAGCGTCAGGCACAAGAAGGGCGTGGGTTTAATGTTCGCTCCATAGACGCCCCCCACGTACTGCAGCTCCATGGCCTTGTCCACCAGCAGCTGGGCCGTGAGGCCGAAACACTCTTCCTTCCAGTACTTGGACTCGTAGATGCGCGTACGGATGATCTTCTCCACCAGGTACTGCGGGTTGGTGCCGTGGATGCTGTGCGCGTCCTTCACCGTGCGGTTGGCCATGGCGGCCGCTGCGCGGCCCCGCTCGCCGCTCCGAGCTCACCCTGCTCAGCCCCGCTCCCGGCAGGGCCGCGCTGCACGGTGAAGGACGCGCTAGTGGAGTGGCAGATGTGGTTCTGTGGTTGAAGCAGAGATGATCCTGTAGAACCAGGGTCCAGTGATGGTGAGAAGGGGTCCAGTCTTCCTCCGGGAATCGGGTGAGAAGCCAGACACCATCTGCTCCTACCTCTTGGTTTTATCCAGGGAGGAATGGTTGGCTCCCCCCACTGGGCGGAGCATGACACAATAGGATGAATGGAATGTGGATGTACTCTTTTGGGGAGGGTAAGTTTGGGGATGTGTGCTTTTAGGGGTGTCTTAATGGTCCATTAGCAGAAAATATTCCCCTGGAGGGAGGAATGGTGGTGAAAGAGATAAGAAACAATGCCCTACCTGGTTTGAACAGCTGGCCCATTATCAAAAGGCACCCGCCCTCCTCCTCCCAGAGTTACAAGAAATAAAGAAGAGCATTTCCCCAACTGCTTTCAGGAGCTGAAATAGAATACACATTTTAGGTTCCATGACCCAAGACATTAGGTAAAACATGCGATGTCTTTAAAGCTGCAGTAGGCAAATCCCAAAAATATATAGCAGCCTCTGAAAGGCTGCTGCTATACAGATGTCAAAGGGGCTGGGAAAGCTCAGTGCAATGCTGGCATTGCCTTATTCAATCAGAGGGAAGGGGACCAGATCCACAGCTAGTTCAGGGCAGTCTAATTCCATGAAAGTCAATAGTGCTGCTCCCCTCTTGTGTTAGCAGGGCACCTTTTGTTTCTCCTTCTGCTTGGCACACTTCAGTCTGACTTCTTCCCAAGCTATGGATGTTCCAGGTGTACTGCACACCCCTCCAGGTGAAAGCAAACTGGGGCCTGCACTCTGCTGCCAAAGGAATGAAGAAGAAGGCATTGGCAATGTCGATGGTCGCGTACCACTTTGCTGCCTTGGACTCCAGCTCATACTGCAACTCCAACATGTCTGGCACGGCAGCGCTCAGTGGTGGCGTGACCTCATTCAGACCACGGTAATCCACTGTCAGTCTCCATTCCCCACTGGGCTTACGCACAGGCCAGATGGGGCTGTTGAAAGGTGAATGAGCCTTACTGACCACCCCTTGGCTCTCCAGTTTACGAATCATCTCATGGATCGGGGTCACAGAGTCTCTGTCAGTGCGGTATTGCCGACGGTGCACTGTTGCTGTGGCAATTGGTACCTGTTGTTCTTCAACTCTCACCAGTCCCACAGCAGAAGGGTCGTCTGAGAGACCAGGCAAGGTATTCGATTGTTTGATATCTTCTGTCTCTACAGCAGCTACTCCAAAAGCCCAACGATATCCTTTTGGGTCTCTGAAATATCCATTACTGAGAAAATCTATGCGAACGATGCACGGGGCCTCTGGGCCAGTCACGATGGGGTGTTTCTGCCACCCATTCCCAGTTCAACTCACTTCGGCCTCCACTACAGTCAGCTGCTGGGACCCTCCTGTCACCCCAGAAATAGAAATGGGTTCTGCTCCTACATACCCTGATGGCATCAGGGTACATTGGGAACCAGTGTCAACCAAAGCTGTATATCTTTGTGGGTCAGATGTGCCAGGCCATTGGATCCACACAGTCCAATAGATCCGACTGTCCCTTTCCTCTACCTGGCTAGAGGCAGGGCCCTTCTGGCACTGGTTATTCCCTCCCTGAGCATACCTATTAGAGGTTCCAGCATCCTGACTCCTGGCAGCTTGGTCAGGGGAGGTTGAGGCTACTTTAATGAAGTTTTTACAGGCTTCAAGAAAAACAATTAAACAACCTTCAAATTCTATCACAAGAATGAGTAAGTAACTACATAAAAAGTATCCTTAGCTTACCTTTAATAAAAAAAACGCAAGACAACCAAACGAGAAAGGTTAAAGAAAGGGACGGCTAAAGCGGCCAGTATAGAGCCAGCTGTCCTGTAGAGCAAGCAGGACAGCAACAGACTGCAGTTCAAGGCCTTTAAACGGTGGGCTGGGTTTTGTTTGTTATTCATTCCCTCGCTGACTCTTTTTTGTGACTTTTCTTAGATCTTTCAGGTGATTTGGAATGACTTCTGCGTCGGTGACTACGGTGATGCCCTGGAGACTTAGATCTCAATCTGTGGCGCCTCTCACGGGATCTGCTCCGATGCCGTCTGGGGCTTTTGCTGTGGTGCCGTTCCCGGTGCGCTGATGGGCTCTTTCTCTTCCGAGAGCGGCTGCGCCTCCCTGGGAACCTGTTCCAGCTTCGCCGGTACCGCACCACCGGAGATCTGCAGGGCTTGTCCAGGTCCCTGTAGCCCCTTCTGCAGTGGTCAGGAGACAGGATCCGTTCCAGCTTTTCATCTTCCTCTTCCCCCTCCTCGCTAGACTCTACATCATCCATGTCTTCTTCCAGAGCACTAACACGAGGCTCAAGTTGCTTAGCTTCTTCCAGAACATACCGTTTCTGCAGTCGAGGCAGGATGATGTCACAAACACGTTCCTCATGGAGTAGCTCATTAATAAATTCATCCACGTGCATCAGCTCAAATTCCCCATTTCTGTTCTGACTTTTAATTTTCCGATAGTCGTTGTACAGCGGTTCCAGGTACTTGTAGCAGTCGATGGCAGTGCCTGTCAGTCTCATGTACAGCGCTCCAAGCATTCGGACATACTTGAAGTCTTCATTTTTTATGAACTCCACGATGATGTCCTTCTCGGGCTGGATCTGCAGCATCTTCAGCGTCAGGCACAAGAAGGGCGTGGGTTTAATGTTCGCTCCATAGACGCCCCCCACGTACTGCAGCTCCATGGCCTTGTCCACCAGCAGCTGGGCCGTGAGGCCGAAACACTCTTCCTTCCAGTACTTGGACTCGTAGATGCGCGTACGGATGATCTTCTCCACCAGGTACTGCGGGTTGGTGCCGTGGATGCTGTGCGCGTCCTTCACCGTGCGGTTGGCCATGGCGGCCGCTGCGCGGCCCCGCTCGCCGCTCCGAGCTCACCCTGCTCAGCCCCGCTCCCGGCAGGGCCGCGCTGCACGGTGAAGGACGCGCTAGTGGAGTGGCAGATGTGGTTCTGTGGTTGAAGCAGAGATGATCCTGTAGAACCAGGGTCCAGTGATGGTGAGAAGGGGTCCAGTCTTCCTCCGGGAATCGGGTGAGAAGCCAGACACCATCTGCTCCTACCTCTTGGTTTTATCCAGGGAGGAATGGTTGGCTCCCCCCACTGGGCGGAGCATGACACAATAGGATGAATGGAATGTGGATGTACTCTTTTGGGGAGGGTAAGTTTGGGGATGTGTGCTTTTAGGGGTGTCTTAATGGTCCATTAGCAGAAAATATTCCCCTGGAGGGAGGAATGGTGGTGAAAGAGATAAGAAACAATGCCCTACCTGGTTTGAACAGCTGGCCCATTATCAAAAGGCACCCGCCCTCCTCCTCCCAGAGTTACAAGAAATAAAGAAGAGCATTTCCCCAACTGCTTTCAGGAGCTGAAATAGAATACACATTTTAGGTTCCATGACCCAAGACATTAGGTAAAACATGCGATGTCTTTAAAGCTGCAGTAGGCAAATCCCAAAAATATATAGCAGCCTCTGAAAGGCTGCTGCTATACAGATGTCAAAGGGGCTGGGAAAGCTCAGTGCAATGCTGGCATTGCCTTATTCAATCAGAGGGAAGGGGACCAGATCCACAGCTAGTTCAGGGCAGTCTAATTCCATGAAAGTCAATAGTGCTGCTCCCCTCTTGTGTTAGCAGGGCACCTTTTGTTTCTCCTTCTGCTTGGCACACTTCAGTCTGACTTCTTCCCAAGCTATGGATGTTCCAGGTGTACTGCACACCCCTCCAGGTGAAAGCAAACTGGGGCCTGCACTCTGCTGCCAAAGGAATGAAGAAGAAGGCATTGGCAATGTCGATGGTCGTGTACCACTTTGCTGCCTTGGACTCCAGCTCATACTGCAACTCCAACATGTCTGGCACGGCAGCGCTCAGTGGTGGCGTGACCTCATTCAGACCACGGTACTCCACTGTCAGTCTCCATTCCCCACTGGGCTTACGCACAGGCCAGATGGGGCTGTTGAAAGGTGAATGAGCCTTACTGACCACCCCTTGGCTCTCCAGTTTACGAATCATCTCATGGATCGGGGTCACAGAGTCTCTGTCAGTGCGGTATTGCCGACGGTGCACTGTTGCTGTGGCAATTGGTACCTGTTGTTCTTCAACTCTCACCAGTCCCACAGCAGAAGGGTCGTCTGAGAGACCAGGCAAGGTATTCGATTGTTTGATATCTTCTGTCTCTACAGCAGCTACTCCAAAAGACCAACGATATCCTTTTGGGTCTCTGAAATATCCATTACTGAGAAAATCTATGCGAACGATGCACGGGGCCTCTGGGCCAGTCACGATGGGGTGTTTCTGCCACCCATTCCCAGTTCAACTCACTTCGGCCTCCACTACAGTCAGCTGCTGGGACCCTCCTGTCACCCCAGAAATAGAAATGGGTTCTGCTCCTACATACCCTGATGGCATCAGGGTACATTGGGAACCAGTGTCAACCAAAGCTGTATATCTTTGTGGGTCAGATGTGCCAGGCCATTGGATCCACACAGTCCAATAGATCCGACTGTCCCTTTCCTCTACCTGGCTAGAGGCAGGGCCCTTCTGGCACTGGTTATTCCCTCCCTGAGCATACCTATTAGAGGTTCCAGCATCCTGACTCCTGGCAGCTTGGTCAGGGGAGGTTGAGGCTACTTTAATGAAGTTTTTACAGGCTTCAAGAAAAACAATTAAACAACCTTCAAATTCTATCACAAGAATGAGTAAGTAACTACATAAAAAGTATCCTTAGCTTACCTTTAATAAAAAAAACGCAAGACAACCAAACGAGAAAGGTTAAAGAAAGGGACGGCTAAAGCGGCCAGTATAGAGCCAGCTGTCCTGTAGAGCAAGCAGGACAGCAACAGACTGCAGTTCAAGGCCTTTAAACGGTGGGCTGGGTTTTGTTTGTTATTCATTCCCTCGCTGACTCTTTTTTGTGACTTTTCTTAGATCTTTCAGGTGATTTGGAATGACTTCTGCGTCGGTGACTACGGTGATGCCCTGGAGACTTAGATCTCAATCTGTGGCGCCTCTCACGGGATCTGCTCCGATGCCGTCTGGGGCTTTTGCTGTGGTGCCGTTCCCGGTGCGCTGATGGGCTCTTTCTCTTCCGAGAGCGGCTGCGCCTCCCTGGGAACCTGTTCCAGCTTCGCCGGTACCGCACCACCGGAGATCTGCAGGGCTTGTCCAGGTCCCTGTAGCCCCTTCTGCAGTGGTCAGGAGACAGGATCCGTTCCAGCTTTTCATCTTCCTCTTCCCCCTCCTCGCTAGACTCTACATCATCCATGTCTTCTTCCAGAGCACTAACACGAGGCTCAAGTTGCTTAGCTTCTTCCAGAACATACCGTTTCTGCAGTCGAGGCAGGATGATGTCACAAACACGTTCCTCATGGAGTAGCTCATTAATAAATTCATCCACGTGCATCAGCTCAAATTCCCCATTTCTGTTCTGACTTTTAATTTTCCGATAGTCGTTGTACAGCGGTTCCAGGTACTTGTAGCAGTCGATGGCAGTGCCTGTCAGTCTCATGTACAGCGCTCCAAGCATTCGGACATACTTGAAGTCTTCATTTTTTATGAACTCCACGATGATGTCCTTCTCGGGCTGGATCTGCAGCATCTTCAGCGTCAGGCACAAGAAGGGCGTGGGTTTAATGTTCGCTCCATAGACGCCCCCCACGTACTGCAGCTCCATGGCCTTGTCCACCAGCAGCTGGGCCGTGAGGCCGAAACACTCTTCCTTCCAGTACTTGGACTCGTAGATGCGCGTACGGATGATCTTCTCCACCAGGTACTGCGGGTTGGTGCCGTGGATGCTGTGCGCGTCCTTCACCGTGCGGTTGGCCATGGCGGCCGCTGCGCGGCCCCGCTCGCCGCTCCGAGCTCACCCTGCTCAGCCCCGCTCCCGGCAGGGCCGCGCTGCACGGTGAAGGACGCGCTAGTGGAGTGGCAGATGTGGTTCTGTGGTTGAAGCAGAGATGATCCTGTAGAACCAGGGTCCAGTGATGGTGAGAAGGGGTCCAGTCTTCCTCCGGGAATCGGGTGAGAAGCCAGACACCATCTGCTCCTACCTCTTGGTTTTATCCAGGGAGGAATGGTTGGCTCCCCCCACTGGGCGGAGCATGACACAATAGGATGAATGGAATGTGGATGTACTCTTTTGGGGAGGGTAAGTTTGGGGATGTGTGCTTTTAGGGGTGTCTTAATGGTCCATTAGCAGAAAATATTCCCCTGGAGGGAGGAATGGTGGTGAAAGAGATAAGAAACAATGCCCTACCTGGTTTGAACAGCTGGCCCATTATCAAAAGGCACCCGCCCTCCTCCTCCCAGAGTTACAAGAAATAAAGAAGAGCATTTCCCCAACTGCTTTCAGGAGCTGAAATAGAATACACATTTTAGGTTCCATGACCCAAGACATTAGGTAAAACATGCGATGTCTTTAAAGCTGCAGTAGGCAAATCCCAAAAATATATAGCAGCCTCTGAAAGGCTGCTGCTATACAGATGTCAAAGGGGCTGGGAAAGCTCAGTGCAATGCTGGCATTGCCTTATTCAATCAGAGGGAAGGGGACCAGATCCACAGCTAGTTCAGGGCAGTCTAATTCCATGAAAGTCAATAGTGCTGCTCCCCTCTTGTGTTAGCAGGGCACCTTTTGTTTCTCCTTCTGCTTGGCACACTTCAGTCTGACTTCTTCCCAAGCTATGGATGTTCCAGGTGTACTGCACACCCCTCCAGGTGAAAGCAAACTGGGGCCTGCACTCTGCTGCCAAAGGAATGAAGAAGAAGGCATTGGCAATGTCGATGGTCGTGTACCACTTTGCTGCCTTGGACTCCAGCTCATACTGCAACTCCAACATGTCTGGCACGGCAGCGCTCAGTGGTGGCGTGACCTCATTCAGACCACGGTACTCCACTGTCAGTCTCCATTCCCCACTGGGCTTACGCACAGGCCAGATGGGGCTGTTGAAAGGTGAATGAGCCTTACTGACCACCCCTTGGCTCTCCAGTTTACGAATCATCTCATGGATCGGGGTCACAGAGTCTCTGTCAGTGCGGTATTGCCGACGGTGCACTGTTGCTGTGGCAATTGGTACCTGTTGTTCTTCAACTCTCACCAGTCCCACAGCAGAAGGGTCGTCTGAGAGACCAGGCAAGGTATTCGATTGTTTGATATCTTCTGTCTCTACAGCAGCTACTCCAAAAGCCCAACGATATCCTTTTGGGTCTCTGAAATATCCATTACTGAGAAAATCTATGCGAACGATGCACGGGGCCTCTGGGCCAGTCACGATGGGGTGTTTCTGCCACCCATTCCCAGTTCAACTCACTTCGGCCTCCACTACAGTCAGCTGCTGGGACCCTCCTGTCACCCCAGAAATAGAAATGGGTTCTGCTCCTACATACCCTGATGGCATCAGGGTACATTGGGAACCAGTGTCAACCAAAGCTGTATATCTTTGTGGGTCAGATGTGCCAGGCCATTGGATCCACACAGTCCAATAGATCCGACTGTCCCTTTCCTCTACCTGGCTAGAGGCAGGGCCCTTCTGGCACTGGTTATTCCCTCCCTGAGCATACCTATTAGAGGTTCCAGCATCCTGACTCCTGGCAGCTTGGTCAGGGGAGGTTGAGGCTACTTTAATGAAGTTTTTACAGGCTTCAAGAAAAACAATTAAACAACCTTCAAATTCTATCACAAGAATGAGTAAGTAACTACATAAAAAGTATCCTTAGCTTACCTTTAATAAAAAAAACGCAAGACAACCAAACGAGAAAGGTTAAAGAAAGGGACGGCTAAAGCGGCCAGTATAGAGCCAGCTGTCCTGTAGAGCAAGCAGGACAGCAACAGACTGCAGTTCAAGGCCTTTAAACGGTGGGCTGGGTTTTGTTTGTTATTCATTCCCTCGCTGACTCTTTTTTGTGACTTTTCTTAGATCTTTCAGGTGATTTGGAATGACTTCTGCGTCGGTGACTACGGTGATGCCCTGGAGACTTAGATCTCAATCTGTGGCGCCTCTCACGGGATCTGCTCCGATGCCGTCTGGGGCTTTTGCTGTGGTGCCGTTCCCGGTGCGCTGATGGGCTCTTTCTCTTCCGAGAGCGGCTGCGCCTCCCTGGGAACCTGTTCCAGCTTCGCCGGTACCGCACCACCGGAGATCTGCAGGGCTTGTCCAGGTCCCTGTAGCCCCTTCTGCAGTGGTCAGGAGACAGGATCCGTTCCAGCTTTTCATCTTCCTCTTCCCCCTCCTCGCTAGACTCTACATCATCCATGTCTTCTTCCAGAGCACTAACACGAGGCTCAAGTTGCTTAGCTTCTTCCAGAACATACCGTTTCTGCAGTCGAGGCAGGATGATGTCACAAACACGTTCCTCATGGAGTAGCTCATTAATAAATTCATCCACGTGCATCAGCTCAAATTCCCCATTTCTGTTCTGACTTTTAATTTTCCGATAGTCGTTGTACAGCGGTTCCAGGTACTTGTAGCAGTCGATGGCAGTGCCTGTCAGTCTCATGTACAGCGCTCCAAGCATTCGGACATACTTGAAGTCTTCATTTTTTATGAACTCCACGATGATGTCCTTCTCGGGCTGGATCTGCAGCATCTTCAGCGTCAGGCACAAGAAGGGCGTGGGTTTAATGTTCGCTCCATAGACGCCCCCCACGTACTGCAGCTCCATGGCCTTGTCCACCAGCAGCTGGGCCGTGAGGCCGAAACACTCTTCCTTCCAGTACTTGGACTCGTAGATGCGCGTACGGATGATCTTCTCCACCAGGTACTGCGGGTTGGTGCCGTGGATGCTGTGCGCGTCCTTCACCGTGCGGTTGGCCATGGCGGCCGCTGCGCGGCCCCGCTCGCCGCTCCGAGCTCACCCTGCTCAGCCCCGCTCCCGGCAGGGCCGCGCTGCACGGTGAAGGACGCGCTAGTGGAGTGGCAGATGTGGTTCTGTGGTTGAAGCAGAGATGATCCTGTAGAACCAGGGTCCAGTGATGGTGAGAAGGGGTCCAGTCTTCCTCCGGGAATCGGGTGAGAAGCCAGACACCATCTGCTCCTACCTCTTGGTTTTATCCAGGGAGGAATGGTTGGCTCCCCCCACTGGGCGGAGCATGACACAATAGGATGAATGGAATGTGGATGTACTCTTTTGGGGAGGGTAAGTTTGGGGATGTGTGCTTTTAGGGGTGTCTTAATGGTCCATTAGCAGAAAATATTCCCCTGGAGGGAGGAATGGTGGTGAAAGAGATAAGAAACAATGCCCTACCTGGTTTGAACAGCTGGCCCATTATCAAAAGGCACCCGCCCTCCTCCTCCCAGAGTTACAAGAAATAAAGAAGAGCATTTCCCCAACTGCTTTCAGGAGCTGAAATAGAATACACATTTTAGGTTCCATGACCCAAGACATTAGGTAAAACATGCGATGTCTTTAAAGCTGCAGTAGGCAAATCCCAAAAATATATAGCAGCCTCTGAAAGGCTGCTGCTATACAGATGTCAAAGGGGCTGGGAAAGCTCAGTGCAATGCTGGCATTGCCTTATTCAATCAGAGGGAAGGGGACCAGATCCACAGCTAGTTCAGGGCAGTCTAATTCCATGAAAGTCAATAGTGCTGCTCCCCTCTTGTGTTAGCAGGGCACCTTTTGTTTCTCCTTCTGCTTGGCACACTTCAGTCTGACTTCTTCCCAAGCTATGGATGTTCCAGGTGTACTGCACACCCCTCCAGGTGAAAGCAAACTGGGGCCTGCACTCTGCTGCCAAAGGAATGAAGAAGAAGGCATTGGCAATGTCGATGGTCGTGTACCACTTTGCTGCCTTGGACTCCAGCTCATACTGCAACTCCAACATGTCTGGCACGGCAGCGCTCAGTGGTGGCGTGACCTCATTCAGACCACGGTAATCCACTGTCAGTCTCCATTCCCCACTGGGCTTACGCACAGGCCAGATGGGGCTGTTGAAAGGTGAATGAGCCTTACTGACCACCCCTTGGCTCTCCAGTTTACGAATCATCTCATGGATCGGGGTCACAGAGTCTCTGTCAGTGCGGTATTGCCGACGGTGCACTGTTGCTGTGGCAATTGGTACCTGTTGTTCTTCAACTCTCACCAGTCCCACAGCAGAAGGGTCATCTGAGAGACCAGGCAAGGTATTTGATTGTTTGATATCTTCTGTCTCTACAGCAGCTACTCCAAAAGCCCAACGATATCCTTTTGGGTCTCTGAAATATCCATTACTGAGAAAATCTATGCGAACGATGCACGGGGCCTCTGGGCCAGTCACGATGGGGTGTTTCTGCCACCCACTCCCAGTTCAACTCACTTCGGCCTCCACTACAGTCAGCTGCTGGGACCCTCCTGTCACCCCAGAAATAGAAATGGGTTCTGCTCCTACATACCCTGATGGCATCAGGGTACATTGGGAACCAGTGTCAACCAAAGCTGTATATCTTTGTGGGTCAGATGTGCCAGGCCATTGGATCCACACAGTCCAATAGATCCGACTGTCCCTTTCCTCTACCTGGCTAGAGGCAGGGCCCTTCTGGCACTGGTTATTCCCTCCCTGAGCATACCTATTAGAGGTTCCAGCATCCTGACTCCTGGCAGCTTGGTCAGGGGAGGTTGAGGCTACCTTAATGAAGTTTTTACAGGCTTCAAGAAAAACAATTAAACAACCTTCAAATTCTATCATAAGAATGAGTAAGTAACTACATAAAAAGTATCCTTAGCTTACCTTTAATAAAAAAACCGCAAGACAACCAAATGAGAAAGGTTAAAGAAAGGGACGGCTAAAGCGGCCAGTATAGAGCCAGCTGTCCTGTAGAGCAAGCAGGACAGCAACAGACTGCAGTTCAAGGCCTTTAAACGGTGGGCTGGGTTTTGTTTGTTATTCATTCCCTCGCTGACTCTTTTTTGTGACTTTTCTTAGATCTTTCAGGTGATTTGGAATGACTTCTGCGTCTGTGACTACGGTGATGCCCTGGAGACTTAGATCTCAATCTGTGGCGCCTCTCACGGGATCTGCTCCGATGCCGTCTGGGGCTTTTGCTGTGGTGCCGTTCCCGGTGCGCTGATGGGCTCTTTCTCTTCCGAGAGCGGCTGCGCCTCCCTGGGAACCTGTTCCAGCTTCGCCGGTACCGCACCACCGGAGATCTGCAGGGCTTGTCCAGGTCCCTGTAGCCCCTTCTGCAGTGGTCAGGAGACAGGATCCGTTCCAGCTTTTCATCTTCCTCTTCCCCCTCCTCGCTAGACTCTACATCATCCATGTCTTCTTCCAGAGCACTAACACGAGGCTCAAGTTGCTTAGCTTCTTCCAGAACATACCGTTTCTGCAGTCGAGGCAGGATGATGTCACAAACACGTTCCTCATGGAGTAGCTCATTAATAAATTCATCCACGTGCATCAGCTCAAATTCCCCATTTCTGTTCTGACTTTTAATTTTCCGATAGTCGTTGTACAGCGGTTCCAGGTACTTGTAGCAGTCGATGGCAGTGCCTGTCAGTCTCATGTACAGCGCTCCAAGCATTCGGACATACTTGAAGTCTTCATTTTTTATGAACTCCACGATGATGTCCTTCTCGGGCTGGATCTGCAGCATCTTCAGCGTCAGGCACAAGAAGGGCGTGGGTTTAATGTTCGCTCCATAGACGCCCCCCACGTACTGCAGCTCCATGGCCTTGTCCACCAGCAGCTGGGCCGTGAGGCCGAAACACTCTTCCTTCCAGTACTTGGACTCGTAGATGCGCGTACGGATGATCTTCTCCACCAGGTACTGCGGGTTGGTGCCGTGGATGCTGTGCGCGTCCTTCACCGTGCGGTTGGCCATGGCGGCCGCTGCGCGGCCCCGCTCGCCGCTCCGAGCTCACCCTGCTCAGCCCCGCTCCCGGCAGGGCCGCGCTGCACGGTGAAGGACGCGCTAGTGGAGTGGCAGATGTGGTTCTGTGGTTGAAGCAGAGATGATCCTGTAGAACCAGGGTCCAGTGATGGTGAGAAGGGGTCCAGTCTTCCTCCGGGAATCGGGTGAGAAGCCAGACACCATCTGCTCCTACCTCTTGGTTTTATCCAGGGAGGAATGGTTGGCTCCCCCCACTGGGCGGAGCATGACACAATAGGATGAATGGAATGTGGATGTACTCTTTTGGGGAGGGTAAGTTTGGGGATGTGTGCTTTTAGGGGTGTCTTAATGGTCCATTAGCAGAAAATATTCCCCTGGAGGGAGGAATGGTGGTGAAAGAGATAAGAAACAATGCCCTACCTGGTTTGAACAGCTGGCCCATTATCAAAAGGCACCCGCCCTCCTCCTCCCAGAGTTACAAGAAATAAAGAAGAGCATTTCCCCAACTGCTTTCAGGAGCTGAAATAGAATACACATTTTAGGTTCCATGACCCAAGACATTAGGTAAAACATGCGATGTCTTTAAAGCTGCAGTAGGCAAATCCCATAAATATATAGCAGCCTCTGAAAGGCTGCTGCTATACAGATGTCAAAGGGGCTGGGAAAGCTCAGTGCAATGCTGGCATTGCCTTATTCAATCAGAGGGAAGGGGACCAGATCCACAGCTAGTTCAGGGCAGTCTAATTCCATGAAAGTCAATAGTGCTGCTCCCCTCTTGTGTTAGCAGGGCACCTTTTGTTTCTCCTTCTGCTTGGCACACTTCAGTCTGACTTCTTCCCAAGCTATGGATGTTCCAGGTGTACTGCACACCCCTCCAGGTGAAAGCAAACTGGGGCCTGCAC
Organism: Phylloscopus collybita; assembly: GCA_027886175.1. NCBI lineage: Eukaryota > Metazoa > Chordata > Aves > Passeriformes > Phylloscopidae > Phylloscopus > Phylloscopus collybita. The sequence goes on along the minus strand of JAJNNQ010000031.1, from coordinate 29,911,971 downwards.
TCTGCTGCCAAAGGAATGAAGAAGAAGGCATTGGCAATGTCGATGGTCGTGTACCACTTTGCTGCCTTGGACTCCAGCTCATACTGCAACTCCAACATGTCTGGCACGGCAGCGCTCAGTGGTGGCGTGACCTCATTCAGACCACGGTAATCCACTGTCAGTCTCCATTCCCCACTGGGCTTACGCACAGGCCAGATGGGGCTGTTGAAAGGTGAATGAGCCTTACTGACCACCCCTTGGCTCTCCAGTTTACGAATCATCTCATGGATCGGGGTCACAGAGTCTCTGTCAGTGCGGTATTGCCGACGGTGCACTGTTGCTGTGGCAATTGGTACCTGTTGTTCTTCAACTCTCACCAGTCCCACAGCAGAAGGGTCGTCTGAGAGACCAGGCAAGGTATTCGATTGTTTGATATCTTCTGTCTCTACAGCAGCTACTCCAAAAGCCCAACGATATCCTTTTGGGTCTCTGAAATATCCATTACTGAGAAAATCTATGCGAACGATGCACGGGGCCTCTGGGCCAGTCACGATGGGGTGTTTCTGCCACCCATTCCCAGTTCAACTCACTTCGGCCTCCACTACAGTCAGCTGCTGGGACCCTCCTGTCACCCCAGAAATAGAAATGGGTTCTGCTCCTACATACCCTGATGGCATCAGGGTACATTGGGAACCAGTGTCAACCAAAGCTGTATATCTTTGTGGGTCAGATGTGCCAGGCCATTGGATCCACACAGTCCAATAGATCCGACTGTCCCTTTCCTCTACCTGGCTAGAGGCAGGGCCCTTCTGGCACTGGTTATTCCCTCCCTGAGCATACCTATTAGAGGTTCCAGCATCCTGACTCCTGGCAGCTTGGTCAGGGGAGGTTGAGGCTACTTTAATGAAGTTTTTACAGGCTTCAAGAAAAACAATTAAACAACCTTCAAATTCTATCACAAGAATGAGTAAGTAACTACATAAAAAGTATCCTTAGCTTACCTTTAATAAAAAAAACGCAAGACAACCAAACGAGAAAGGTTAAAGAAAGGGACGGCTAAAGCGGCCAGTATAGAGCCAGCTGTCCTGTAGAGCAAGCAGGACAGCAACAGACTGCAGTTCAAGGCCTTTAAACGGTGGGCTGGGTTTTGTTTGTTATTCATTCCCTCGCTGACTCTTTTTTGTGACTTTTCTTAGATCTTTCAGGTGATTTGGAATGACTTCTGCGTCGGTGACTACGGTGATGCCCTGGAGACTTAGATCTCAATCTGTGGCGCCTCTCACGGGATCTGCTCCGATGCCGTCTGGGGCTTTTGCTGTGGTGCCGTTCCCGGTGCGCTGATGGGCTCTTTCTCTTCCGAGAGCGGCTGCGCCTCCCTGGGAACCTGTTCCAGCTTCGCCGGTACCGCACCACCGGAGATCTGCAGGGCTTGTCCAGGTCCCTGTAGCCCCTTCTGCAGTGGTCAGGAGACAGGATCCGTTCCAGCTTTTCATCTTCCTCTTCCCCCTCCTCGCTAGACTCTACATCATCCATGTCTTCTTCCAGAGCACTAACACGAGGCTCAAGTTGCTTAGCTTCTTCCAGAACATACCGTTTCTGCAGTCGAGGCAGGATGATGTCACAAACACGTTCCTCATGGAGTAGCTCATTAATAAATTCATCCACGTGCATCAGCTCAAATTCCCCATTTCTGTTCTGACTTTTAATTTTCCGATAGTCGTTGTACAGCGGTTCCAGGTACTTGTAGCAGTCGATGGCAGTGCCTGTCAGTCTCATGTACAGCGCTCCAAGCATTCGGACATACTTGAAGTCTTCATTTTTTATGAACTCCACGATGATGTCCTTCTCGGGCTGGATCTGCAGCATCTTCAGCGTCAGGCACAAGAAGGGCGTGGGTTTAATGTTCGCTCCATAGACGCCCCCCACGTACTGCAGCTCCATGGCCTTGTCCACCAGCAGCTGGGCCGTGAGGCCGAAACACTCTTCCTTCCAGTACTTGGACTCGTAGATGCGCGTACGGATGATCTTCTCCACCAGGTACTGCGGGTTGGTGCCGTGGATGCTGTGCGCGTCCTTCACCGTGCGGTTGGCCATGGCGGCCGCTGCGCGGCCCCGCTCGCCGCTCCGAGCTCACCCTGCTCAGCCCCGCTCCCGGCAGGGCCGCGCTGCACGGTGAAGGACGCGCTAGTGGAGTGGCAGATGTGGTTCTGTGGTTGAAGCAGAGATGATCCTGTAGAACCAGGGTCCAGTGATGGTGAGAAGGGGTCCAGTCTTCCTCCGGGAATCGGGTGAGAAGCCAGACACCATCTGCTCCTACCTCTTGGTTTTATCCAGGGAGGAATGGTTGGCTCCCCCCACTGGGCGGAGCATGACACAATAGGATGAATGGAATGTGGATGTACTCTTTTGGGGAGGGTAAGTTTGGGGATGTGTGCTTTTAGGGGTGTCTTAATGGTCCATTAGCAGAAAATATTCCCCTGGAGGGAGGAATGGTGGTGAAAGAGATAAGAAACAATGCCCTACCTGGTTTGAACAGCTGGCCCATTATCAAAAGGCACCCGCCCTCCTCCTCCCAGAGTTACAAGAAATAAAGAAGAGCATTTCCCCAACTGCTTTCAGGAGCTGAAATAGAATACACATTTTAGGTTCCATGACCCAAGACATTAGGTAAAACATGCGATGTCTTTAAAGCTGCAGTAGGCAAATCCCAAAAATATATAGCAGCCTCTGAAAGGCTGCTGCTATACAGATGTCAAAGGGGCTGGGAAAGCTCAGTGCAATGCTGGCATTGCCTTATTCAATCAGAGGGAAGGGGACCAGATCCACAGCTAGTTCAGGGCAGTCTAATTCCATGAAAGTCAATAGTGCTGCTCCCCTCTTGTGTTAGCAGGGCACCTTTTGTTTCTCCTTCTGCTTGGCACACTTCAGTCTGACTTCTTCCCAAGCTATGGATGTTCCAGGTGTACTGCACACCCCTCCAGGTGAAAGCAAACTGGGGCCTGCACTCTGCTGCCAAAGGAATGAAGAAGAAGGCATTGGCAATGTCGATGGTCGCGTACCACTTTGCTGCCTTGGACTCCAGCTCATACTGCAACTCCAACATGTCTGGCACGGCAGCGCTCAGTGGTGGCGTGACCTCATTCAGACCACGGTAATCCACTGTCAGTCTCCATTCCCCACTGGGCTTACGCACAGGCCAGATGGGGCTGTTGAAAGGTGAATGAGCCTTACTGACCACCCCTTGGCTCTCCAGTTTACGAATCATCTCATGGATCGGGGTCACAGAGTCTCTGTCAGTGCGGTATTGCCGACGGTGCACTGTTGCTGTGGCAATTGGTACCTGTTGTTCTTCAACTCTCACCAGTCCCACAGCAGAAGGGTCGTCTGAGAGACCAGGCAAGGTATTCGATTGTTTGATATCTTCTGTCTCTACAGCAGCTACTCCAAAAGCCCAACGATATCCTTTTGGGTCTCTGAAATATCCATTACTGAGAAAATCTATGCGAACGATGCACGGGGCCTCTGGGCCAGTCACGATGGGGTGTTTCTGCCACCCATTCCCAGTTCAACTCACTTCGGCCTCCACTACAGTCAGCTGCTGGGACCCTCCTGTCACCCCAGAAATAGAAATGGGTTCTGCTCCTACATACCCTGATGGCATCAGGGTACATTGGGAACCAGTGTCAACCAAAGCTGTATATCTTTGTGGGTCAGATGTGCCAGGCCATTGGATCCACACAGTCCAATAGATCCGACTGTCCCTTTCCTCTACCTGGCTAGAGGCAGGGCCCTTCTGGCACTGGTTATTCCCTCCCTGAGCATACCTATTAGAGGTTCCAGCATCCTGACTCCTGGCAGCTTGGTCAGGGGAGGTTGAGGCTACTTTAATGAAGTTTTTACAGGCTTCAAGAAAAACAATTAAACAACCTTCAAATTCTATCACAAGAATGAGTAAGTAACTACATAAAAAGTATCCTTAGCTTACCTTTAATAAAAAAAACGCAAGACAACCAAACGAGAAAGGTTAAAGAAAGGGACGGCTAAAGCGGCCAGTATAGAGCCAGCTGTCCTGTAGAGCAAGCAGGACAGCAACAGACTGCAGTTCAAGGCCTTTAAACGGTGGGCTGGGTTTTGTTTGTTATTCATTCCCTCGCTGACTCTTTTTTGTGACTTTTCTTAGATCTTTCAGGTGATTTGGAATGACTTCTGCGTCGGTGACTACGGTGATGCCCTGGAGACTTAGATCTCAATCTGTGGCGCCTCTCACGGGATCTGCTCCGATGCCGTCTGGGGCTTTTGCTGTGGTGCCGTTCCCGGTGCGCTGATGGGCTCTTTCTCTTCCGAGAGCGGCTGCGCCTCCCTGGGAACCTGTTCCAGCTTCGCCGGTACCGCACCACCGGAGATCTGCAGGGCTTGTCCAGGTCCCTGTAGCCCCTTCTGCAGTGGTCAGGAGACAGGATCCGTTCCAGCTTTTCATCTTCCTCTTCCCCCTCCTCGCTAGACTCTACATCATCCATGTCTTCTTCCAGAGCACTAACACGAGGCTCAAGTTGCTTAGCTTCTTCCAGAACATACCGTTTCTGCAGTCGAGGCAGGATGATGTCACAAACACGTTCCTCATGGAGTAGCTCATTAATAAATTCATCCACGTGCATCAGCTCAAATTCCCCATTTCTGTTCTGACTTTTAATTTTCCGATAGTCGTTGTACAGCGGTTCCAGGTACTTGTAGCAGTCGATGGCAGTGCCTGTCAGTCTCATGTACAGCGCTCCAAGCATTCGGACATACTTGAAGTCTTCATTTTTTATGAACTCCACGATGATGTCCTTCTCGGGCTGGATCTGCAGCATCTTCAGCGTCAGGCACAAGAAGGGCGTGGGTTTAATGTTCGCTCCATAGACGCCCCCCACGTACTGCAGCTCCATGGCCTTGTCCACCAGCAGCTGGGCCGTGAGGCCGAAACACTCTTCCTTCCAGTACTTGGACTCGTAGATGCGCGTACGGATGATCTTCTCCACCAGGTACTGCGGGTTGGTGCCGTGGATGCTGTGCGCGTCCTTCACCGTGCGGTTGGCCATGGCGGCCGCTGCGCGGCCCCGCTCGCCGCTCCGAGCTCACCCTGCTCAGCCCCGCTCCCGGCAGGGCCGCGCTGCACGGTGAAGGACGCGCTAGTGGAGTGGCAGATGTGGTTCTGTGGTTGAAGCAGAGATGATCCTGTAGAACCAGGGTCCAGTGATGGTGAGAAGGGGTCCAGTCTTCCTCCGGGAATCGGGTGAGAAGCCAGACACCATCTGCTCCTACCTCTTGGTTTTATCCAGGGAGGAATGGTTGGCTCCCCCCACTGGGCGGAGCATGACACAATAGGATGAATGGAATGTGGATGTACTCTTTTGGGGAGGGTAAGTTTGGGGATGTGTGCTTTTAGGGGTGTCTTAATGGTCCATTAGCAGAAAATATTCCCCTGGAGGGAGGAATGGTGGTGAAAGAGATAAGAAACAATGCCCTACCTGGTTTGAACAGCTGGCCCATTATCAAAAGGCACCCGCCCTCCTCCTCCCAGAGTTACAAGAAATAAAGAAGAGCATTTCCCCAACTGCTTTCAGGAGCTGAAATAGAATACACATTTTAGGTTCCATGACCCAAGACATTAGGTAAAACATGCGATGTCTTTAAAGCTGCAGTAGGCAAATCCCAAAAATATATAGCAGCCTCTGAAAGGCTGCTGCTATACAGATGTCAAAGGGGCTGGGAAAGCTCAGTGCAATGCTGGCATTGCCTTATTCAATCAGAGGGAAGGGGACCAGATCCACAGCTAGTTCAGGGCAGTCTAATTCCATGAAAGTCAATAGTGCTGCTCCCCTCTTGTGTTAGCAGGGCACCTTTTGTTTCTCCTTCTGCTTGGCACACTTCAGTCTGACTTCTTCCCAAGCTATGGATGTTCCAGGTGTACTGCACACCCCTCCAGGTGAAAGCAAACTGGGGCCTGCACTCTGCTGCCAAAGGAATGAAGAAGAAGGCATTGGCAATGTCGATGGTCGTGTACCACTTTGCTGCCTTGGACTCCAGCTCATACTGCAACTCCAACATGTCTGGCACGGCAGCGCTCAGTGGTGGCGTGACCTCATTCAGACCACGGTACTCCACTGTCAGTCTCCATTCCCCACTGGGCTTACGCACAGGCCAGATGGGGCTGTTGAAAGGTGAATGAGCCTTACTGACCACCCCTTGGCTCTCCAGTTTACGAATCATCTCATGGATCGGGGTCACAGAGTCTCTGTCAGTGCGGTATTGCCGACGGTGCACTGTTGCTGTGGCAATTGGTACCTGTTGTTCTTCAACTCTCACCAGTCCCACAGCAGAAGGGTCGTCTGAGAGACCAGGCAAGGTATTCGATTGTTTGATATCTTCTGTCTCTACAGCAGCTACTCCAAAAGACCAACGATATCCTTTTGGGTCTCTGAAATATCCATTACTGAGAAAATCTATGCGAACGATGCACGGGGCCTCTGGGCCAGTCACGATGGGGTGTTTCTGCCACCCATTCCCAGTTCAACTCACTTCGGCCTCCACTACAGTCAGCTGCTGGGACCCTCCTGTCACCCCAGAAATAGAAATGGGTTCTGCTCCTACATACCCTGATGGCATCAGGGTACATTGGGAACCAGTGTCAACCAAAGCTGTATATCTTTGTGGGTCAGATGTGCCAGGCCATTGGATCCACACAGTCCAATAGATCCGACTGTCCCTTTCCTCTACCTGGCTAGAGGCAGGGCCCTTCTGGCACTGGTTATTCCCTCCCTGAGCATACCTATTAGAGGTTCCAGCATCCTGACTCCTGGCAGCTTGGTCAGGGGAGGTTGAGGCTACTTTAATGAAGTTTTTACAGGCTTCAAGAAAAACAATTAAACAACCTTCAAATTCTATCACAAGAATGAGTAAGTAACTACATAAAAAGTATCCTTAGCTTACCTTTAATAAAAAAAACGCAAGACAACCAAACGAGAAAGGTTAAAGAAAGGGACGGCTAAAGCGGCCAGTATAGAGCCAGCTGTCCTGTAGAGCAAGCAGGACAGCAACAGACTGCAGTTCAAGGCCTTTAAACGGTGGGCTGGGTTTTGTTTGTTATTCATTCCCTCGCTGACTCTTTTTTGTGACTTTTCTTAGATCTTTCAGGTGATTTGGAATGACTTCTGCGTCGGTGACTACGGTGATGCCCTGGAGACTTAGATCTCAATCTGTGGCGCCTCTCACGGGATCTGCTCCGATGCCGTCTGGGGCTTTTGCTGTGGTGCCGTTCCCGGTGCGCTGATGGGCTCTTTCTCTTCCGAGAGCGGCTGCGCCTCCCTGGGAACCTGTTCCAGCTTCGCCGGTACCGCACCACCGGAGATCTGCAGGGCTTGTCCAGGTCCCTGTAGCCCCTTCTGCAGTGGTCAGGAGACAGGATCCGTTCCAGCTTTTCATCTTCCTCTTCCCCCTCCTCGCTAGACTCTACATCATCCATGTCTTCTTCCAGAGCACTAACACGAGGCTCAAGTTGCTTAGCTTCTTCCAGAACATACCGTTTCTGCAGTCGAGGCAGGATGATGTCACAAACACGTTCCTCATGGAGTAGCTCATTAATAAATTCATCCACGTGCATCAGCTCAAATTCCCCATTTCTGTTCTGACTTTTAATTTTCCGATAGTCGTTGTACAGCGGTTCCAGGTACTTGTAGCAGTCGATGGCAGTGCCTGTCAGTCTCATGTACAGCGCTCCAAGCATTCGGACATACTTGAAGTCTTCATTTTTTATGAACTCCACGATGATGTCCTTCTCGGGCTGGATCTGCAGCATCTTCAGCGTCAGGCACAAGAAGGGCGTGGGTTTAATGTTCGCTCCATAGACGCCCCCCACGTACTGCAGCTCCATGGCCTTGTCCACCAGCAGCTGGGCCGTGAGGCCGAAACACTCTTCCTTCCAGTACTTGGACTCGTAGATGCGCGTACGGATGATCTTCTCCACCAGGTACTGCGGGTTGGTGCCGTGGATGCTGTGCGCGTCCTTCACCGTGCGGTTGGCCATGGCGGCCGCTGCGCGGCCCCGCTCGCCGCTCCGAGCTCACCCTGCTCAGCCCCGCTCCCGGCAGGGCCGCGCTGCACGGTGAAGGACGCGCTAGTGGAGTGGCAGATGTGGTTCTGTGGTTGAAGCAGAGATGATCCTGTAGAACCAGGGTCCAGTGATGGTGAGAAGGGGTCCAGTCTTCCTCCGGGAATCGGGTGAGAAGCCAGACACCATCTGCTCCTACCTCTTGGTTTTATCCAGGGAGGAATGGTTGGCTCCCCCCACTGGGCGGAGCATGACACAATAGGATGAATGGAATGTGGATGTACTCTTTTGGGGAGGGTAAGTTTGGGGATGTGTGCTTTTAGGGGTGTCTTAATGGTCCATTAGCAGAAAATATTCCCCTGGAGGGAGGAATGGTGGTGAAAGAGATAAGAAACAATGCCCTACCTGGTTTGAACAGCTGGCCCATTATCAAAAGGCACCCGCCCTCCTCCTCCCAGAGTTACAAGAAATAAAGAAGAGCATTTCCCCAACTGCTTTCAGGAGCTGAAATAGAATACACATTTTAGGTTCCATGACCCAAGACATTAGGTAAAACATGCGATGTCTTTAAAGCTGCAGTAGGCAAATCCCAAAAATATATAGCAGCCTCTGAAAGGCTGCTGCTATACAGATGTCAAAGGGGCTGGGAAAGCTCAGTGCAATGCTGGCATTGCCTTATTCAATCAGAGGGAAGGGGACCAGATCCACAGCTAGTTCAGGGCAGTCTAATTCCATGAAAGTCAATAGTGCTGCTCCCCTCTTGTGTTAGCAGGGCACCTTTTGTTTCTCCTTCTGCTTGGCACACTTCAGTCTGACTTCTTCCCAAGCTATGGATGTTCCAGGTGTACTGCACACCCCTCCAGGTGAAAGCAAACTGGGGCCTGCACTCTGCTGCCAAAGGAATGAAGAAGAAGGCATTGGCAATGTCGATGGTCGTGTACCACTTTGCTGCCTTGGACTCCAGCTCATACTGCAACTCCAACATGTCTGGCACGGCAGCGCTCAGTGGTGGCGTGACCTCATTCAGACCACGGTACTCCACTGTCAGTCTCCATTCCCCACTGGGCTTACGCACAGGCCAGATGGGGCTGTTGAAAGGTGAATGAGCCTTACTGACCACCCCTTGGCTCTCCAGTTTACGAATCATCTCATGGATCGGGGTCACAGAGTCTCTGTCAGTGCGGTATTGCCGACGGTGCACTGTTGCTGTGGCAATTGGTACCTGTTGTTCTTCAACTCTCACCAGTCCCACAGCAGAAGGGTCGTCTGAGAGACCAGGCAAGGTATTCGATTGTTTGATATCTTCTGTCTCTACAGCAGCTACTCCAAAAGCCCAACGATATCCTTTTGGGTCTCTGAAATATCCATTACTGAGAAAATCTATGCGAACGATGCACGGGGCCTCTGGGCCAGTCACGATGGGGTGTTTCTGCCACCCATTCCCAGTTCAACTCACTTCGGCCTCCACTACAGTCAGCTGCTGGGACCCTCCTGTCACCCCAGAAATAGAAATGGGTTCTGCTCCTACATACCCTGATGGCATCAGGGTACATTGGGAACCAGTGTCAACCAAAGCTGTATATCTTTGTGGGTCAGATGTGCCAGGCCATTGGATCCACACAGTCCAATAGATCCGACTGTCCCTTTCCTCTACCTGGCTAGAGGCAGGGCCCTTCTGGCACTGGTTATTCCCTCCCTGAGCATACCTATTAGAGGTTCCAGCATCCTGACTCCTGGCAGCTTGGTCAGGGGAGGTTGAGGCTACTTTAATGAAGTTTTTACAGGCTTCAAGAAAAACAATTAAACAACCTTCAAATTCTATCACAAGAATGAGTAAGTAACTACATAAAAAGTATCCTTAGCTTACCTTTAATAAAAAAAACGCAAGACAACCAAACGAGAAAGGTTAAAGAAAGGGACGGCTAAAGCGGCCAGTATAGAGCCAGCTGTCCTGTAGAGCAAGCAGGACAGCAACAGACTGCAGTTCAAGGCCTTTAAACGGTGGGCTGGGTTTTGTTTGTTATTCATTCCCTCGCTGACTCTTTTTTGTGACTTTTCTTAGATCTTTCAGGTGATTTGGAATGACTTCTGCGTCGGTGACTACGGTGATGCCCTGGAGACTTAGATCTCAATCTGTGGCGCCTCTCACGGGATCTGCTCCGATGCCGTCTGGGGCTTTTGCTGTGGTGCCGTTCCCGGTGCGCTGATGGGCTCTTTCTCTTCCGAGAGCGGCTGCGCCTCCCTGGGAACCTGTTCCAGCTTCGCCGGTACCGCACCACCGGAGATCTGCAGGGCTTGTCCAGGTCCCTGTAGCCCCTTCTGCAGTGGTCAGGAGACAGGATCCGTTCCAGCTTTTCATCTTCCTCTTCCCCCTCCTCGCTAGACTCTACATCATCCATGTCTTCTTCCAGAGCACTAACACGAGGCTCAAGTTGCTTAGCTTCTTCCAGAACATACCGTTTCTGCAGTCGAGGCAGGATGATGTCACAAACACGTTCCTCATGGAGTAGCTCATTAATAAATTCATCCACGTGCATCAGCTCAAATTCCCCATTTCTGTTCTGACTTTTAATTTTCCGATAGTCGTTGTACAGCGGTTCCAGGTACTTGTAGCAGTCGATGGCAGTGCCTGTCAGTCTCATGTACAGCGCTCCAAGCATTCGGACATACTTGAAGTCTTCATTTTTTATGAACTCCACGATGATGTCCTTCTCGGGCTGGATCTGCAGCATCTTCAGCGTCAGGCACAAGAAGGGCGTGGGTTTAATGTTCGCTCCATAGACGCCCCCCACGTACTGCAGCTCCATGGCCTTGTCCACCAGCAGCTGGGCCGTGAGGCCGAAACACTCTTCCTTCCAGTACTTGGACTCGTAGATGCGCGTACGGATGATCTTCTCCACCAGGTACTGCGGGTTGGTGCCGTGGATGCTGTGCGCGTCCTTCACCGTGCGGTTGGCCATGGCGGCCGCTGCGCGGCCCCGCTCGCCGCTCCGAGCTCACCCTGCTCAGCCCCGCTCCCGGCAGGGCCGCGCTGCACGGTGAAGGACGCGCTAGTGGAGTGGCAGATGTGGTTCTGTGGTTGAAGCAGAGATGATCCTGTAGAACCAGGGTCCAGTGATGGTGAGAAGGGGTCCAGTCTTCCTCCGGGAATCGGGTGAGAAGCCAGACACCATCTGCTCCTACCTCTTGGTTTTATCCAGGGAGGAATGGTTGGCTCCCCCCACTGGGCGGAGCATGACACAATAGGATGAATGGAATGTGGATGTACTCTTTTGGGGAGGGTAAGTTTGGGGATGTGTGCTTTTAGGGGTGTCTTAATGGTCCATTAGCAGAAAATATTCCCCTGGAGGGAGGAATGGTGGTGAAAGAGATAAGAAACAATGCCCTACCTGGTTTGAACAGCTGGCCCATTATCAAAAGGCACCCGCCCTCCTCCTCCCAGAGTTACAAGAAATAAAGAAGAGCATTTCCCCAACTGCTTTCAGGAGCTGAAATAGAATACACATTTTAGGTTCCATGACCCAAGACATTAGGTAAAACATGCGATGTCTTTAAAGCTGCAGTAGGCAAATCCCATAAATATATAGCAGCCTCTGAAAGGCTGCTGCTATACAGATGTCAAAGGGGCTGGGAAAGCTCAGTGCAATGCTGGCATTGCCTTATTCAGTCAGAGGGAAGGGGACCAGATCCTCAGCTAGTTCAGGGCAGTCTAATTCCATGAAAGTCAATAGTGCTGCTCCCCTCTTGTGTTAGCAGGGCACCTTTTATTTCCCCTTCTGCTTGGCACACTTCAGTCTGACTTCTTCCTAAGCTATGGATGTGAGAAAAGAGACACTCTCCCTGCCCTACTTGAGTGGAGCCCTTCCCTGAGGACTTAAGTGCCTTTCAGGAGCTGGTCCTTCAAACCCAAACACTGCAGCACCTGAGCCCCGACTCAGCACCCAGGGGGCTCATTTGTTGATAATGCTGCTCCATCGATCTAGTGGTGTTACAGGAGCTGAATTAGGCCCATTATGCCCTACTCAAGTTACAGAAGAAACTGCAGCTATAACTCAGATTTCCCTGAGCCATTCTAACTACTTAACTCGGCTTCCAGACACCTGTCTTCCTGCCCTCCAGGGCGTTGGGAGTCAAGCAGCACATAAAGGTGCAAGGCTATTTTCTCCATAAATGAGAACTACAGCTTGGATCTATATGGGGAGTACATATTACATATCCAAGCATAGAGAAACATCACAGAGCACCCATGAGAGCCGAGAATGGCTTCAGAAAACAATCTATAAATCTCCGGTGTTATCTTTCTGACAGCCTCCTAATCTCTGCAGGTTGTTGTTAAGAGCTGCATTAAACTAGCCTGTCATTGATCCCAGCTCTCACTGCTTCTCCAAGAGATGCACTTCCTGTGATCAATTAGGAAAAGAGACAACAGCTTCTTAAAAGCATCTTTACAACAGGACCCTGCAATAACATATCTTCCCAAAATGTGTATCTCTGACATTTACATCATACTTTGTCAAAGTGCAGCCAGCATCTACACCAACAACATTATTCAGTCTTCTGAAGTAAGTGGAAAGCTTAGCTTCCTCATGTTGAATCATCATTTTTGCCTCTAACTTCACCCCAAGTAAAAAACAGTTATGTTTAAAAAGTGCTTGCAATGTCTTGCCCCTTAATTACTCTTGAGTCAGACTTAGATCAGCTCTGGATTGTAACTACCTTACTCTCAATGACTTCTTGGGGGAAAGGGGCTGTGAACCTGCCTCCTTGTTAAAGCTTTGAGAAGCAGCCTGCTTATTGCCCCAATGTGGCACAGAAACTTAGCAGTGGTAAGAAAAATGCTGGGGGGAAAAAAAAAGTATATGGCTATTGGCAATACAGGCTTGGCATTGCATTTTTGCTATGTAAATTGTGTTTCTCCTGACTTGTGCACTAGGTGGAAAAGGTAAAGGTCATTTTTACCCCCATTCTAGCCAAGGTAAAGTCCCGTTGTGTCAATGAACTTAATTTAATGTAATTACCTTTAAGAGATTACTCTCCAAGTATTAGAAGATAATTGGCTCCCTGGTTCTTGTACAGGAACCTGAATGTAGGGTAGACAAAAGGATGTGGAGAAGGACAAGTAATGCTGTATCCTGTTGCTTGGTATGGTAGCTTTTATACTGGGCTATTTAATTCCAGAATAACTTGCATCACATTTGTCAAGACTGGGTTTTCATGCGCCACTCCTCCTGTATGTATTTTTAAAATGTTTTTAAGCTTAAAATTAAGAAGAGATTGGCCTTTCAACTACTGTGTTTTTGTACTAAGCAGTCTGTCACCTTATCAAGGGAACAGAGTGGAAGAGGAAGATAATGATCTTTTGAATTCAGAATTCATATTCTCTATATTTTCTGGACTACAGCAAGGTGGAGTAGCACAAATGCTGCTGGACTAGTTTTCCATTTCACATCTTTGTAGCCACTGACACTGACAAAGAAAGCTAATTTTGTGTCTTGGCTTTCAGGAATTTAAAGATGAGATGTTCTAAAGTCGCAGCAAAAGGATGGCTCTGTTTCCGTGTGCAGTCGCAACACTCTGTGTAATTAGCAGGCTGAGCAGGAGAGCTGTATTTAGCTCACTAGCTCTTAAATGGAGTTACTTTCATTTGTTTACTGAATGTCTCTACCCACTAAAGGCTAATGAACTGGTAATGGATCCGTCAGAAAACGGAAAAGACAAATACCTCTAAATGTTGCTATTGTAGCTTAAGAATGTGGCTATTATTGCTCCTCTAACTCACGATCTTCATAAGGAGGAAGGCGGTGGGAGGTTTGGTATTCAATGGGTGTAAGGAAGCACAAGCATAATTTATGTACCCATGGAGTGGAAGGGAGGAGAGTAGCAACCCTCAGGAAACAATAAAATAAGAAAGCATATTCTTCCTGCATATTTCCATGATGGCTTTCCCATCTACATCCCCTGCTCCTCTGCAAAGTATATTAATCTTTCCAATTTTTATTTGTGCTAGATAAAACCTTAAGAAGTGAAGCACTGCTTGAAGTTCATCAGCTGAAACAAAGGGCCAGTCAGGTTATCAACAGTCAGGTGTGATGGGAAAGTGCAGTGTTCAGTGTAATGCCCAAATAATAAATTCAGTCTGATTTAAACAAAGAAACTTCTGTCTGAAGAATGTGAAGAAAGCACACAGTCACCACTTGCCTGAAAATTACATTTAGTATGTTTTGTAGTTTCACCATTTTTTTGTGAACTAAAATTCCAGTCTTCTAAATCTGCATTACTCAATTTGGCCCAAAATATTCTCTGACTGCAAACAGCTAAGAAAGCTCTGGGCAGGCTGCCTTTGCAGGTGAGTAGATGTAACATTAAGTGCAATCACTGAGAGATCAAAGCTTTTATGCTAAGATTGCTATGCTAGTGCAAGCAGACCAATGTTTATGTATTGAGTAAACAGTACTGGTAATGCTTTAACAATAAAATAATTTCTGCCTTTAAGAAATAATAAATTTCATAACATTCACATATTGGAAGGGTTCTTCTGTCTTATTTTTTAATACCTCTGACTTTTGGAAGCAAAATATGTACATATGTCAAACTTTTTTTATAGTTTCAGGGTTTGGGGTTTTTTTTTCCCTGTAGTCTGTTGTCACTCCTTCTATATATAGTTTAATTTTTTTGTCTGCAGTCTCCTCTGGTGGTGTTGTTATGCACTTGTTAAAATGTTATGAGAGAGGACTGTATTTATGACCCATGTTACATTTTATCTGGTGTTATTTCATTCCTTCTGCATCTGGAGGCTAGGACAGGTTCAGATTGTACCTTGTGTCAGACTTTGGCTCTGGACAAATGTGGAGGAAGCAGAAGAGACTCCTGACTCTCAGCTCAGACCTTTCCCTGGAATCAGAGTTCTTTCTTTGCTCTTACCTAGCAAAAGCAGTTTGAGTTTCGAAATGATTCATGGCTACAGGAATAGATTGGTTCCATCACTGCTGCTGCTGTTTGCTGAAGCAAGGGCACAGAGTTTCACCACCTGCATCAATTCTTTATTCCTCTCCAACAGGAGATATTTCTGCAGACCATCTGAAGACAGTTTTCAGGTTCCTTACTTATGTTCAGGGTAATAGATAATATAGCATGTAGATTAGCACAACAGTTTTTAGGGGCAGTGACAATTGTGGCCTAATTTTTTTGCAATTAAGAGGTAAATAACCTAATCAATTTTTAGTGGCATGGCCATTAGAAAAAGTTAAAACTATGATTTAATGACTAAAAAAGAGGTAGACTTACCTTCCTTCTGTGGGGCTGGGGGAACCCAGCAAGCCAAAGCAAGTTCCTTTTCTGTTGAAATCAAGCTATTGGAAGGAGAGGAAAGTCATTCTTGAAGAACATGAGATTGAAGAAAAATAATTATGGTATTTCTACTTTCTCAAAAAAATACTAATATATCCTATGCAATATGATTGCTCTCATCCAAATATGTGCCCTGACTGTTTAAGAATCAGGATGGTATCTAGGTGCTGTTGTGAAAACAAAATGTGTTTTAGTTCCTCAGCAGGCTCGCATGACTCATTCAAAAATTAGTCCAGTATTTTCTGTGACAACATGGTAGTATTTCTTAAAAGTTATTTTAGCAATAGTCCCTTCTGAAGCCCTCCTTATTTTTAATCTAATAGGTGTAGGTTTGACAGGAGTTAGGTAGTGTTACACGTTCCTGTGTGGTGTCTCCCAAACACTGAGTGCTCTGGTCCTGACACAGTGAGGGGTGTAACCCCCAGCTTGTGAGAAATGTTCTAACACAGCTCCTTGCCAATACTGGCACAGCACTGCACACATCTTGGTCAGGGAATTTTTTGCCTCCATTAAGTTCTCCCACAGGACTGCGACGCCTCTGGGCTCTTGGGGGCTGCAGTGTCACTTTCTCTTGGGTTCCTGATTGCACATTGTCCCTATAGCAACCAAACACAACTGCTAATCTGGAGAAGCAATGATAGGAAATATTAATGTGTTTGACAGTTTACTCCTTTTGGAAAACCACCTTACTTTCACTGTTGCCCTGCTTTTAATTTCTTCCGCTCTCCCATCTGTTCTTGTTGAAAACAATGTGGATGGTGTGAGGAGTCAAGTGCAATCCATGCACCAGTGGGACAGACAATGCCAACATACCCTCATCCCAAAGTTGAATTAGAAATGTTGTGATCAGTCCTAGCCTTAGCCTGACCCTGGCCAAATCTTCATCTTAAATTTTGAAGTAATACAGGAAAAGGAGTTTCCTGCAATCTGAAAAAAAAATCATGTCTTTACAGTATGTAACTTCTTTTATGTTCAGATTTTGGTAATTTATTCTTCTTTGTTTATAAATGATCCAGTCTGTTAAAAAGTAGAGATGTATAATTTATTTTAAAGAATATATACTGTAAAAGACCAATGTGTCTTTTTAGATTATTAGATCAACATAGATGACCAAAGATAGATGTTCTCTCTGCAGTAACATGGAACTTGTCAAGAGATGTCTTCCTTTTTTGTAGATGGTTCTTGTAAAATTGAAAATTATAGTAGTAATACATTTAATTTTACATGCATGCAAATTCCTTGTTAGGCTATTTAGCATATTTAGCTTATATGTCTTATTTAACATATAACATTCCTTCTTAAAATAAATAAAATTATATATACACTATAGACATTTATAATTCAAATGATTTCAAAAGTAACATCTTTTATTTAACCAGAGAAATACCCAACCTGTCTTACAATAGTTTTGCAAAATCATTACTGTTGCTTCATAAAGGCTTGTTGAAAAACACCTGTAGTATTTTTAAAGTACAATAAAAAATGGAAAAGAATTTTTTTCTGGAGGATTCCTCACAGTTTTGCATTTTGTGGTTTTTATTGTAAACAAGCTGTTGTTTTCATAGCATGTTTTGGAATTTGGTAAATAGCAGATTCCTACCACTAGGTTTACATGAAGAGTTTCCAGAGAGAATTGCAGGTAGCACATGAAAATCCTGATTTTACAGCAGACAGCTGTATTTACTTTGTACTTCACCAAACAGGCATGGGATTGATGTGTCAGTGTTCATGTCAGGGATTATTCTGTGTGCCCCTATGCTTGTGTAATTCAGATAAAACTCATATGGGTGTTCATGTCAGGCAGGTTACAGCCACAGCTTGGAATGGTTCTGCTCTTCAATTTACCTCTGTTCCTCCTACCCGCATTTTAGCTTCAAAATGCCTCAGTCTTAGCCCATAAAGCTTGTATGGCTGCAGAACTTCAGGGATATTCAGTAGAGCTACAGAAGCTGGGCACCAGTGACCACCTGCATTGTGTCACGAGCAAGCTGCAGGGTTCATTTGCTGATGTGACTTTATTTTTTGGTCCACAATTTAGGCTGTGGCTATTATGCTTGCAGAATTCTTTCTTTTCTTTTAATGAGCATGGAAGAATAATTGAAATTTTGTAATGTTTTAAATACTTTGCTTGGAAGTGAGAGCATATATGTAGTTTTAATAGCCTCAAAATTCATTGCTGTATTTTGGTTTGCATTTATCCATGGAAAATACAAGGCATTTCATGATTGAGTTTACAAAAGTATTTGTGATACAATCTGCATATGTTATTAGAATTTTTAAAATGCTTCTCTGGACTACGAAGTTTTTTAAGATTATCAGGAAAATATTGAGGAAGAAAGATTCATTGTGTACTTGGACAAAGCCTAAAGTATTATGGAAAGTGAATACATTATAAAGAAATTTCCTTATTTCAAAATAGAGCTTATATTTTTTTAATGATTCTTCAGTACTTTTAGTTAGCAATTTCTTGTCATGTTAGTTTTAATAATTTTTCCTTGCCTTTTACCTACATTGATACTATGAAATTTTCATTTTTATGTACTAGAAAAAAAACCAAATTTCTTGAGTCACTTAAAACACATAGAACTTCAATAGTTAGATCTTGCTGGAGATTTTGGGGGGGGTTTAGTAACAATTAAGTTGTGTTATATTCTAGCAAGTATTTTAAAGGCCAGTTCAGACAAGAAATTTAGCTAAGGCTCGTAAAACAAAGTAAAGACAAATGTGTCTCCAAAATATCCCAGCTCGAATTGCTGCCCTTTTGAGGATATAGTGCCAGACCACGAGGAGGTTTGATGTGCCAGATCAAGCACTTGCAGGGTGCTGAGCCCTTCCTAGACGGCAGGGCAGCAGCTCCCCTCTGGCCTCGAGGGCAGGGTGCCAGCAGAAATCAGATGTGAAGCCTCATGATGAGATATGAGCAGCAGAATATTCCTCGCAGAGGGGACAGAGCCCAGCGTGGCACAGGCTCCATTTGCAGGGATGCAATTGATGCTGATTGCACGGCGGGGCGGGCGCAGAGGGGCTGGGGGATCGATGGAGCTCTGCAAGCACCAGCGCCCTGACGCTGTGCTTAATCTCAGGGTTCAAGCTGCACCAGCCTTGCGCTCAGCACGGCTTCACCAGAGCTCTGCAAGGATCCAACAGCTCACACGTGCAAGAGGGAAATACCACTTTCTAGTTCTGGTGGAACCAAGAGAGCTAAAAATGTGAAAACAGATGTCCCTGTACTTCCAAGGCTCCAGTGTCTTGTGAGCGTTCTGGCATTTAAAGGCTGGAAAGGAAATGTAGCGGAGGTCAACAAGGTCAATGCACATGGCAGTCAGTCAGAAGCTGGCATTGGGAATGTATCTCACCACGGCCATACACATTAATTAAAGAAGGATATGTAATGACAGAAACCACAGATACATAATGACAGGTTGCACACAGCATGAAATGAGTGAAATCAAAATTAGGAAAGGAAGTGGAAACAGAAAAGCATTATAGAATCACAGATTGCAGTTGGGTGTTTAGTATATATCTTCAGCACAGTACAGATTTTGACAGTACGACAACACTAAGAGAAGAAATCAACAGGTCCTGAAATTCTTTATTTGCAATACAAAGACTACAGATTTTCAATGTGGTGCTGAGATTAAAAAGCTCTGGTAAACCAGAAATGTCTCCATTTGCTGCGTCTGTTTCCTCTTCTCATTAGATCTTGGTAGTAGTATAGACAAACCTAAATCCTTAGCATGATTATGTTCTCAGCAATCATATATATTGTCACCCACCTAGGCCTAATAATTTTAATGAAATGTAAAAAATTAATCCCTCTAGCACTAAAGCAAAATTGTATTTAGAGTGACCAGAATAGCAAGCCTTATAACTAAGTAAATAGTAAAAGCTGAAAAGTAGATATCTTTTGTGATTATGTTGCATATACTTCCATATCAGACTTGGAAGATGTGAACTAGTTCTTTTAAGGTGGTCCAACATAGATCAATTTTGTCTTGAACACTGATGGAATTGGAGGCTTTGTGCTTGTTTTTAGTCACCATCATGTCCTGCCACTCATCTCCTGGAATAAAAGGGTTCTGAAGAAACCCATGTTAACATCCTTTCCTAACCTTCCTAAATGCAGGGGTAGCAAAGAGGAAAAAACTCCAAGTTGTCTTCCTAAAATATTACCTGAGGATATGCTGTAACAAACTATTGTCAAGGATTGAAAAAGGGCACAGGTGAGAGCTGCCAGAGATTATCCCAGTTTGTGCCAAGGGCTAAACAATCCCTGATTAGCTCCTGGATTAACTGGAGCTTCATAAAAGCATTGTACAATTATCTTTTCTCCCTGCTTGAGCTATGCACAAGAGCTTTACAGCCAGAGCCAAGGATCTTAGAAGGATAGAAAATACTGTGATTAAAACTAGGGTTTGTTTGTTTTGGTTTTTTGTGGTTTGTTTTGGTTTTTGTTTTGTTTTGTTTTGTTTTCCAAATAATAGGCAGGGAACTTCTGTCAAACTGCTCTGTACATGAAAATCTGTCCTGCCAAAGCTGGAGTTGACTAATCACATGATGCTAGTTAATAAGG
Organism: Phylloscopus collybita; assembly: GCA_027886175.1. NCBI lineage: Eukaryota > Metazoa > Chordata > Aves > Passeriformes > Phylloscopidae > Phylloscopus > Phylloscopus collybita. Next base: position 29,891,986 of record JAJNNQ010000031.1, on the reverse strand, counting down.
AAAACATGTCCCAAACTTGCCTCAGACAACTACCAATTTGTTTTTCAGAAACAAATAATGTCATTTTCTCTAGAAATCCCTCTTTTCTATAAGCTTCTGTGATACTGGTGCTCAAGTACCCATATTTCATCAGCATATGGAGCAATAATAAACAGCTATGTTGTCCTCTCTTTTGGAGCTTGATTGCAAAGAGCCATTTTCTGTCAGGCACTGGGAGCTTGTTTAAATATTGTGCTCCGCATCATTGTATCTTCCCAAGAAGCAGTTTAATTTTGTCTAAACATTTTAATTGTGATCCTAAGGGAAGGGAAGTCATTGCCCATATTAAACATGAATCCCATTATACTAAAACATTTATGTTTCTCAAAGGCTATTTATAGATGCTTTTCTAGTGTATGAAAATGTAAAACACCAGAGCTGAACAATCATCTCCTGGCTGCTCTTGCCAGGCTGAACCTTGGCTTATTTATTCCAGTGCTCAGGCCAGGCACATGAACTGGGCGCCTTCCAGCATCACCACAAATTCCTGGAAACAGTGGTGAGTGGCTTGTGGAGCCAAGGCAGGTGCCAGGGAAAGGGTGTGCTCAGCAAGGAGACCAGAAGGTGGCCTTGCAGATGTGAAAGGGAGAACAGTATGTGGATGTAAGTCCCAGAGGGACAAAACCAAACTGGAATTGAATAAATGATGTCTGCCACAAATCTGTAGTTAACAGAGGAATGAAGAACATTGCCATATTCTTGTCAGAGGTGTGGTGCACGTGTTCTTCAATTTGGAGCAGGTTTGTTTGCCTGCTGGATTCAAAACACCCTGAGCCAGTGTGAGCCACTGGTCATACAGAGCCCGCCCGTGTCTGCAGGGCTCCTTGCAGATTTAGATCATTTCTCACTCATGACAGCAACCATCTCTTCCTCCCCACAAGTGGCCATGAAAAAAATGGAGTACCAGAGTCTCTACTGCTAGTAACTTGCATAGCACAGTGATGTGGTTTACAGATGCAAATATCTTTGCATTTTGCTCCAAATGGAACCTGGATGTAGCTTTGAACCTGTTTCATGGCTTCTCACTTTTCAAGAGTCCATGAAGCCAGTGAAAGCCCAGCTTCATCTACAGGAAAATGAAACTGGCAAAACTGTAATCAAGGAAATGTGGGGATTTAACACTCAGTACAATTGCTGTTACCTTAGATAGGCCATCAGGAGAATATTTCTTCCAGATTATTAGTGAATCTCATGCTTAATGAGAACGAACATAGTTTTTAACATTTCATGGAAAGTATCACCAATAACAACATACCACTCTGGCAACACCAATACCACAGAAACTTTCCTAGAAACTACTGAAAGTGCTGCTTAACTTCTATCAAAGGCAAAAACATCTAAGAGAAAGCCATTATAAATTTCTCAGTACTCAGCGTAGTCCCATGTTTTTGTGTTATTGACAAGAATGAGTTTTCCTTCAAAAAACATTTTCAATAAAGAAAATAAGGTTTCTGGGAAAACAGCCTGATTTTTATAAAAAAATATTGAATTCCTGGAAAACAATTTAATTTGGATTTGCAGACTTATAGAAATCTGAAAAATATAAATAGAAAAGATTATATTTTCTATTTTTCCCCAAAGATATTTCTTTTTATAAACTATGGTTTGTTTGAAGTTAATATAGAATAGTATTCACAGGAAGCTTTCTCTTCCCTGAAAGAACTTCCCTGTCCCCAGTATATTGGCTGTAAACATCTCACTGAGCTAGCTGGCTGTAGACTGAAATTTCTTTCTGTTCATGTATCATTACCTAAGAATAAACTCTAATAAAACTGAAAGAGCAGTAGAAAGTGCCAGTGAGAGAAAGCTGTATCACAAAAAGTTGCCCTTCTTTTCCTGTCCTTTCTCCTCCTTGTCAGTATTTAATAGACCACCTGACCCTGCTGACAACAAAACTGTGAAACTGCATTTTCTAATATCCACAGCATCACAGGGAGCATCCATTTCTAGGAACCCCTGAGTGCTGAGCTAATATTGCAGGCTTATTTGGTCCTACATAATTAGTTATAATGACAAAAAGGACTACCAGAACATAAAGCCTTTCCAGCAGGCACTGTCATTTCTGGGTGGTGTTTTATATTGTCTAATGTCTTGGGTCATGGAACCTAAAATGTGTATTCTATTTCATCTTCTGAAAGCAGTTGGGGAAATGTTCTTCTTTATCTCTTGTAACTCTGGGAGGAGGAGGGCGGGTGCCTTTTGATAATGGGCCAGCTGTTCAAACCAGGTAGGGCATTGTTTCTTATCTCTTTCACCACCAGTCCTCCCTCCAGGGGAATATTTTCTGCTAATGGACCATTAAGACACCCCTAAAAGCACACATCCCCAAACTTACCCTCCCCAAAAGAGTACATCCACATTCCATTCATCCTATTGTGTCATGCTCCGCCCAGTGGGGGGAGCCAACCATTCCTCCCTGGATAAAACCAAGAGGTAGGAGCAGAAGGTGTCTGGCTTCTCACCCGATTCCCGAGGAAGACTGGACCCCTTCTCACCATCACTGGACCCTAGTTCTACAGGATCATCTCTGCTTCAACCACAGAACCACATCTGCCACTCCAGGAGGACTCACTTTGGGACTGCTTCCAACACCCCGACCAACAGGGTGTCAGGTTGTAGCTCTGACTCTGTCAGGGTTCTCCAAAATTGTTTTTTGTTTGCTTGTTTGGTTGGGTGGTTTTGTTTTCTACTACATTTGTATTGTTAATATTCCAAGTAAAGAACTGTTATTCCTATTCCCAAATCTTTGCCTGAAAGCCCTTAATTGCAAAATTATAATTTGGTGGGGGTGAGGGGTTTACATTCTCTATTCCAAGGGAAACTCCAGCTTTCCCTGGCAGATACCTGTCTTTCTAAACCAAGACATCTCGACTGTGGCTCTCCAGCTCCAATGGAACCTCAATTAATGTGCAACATAAAAGAGGGTGAAACATTTTGATTACTTGGAGCGTGGAGAGAAGAAATGATGCCAGCAATGCATTTTAACATATTAATCTTGCTCTTTTTTAAAAACAATATTGCAATTTTTTTTTTCTTGATGCTGTGAGGAAATTAGTGCCTTGCAAAGCTTACACAGCAAATTAAACAGGAAGAAGACAGACATATATTGGTTTTAGTATGTTTGTAGCCCAAGTAACTATATATATCTGTGTGTACTTGTGCATATTCATGCATACATGAATAATTTAGTCAGCAAAATAGTAACAGGATGTCAAGTTGAAATTGGACATTGCTAGAAGGGACATTTCTAAGCGGTATTAGTACTTGGAGCTATATCTACACAGCAAAATTGACAACAGGCAGAACTTAAAACCCTTAATTTAAATGGTGCTAAATTTGCCCATTGCTTGTGTAACTTATTAGTTAATATTGTAGAAAATTTTTGTCACTGTCAACAGATATCTAGATTTTATCATCTTGGGCCTGTCTAGAGTCATTAATTTGCCAAGTTTAAGATCAAGAAGGGTCAGTCATTTAATGACATCAGAAAATGCCTGACTGCTACACTGGTCTAAATGTCTGCAGGGAACATGCAGGGAATGTCTGCAGGTCAGGAGAATCTTTGCATTGGCAGTCAGATGTATTTCTTTTGGTTAGTACTGTGGATATTTCATTTTTCATGCTAGAAGTTAGTCTGACTTACAGAAAAGAGCTTTTGGAGAAAAACAGGTAATGGAAGAGTGACTAAATAGCACATATATACACCACAGTATAAATGATATCTACTGGCAAGCAATCAATACAGTGTGCAGGAATCCAACATTGCTTTGTTATGTTGGCTTTAAGCTGCATATTTAATTCATTGTGGATTCCTGTGTCCATGTAGCCTTCATCTGTGCCCAGTCCAGAGACATGGCTCAGTCAGGTTCTGTTTCCCATGCAGCATCCCAACAGGGAGCAATGTTGAAGAGAAAATTGCCAGTTTCAAATACAGACTGTTGGCCAAGAAGTGCATTCGCTTACAGAAGACACTCTGAGGTTGTACAATTTTAATTCAATGTTCTGATTAAAGAGGGTCTGAGGCTTTTCATTTCTCATTCCAATTACACCTGAGAATAACAGCAGAACACATGGCCAAACATTCACTGAGTTTCTGCCTCTCTCTTTTTTTTCCCCATATCAATATTAAAAAAGCCTTCTGCTATCTGTAGATATTTGGTGGACTCGCTCTATAATCCTATATGTATATTGAGTGATTATATTCATGTGTCTTTACTGTAAGTTGCAAGATAATACTTTGTCCTTCAGAAAAATCTTGCAAAAATTAGGCAGAAAAAGAGAATCTTTCCTTCTAAACCTCTGCAAATATGTACCCCTTTCCAGCTGTGATACTGGGATAATGTAGTGCTTATCACATACCCTTTGCTTTTCTTAGTTGTATTTTTGTAATTATTGTAAGAATGGTCTAAAACTGTGCTGTGCCCTGACAATTTCTCATTTTTATGACAGAAGCAGTGTCAGACTTGAGCAATGACACAATGTTTTGATTTCTTTGAGTATTATTTACCAGTGTAAGTTTTGAGCAGTTCACATTTGGCTGGCACTTCTGTTCGTACCCAGTGAAACCTGCTCTGTGCTAAGATCAGAAAGGAATTATTATTCTGATTCACTGAGTGTAAGGAGTCATCAAGATATCCTTATAACATTCTGGCAAGGACAAAAAAAAATAGCTTGGCACTAAACCATGTACAGGGCTGTGATTATAACATAATGGTAGATGATGAAAATTAAATCCATTGCTAGAACACGACTGTAAAGATTTATCTAACTATAGTGTGTAACAGGTAATTTGCTTGCTCTCGTTTGGCAGCAGGACCCACGAGGTGCAGAACCAGGCAGAAAGGTGGGTTATGTCTCAGGGTGACTTGCAGAAGAGTTCAGCTGCTGTTTCACCCTTTTAAGCCTTTGTGCCACAGGCACTCTTCTGTTTTTCAGTTAAGAGCAAAGCCTGAGATCTGTAGACTCAAAGAGCAGTAAAAGGCACTGGCATGCCCTAACAAAGGGGTTGTCCTGACATTTAAAATTAAGAAACTTTTTCTAGGCACCTAAGTCCTCTTTGGATTTTGACAGAGAAGGTTTCCTTTGTAATTTTCCTGAGAAAACGGTAAATTAGAAATATGCACGTGACTTACAATTTTCCTAGAATCCTTAACGTAGCAGTTCCACGTTTATTTGTAGACTGTTATTAAAAAGATTCAGAGGAGAGTCACATCCTTTCCCTCTGGTTCTGTACCTGTGGTAGCTGTCTGTAGCCTGTAAAATCACATGTGCATCAGGTTACAATGAGGACAGCACCAGTTGATTTTCCTCTTCCCTGGTGGCTTTTCAGATGAAGAGATTTTTGCAGCTCCGTGAGTTGAGCCAGGACAGAGGAGGAAAAGCAAGCTCTGTCAGAGACAGGAACTGCTTCTTTGATGGCAGATTATTTTCTCCTTCAAATGTACTTATTCTTAGCAATGGTCAACCTGAATTAACGTTTTCCTGAGCCATGTCAAATTTGATCCAGGGAAGTATAGTTTCAGCAAAAATCGTAGTTACAGGAGAAAAAAGGATTTTGCATTTGGAACATGGAAGCCAGTACATTGTCTAGGAAATGGGCCTCTGGGATCCCAACCTATCATCACTGAAGTGTGAAGTTCTAATTGTATTGCTTTTCATAATGTATCTGCTACATAAATATTATTCAATACCTGCAAATTTGCACTAGTGGGAAATGGAGAGGTTATAATGCAGGGAAGATTTATGCCAGCTAGATGCTGGGCTGTCATGATTAAAAATTTTCCACCCATTATGTGAATCCTATTGATCATTGCAGGAAGCAGAAAATTGTGCTGTTCATTGATTTTGCGTGGCTGCAGAATGCATTAGGCCTGATGCATTTGATGGGTAGCCAGGTTTTCAAAGGAAGTTCAGTTAAGCTAATCTTAGTTCAGAGGAATATGCACAATGGAATAAGAACCCTTGTAATTGCAAGAGCAAATAGAAGAGTCAGAGGACTATATTATGAGCCATATCAGCATAAGAATTAGACAAGAGCCTTCCCAAGACACAACAGTAAAACGCATCAAGGCTTTGATGCTGTTTTTCATGAACGCAGCAATTACTGGATGAATTGGGTTTTAGTTTCTCACCCATCAGCCAAGATAGTGAACAAAAAGCAATTAGTTCTTCCGCCTCCTTAGCAAAGGGAGGTTATCAGGTTTTCATCGACTCCTTAAAATAACATGGTGAAGAAATGAGTTTGAATCCAAAAGTAGAACAGGAAGGGTACAAGGGAAAAGGAGAGAGAAGAAGAAAGAAAATTTGCAGGCAGAGGGAATTTTACCTTTGAAATTTGTTTCTACTGATTTGGTCCTTATTATCTCTGTCTTTTTATTAGCTTATGATAATGCTTAGTGTCATCTCTGTATCACAAGCTGCATTTCCTATGAATAAAGGCTTTGAGCAAATTTAATCCCCAAAATAAATTCTGTCAGTACCTAATGCAGGGATTAATTCCAATCTTAGAAATAAAGAGAGGAAAACATTATTTTGCATCCCAGCTGGATACTGTCTTACTGGCATGTTAATACAATGCAGAGTTACATCTCTGTGATAAAGGAAATATTAAAATTGCATGCATCTTTGGGTTGTACATTAACTCTTCCTGGAAGTTCAAGACATACAGATCATTAAACATCTGAGTCACTTCTAATAGTAACACCCAAGCCATTTGGATCCTACAACACTTTTGAGGGGTACATATCCTTAAGCATAAGAACATATTTAGTTCAGATTTTCGTTCTTCACTTGCTAGCTCTAGTAATCTTATCAAGAAAAACATGTACTGAAACTACTATCTACAGAGTATATTAATGCTTCTTTTCTATTAAAAAATGCCAAAAAAATACTACCAGCAATATTAAGAAGTATTTTTAATGTGATGTATGTGTCTGTGTTTACTCAAATAATATTTTGGATTAGGTGAAAAAAACCCCATATGAGTATTATCACATTCTCACTGTTTATGTCTTACAGCATCAGATTTTCAAAACAGAGTTTCTGCAACCATGCCAAATGTGAAGGCACAGCTCCTTTAGCTTTCACATATCATTAGGTGAACAAAAGCTGTCTTTGACTTTCCATGTGTAAAACCAGTAACAAGTGAGGTTGGAGAGTTCTGTTTATGTGTTTACTAGTGATTAGTAACCCTGAGGGGGAAATGGAAAGTTTTGGTCTTAGTACTGCAGAGGTGTTATAACTGTAAACATGAGTGTAAACCCTTCAAACAAAACAACACTGAACATGCATATATGGTCATCATAAAAATCTATGGAAAGTTCTCACTCTTTTTCTTCTCCATTAAAGGCACAAGTCATAGTGAATATTTAATTCTGCCAGCAGACTAAGAAAATTTCAGTTAAAGTTTATCTGTGACTAAGTCCTACAAACATTTGAAGAGTTACTCTGAAACCCTGCAAAGATGTATCCCACACAGGAAGCTTTGGAGAACTAAAATCCTAATCTGTAACGAAGAAGCAAAGCCCTGTACAGCAGTGTAGCTATTCCACATCTTGCTAAATATAGCCATGTCTGGGGGATTAAAGCAACAGCATCAAAAACAGGGTTGTAACATAAAACGTCAGGATTTGAAAGAATGGGAAATGACATAAGGAGCAACGATCACAGCTCTGCACTGAGGTCTTTAGCTGTGCAACCCAGAGGATAGATTTGCTCTTGTCTGGAAACCAGCCCAGCTCAATTTAAAAGACTGGGTTCAGGAATTACTCAGACACAGCGTGTCTGACTAGACTGGAGCAATTGAAATATTTGCCCATGTAGATGCTTATCAGACAATGTATTCTTCTTTTGACAGACCTTTCATCAATATTATTTAACAGTTGTTTACTCCTAGAACATCCAATTACCAATTAAATGTTATTAAAAGCATTGCATCACTTTTCACTGATTTAATTCTGCTGTTTCCTCAGGAAGATGTCATGGACCACAGGCTTTAACTTTTTCCAGCAGGCAAATCTGAACTGTAATTCTGTATACTGTGCATCAAACTGCATGGCTATAAATAATGAGGGGTGACAAATGAGCACATCCAGAAAGCCAGGGGTAAAACCAAAAAAAAACCTGCTGATAGATAAACCACCTGCTAGCTTGAGGTTTTCTGCTGCAAACTGGAAGGTTTCTTCTTTTATTTTGCACAGTATTTCATGATGGCAGCCTCTGAGATTTTAGGCCTGTAAAAGCCACTGTGCTGCCCATATTCCCTGTATTCACAGTAGTTGTCAAAAATCATTGCAAGGCAATTATGATAAGTACTGAGACAGAAGAAAGAAAATGAGATAAAATGCAAATGAAGGGTGATGATTCTGAAGCTGTGGGGTGTGATCTCAGTGACCTCCTGTGGGGCTATAAAGAGGCATGGAAAGGAGCTACACAGTCTTGCTATTTCATAATTTTTGCCATAAGATTTATTTTGCTGACTCCTAAAAGCATAATTTGCAGGAATCAGACGTTTATAAGTCAATTGACTCCTACTCTAGAGGGCATATAGGAAATTTGGGAGGGGCAGGGAGAGAAGCAGCTCTGAAACTTGAAATTAACATTTTCATTTTGTGTTGCTAAATAGAAAGACTTTTTGTTTCTTGTGAACCCTGTGAATGGAAGCTATCAAGTATCATAGCCAAGTCAGTAACAGGCTTAGACCACTGTGGCTGTCAACAAAAAGAAGTAAAAAAACCAGAAGAGCTGGCTTTTAAACCATGTCCCTGGAATATGTTAGTTTATCTAAAATTTATGGCTGTTTCTGCTACAGAGTCAGGCTCATCTGCAAAAGGTGTCCTACATCCCATCTGGAAATTAATAGCTCTCCATCTCTCATGACTTCCTATAGGAATGATGTTTTGGATAAAAAGCCAAACAAAAGTCAATATTATTTCCATGAAGAGTAAAGTACTAGTTTGTTGTTTTCTTTGTTTTGTTTTGTTTTGTTTTTTGGGGTTTTTACAGGAATTTTTGAACAGAAAAAAAAAAAAAAACAAAAAACAAACCACCAGAAAAACACAAAATGGTTGTACAAGACCATGAAAAATTCACATAGAAAAAAAAAATGAAGATTTTTGATGAGCTATGTAGAATCCATTTAAGGGCCCAAGATCAAGGCCATTCTTACAGTTCACAAAGTTTGGGTAGTGTTACAGTGTCCAGTCTCCAGGAATGGGATGTCTCATATGAGTCTTCCAGCAGGGAGGGAATCTTACCAGTTTGTCTGAGGCAGGTGAAGCAGCAAATACTATCATTATGATGGGAAAAGAAAGTTTAGCATAGTTTAAACTGAAATGAACCATTTCAGTCCTTCTGACAGGATTTGTTGTCTGGGCACTGAGGTGCTCCACTCCCTCTGGATGGGATCTTGTCACTGTGCCAGGAGAAAATCCAGGTGTTTCTGCAGCTCTGGTGAAAACATTGATGCTATTTTTTTTTACATTTTCTTTTTACATATAGCTTTCTCCTTTTCTTTCCTGAAATCTCATCTTTCTCCTGCCATCCTGCTCCCCACCCCCCCCATCCCATTGCCCAGACATTTGTTAGCTGTATCCAGTACATCTATTCAGAGCATGCACCATGGTACAGCTGCTGGGGCTTTTAGGAGATAGAAGAATGAAAAGCTTTTTTGGCAGAGTCCCTGAAACACAGGTAGAATGAATTGTCGAGGAATCCCAAACAGCCCAAGTGTTAAAACAGCTCGTACCCATTTCTGAGACTTTCCTATCAGTTCACATATATAACCTGCGGTGTTTCCTGAGCTCCAGCTTTGCATCCGGGGTGCATTCTGCAGCCCTAGCAATGCCTTTTATTCACCAAACACTCTTTCTTACAAAATTCCCCAAGTTTTTAGTTGTGTAGGTTCACTTTTCTTTCAAGTGTCATGGTCCATCACAGTGTTTTAAAGTATAGCTCATTTAGACAGCTACATCCTGATAAGCACTGAAAAGCAGGTTATGATATTCATGGTAGATCATGCATGACTTTTATGCATTATCTGTGTCCCAAATAACTTTGATCATTCCACAAAACATCCTATTAAATGTTTGCTATTTAATGACACAAATAAAAGACAAATTTTCATATCTGAAACTGATTTTCCTCCCTTTTGATGGAAATTGAGGTTGTTTTTCAATTTCCATTAGATCTCCTTTTTAATTATAAACCATGGTTTCTTTTATTTCAGACTGCTAAATGCAGTGGAACAAAACTGATTTCAGAGAATTAAGTTCTATTTAGATTCATTTTAATTTTATTACCATTTTGCCCATAGGGTTTGCCTTCTGTGTGTTTGGTAAGAGAGAACTACTTTTTAAAAATACAATATTATAAAAAATACATCCTAGAAAACAGTAAAAGGTGCATGGATGGGGAGGCAGAAGAGAGAAATAAATAAACATCAGTTGCTAGAGATATTAAAATTAGGTGGTAGCTATTTGCTTATGCCCAAATTAGGTAAGCTCTGAACTGATGAGAGCTGAGCATGAATTCCATGCCATGTCCTCTGTATCATGTGTCCATCTGCCTTATTATAAATCTGCTCTGGTGAACGCGCCTCCAGCGCTCTGAGGAGCGTCATGCTCCATGCTCTGCCTCTCCCCCATCTAAATGCTTGCTTCCCTGGGCAGCATTATTTACCTGAGCAAATGGGTTTGGGCTGTCCTGGCCAGCCCAGCCCCAGCTGCTGCTGCAGTGCCTTGGCAGGAGCTGCCTCTCCAAGCCCTGGGCCACACAGCTCTGGGGTGACCCTCAAGGAAATGTGAGCACATCCAGGGAGCTCACTGACCTTGCGTTCCCTGTGGTTCTTCACTGGAGATTTTAACTACTGCATTTGACCTTAATTTCTTTAGAGCATTTAAAAATGAGCTAAGGTTTAATACCTGCTTTTGTCCTTTGCTGAAGTGCAGCCACCATGAATTGCTTAATTAACTCATTAGGGCCCTAAGCCAAGCAGGTATCTTAGCCAACCATGCCTTTAAGACCCATTGTAACTATGCAAGCCTAAACCCACAACATGTTCTTTTCCATGCTTGAAAACATCAGACAACACAATGTAAAGTCAGAGCTAAAGGGTGTTTGAAGACAATTTAACACACTATTTTTCTTCATTTTAAAAATACACATAGTTCTCCATTTCCTTGCAAAAAGATTCAGCTCTGCAGTTCATTCTTGATTTTTATTAGAAATTATTTGTAGCCTTCTAACCCCATGTTCCCTAATTTACTTTAAGATTTCAGATTGCCTCAGTTTACCTCGTTATCCAGATTCCTTCCACTTAGCCAGAAGCAATATTAAAGGTTGCAGCAAATGTTATGGAGCTGTATTACTTCTCTTGTCTTTCGCTGTAAAAACTTTCTCTGGAGCATGGGTTTTTACTGTTTTGTTGTTTTACTTTTTACCGGTTTGCTTTTTTATTAGCAAGTGACAATTAAATTGGAAAATGGCAGCAAGAAGCATTACTCACAGTGAAAAGTTATCCTTTGAAATAAGGTTTTGTAGTATTTTCTAGGGAAAGAACATAACAAGCAGTAAGACAGGGAAGCAGACCTGTTATCTGAATGTAACAGATATAAGTAATAACTAAAATACAGAAACCAAAATAGCAAATGGTACATTGTAAATCACATCCTCCTTTATCTTGATGGCACAAAAAGGAACTTAGGAGTATGCTCTGTTTTTGCTAGGAATTTTCTTAGCAATTTTAACAGTTTAGTAGGTTGCTTCTGTGCCCTATACAATGTGGTAATGTTGTCAGTTAATTACATCTTAAATTCCAAATTCTGTGGAAAAAATCTGCTCTTTCATGCAAGTAAAGCTCCAATGGATTAGAAGAATGTAGGAAGAGTAGAAGACGTTGGCTGGAGAACAAAACCCCATTATGTTTCCCATCATGGAAAATGTGAGATTCCATAATGTTCTACTGTTCCATTTTTTGCTCTTATGGAGGAAAAAAAATACTCTTCCTTTCAATGATAATTGTTAAACATTCTCTTGGCTATCCCCCAGAATAAAAATATTTTATCTCTGAGACTTGAATTAAATATGTCATTTCAATAATTTAGATTAGTTTTAGTCATCTTTTTTTTTTTTTTTTAGGATTTTGTTAGCAAACAAACCAATATTTTCCTGTGCAAAGTTATTTGTAGTTTTATTCAACCAACAAGAAGCTCTTTTCATCACACAAATTTAAGTTCTTCTACCATAAGCTGACTTCCCTGTGATCTGCTTGTCAGCCTAATCCATTCTTCCTGTGAAATGCAAGAACTGGGGAAAAAAAAGAGGGAATAATGCCTTTTAACTCTATTATATAGTGACAGTGTGGGAGGATAAATGCTGACCTTCTTCCACGAGCAACAAGTAGCCATAAAGCTGGAGCCAGCACTGTTCCCTGGTTCTCCTGGCAGTACCTACACCTAACCTGCTTACTCATACTCAAGGCAGCAACTGGCCTTTAGAAAGGGAAGAAAAACGTTAAATTCTTTTTTTAGAAATATGCTCACAAAGTTCAGAAATCAGTCCAGACGAGGGAGGGACTATTTCCTAAGTATCCCATTAACCATCACTTTTAAAATACTGAAATAAGCAGAAACATGCTGATTATTTTGTAGTAAATCTCATTGTCAGCAAAATAAATTCTGCATTCTTAGAAAAAATTTCCTGCCATAAATATATATCAAAGAAGTAGTCTATTGGACAGAGACCAACCAATACTGATTCTATGAGTCACTTCTTTAACAGCCTTCCCCCATGTGGTAATTTCTGTGAAGTTTTACCACGTGTGGTCAATACAAGGGCACTGCACATGCCCTCCAGCAGCCATGGAACCATCCTATCCTGCTAAACTATGTACCATTTAATAAAACCTATGTAAACATGGATTGAATATTCCTATTTTGTGTTTCCATTTCAGTATGCTGCAGAGAAATCTGTTTCAGTATTTCACAAAAAGCTATTTCTGAAGTTTTTTGTTCTCTGGTTCAATTACTTCAGAAGCCAAAATTCACGAGGTACATGTAAATGTTTGAGATGGTTATCTGACTGAGAACATCTGAAGGGTTATCTCCTTTTTCTCAGAGAATTTCAAGCTCACTTCTTCCGTACCCAGTAACATCTCAGAATGCAGTCTTTGAAGTTAGTGACAGGACAGATACAATGGCAAATTGGAAGGGCCATAGGAAGGATCTTGCAGCATGGTAAAAATTTCACCCTTTTAGTGTAAGAATCCTTTCAATAGCAATACAGAATTACTTCATTTGGTGATAAATGCCTGGTGGTGTCTGGGTTTTTTGCTGTTCTTCTCTGTCTCTTTAAGAAGTTTTTCTAAAGTTCTATTTTAGCCTTTTGTGTTTTACCTTTTGCAATGGAGTCAGACACGATTTTACACAAACTTGCTTGTTATTGCAATTGTCTACCCATGTTTACATTCTTCTCATAAGGAGGAGACTGTTGATGGACTGTTTGGGTTGCCCAGTGTGGTTGAAGAGGAAGACTTTCCTCCTCCAATCCATGGTCACTGCTGGAATTCTATAAATGTTGAAGTCTGTAAATAAGGTCTCTCTTTGCTGCCTTGGACATCTCAGTGTGTGGGTGTCATTTCTTTGTGTCGTGTGCAACAGCCTGGGGCACAGCATCTTGCATGCCTGCATCTACATGAACCAGGTAATTTTACGGACTGACTGGAAATTTCAGATGACAATTAAAACCATGTAAAAAATTACATGCACTAAGAAGCCAATCTAGTCTTATCAGTTTTCAAGGACTTGCAAGACAGGTTCTTTCCTCTCATTTTTCTCATACTTGTTCTTTTTTTCATTCTCTGTGAAGAGATAAAGCATTAAATTAATTTTGAAGATACTCTAATGGCTTACCAGAGTAACATTTCCCTGCTCCATGTTCAAAGGGTTTCAAGAGCATTTAAAAACGAACAAAGCACTATACATTTTTCCATTCATTGGAAAATTTAGAGCCAAGTTTTGTGACAGGGAAAAAACAGTAAGATCTTCAAAATCTTCTAGCTTGGGCTGAAGAATGTGGGATGAAGGGGGTTAATAGACAAAGCACTGCAACTGCACTTTGGAGATCAGTAATTGTGAAGTGAAAACCCCTGCATCATCACAACCAAATTCAGATAAATTTCCTTCTCCAGTTATAAAGGTTCATCATTGACCTGTTCTTCCTTTGCATTATTTGTGCAGCTGACTGTGTTCCTGTTAGTAGTATTTACAGCCTATCTACCTCTATCTCCATGACTTTACAACATCCTTTATATCCAATTTTATAAAATTCCCTGCACATAAATCTTGCAAAATAGGTTAAATTTGAGAATGTCTTTTTAAAAAGGTATAAACTCTATTGCATAGTGATTATCACATTGACTATGTAACATATTTTTTTTTAATAATTAAACTGTTCAGATTAGTTTTACCCTCTGCTTGATTGCTGTGTGGGTAGCTGTAATTAACCTCTACTGATGTTAATTATGCACAAAGTGGGATCTTGGAGCTGCTGACCATGCAATTTGTTAAACAACTCAGGAGGTGATATGGTTTGCACAGTGTTTCTATGCACTTTTCCAACTTATGGCACAATGTGAAGTCAAAGTGGTGAGAGTTGTGCTTTGAAAAAAATTGCAGAATTTGTTTGCACAGTAAAGTCATTGAAGTTCATTTGTTTTGTGTCATGTAAGGGTCCTGCTGCAAAAAACTTTAGTAGAAGTCTACCAAGCCAAATTAAACATGATTAAATTCCTCAAAGGACTCCTTTTATGAAGGCCCAGTTCCACCAAGAGCCTGTACTCAATAGGAACACCATTCCATGTACTCCTTCTGCACTGAATTACAGGGGCTGGAAGGAACCTCACAAAACAGCAGAGTGAGGACACAGGTATAATCTCTTTCATGTTGTAAAGGTGTTGGTATTTCAATAGAAAACTGCTCAGGGAGTTATCCTATGTAGAGATGAAATTTTATAGGTCAGCTTATAAGATTTTTAGGAAAAATTCTCACTTCATTACCCTACAGAGGATTAACTTCTGTTTCACACAGGGATCAAACCAGTTTATCAGTGCACAGCTTCTTCAAGCTGCAAGCAATGCTAGAATTAGAATTGCAAATAATTCTACAAACAAACTAAAGCAATTAGACTGAAACAGCCCATTTTCTGTTAAAATAAAGACAGCTTAACTGTCTAAAATGTGTGTTAAAACAAAACATCAAGTCTGTGAATTGTTTGTAAACAAGTGCAGCAAAAAACCAGGATAGAAGCTGTCCAGTAACAACTGGGAACTGAAGGATCAGTCTCTATCAGGAGAAGGGCTGGAGCCTGTGGGGCCTCTGAAAATATCTATACTTTGATAATCACTTTATGGAAATACTGTCTTTATCATCCAGGTTCTGTCAGAAAGGAGGAATAGCCACGAGTAAAAATGTTGTGTTTCTGATGCTGGTCTTGTGCCAGATTCTTATGGTCTGCATGGCCATTTAAATCTATAGAGTTCCCTGGTGCAAAGAAACCTCTCTAGAATTAGTCCCTCACTTGCACACTTTCTTGCCACTGAAAATAGCAAGCAAGAACTTGATAGTTTGGTGTTCTTTGTATACTGACTGAATTGCTTCAATAGCAGCAGAAAAATAAACATCAATGCCTTATTAGTATCATTTCTTCATATTACCAAATTTAATTTCACTGATGGTTTTCTGTGACTTGGAATTAAAATGCCCAATACCATAATGGGACTAAGTCAATATAATACAAAAACTTACTCAGAAAAATGTATTTGTACTTTTCACAATAAATTTTAAAGTATTTGGGAAGCAAAATGTTGGAAAATGTTATTTGAGCCAACATATTTCTTTAGATTAACTAGAAATCAGCACATCATTAAGACTGAAAAAGCTTCAAAAGTTATTTTTCTTTAACCTAATCACTCCTACATAATTGCAGTGTGTGAGCGTAATAGTGTTCCAAAGCGGTGTCGTTAGATGTGACACAACAGAAGAGTGTGGCAATAAAAAATAATAATAAAAAAAAAAAAGAAAAAAAAAAAAAAAGAAAACCCCACAAACTAGAAGTAGTAGAAGTATTTTCTGCTCAGTTTTCCAGCTGTGAGACTCAGTGGCAACACCCTAGGAGCTCCCCCTGTTTCTCCCCTCAGACACCTCGGCGCTGAGCGCTGCCTCGGGACCGCCGGGGTGTTGCAAATCCCGGGCACGGAGCTACAAGCGCTGCCCGGGCTGCCGAGGGCTCTGCTCCGCTCCCTGTGCGGACGAGGGCCGGCGTGGGCAGAGCACGGAGAGCTCTCAGGGACACGTGGGGGATCCGTGCCCTTGTCCTCCCATTCCCTCCCGGCCACGGCAAGAGCTGGGTGGGATGGCCCTGGCAGGAGAGTTTCCTTGGATTCCCGCAATCCGGCCTCTGACCGTGGCTCTGTTCCTCTCTCTTGCAGTCCTTCAAGCCCTGAGGGAATACGAGAGCCCCTCCTTCATCAGCCAGTTTATCCAGCTGACGTTCGACAGAAGATTTGCTGAACTTCATCTGCTGGATGAGAAGAACCAGTGTCTTTTGGCAACCTCCGCTTCCCACTGAAGATGGGACCACCTGCCGAGCAGAGGGGGACCAGCCCGAGCTCCAGGCAGAGCTGTTGCTGGTCACAGCTGAGCCTGTGGGAAGCTCCAGGAGCTCCTGCCCTCTCCCTGTTGGCAGCTCCCTCCCTCCCTGCAGTCCCCATGTCCTGCCTTAGACCCAGTCAGAAACTCGGCCAAGTGAGACCAGAGGCAGGGGACCCTTCCCATCTCTCTTGGGCATGGCTGCAGAGCAGCCACTGCATCTTCCTGCACCTGTGTTTGGGCTCTGCTGGCCCCAGAGCCGGCCAGCTCACGCTCTGTGGTCCCAAGAGCGTTCTGGGGGGCAGGAGAAGGGCTGCACACACAGCAGAGCGTCCTGGAAGGTGCTGAGAGCCTCCTGCAGGATCAGGCTCTGCTCTCTGGCTGGCTACAGCCTGCTATTGCTGCCGAGGCCGCAGCAGGAGCTTGGGCATGTCAAGTGGCAGCGGGCAGCTCGTGTTTGCAGGGGGCTCGGGGCTGTGCGCCTGAAGCCACACGTGGAAACACACTCGGGGGAAGGAAGATGAGCTGGAGTGTCTGTGCTGCAAGGACCAGAAGTAATTCAGCCTTCAGTTTCTTCAGTGTGTGTTGGTGTTCCCTGGGAAATGTACAAACTTGGGGAAATGCCTTTGGAGGAGAGGGGCTTGCTACTCCAGAAAAGTGCCACCCCAGGAGCCCCCAGTGTGAGATGGGTGCAGTTGTCTCCCTTTGGCTCCTTGTGCTCCTTTCAGTCCTTGAGACCAGTTGTGCTTGGCAGAGTGGCATGGGAAGGCAGAAGGCTGTAGAGAGCAGCCTTGGCATCTGCCTGGGCCTGCAGAGACCAACCCAAGCACCCACAGCAGGGTGTGTCCCCCGCTCTGAGCCGGATCATCTCTGTCCAGCTGGGAGCCCCAAAGCTCTCTTGGAGAGCTGTGAATTCAAAGGCCTTTATGCACACACGAATGCCATCTTCCCCTATCTGGTGTGTTTTAACTCTTGGCAAGATGCCTTTGCCCCCTGCTTGCTGGAAGCTGCTCTGCCCCAGGGCCAGCACTGAGCTGGGCTGGTCAGGCCAGGCACCGTGGAGATTCCTCCCCTGAGCACTTGGCCGGTCCAGGTGTGTCCCAGACTGCCTTAGACACTCGGGGACACGGATTCCTTCCAACCTGGGGCACTTGGGTGGGGTGGGGGCAGCCCCAGGGCACGTGGCAGAGTGTCCAAGGGCCATTGGTGACACGGTGCAGCAGGGTCACCGTGGGACAGGGTGTCCAAGGGCCATTGGTGACACAGTGCAGCAGGGTCACCGTGGGACAGGGTGTCCAAGGGCCATTGGTGACACGGTGCAGCAGGGTCACCGTGGGACAGGGTGTCCAAGGGCCATTGGTGACACAGTGCAGCAGGGTCACTGTGGGACAGGGTGTCCAAGGGCCCTTTGTGACACAGTGCAGCAGGATCACCATGGGACAGGGTGTCCAAGGGCCATTGGTGACACAGTGCAGCAGGGTCACCGTGGGACAGGGTGTCCAAGGGCCCTTTGTGACACTGCAGCACTCCTTAACTCAGACCTTTCCCGAGGCACCTGTCTCAGAGGTGCCCTCGAGGTCAGGCAGTGAAATGGCGGGCAGAGTGCTCAGCCTGCTTGCCCTGCTTGGGGGCAAGAACGAGAAAGGCCCTGCAGCTGCCCCAGCACGGCAGCCTGAGGAGCTGCAGTTGCAGCCGCTGCAGGATGGTGAGTGGCAGAGCAGGGCCACAGGGCTGGTGCCTGCAGCCAGCTTGGCCCCATCCCATCTCATCCCATCCCATCCCAGCCCCTGTGGATGTGCCCACGGACAGGATGGAACAGGGGCTGGGGCTGTCCCCCCAGCGGCCGTGCTCCATCCCCTGACCATCTGGGGGCTGTCCCTGCCTGGGGAGCGCAAGGCTGGGCTGTGTTCTCCAGCTTCTCCTGCAGCCTCTCAGCTCTGGCTGTGCCCGCTCTTTGCCATATGCAGGGAGGGCTGACCTGGCCCTGATTGAGGCCATGGCCACCACCAAGACTCACACATGGGGCATCTCAAAGAAGGACACCACTCCCACTCGGACTGCAATTACAGCTCCCCTTCTGCAGTTTTTCAAGAAGAAGGGTATTTCTAATCAGCAGCAGGTAAGCAGCCTGGGGCCAGGGCTGAAGGGCTCCCAGGATCATGTGGCCCCTCAAGCCATGTCTGCTGGGCCCCCTCAGCCTTTGAGGCCAGCAAAATGTGGTGGGAAGGCAAGCACCTCTTGGGGGAAGCTGGGCAAGTTGCTCCCTTGGACAGCACTCCAAGTCTTCCCCATGCCTCCTCCAGGTGCCAGCCACAGTGAAGGGCATTCACCAGAGACTTGTGTCCTGTGTCACCATGGATGCCAGGTTGCAAACAGACATTCTGAGGCTAACTGAAGAAAACCCTGCTCATGTGGTGATGAGCCTCCTGCGCTGTGCCCCACTGTGTGACAGGTACAGGGCACAACTGTCTCAAGAGCTCAGGGCTCATGGGGTTGCAGGGCCCATCACCCTGTAGAGCCTGTCCAGTGGGGTCTGCTAGACAGGTGGAGAGCTCCGGGACCCTCGGGCCTCTCTGTTTCCTGAGCCTACTGCCATGCTCCCTCCCTGCCCCTCAGGGCTCTGGGGCTCTGTCACCTGGCCCCACTCAGCAGCACAGGGCACACAGGGCATGGCAGTGACGCACAGCTCTGGTCCCACAGAGCTGCCACGCTGATGTGGAGGACCATCGGCTCGTCGAGACCAGCAGTGGAGAAGGTGCTTCCAGCACTGCTCTCTGTGGTGCAGGATGGGCCACTGCACAGCATATTCTTCTCCAGAGGGGACAACGAGGCCATCTTTGCCCTGGCTGTGAGTCTCTGGAGCTGGCCTTGGCTTGCCCCCCAGGTCACCTCTGCAGCAACTCTCCATACCCTCTCCACCCTGCTACTCCCTGCCTCAGGTGCTGGGCCCAAAGCTGAGCAAGGGGCAGGCTCAGGGGCAGCAGGCCAGGTGCTCCCTGTGTCACCCCTCAGGCCCTGCTACATGGACACCACAGCACTGAGCACTGCCTTGGGCTCCTTTGTCTTTTGCAGGCAACGGTGGTGCTGTGGTGGGTGATTGCCCACGTGCCTGAGTGGCACGATGCCATCATCCTTCATTCTGCCCACCTGTTCGTGGCTCTGCTCTTCCAAATTTTCAGCAACACTCAGCAGATGCCACAGGATGTTGAGAACTTCTGGGGAGCATGCCGGGAGGAACACCGCCTTCCCACCAACCCCAACAGGTCCCAGTTGTCCTGTCCTTCCCATGGCCCTGTGGCCAGGGCCAGCACTCCCAGCGTGACCTGGCCTTTGCTCCACACACAGGTTTGCAGTGCAGACCATGAAGGCTCTGCTATGCCGACAGCGCTGGGACAATGGGCTGCTGGCTCTGGAGCGCAAGCGCGTCTGGGACACCCTGCTCTGTGCTGACACCCGGCACTATGCAGTGGGTCTGCTGGCCAGGTGAGAGCCCCTTCCCTTGCCACAGCCAGCAGCCTTTGTGCCCTGTGCCAGGAGTGCCCCACACAGCCCCCCCAGTTGTGGGCATGAGGGCTTGTCACCAAGAGGCAGCCGAGCGGACTGGAAAGGGCTGGGAGAGGAGGGTGCCTAGGAACAGCCACCTCCCAATGGGCCCACATCCCCTCACAGGGTGCTGTGGAAAGATCAGACCTCTGCGACTCAGTCCTGGGAGAGGTCTGCCTGCCTGCCTCAGGGCCCTGGTGCCTTTTTCGCCCTGCCAGGGAGATGCGCCGTGGCTTGACCCCCTTGTGTTCCCGCATCGCCTTGCACCTGCTCAGCCTGCTCATCGAGAAGCAGCCACGCTGGGATCTGCCTGCCCTGGCCTTCTTTGTGGAGGTGGGCCTGAGGGCCAGCGTGGCCTGGCTGAGCTGCCTCCCAGCGGCCTGGGACGGTGCCCATGTCTGGTGCTGCTGCCTGAGCCTGGCCTTGTGCGGTTCTGGGCTCCTGCAGCCGGGTCCCCTATCACTGCCCTGCTCCTTTCAGGTCCTGGACTGTCTGGACTTGAGCAAACACGGCCACAGTGCCCTGATGGTCATGTCCAGGCACCTGCCGAGCGAGTGCAGGGACAGGCTGCGCCTGGAGCTCAGAGGCCTCATGGTGCTCAGCAAGGAGCCCTCGCTGGTGAGAAGGCAGCAGCGGCTGAAGCCGCACTGGCAGCGTGGGGCTGGGGAATGCAGCCCCTTGGGCTTGGCTGGGCTTCAGGAGCTGAGGCAGCTGCTCCCAGCTCTCCTGCCTCCTGCTTCAGCTGCCCCAGTGCCTCGGGACAGGCCTTTGGCCACCAGGCCCTGCGGCAGCAGGGTGGGGTTGCAGGGCCAGGGCGCTGCAGGTGCTTCACAGCACAGCACGATTCAGGGCTTCACAGCACAGCCTTGTGCTGCACACAGGGCGGAGGAATACGCGGCGTGTATCAACACCTGGTGCAGCAGCTGGCCGACCCAGATGGGGAGATGGTCAGGATGACCCTCATTGTGCTCACGCATATGCTCCAAGAGAAAGACCTCAAGATACCCAGCATCACCGCCCCGAAGCTGGCTGAGCCACTCCTGCCACACTTTGAGAATGTAAGGTTCTGTGCCCCCAGCCACAGGCACTGGACGCTACACAGAAATTTTGTGCCCTGTGCAATTTTGGGCCTTTGCCCCAGTGGGCCCAGAGTAGTTAGTGCTGAGGTCTTTCCTTTCCTCCAGGCCAACAGTCATGTGCAGCTGCTCTCCATCCAGCTCTTCAGCAAGGTGATGGAGCTGGTAGCAGAAGAGAGAGAAAATCCTCTCACGAGAATTGTGATCCAGAGCCTGCTCCCACTCTTCTTGTGCTGGCATGATGAGAACCGGCGCGTGGCAGAGGTGAGGTTTTGTGTGATGCTGCTGCATCCCTGGGAGGGGGTGCGGCTGCCTCCGGCCCTGGCGCCTGGCGGGCTCCGGCCTCCCCCCGGCCTGGGCACAGAGACACGGGTCCTGTGCCCTGGTGCCACCTCCGGCTCTCTGCTGCTCTCCAGGCCTCTCGCAAAGCACTGCTTTGTGCCGCACGCTTCCTGAGGAGGAGGGATCTCGAGGAGCTGCTGCTGAAGGAGCAGCGCATGAAGTTCGTCGAGTGCCTGGTAAGCACAGCCTGGAAGCCCCAGCCGCAGCCTGGAGAAGGCTTGTGCTCCCTGCCGGCCGGGACGGCATCGCGGCTCCCCGTGCAGCGCCCAGCCCTCTGCCCCCTCCAAAACCCGGCGGCGGCCGGCCGGGCATCGGGGTTGTGCGGGCCGGAGCGCTCGGCCGAGGGGCAGAGCCCGCGCCCAGCCTTCCCTCCTGGCGCTCTCCGCAGCTGGTGGAGGACGAGAGCCGAGCGGCCCAGCACCTGCGCTGGGCCCTGCCGTGCCTGCAGAGCCCGCAGAAGCCCCTGCGACAGGCGGCCGTCAGGTGCATCGGTGAGCTACGAGCCCGGGGTTCCTGCCTGCCTCCCCGCCCGGCAGCTGCCCCCGCAGCGGGAGCCGGGCCCTGGAGCCCTGCCTGCCCTCGGCGCTGCCGCCCCGCAGCCGTGCCCTTCCTTGGTCGTCAGCATGTGGCGGGGGCCCGCAATGAGCACCGCCGGGGACCAGGCCGTGCGGCCACAGGGCCCGCGTGGGGCGGCCGTGCCACCCGGGACCGCGACAGGCTCTGTGTTGCCAGGGGTCGCCGGAGTGCTCATGATGGGGCAGAAGGAGGAGCTCCAGGTCCTCAGTGAGGGTGAGTGAGGGCAACTGCGTGGCTCCGGGACCGCCGGGGTGTTGCAAATCCCGGGCACGGAGCTACAAGCGCTGCCCGGGCTGCCGAGGGCTCTGCTCCGCTCCCTGTGTGGACGAGGGCCGGCGTGGGCAGAGCACGGAGAGCTCTCAGGGACCCGTGGGGGATCGGTGGCCAGCACCTTCCACCCTGTCCTCCCATTCCCTCCCGGCCACGGCAAGAGCTGGGTGGGATGGCCCTGGCAGGAGAGTTTCCTTGGACTCCCGCAATCCAGCCTCTGACCGTGGCTCTGTTCCTCTCTCTTGCAGTCCTTCAAGCCCTGAGGGAATACGAGAGCCCCTCCTTCATCAGCCAGTTTATCCAGCTGACGTTCGACAGAAGATTTGCCGAACTTCATCTGCTGGATGAGAAGAACCAGTGTCTTTTGGCAACCTCCGCTTCCCGCTGAAGATGGGACCACCTGCCGAGCAGAGGGGACCAGCCCGAGCTCCAGGCAGAGCTGTTGCTGGTCACAGCTGAGCCTGTGGGAAGCTCCAGGAGCTCCTGCCCTCTCCCTGTTGGCAGCTCCCTCCCTCCCTCCAGCCCTCAGACCCTGCCTTCCCCTTTTTTGCCTCCCAGCTCACTCCTTTGCCTCGCCTTCCCTTAATAAACGTTTTGGTTTCTTCACTTCACTCGCGTCTCTGTGGAGCTGAGGCGGCACAAAGCCTGACTGAGCCCTGGGACTCACAGGGCCCTGCTGCCGTTCTCCTCCACGCTGTGTTCTGTGCACAGACAGAGAGGAGCAGGAGCAGCTCAGGCTGCAAAGATCCCTGTCCTGCAGGTCCAGTTCAACATTATGCACTTTAAGGTCATGCTGAGCATGCTGAAGGGGACAAGGAGCCTGGGTTTTAGAAGAGCCAACTTGAGTATGCTCTGAACCCAGCCATGGATTCCATTCCAGCCCATGCCATCAGCCTCCTGTATTCCTTGACTCCCATTAAAGCAATCTTCCTGCTTTTTCTGCAAAGCCTCTCATACCTGCAAAGAATTACCCACAGAGAAGTATCAATTCTCTCTTTCTCCCTTCAATTCCATGGTTCCAGTAAAATCTTTTAAAAACTTCCTGCCAGTTTGAAATCCTAAGCACTGCCTATCTGCTCTCCCATTGATCAGTCTGTTTCTGGGAAGTTGCACAGAGTGCAAAAAGAAGAGGCAGTCTTTGGACAGAGGTGGTGTTTGTGTTTGTCACTTAGAAGAACTAATAGCTCAAGGCTAGTACTGGTGGTGAAGTGATCTGCAGTACCAGATGATGGTCCTTAGCATGCTACTGGTTTGTTATATAAACATCACATACACAATGCATATGGATTTCAAGAATTACATAAACAGCGTTCCCAAGTGTTACAACAGATTGTGATTTCCCCAAGGCACCTGTGGGAGGTTTCTAAGCAGAATTTGACATTGCCTTCTCTACCTTTGAGATTGTTTTCAGATGATTTGCAATAAGTAATAAATTGGCTGGGAATGCTGTGAAGTCTCTTGGTAAATACTTTGGCCAGTAAAAACTTGGGAATCCACAATTTGCCTTTAGGGCAAGGGGCAGGCCTTGATACTGAAATCTTCCTATCGCTCTGTTTTTATGTCACCTTTACAAAGATAACTAAATCCCATCTTAAAAGCCCTTATTATGGAAAACACACCACTGGAAATAGAGCTTTCTTCAGGAACTCCCTCTGTCACCAAGCAGACCAAGTGCTGGGGTGCCAGAAGCTGGGTACATCCAGGGTCAAGTATTTTTTCTTGGATTAGGTAGGAAAGCCAGATGCAGCATCACATCAGCATCAGCAAGCCTGATCATATCCACTTCTAGAACTACTTCAGGTATCTCCACACAGCAATGTCAAGCTCTGGGCTTCAAAGACAGAGCAGTTGGCTTTAATCTACAAGTAGAAATCGCATTAATAAAGAAAAAACAAACAAACAAACCAAACTTGCTTTTCTTCCAGCTTGTTAAACTATATCTCAGGCTTGTATAGTCAGATTCCTTAGCCAGGGAAATTAGTTTTCTTACATCATATCCAGGAATGTAAACTTTTCTTTATGCAGGTTCTTATATGTGAAATGTGCTATTAGATCGCTGTCTAGTGCATTTAATTGTTTTTCCAACAGAGCTTTGGAGAGGAGTTTTACTTTCATCTGCATATGTCAGAAATCCTCCACAGACCTCACTGAATTTTGTCAATGGGGGAAAGAGAGGCCAAGATTTCACCTTGATCTTTTGACTAGTAGTTTATAAAGTTTAATATATTATCTAAAGTTGATTTATTTGGAGATTAATTTAATACTTCCAGTTATATTAACTTTGAATGTGAATTTAAGTTTCAAGCTTTTGAAGCACTCCTGACCAAAGAAAATTCACTATTTTTAATAGTCTCTCTCATGGCTCCAAATCCAACCCATACTTGGCCAGAAACCTTTACTTTGTCAATACAATTCTAAGTGAGCATAAAAATCAGAAATTGAAAATCTGTATCAGCAATACCCGTACCAAGATGGGTCACAAGTTTATTCTGGACTGCCATAATGTGAAATGAGAACTGAACAAATTGTTTTACAAGGGAAGTTCAAATTACTCCACATACAAATAAAGAAAACAGCAGGTGGTAATTGCAGGTGTTTAGGGCATGCTATATTGGTCCTTGTTTTTCAACTATTTTAAACATGAAAATGTACTTTCTGTAACTTTTTTGTTTATGTTGCCTCTTTCTACTACACAACTGACAAGTTCAACTGAAAATGCTGCAGTTTTTCTCATCTGGGCTGTTTAATATGTCACTTATTTGAGTAGAATCCAAATTTAAACCTAACCATTTTTAGTAGCATTCGATCATCAATAAATTTAATAAAAGAATAAAGAAGCTTTTTTAGCCTACCATGTAATTTAAGGAAAATAATTAAGTATGTGATAATAAATTATTCAGTTTGCTCACTTGAGAGATGCTCAGGCAGCTTTCTGTCTTTGCTGCTCTCACACCCCTGAGCTCACACTGGTGTAAATGCCAGTGCTCCATGTTTGCATTGAGAAACATTGGGTATGTGTATGAATATTGGATGGAAAGGAAATAAAAACAAATATTAGGCTGAGTTCTTGTCTAGAAAAGAAATAAAAGTTAAACTAAGCTATCCCCAAAGCCCACAATTTCATCTTCAAACAATGAAAGTCTAGCTATACAATAATTAAAAAAGAAGCTTCTTCCAAAAAAATTTGTATACAGATTTTAATATTTATAAGTATTTTACAAATAAGTGGTGTAAGAGACATAAATATCGCAAAGAAACGGAGTCCACCTCTCAAAGTAACAGTTATTTCTCTACCATTTAAACAAATCTTTTTTTGCTTTGCTATCAAACCAATCTGTGTTATTTTTACTTCAAAATTGCTCTTCCATCACTTCATAATACTTAATCTCTTAATAAACTTTTCAAAAATCACTGATGGGTATTAATTTCCTGTGAAAACCCTCTCCTCTAATTTTAACAGACAGAAAGGTGAATTAGTCTTGGCTCTTTCCCAAAGTGTGAGCCAGCCACTTTAATGATAAAAAAGGAACAGGAGAGCAGAATTTTTTGTCTTCCAGTATGACACGTCCATGTCAGGCATATCCAGTCCAAATTATTTTATTTTAATGATATTATTTTGTGTCTCTGCATATCCTTATTGTTCTGTGGTTGTTTAAATAACAGAAATGGAAATCTATTAAACAAAATATTATATTTGGGGGGGACCTAAACAGATACAGATAAATGTCTACTTCTGTATGAAATGGCACAGTTTAAGTAGAAACAGTTTTGCAACTCCTTATGTTTGTTAGACAGCTTAAGAGATGGGAATAGTTTAATATATGATGCCTATGTTGTACTGACTGAAGACATTATTTGTGGCTTATTTATATATTGATTAAAAGAATACAAAAAAGGAAACCTAAAATAGTAAATATATTTGTCTCCAGGAAAGAACAGAACCTGATGGGGATACAGCAGTACCATGAAACAAATGTCTGGTCAGCTTCTTCCATGCTAAAATTAACAGGAACTAAATCAACAGCTTTAGAGTGCTTGAGATGTACCCTGCCTGCCAAGGCTTAGCTGCTGAATTAAATCTATTGCTGAGACTGCCTTGTCCAGTGTGTCTATATACTATGCTAATTGTAAAATAACAACCTGGATTTTCAAGGGAGCCTCAGTGTGACTCTTTAACTGTGGTCACAGCTTTAAGTAGGTAAATATCGTTGACATTCATGGAGGGGATCTCTACACTGCTTGTTAGAGACAGCTCTGGCCCCAGCCCAGGGGCTGGGAGACCTGTGCTCCTCTGGGGCCTCTTCAGCTGACCTGAAGGGTGATCTCAGCCACTTCTCCCTGGTGTTCCTACTTTCTGAACACTGTTTTCATCCATGGTGTTTGGGACTGTCAGTACTATGAAGCTTCTGCAGTGCTGAAGGTTGTTGATGATAACCATAAATTTTGAGAAAAACAGATTTTGTCATTTCTGTTAAAGCTGATTAGAAATGTTTTGACAGAATAGGTTTTATTGGAAAATAAAATTAGTCTGGCCAGATTAATTAAATTCAAAATTAGCTGAATACAGTAAAAATAAGCAGTTGGTCTCATTTTGACCACAGCTAAAAGAAAAACACAAATTCCCGGGAGACTGGAAGCTGTGTTTCCAAAACCCACTGATGGGTCATGTCTAGAAAGTCTCACAAATCCATTTAAGCTCTCTGCAGGCTGCGTCTGCTTTAAAAATTAGGATAAATCAGCCTCACAACAAATCAAATGCATACAGTTGGCTAGCCAAAAACAATAGAAGAAAAACGAAAATGACCCATCCACAATCATCTCACAGTTTAGAAAAAAAAAAAAAAATATGTGGACCTATTTCAGTAGTAAGGTTTAGGAGGTGAATGTTCTGCCAGTACACGCATGATCCTGAAATAATGGCATTAAAAGCAGCAGTGCCCAAACCCTTGGCACACTTCTGTCAATACATCTCCACCAATTCAGAGCTTCTGATGGCTGGGCTTGGCATTTTAATCTAGCCATTGTCAATTCCACTTCTGTTTTTATTAATCATACCAGTGATGTCTGAATAACTAACTCCAGAGAAATTGGATTTAAGCGTTGGTATTAAAGAATAGAATGTACAAGTACAAAACTGACGAGCAGGAAGATATATATTGGTTCTTTTTAGGTAATATGTATTGCTGCATACACCTTCAAGGTATCTGTGAGCAATTTAAGTGTGTTTTCTGGCAGCTGTCACTGGTATCATCCATCAGAACAAGAGCCCTGGCCAGTGACACTTTGCTGAGGTGCTGAAGGGATATGGGTTTTAATTCTGAGTAGCTTTATATGACAGATAGTGGGACAGATGAATGCCAGGAAAAAAGGACCCAGATAGAATTTGCACAAGTATAAATAATTAGACCATTTTTCTTGTAAAAACAGCAGCTGGACTGTTAATGTAGTTACTGTGCAGAATTCTTCCCAAGTTCAGTGTACTATTTTACCACCTCTCCTCAAACAAATCACTGTCATTGAGAGGGAATTCAGGGATTACAAACACTGGACTTCTGGGATCTGAGATGTGTTGGAACACCTTTTTTCTTTGCTTCCCCTGAACTTTTTTATTACATACAGTGAAGCACCTCGATAATACGCTCAAGAAACCATACTTGTATCATCAGAAATGTGCTCTGAGGGGACAACTACAATTATTTGCCTGCAAACATCTATAATTTCCTGAAGAAGGGAAAGAATAATTTTGGCAGACCTGGCAGCATCCACCTCTGACACAGGTATCTATCCCTGTGCTAAATGCAGAGCTTAAGGTCCTTCATCTTTACCTGTCTGACATTTTTTTCCCTCCTCTGGATATTGTACTTTGTGTCTCATTCAGCTTTTTGACTGCCAGGTTGAAAATCAAACAGATTTACCTAGTAATATAATAAACAGGTCTTTGTTAACCAAATTTACTCTGACTGGATTACCATAAACTCTGAACTCCATAGCAGGTTAGGAAACATCCATGTGGCCAACTTGATAGGCTGGAGAAGCAGTGGTGATAACAACATATGACTGCATGTGAGGGTATTTGAATTTACATCAGCATGAGGAAAAACCATCAGCAAAAGAAGGAGTGAATGAATGTGCTTCAGCAACACCTCCCAGGCTCCATTTTTAAACCAGGGAGGTTGGTGCTATTACTGACCATGCCCTGTGTGCCAAGGGGAATGTGGTTGTTTCCATAGCCATGGAATGTTTTAGCTGAGTGGCGCAGACACAGATTGCACTTTCACCCAGGAAGGGGAGGTTTTAGCACACCTGGAGATTCTCTGCAAGTACATCTCCAAAAAGAAATAATTGAAGCCATCAGTGGTCTGGTATCAGCTGGAGTTCAGCATAGATAGTAGCCTCAGGCTCAGTTTTCTATACTTGGAACTTAAAACTAGAAAATTGCTGAGCTTCAGACTGTACCATCACCTAAAGGTTTCCACTGCTCCAGCATGAGACAGTTTGGGGATTGCTGGTGTCCTTTGCCAGGGAATCAGCACAGGGGACCCTCCTCTAACACTCAGAAATCTAAGTTTACAAGATTCTATCACACGTGGATTTTATTTGAAGCCTGTACAAGGAGTTACATTTCCCTGCTGAAAATTTCTATGACCATTTTTCCTACCCCAGGAGTCTTTGTTAAGGTATCAAGATAGGAATGTTGCACTCTATGGCACTATATTAAACATGCAGCTTTTTAGTTTAATCCTAAAAGTCCTCCATAGAGAGATGCCTTGAATAAAAGGAAGTATTTCACCTTGAAAATAAAGCAAATTGCTAAAAATAGTAGGGGGGAAGAGAGAAAAGAGGAGGAACAGACCTAATGATTTCAGCTGTCCTGTTAAAGGAGGACTAATTTTTAGGAATTCTGAGCAAACAGCTACACACTGATTCTGAAAATCATAAACTACCATATAAATTCAGCTATTTCCTCATGAGTCCTGGATACAGAGTTTATTATAATGTTTTTTGCTTTTAACATAATAAACAATTGGAATTGTTGGTTGTTGAAAGCATTCTCGTTTTTTTCTCTCCTGAGCTGAATTTAAATTATTGGCATTCTTATAACAAGAGCTGTAAGAGAAATTGATTAAAACAAAAAGAAAGTCATTTTTAAAATAGGATGCTTGAGTCTTCCTTTGAAATCATGTATATTTTAATAAAAAAATCAATATGTGTTTAAAATATCCAATGTGCTGATTTATTCCACACAGAAAATATGCTGTAGCATATTCTGAATTATTTTAAGTAGGTAAAAACTGGAGTTTCTGTCAGGTTAGGAGCTGCATTTTCTGATTTTCATTCTGAGTTTAAATGGTAAAAATAGCAGGAAAGAAATTCTTTCCATAGAACAGAAAATTCCATTTCAGATATCTACAGTCTGTAGTTCTGCACAAATGGAGGTGCCTCCCTTTAATACAGAATGCCAAAACGGATGTGCTTTTAGGTTGGTTTGTTCCACTTTGTGCCCAAGGACTCTGTGTGACCTTTGGGTTGACTTCTGGGATGGGGTGACAGCAGAAGGGAAAAGCCAGGTCTGTGTGGTTGCTGTGGAGGGAAGGGAGCAGTTTCTATCTTCTGAGTGTGCCCAGCATGGAAAGGTGCTGAGGCATGTGAGGAAATGAGAGCAGCAGAGGAAAGAGGAGGACCAGGAGCAAAATCTCAAGGTGGCAGGAGGGAGCTTTTGCTTTGGGTTTCTGTGGCTATAAAACCCAGGAAGCTGCAGGGAGCTGCTGAACTAGAAAATAATACTAGAGGGATTAACTTACCTTTCAAGGACAGAAGCAAGAGGAGTGTTTTTCAAACCTTTTTAATGTATCTTTCCACTACATTTCCTATTTAATCTGACACCTTGTTATAGTTTATTATTTTACTGTTCTGATAAATATGTTTTGATATCCTTTGGCACATTTGCTTTAAAAAGTGGGAAAAAAAAAAAAAAAAAGTGTGAACAGTTGGTGGCTGAGCAGGTGGCCAGAAAAAACTGTTTTTCCTGAGATGTGCTGAGTTCCTATCCTCATCACCCTCTGAGACATCGTGGCAAATAACACAAGTAATACTCAAGTAACCCAAGCTAAAAAGTAATAATGGCTATCAAAGTCTGAATTTGAACTTTCTACTCCTCAGACTCAGTAAATGAAATTTTTCTGGATGAAACTGTTAAGTCCATTCAATCCAATCCTTCCTCTCTTCCAGCTGTCTTCCTTTTGTCCTCTCTCTCTTGCTGGAGCACTGTCTGTACCCTATGTGGTGTGTTCCCATCCTTGTCTGCAGAGTGTCCTGCTCAGACTGCAGTGATGGTCCCTTGGAAACAACTCCCTTTGTCATACCAGGAATCCCTTCTCAGCAACCCCATAAAGAATCCTCAGAAAGGAATTTTGCTTGATAAGAGCCCACCTCACCTTTGAGAACACCCTAAATGTGTGATTATTCTTGGTAATAACGGTCTCAACATTCTTTCTGTACCTTTGGAAATCAAGAAAGTGATTTTTACTCTTTTTTTTTTTTTTTTTTTTTTTTAAAGATAGGACTCCTGTAAGGAGACCAGCTAATCTACTTGATTTATAGTAGCCTGAAAAGTCTGTACAAAGAAAGGAAGAAGCTGATAAACAAAAGAGACATCTCAAGGTTGTGCATTTATGGTTCACTTGTGCTGAGGTACATAGTTGCAAGCAAGTATATAGGGGAATCTGCTCAGGTAATTTAGCCCGGCAGAGAAAACCACCTTCCCAAACCATGCTTTAGGCTGATCTCAACATCTGTGACCTCTCCTATGTCCATAGCACTTTCTTTAAAAATTCAAGATCCCCAGACTTCTATGAGAATTTGTAAGTAATTCCTGTGATGAGGCAGTACCCTACATAAGAGCAGCTCTGCACCACCAGCATTCAGGGGAATATCACAGAAGTGCACAAACCCTCTTAATTTGTGCCACTGATATGACAGCAGTGGGAGGATCCATTTGGCAGCAGAGAGGTCAGCAACGTGTTAGGTTTGTTATATTCTCTCCCCAGTTACTTAGAATCTCTCAGTCTGAGTAACAGAGAGTGCAGTTGTCTGTGCCACTGAGAGGATGACAGCTCTTCCCAACAGAGTGACGTCTTGGGAGCAGCAGCAGCCATGAGGCCTGTACATCCCAACAATGCTATCTGATTAATACATTTATAAGCTTAATTATATGTCCTAGCCATTATTTCCTGTGGAGTTTATTTTGCAACATTGTCACTCGGTTACAGGAACTGAAAGAATTTATTTGAGAAGTTTCATGAAGTGTTAATATTTTCGTATTATTTTTATGGTTGAATGGCTCAGAACACAAACTGAGTCACTGAGT
The DNA here is from genome assembly GCA_027886175.1 of Phylloscopus collybita. Lineage (NCBI taxonomy): Eukaryota > Metazoa > Chordata > Aves > Passeriformes > Phylloscopidae > Phylloscopus > Phylloscopus collybita. The sequence goes on along the minus strand of JAJNNQ010000031.1, from coordinate 29,860,130 downwards.
ACCTTTTGATACTGATGTACCTTGAAGGGCAGTTTGCATCCATGACTTTTTCAGATCGTGTATCATTTTACTGATCTCCATAAGTAAAACCAGATAAAACTCAGTCACCAAAAAATTCAGCTGGCTGTTACAAAGAAATGAAAGTCAATTAATGAACTGTAGCATTAAATAAATGGATCTTTGCTGGTCATAAAAAGGATGTAAATAATTAGTCCATATACTTCAGAGTTTTAGTGGGAGAGACTTCTTTTCGAAGATAAATTGGTTTTTGTCTAAATACATCCTCAAATCCAGGCGCAAAATGACGTTCAGTTTACCGGCAGTTTCAGAACCACTCGGGAAGAGGAGGAGTAATTTGGGCAATGCGGGTTGCACAACTTTCCCCAGCCCTACCAAGGTCATACTCAAAACAGGGTGTACAGTATCTCCGGGGTTTTCCTTCTTTTCTTCTGAAAGGAGACTTTTAGTGTCTTAGAGGAAGAAAACCCCTTATCTCTTCTTTTCAGGGCACCAAGCAGCTCCTTGCTTTCTTTTTGTTCTCAGATGCTGACCATCTTCACTGTATTGCAAGAAACAATGACGAAATGCCACCCTTTTGTTTCCAGAAGTGAAAGGCAGGAGATAGGAATTTTTCAGAAGTGAAAGGCAGGAGAGGGGAATTCAGCAGCCGTGGCAGGAAAGCACTGGCACCCAGTGGCTCAGGATGCTCTTGGCTCAGCACCTCTCTTTACTAAGATAAGTTTTATGCTTTGCTCAGATGAATTTAAAGGCCATTTTTTAGGACCTTGTAATTTATCTATTACAGGTGCTTCCAAGCAGGTCCATAAGTATACTTCTGGGGAATGAGAAGTTTATTTCTGTAGGTTATCACAGGGCAGCGATTTCCAGGAGAAAATACTGTTCTTTTAAAAAAGATTTATTCATGGCCAGGCAGAGAAAAGAAGGTACCGCATGTCCCAGTGGCTGACTTTGGAAACCTCCTCCTTCTTCTGTTCTTGCCCTGCACAGTATCTATATCAGCACTTGAAGTGTCTTCTCCACAGGTGCCCAGGAGACAGACAGATGCAGTTAAACTTTTATAAACCAATTGGCAAAGGTTAAGAAGGCTAAGCCAGGCTTGCTGTTGCATCTTGGTCAAGAGTCTATTGCTTTTCCTATAGATCAGCTGCTATGAAAATAAATACCTGGGGCTTACAATGACTGAGATTATTTTTTATTTACGCTTTTTAATTCTTCCCTTCCTGTGGACCTCACCAGCAGTATTTGAACCCTCTGATATGCAGCATTTACCTCACAGGAGAACCATCACTGTCCACTGGGATGCTCTTATTACAGCACTCCCAACCCCCCTGGCATTTTACAGCTTGAATTCTGCTCATCCAGTCTGACCACAGATTTAAATAGGAACAGAGGTAATGAAATCAAAAGGCAGTCTTACACTTGTGGCAGCCAGTCCATCCCTTAAAATGACAAGCTTTACCAAATCAATTTTTCAAAAGGGTGTGGGATCAGAGCTTTTAACCTCTGGCACACAGATTCTGAAGACTAAGTTGACTATGGACCACAAAGTTCACTAAAGCTGAATGACAGTAGGCTTATACTTACTGTATGTACCTTCCCAGAAAAATAATTAAGAAAACTCAAATGAAAACAAAAATTGAAAACTGCTGTTGCAAGATAATATTTCCACTTTTGCTTAAGATCTGCTGATCTGACTGGAAACTCGCTGCACTTGGAACCTTTTGTAACAGAACAAAAGTGCAAAAATTGCCATTTGATCAATATTTCTATGCTTTCTCTCTTTCCCCGAGCATTTTCTGAGTAAGAGTCTGCTGCCCCATGGTGTTTTTCCAGTGTTTTGTTCATAAGTGTCTCATTGTAGACCTGTGTTCAGTCGTTAAAAATGTTTTCAGGACTATGTTTATTGGTGGCATTAATCTGAAATACGCAGGAGCTTCCCAGAGAGTTATGTGGAAACTCCCCTGGAGAGTGTGTGGCTCCTGAAGGAAGATCAGCTCCTTGCCTTCCAGCCCAGGGGACAGCCCCATGTGCAGGTGGATGGGCTGGGCAATAAGGCACAGCTGTGGTTCTCATTCCTGAGCTCTCTGGCAAGAGGAGCCCTGGAAGAGCACTCTGCTCTCTCCCTGAGGATCCACCAGGTCTTGGGAAGCCTTCACCTTGCCCAGCCTGCTTCTCTACCTGGGGAGTCAAGGGCAGGGGTTGGAAAGGTAACAAAATACAGCTACTTGCCTCCTAAAGTTAATTAGAACATAAAAATCAATACTGTAATTTTCAGAGAATAGTGAAAAAGATGTTTCACTTTTTGCAGAGATGGCCGCAGAGCTGTTACCTGGTGTGGTGCATAGAAGACTCATGTCTTTAATTTGGGCTTCATTTGCCTTCCAGGAAATGAGTGGGAAATTCTGTAATTGTTGGTCAGCATGCAACTAAAGCTTTTGTGCTTCACCAGCAACTGAGCATTGGTTGTTATTACAGCTTGTTATACTTCCATCCCTCTGGAAAATTTCCACAGATCAATAAGTTGGTGTCATAAAAGCAGGATTCCCTGGACATCTGTAAGGATCTCTTTACAATCTGTGGAACCAGCTATATCACAGAGTTCTCTTTCTGGAGAATTTCAGTTCAGCTGTGCAGAGAATTTTCAGGCTTTGTACTAGAGCACTGCTAATTGTTTGCACAGTTAATTAAACTATGGGTGAGGTATTCGGTTAAATATCCACGTGTAATGCACATATTGACTGTTTCAAGGTGAATACTTTTCTAAATCATGAGCTATTGAATGTTGACTCACTGTGGTCCATTTTCTCTAATTGGCTTGAAGCTCCTCTCTATTGCCTGTTGTGATGGGAGGTGTTTATACCCCCCACTAAAACATTACTGTCTCTAAACATGAACATTAGCAGGTGTGCTGCAAATCACTGTGCAGGGAAGAGACTGTCCTGAGTACACATTTGGGCTGGGAATTGGTTGGGGTGCACCTTCTCTCTGCATCAAAGCAGGGGGTCTCCAGTGCACCTCAGTCATGTCCTGCAAGTACAGCAGAGGCTCTGTCCCTCTCATGAGCTCGAGGTGTTTCTCTCTTCCAAGACCATAACTATGTAAGTAAAGGGTTTAGAAGGGGGTTTTTTTCTGTATGAAATGACAACCAAGTTACACATTTTTTTGTAAACCTCTGCAAGGTTGCTCACTTTGTAGCAGTAGTCATGAGGTTCAGTGAGTTATCCTGGCTTCATGGGATGTGATGAACGTGCAGTGATTCCTCAACACCTGCAAAACCTGTCATTCCATTTAAAGGCACCATTCCAGATCCCCTGCATGCATTCAGAGACAGGTTGATAAGGAAAACTAGTTCTTAGGTGATGTATCCTAAGTCAACATAAGTTCAGAAAGAATTATTTATTTGTAGAAACTAATTCAGTTCTGTAGCTTGCACATCTCTTGATGCTCCAGGCTATGGTTTGAGCCACATATTTAAAACAAAGCCAGGGAACTTTTTGGTCCATACTGGATGTCTGTGTATTTCTGTGTGACTCTCCACATTGGTCAGCACCAGGCACAGGATGATAGATGGGACACACATTTCTAGCTGAAAGAATTAAAAAAGAGACCTTTAGCTTTAAGGGATTTTTATCTCAGGTTGTAATAAGAGAACTAGTGAGAGTCAAACCGCGACAGCAGTTCAAGAGACATAATTCTATAAAGAGTGATTCCACTTTATTTCAGTGGCTTTTTTCTTCCACCAGTATGAAAAAAAGTTTTCCTCTGTGGATTTAAGTAGCATTTAGAGCGTTTAAGCCTATCTATTGCATGATAATTGCTGCATTCAAAATTCATGCTCCCTTCATCACACATTAGCAATACGATGAGGAAGAAAAGTGTTTGGAAAAGAACGGGCACTGCTGGGTACCACTCAACTGAGACAGAGCAGGTGGCAGAATCCATTGCTGAGGTGTAGAGTGCAGGGGAGAGCAAAACATTCTCCATGGTTTCCCAGTGTCTGTTTTAATAAGAAACTGAACTCCTGCTCTCAGGAAAGCAATGCTGCAGTTCGGCAGAGAGAAAAGCAGCAGTCTGTGTCTCCCTTCCTTGTTTGCCCTAGAACTCACAGTGCTGAAAAAGATTGTTTTGTGTAACCTGTTGGTCAGAACATCTTTGGAGCAGTCATCAAATTCCAGAGTCAATTCTTAAAGGTAGAAATGGTAGAACTGCCCAGGCAAAAAAAATAATATATATATATATTAAAAAAAAAAAATCAATCTGCAGAGTGCACTGCTTGTTAGGCAAAAAATTTAATTCCCTTCAGGCTATTCTGGGAGGTGGGAAAAACTCTGCAAAGAATGAAAAGCAAATTCTTTTTCTTTGACTGCAGCAGGAGGGGAAGGTTACACCTTCACAGGCCTCATCTCTGGTTTTGCTTCTAAAGAAAACCATCATTAGTGATACGAGCTCCTGTTGTTTTTTAGCTGCTCTCAGAAGTTTGTTTGGACTTGGTAATCAAGTAGGGAGGTGTGGAAATGACTATGGAGAGATAACAGCTAATAAGCGAAGACAAAGATCAAAACAAACCCAGAAATGTACAAATTCTGACCGCAGTGATGAAAAGTTAAATTGTGTTTTTGTTACAGTCTTTACTTATTAGCTGGTAGCTAATCCTGCTCATTATTTTCCAGAGTGAATAACTGTAAAGTTTTATTTTATCTGTCAATGAACTAAACTTTTAATTAACTTTCATATTTGTCTTAAGTTAAGACTAATGACTCTCAAAGGAATTGCTTAAAATCCTTAAACTTTTGAACAAAGGGACCAGCAAAAAAGCACTAAGCTTCCTTTGAAAACCAACCTTTCTATTAGAGAATAAAACCAAAAAATAAGCAACTTGAAACTGGGAGACTCAGAGTATTAATATTCATCAGGAAAACAAACTATAAGAAAATTTAAATCTCTGTAAACCCAGAGGACACTTGTTAGTGGTTTCACACACATTGGCAAATTACACTAATGATTTCAGTACTCTAACTGGAAGATAATTATTGGTGCTTAAATTAAGACTTTATCTGAACTCTGACACACTTTGTTTAATGTTACTTACTTCTTTTAGTATAGACAAATGATTGTTGACAATGACTTTAACAGGACATCATGAATTTGTGCGGATTTTTATTTTCTTCCTCCCCATCATAATCTATATCATATTTAATGGGTGTCAGGGTGGTTTACCAGGATCAGGACACTCTGGGTAGAAGAATAACAGGTGTGACAGACAGGTGGTAGGACCAGAAACAATAGTAGGACGTATAGTGGTATCACCCAAGGAGGTTTTGCATAAATAAAATTTATTCCAGCTTTAATATGTAAACCAGTATAGCAGGAATAATGATGGCAGATGTCAATACAGAAATATTAAGTGAAAAAGAGGGCTGCAATAGAATTGAGAGGCAAAAATTTTACAGAAGTAGAAGATGTAGTTATAAATCCTCCAAGGTTTTGGGCAGTCTGCACTAGGGTGAAATTAGAAACTAGGGTTAAATTAGAAATTTCTGTTTGAAGGGTGAACTAACACCCTCTGCTTTTCAGCTGCTCACAGCAGATCCTTGCTTTAGTCTGAATCCTCATCATGGTGGTGTGTTAACTGGCAGGGCATTGAAAACAGGACGTGGAAGCAAACAAGCAGTGCGGCCTTGCAGCACGTGTTTGACAAAAGCTGGCTGCAGCTCAATTAGTTTTTTTAAGCTGTGTACCAGGCTTTTTCCTTCTTTCTTTCTGGCTCTTCTGATAGCATGTGTGCTTTCCTGCTCTGTTATTGACTTTGTTGCACGCCGTCCTCCGAGCAGAATTGATTTATGATACACTTTGCAGCCATCCAGACAGCTTCCAGTGAAGTGACAAAGAAGTTCTGCTTCTGCACCCACCTAATCAATGACACCCAAAGAAGGACTAGACAAAACAGACCCCCCACATGGAGCTACAGGGTGCCAAGCATCAGGCACAGAAGTTCACAAAATCCCCCAAACTGACATGCTGTGGTTCGACTTATCATATAATATGCCTTTTTTTTTTTTTTTTTTTTTAATTTGCTAGGTAAGATTCTTCCTGTTTAACAGAGTAAAAGAAAGGTACATAAATAACCACATAAATATGATTGGAAATGGACTCTAAATTTAGCAAATGGGACAAAAACACTGTAGGATGCTCATGTACCAGAATAAGAAATGTTTAACCGTTTTCTGCATCTCCAGAACAAAACATATTTTACAGCTGAAATACTGAAGGTATTTAAATAGTTAACCAGGAGTGGTTTGATGTTGAAAAGGGCTGAACAATGTCGTTGTGATCCAACCATTTTCTGAAGTGTGTATTTAATTGGATTTTGAATCAACTCCAGTCCTTGGGTGAACCACATAATTGGCATCAATAAATGTTAGACTGAGGCTGAATGTGCTCTGCTGGTAGAATCTAGGCACAGAGAGGCTGAAAGGACTTTACCAGATCCTTTTCACCTGGGTATCTGCATGAGGATGATAGAACCACACAATCATTTAGGTTTGTGTGGAAAAGGAAAATACCTTTTAGTCCAACCATTAAGCTGACACTGCCAAGCCCATGACTAAACCATGTTCCTAAGTGCCACATCTACCCCTCTTTTAAATACCTCCAGGGATGGTGACTGAGCAGCCTGTTCCAGTGCTTGACATTCCTTCCACTGAAGAAGTTTTTCCTAATGTCTGATCTAAACCTCCCCTGGCACAACTTGAGGCCACTTCCTCTCATACCTTGGTTTCCATACTTGAGAGAGGTCACTGATGCTCACCTCATTCCAGCCTCCCTCCAGGTAGAGAGCAATAAGGTCTCCCCTGAGCCTCCTTTTCTCCAGAATTAACACTGTCAGTTCCCTCAGCCCCTCCTCATCAGACCTGTGCCCCAGACTTTTCACCAGCTTCATTGCTCTTCTGTCAGCTCATGGACAATTTTTTGGAGCAAGTTGTGCCAATGAACAAGTTAAAAGTCAAAACTTCCTAAAGTTTAACCTGAAGTTGACACACTTGGGAGAGCCTGACACCCTGCTTTCTGTATGCCTGAAAAAATGTAGAAACTTGTTCTATGTCCCTGGATGTTTTGGGGTTTTTACCATAATTCAGCTGTGCTAACCTTGACTTCCCTTTGCCTGTGCAATGAGGGACCATCTTGATGTAAGGCCATTGCATGTGTAGTTTACAGAGCAAATCACTGTGTGAGGGGAAGGCATGAGAAAATTAGGTTCTAAGACAGCATGCCATAAATCTTGCTTTATAGGACAGGATGCTCTGGGTCTCTAGAATTATCTTGTTATAAAGGCAATGAGATAGAAAAGCAAATAGTGGCTCAGTTTTGAAGCACTCCAGTCCCTTGGACGGGTGAAAGAAATTTCTCTCCACTCTGTCAGGCAAAATGCATTGCTCTGTGCCCAAAAGTGCATCCCCAGGTACGTGTACTACACACACACATCTCCCACGTGCAGGAGCGTTTGATGCTCTGCCGTGTCACTGGGGTGAACGTGCTCCGCTCCTCCTTCCTCCCTAATGAGATTCTGCTTTGAGACAGACCTTGTCAGAGGCTAATTATAACAAATGTTTGGAAATATTTGCTTCAGAATAACCTTTGGCTCTAAGATGGATCGCCTGTGTGAGGCAGGTCCCCTGGCAGAGCCCTGGAGATCAAGTTCTGCTTCAGAACAATGTCTGCGATTCAATAATGGCACTGTGTACTCGGCTGACCAAGTTTGGCAGTTTCTGATTGATTTCTTTTCCTCTTCAAGCCTTGCCTGTCACGATCAGCTAATTAAAAGTGCAGTAATCTGATATAATCTCTTTCCCAGTTGGTGCGGCAGTTGGCTCTCTAACAGAAATAATTGATTTGTAAACTGCCAAACCTCAGACATTTAGACTTGCATTGTCTCCTCTAAACCATGTCTAACAGGCAAAATTTGTCTCCTGATACATCAAATGACCCACACAACAAAATTAATTTAGCCTTCACTGCTATGGAGAATCAATAGAATAGAAATAGATAAATTTTAAAATGTAATAAAAGTCTGGAGGAAAAGCAAATAAACATGGCTGCAGTCTGTTTGTGCAAAGTCAGCAGTGTGCCACCATTTGGCTCCCCTCAGGTTTTCTACTGCTGTTATTGAAGAAGAGACAGTTACCTTTCCAGTGTGATTGTCTTTCCACTTCAAATCACACTTAATTTTTTTTTTTTCCTTTTTCAAATATAGTTCAAACCTCATGTGACATGTGTGGCTCTCAGTGGCTGGTGACCTAAACAATAGAATCCTTCTGCCAAGGAACAATAACAACCTTGGTTATTTTTTCTTCATTAAGAATTCTTCTTTAATATTAAGGACAGGATATCATTACTTAAGGATCCTTCATGTTAGCCAATATCTCCTTTTTTGTAGGACACAAATGTCTGAGTTAGAAGGGGTGAAAGTGTCACAAAAAGAACACCACTGGAATAGGTACTGAAATTGCTATACCACAGAATTTTCCAGAGATATCTGCTGCCTCCTGAAGTTCAGCTTTTCATTTTCCAACCTGACAATGAGCATGAATGTCTTTTTTCCTCTAAGTTTGTAAATGAAGAAAAAGTACACCAGGCAAGGAAGTGTTTAATGGATCAGACTATCAGAGTTCTTAGAAAGCCATCTGCTTTTACAAACATCTTAAACCATACCTAGAAGCAGTCAGTTTTTGAGAAATAAAGCTGTGGTTTTCCAAATGCACTAGAAAACGTGTCACTGTACAGCAGGAGTGTGCCTGTAATAAATCTGCTTCTTTGGGGGCTTTGCCCTTCTTTGTTCGCTGCAAAATGTTTTCTTTTACATCTTTTGTCCCAGTAGTAAAGCAGCATTTCAAACCTGGTTTACACTGGGTTGGAAAGGCCTGTGTTCCTCTGCCAGGAGGCCACAAGCCCTGTCACCCCAGGGCAGCCCCAGATGGTCATTCCATTCCTGCAGCAGGATGTAAAATATGTACAGATAGAACTATCAAACTGTGTCAGACTGTGTCTATATTTCTGCATTTCCACATGAGTGCATATATCCAGTATAGATGTCTTTTTCTCTGTATCACAGACATGTGTGTGTAATATGTGCACACACACACTGAATTTCAACCATATTGCTATCAAAGACTGGATTCTGGGCACAGCAGTTGATTTTTTGCCTCTTTATCTCCCATGCTTTTATTTTCCATGAGTAGTCTCTAGTTTTGTGTGTGATTTCAGTTAAAGTACTACAAGTAGTACTTTAAATATAAATAAATTATACAAGTGAAATGGATCACCTCCCAAGGGATTTGAATCTTAGATTCACACCATTAAAGGATTTAACTCTGATCTAGTAGCTTTTAATGTCCTGCTAGCTCTTAAATGCACTAAAATGAGGGTAGCTGAAGTCTATGGATGGGTTTGAGATGTTCAGATTGACAGAGCATATTTAATTAGACCTATATCCTATTCTGCATGTAAATTCAATTCAAGACAATACTTCTTGTGGCAAATATCTAAGAAATCTTGTCTGGATTTCCTCCAAAGATGTGCTCTCTCCCCAAATATATAAATTCTTGAGTTCATCTTTAATCAATGACAAAAGTGTAGAGATTTCCAAGTTGCATTTGATGCTTTCCCTCTTTTACAGTGGAAATCTACACTCTACTACATCAACTACAGATTTCATTTGGCCTTTTTTTTTTTTTTTTCAAATTCTTAGCCTCTATAATAAAAAATAAAATAAAATGAAATCCAGAAATGAGGGTGAGAAATGCACATTATCAACCACTCGTCTTCATCCTGTTACCAGTGTGAGTAATTCCAACCAGAGCAGGCTCCAGCCAGCCTCCTTTAATCACCCTCTCACAGGTCTTGTCCCAATGCCTGCCTCTGACAGGGCTTGCCCTTCATTTCACCACCACAGCCCCAGCACCTCAGCCCGAGGAGGGTTCAGCAGTGCACAGGGAGAGCAAGTTCTCAGGAAGGGTTTGGGTTTGGGTTTGGAAAACTTCAATGCACAGTCTGGAGGTGCACCAGGTGTAAAGGTGTGTGCACGTAGAAATGTATTCATCAAAGCTCAGCCAAAATAATTGACAGTATTCATCAATACAGTAATTTGCCCATTTTTATATGTAGGCCATAATGTATTATGTACAAAAGTGATTTTTTTTTGTTTGTTTGCAGAAGTGGAAATATTAACTTACAAACCCCCCCTGTACTCAGATTTCTCTCTATTCTATATCTGTGACTAGGGGTATATTATCTTCTAGACCAAATAAATTAGCACTTCGCCCCACCCTGAGAGATGTATAATGAACAATATTTCCATGTTATCCCACAGTCAAAAGTTTTAAAAATTAATATTTCTCTGTATGTACCTGTGCAATCAAATGTCAAAATCTGAATCATGTTTCAAGAAAAACGAAAACATATAATTACCTCTAAAAGAAAAGGGCATAAATTATCCCTAATTGTCTTATATCCTTCTCATCTACAATGGAGAGGACAACATTATTTCCAGCATCGCCTAAATCATCCTGAGTTGAGCCAAATGACATTGAGGAATTAATTACTGAGGCATTCAAAGTGACTACACAAAGATTTCCTGAAGGACTAGTATGGATTAATCATGACATCTCAAGGTGTTACCCTTAATAGGATTTCCAAAGATTTATCTATGAGTAAATTTTGAGCTCATGAATATCACGTGAACCTTGGTGCATTTTCCCATGACAGCTGTAGCAACAGGGACTTGCCTGGTTTTCAAGTTGTTAGTGAGTGTGAATGTCTGCTGGTAATTTTAAAGACCTACCATTTATTCAATAAATAGTGAAGTTTTTCACCCTGAAAGCTGAAATTACACTACCTGGAGATTTCTATATAGATATGAGCCATATATAATAGGACATGCTTTTCTGAGTGAAAGAAGTGAATTCTATGAAGATTTAGTGCTCTGGAAAATTAATGTCTCTAACATTGCTTATCAGGTTATTTGTTATGCAGCTACACATCTATTTGATCAAGATAGTTCAAATAAATAATCAGTGGGATATGTAATCTATGAGGATTCACTGAGCCCTGTGAGAGAAACGAAAAAGAGAGATTTTAGAAACTTTGGTTTGGTGTCCTTTAGAGAAAGAGTTTTCTCCTACAAACTAAAAATGTTTTTCACATACAAGTATTATTGTGAAATTGACTTTAAGGAAGAACCTAAGAGTACTGAGAAAAAAATTCACAGATCAAGAGATACTGTGATAACTTGAAATCCAGTTCTACATCAAAAAACGATAAACTTTTAACAAATCTAAATGAACACATTAGAAGAAGCAATAAAGAGCAGCAGCATATGGCTGGTGTTTTGTCCGCTCTTTGGATTGCTTTTTAAAGTAATTAAATTTTCACAAATTATTTTTACATCTTTTGATCATTGGCACATATACACGATGTGACCTGAGCATGATGTATAGATTTAACTCTGATAATTGTATTTTTACTGAGACAAAGGCCTCAGTCTTGCAAACAAAGTTTACTTTCAGAGCAAATAAAATGCTCATCCTCATATATCAAAGCCTATTAAAAAAAAAAAACAACAAAAAAATAAAACAAACAAACAAAAAATTCATTTGACATGTAGTCTGAGTTTTGTGTGGGATTCCTTGTCCTGGTTTAGGGCAAATTTGGGAGCAACCCTCTGAAGGGGTTCCTCTGGAAAGCACACCCAAGTGGCCCCTCCCCTCAGCCAGTCTGGGAAAAAACTTGCCCGGAGAAAAGTGGAAAAAACTATTTATTTAACAAAGAAGATGCCCACAAGCACAAAGTGAGGCAGTCCCTGCCGTGGGTGCAGCTCAGCTCCCTCAGTCTCTCACCAGCCCCGCTCCCTCCGCAGCTCCAGGCCCGGTGGCCGCAGGTGCCAGCCCTCGCTGCTCCTCTGGCTTTGTCAGTCCAGAGCAGAGTTAAACAGGCCCAAGGACCAAAAAAAAAAAAAACAAAAAAAAAAAAAAAAAAAAAAAAAAAACACAACAAAAAAAAACCCCACATCACCAGCAGTCCAGGGAGCTTCTCTGCCCTAGCTAGCTAAACTAACTAAGAGCATAGGAGATCTCTGTCCCACCGTCCCACCGCTGTCCGTGCCTCACTCTAACGCCGCAGCCAGGCCGTGGGGGAGTCAGGCCGTTTCTCAAAACAAACTGCTGCTGCTCCTTTCTCCCCCTTTGCTCCCAGAACCATTTCAAAGGTACAGAACTTAATATACAGCACAAAGAGAATAGATGATTGGGGATACAAGCATCATAAAGTCACCCTAGGATATTCCTTTATGCCAAGTTACCACAGCTTTACAGCTGGTGGCAAAGGGATGAGAATCGGCTCTTTCTGTAGCTGCTGATGTCCCACACTGCTTCAGGCACGTTTCAGTACCTGAGAGCAGACTGACCTGACCTGAATTACTGATTCCTTGGTTTGGCAGCCACCCTGGTCACAGTATCCATCAGCTTTGGGCAGAAAGAGTTTCCATTTTTAAGGCTCTGTTCTTTCTGTGGGCCCAGAGTGTTCTAGAACTGCTTTTATGCCCCTTGGGATCACGGAGGTGCGTGTCTGACCCATGGATGTGTGCCAGCATCAGATGCCAGCGGGGCTGAGGCTTGGCCTGTGCTTCCCTGTTAATGTGGCTCTCAGATTAACAGCTAATCCTCAATTAATCCTTACATTTACTCACATCTGTCACCTCTACTGGCTGTGACCGGAACTTTAAATTAAAGGTGCTCATCCCTGGTTTTACTCGCAAAGGTGAGCGTTAGACATCAGCAAAAATGATTGCAAACTGCAGGTCTCAGCTTCTGGAGCCCGCAGTGAGTTGAGTTTTATGGGGGAATTGGAAATTTCGGAAGCACAGTCATGAAATCTGTCAGACAGTTGATCTGAATTAATAGAATTCCGCTGAAAATAATGCAGTAAAGATACTTTGTAATATTTGAGGGCCTAGAAACCTAGATGTAAATGTTTGTCTTTTGGATAAGAAGAGCTAAAAGGAAAAATAGTTAAATATTTGCATATTTATAGATGTGTGTGCATGGAGATACAGACAGATCAAAACAGATTGTAAAAGCAAGTGTATATTCACACTATTAGAAAATAGCTAGAAGACAGTGTTTTAACATCCTCTCTGTTTTGATTCATACTTCCAACACCAAGCCTTACCCTCTGTAAAAGTAAAAAAGAAAAGAGAAAATATTCTCTCATGCAGCCATTTCTTTAAAATCTATCAATAAGTTCAAAAAGAGCAGCTTTGAACCATATTGCTTTGGCTTTTCTTTCATCAGGCATTGGGGAAACTGTCAAAACAAGTAGGAATTACACTTTTATAAAATACATAATTACATAATGAGTGCTTGCACACCCCCTAACCCAGTACAGTATTCACATGGCCCTTCTTCAGAAAGGATATAAAAGGAGCTGATAAGTACAGGGGAAAAAAAACTCCACCAGTGTCCTTCTGCAGATAAAACAAAACCCCCTCTTGTCTCCCCAGACATTTCAAAACGGTGAAAATAAAAAGTTCTCTCTGCACAGGGTGGTGCCTTCCTGCAGTGCTCAGCCCCGCTGACAAGAATTCCCCCCAGGATTTCTTACAGCCACCTCCAGGGCATCCCAATTTCTCTGAAACAGCCAGCAAGGAGACTCTGTTTCTCCATGGGCACTCAGGTGCTTTTCCACATCCTCACGGAGCAGCCCGGGATGGTCCAGCATCCCCAAGCAGTTGGAATTAGCATCCTCTTGCGCACACTGTCAGTGTGAGAGTTACGCTTACAGCTAATTCAGGCTTTGACAATGTGAAAATCAAACCCATCCTGAGGTGGGTGGGGGTCTGCCCCTGCTGTGTGTGCCACCCTGGCCTAGAGCTGGTCACACACAGGGACAGGGACAGCCCCAGAGTGACCCAGCCCTTTGCCAGGGCAGGGGTCACTGAGGCCCTTGGATTGCTGCAGGCACCATCGACGCTCAAATGAATATTAAAAAGGGCAGCAGCCTTCCCCGGATCCTGTGGTCGGGAGTGTGATAACATACACCTAATATTAAACAGTGAGAAAAAAAACTTTCTCCCCTAGTTTACCCTCATTTTTTTAATTACACAGTTTTGAAAAGGTGTTGAAGAGGTGCTAATCTGAGTAATTGTTGTTTATTGCAGACTATTGTTAAATCAAGCACTGCAGAGAAACAAAACACAACCCAGTTATTCCCTATCCTTTTAACTCTTCTAATTAAAAATCTTATTTAAATTTTGAATACTATGACCACAGACTATTTTCTATTTATTGTAATAATTTAATTTGAAATTGTTTTGCTACATTTCAGGATGGTATTTCTACACCATCGGCTGTTCCAGTAATCTCAGGTTTCAGTGAGTGGGAGAGATCAGGCTCAGGTGTGGTCTCTGGGTGAGGCCCTGGGCTAGGGACTGCACCCTTAAACAATTATAAACCTTTTTCTTAAGCAGAAGAGGATTCTCTTGTGGTTATGGCCTATGAAAGAAATGAGATATAATAGTAATAATATAATGAGAAATAAATGAGATATAAACCTTAAGGTGGGGAGGAGGTTTGCCAGTAGTGAGCCACTGTAGGGCACACATTATTGAGAATCTGGTAGGAATTGCTTCCTTCAAAAGCTTTGGTGTAACCCAGTGCTGCTGGGCCCCATTACTCGGTTAATTGGCAGGATTCAGCCTGCAGGGATGGCAATGGAGAACTCCTGGAAGTGATGGCAATGGGGAACTCCTGGGGGTGATGGCAATGGAGAACTCCTGGGGGTGATGGCAATGGGGAACTCCTGGGGGTGATGGCAATGGAGAACTCCTGGAAGTGAAGGCAATGGGGAACACCTGGGGGTGATGGCAATGGGGAACTCCTGGGGGTGATGGCAATGGGGAACACCTGGGGGTGATGGCAATGGGGAACTCCTGGGGGTGATGGCAATGGGGAACACCTGGAAGTGATGGCAATGGGGAACACCTGGGGGTGATGGCAATGGGGAACACCTGGGGGTGATGGCAATGGGGAACTCCTGGGGGTGGGAGGGCCAGGCCAGCCTATATCTGTGGGAGCTGCTGAAGCTGCTGGTCGTTGTATTTCACTTTGGATGGTGCTGATGGAGGTAGGTCTGAGTTTTTGGGAGAGAGAAAGAAAAGTAAATTGCTGGAAGTGGAATTTGGGAGGAGATATGAAGGAGCTTTAGCAGCTCTTGTGTGAGGCAGGCCACTTCTCCTTGGGTGTGGGGGTGTGTTGTTTGCAGGCAGTCTCATAATAAGCAATAGTTTAATGTAGTTAATGTTACATCTTAATGGTATTTTAAGAGCTGTGGGAGAAGGTCTGGAAATGTGAGGAGGCAGGTGCCCCTGTAGGCTCTGTGGTCTGTCCTGCAGCCACAGGGAGGAGCTGGGGCTTGGATTGTTTGTTGTCCCACCTGAGTGACATGCACTTGAACAGACTATGAAAAGTGCAGCTTTAGGCTTTCCTTGCCTGTTGAAAGCAAAAGATGGTTTTCTTGTTATTTAAACTATTGTTTTGGTTCATTGCTCAAATGAGCTCTTGTAACAAAGCTAGCTTGTGAAAAATTGGTCACTTGTGCTCTTTCTGAGTTTATGTGGGGAAACCCAGCAAAATTACATAGAGTAAAATTTCAGTGAACTGGAATAAGCAGAAGTTTTGATTATGTTTGTGGAATTTGTGGGGTTTAATCCTTTACTTGTGCCTTTGGTTTTGAGAAGTGGCCATCGAGGAAAGGTTAGCATTGGGGTATCTCAGGAACCATCTCTAGGCAATTAATTTCACCTGGGAAAAAGCAAGCAATGAACAGTTTTAATTAAGATACTGTATTTGAGAGCAGATTTATTGCTGGCTTATCTCAGCTATGTATTTCATCACCTGAATCTTGTTGCTAAGCCATGATTAGGGGGTTCTGCAGGATTTTTTGGCTGAGTGGGATAACGGCAGCTGACACAACTGATGTGCTTTCCAGCAGGTACTCCTGTAATGAACCCCTGAATATTCTAGCACTTGAATAAGTGACTGCTGAAAGCATCAGTATTTCGGTGTGGCCAGCTTTTTCAAGTTTTGTTATGTATATTTGTCATTTAAGAGTCTAAAGTAGCAAATCATTGCTATTCACTCTTGTCCTCTGTAGCTGGCTGAGGTTAACACCTTGAATTTCTTCTGTGCACTGCTGCTTGATCAACCCGGACTTCTGTAGCAGGATGTGTTTATGTTGCTTCATCTTTGCAGGTGCTGGTAGGAAAAACCGGCCTAATTCACATCTGTGTTTGTAGGCAGGATGCCACCAGAGTGGTTCTTCCCTAGACAGAATTTATAGAGAGAGCCTTGATTTTCAGAAATCAGTAAAAATTTTACAGAGCTTCTTTTCCCTCTTCCAAGATTGTAACGGAGATGGCATCTATGGTTTTGGGGCATAGTGCAAGCATGTTTAAACCAGAAACTGATTTGATTCCAGCTGTGCTGAGTGCATCCAGTGAAACTGTTCCGCCCTTGAGGTGATGGGCAGATTGTCACAAATAACTTGGGGGTTTTTCCCTTTGGCATGGTACAGTGCCCTGCTTATTCTGTGAGACAAGAGTCAACATGGCTTGAGTGCTTAGCCCTGTCCTTTGGTATGGAGAAGGCATTCCAAGAAAAGCCTTCTAGTTCAATGTGCCTGCTGCTGTTGTCAGATACTCACCACCAGTATGTCCTGTTGAAAGTATAGGCTTGGTGTTTGCCTTCAGTGAGATCTGATGTAGGTGTTCCTGAAGTGCTGAGGTGTCACTTGCTCAGTCTCTCAAGGAGTTTGTACATTTTTCCCATTAAAAAGCCTGAAATTCATTTTTCAGTTTCTTCAGTAGAAATGGCATAGAAATAGAATATATTCTGTAAAAAGCATAACTGGAAAAATAAAGTTGACTTGTTAGAATCTCTGCTAAAAGGAAATGGTGCTAACAAAGCAGAGCTCTGTGACAGCTCTAGGATAATGTAACCTTGTGGAGGGTTGAACAGGAGAGGAAAAGCTGTAAAATTCCTGTTTTAATGCATTATGGTGATTCAAGGTCAAACCATTTTGATTCGGGTCATTTGTTATAGCAACACCAGCAATGATGATACTTTTTCTTTTCACACTTCAGAAATCTATAGCACTAAAATGCATTCCTTTATATAAATCTTTGCAAATAAAAGGTGAAACAAGTATAATTATCAAATATCAGTACCTTATGGTTCTCAGCTTAGTGTGTGAAAGGGGAGGAATTCAGCCAAAGTGTGAGTTTCTCCAAACAAAGGCTGTTGCTTTAATTGCTGTGTTTTAAATCTGTAGAAATAATTCCTCATGTGATGTGAGTTTTTGGAATTGCCTATACGGTAAGGAATATCCTGTCCTCTTTTCTGCTTTTTTTTTTCCTGAAAGAGATAACTTTTTGTTCTAAGTTATCTTTCTGAATTATGAACGTCTGTTGTTTACATAGCACTCTCTTGCTGAAAGACACTGATCTGCTGCTGGAATGTTCTAAAATAACCTTCTCTCAACTTCTGCCTTAATCAGCTTTTCTTCATAATAGAACATTTAGCAATATCAAATAATAGTTTCAGACAACCTTTCACACTAAAAATTCACTGTTCTGAACTGCTAATTAGTAATTTTAATGTTTCATTTGATTTTTACTTTATATATTCTCTTTGTGGTAGTATGATATGATATTTAACACAGGCATGCACTTTTGAATGTTTTAAGAACAGAAAACAATTTGTATAGCAACTGTTAAGAAAAAATTATTTTATTTGGATCCCTTGGGTAACAAGTATTTCCTAGAAAGCTTGCCCATGGGCCAAGCAGTAAGGTTAGTATCATTCTCACCCCTGAGATCCAGCTGTATGCACATTTTCAATTAATATATAAGTGTTTTCAGCCTGACTTATGTGTGTTCAACTATGATCAGGAAAAAAAGGGAAAAATATATATGAGTAAGGGAGGAATATTTCTAAAATGAAATTAAAATACTTGATTAAAAGGAGGGTTAACTCAAAGCTGATATCCACTATTCCAGCTGCTTTGTGTCTCATCTCCTGTTTAATTTCATTGTAATCATGATTTTCCAATGCAAAGCCCAAACTCCCTCAAGTGTAGACACAAGTGATGCTAGACTGGACTGCTCTGGATTCCTTCATTATGTCCTTGTTGACTACAGAGATTTTAGCAAATCAGAGTTTCTTTAGTATTGTATAACTAGTTCAGATCCATATCTACCTGCACATTATTTCTCTCTGATTCCTGATGGATTCAGTCAACTTCACGTTGTTTAAACCTCCAGTTTTAAGTGATGTTCAGTAAGAGGTTGCCCCCCACTTATCTCAGCAGTTTTGTTTGACTCTGTAAGTGCTCAACTGAAGCTTCTATCTGGAGTTTTGCTGAAGTTTCTCAGAAGGAATAGAAGGAGGGTTCTAGCTTAAGATGTATTTGGAATTGGTGAGGGAAGGCAGGGGAAGCAACTGAAAGTAGCTGCAGCCAATAATTGTTCTTCAGAAAGGCTTAATTTTTGGTCTGGGAACATGACTTAATCTCACTCTTGATAGCCTTGCTCCTGGGAATTCAAAACCTGATGAGAGAGGCATTATCCATAGCACTGTGGGCCAGAAAGAGGAAAATCTCAGACTCCATCAAAAGGCAATTCTAACATTGTAAAGGAAAATGCTATGACAAAAGCCGACTTTGAGGATTAAATTTATATAATTATGGAGTGTAACAATGCAGAACACAGTAATTTCTTTAGCTGCTGACTGCATTGTCTGAGCCTTTGTCATACCAAAGTCCTTTTTTTTGCACCTAGCAAAGAACCATTCATGGCAGACAGGGAACAAATTGCTGCTTTCACAAGCTTAAAACTTGTGAAGTCATGATGTGAAGAAACTTCTTACTAGAAGAACATGTAAAATTGCCATGTGTATGAGTGAGATATATAATACTTTTTGCTATATATTAGGATTATGTTGAATGTTAATTTTGGCTGATATATAATGATTCAAATTGCTGAAAGCAGCTCTTCAGTCTTGGAGTGTTTATCTCTGGGTGTCATTATCTCAAAGCTGAGAGAATGCCCATCATAGGGATTTCACAAACAGCCACTGTCATTTGATAACAAAGCATACCCTTAATTGTTTATATATGATGGCTGACAAAATATTAAATATGTAGGGAACAAGAACATAGTTGTAATCTACCTGGAAAAAACATTCTACATTGAATTTTCTTTTTGTTGGATGACAGGATGGTTTAATATGCTACAAAGTTTTAATCCTTCCAAAACAGTCACAAGCAGAACCACTTCAGAAGAAATTTGGTAACTTCATAAGGAAATTGTAGTTGTGATTCTAGTTTATCACTTTGAGGTAGAGCTCTTCAGTGGCTCCTACGTTTTTAGGCTATGAGTAATTGTGGTTTTCACCTTTATTTGCAATGGAAAGCACAACAGAATCAACAACAACTTTATTGAATCAGAGTTGGATTTTTTTTTTTTTTTTCTGGTCAGTGCCCATCAAGGCACACAGAGCTCTTTTTTAGCTAAGCTGCAGATTTACAATGTATTTTAGTCTAACAAAACTTGTACTAACTATGAATTCTAAAGCCTTTTTTTCTTCAGAGGAATAAAAACTAAAATTGGCCACAGTTAGTGTTGGTAATTTTCTCCAGCGTTTGAGTTTGTTCCATTTTATACCACAGGAACAGACATTAAAACTAGCTTTTTTCAGGAGGTGGGTGCTCAAGGTGTTTTCAGTATCCAGCCTTACTTTGTATCCTGATGAGTGGTGGGTGGAGTACTCCCAGTGCAAGTGACTTCTGTAGAGGAATTAGCTGCATTTTGTCTTCCTGTTCAAAAACCAAGTTGTTGTCACAACGATGGTGTGCACGAACCTACCGTGTGAATAATAGACATCATTTTGAAAAGTCAAAAACCACACTCATCTCTCCACATGAAGCAAGCTAACAAGCTCCTTATCATAGAAGGGACTAAAGAGCAATAAAAATCTGACATTGTGTTGCTGGCTGCCTGCATTATTTTTGACTTGGACATGCTGGAATGATCTTTCACATGTTTTTTTTTTCAAGCTATAACAGTTTAATTTTTATAATCCTTGCCCTGTTCTCTTATCTTCAAGCCAATACTGTGATTGCAGTTAATAGTTCAGTCATTTATTTTTTTGCTCACATGCTCTCTCACAATGTCTGAAGATAATTTGTGCATATTCACAGTGAATTCCCTGAAAAAAAATCTTTATTGACTACAAAGAAGAGCTTTCTTTTGTCTAAATAGCAAGCTTCAATCCAGGCTTTGAACTGAAGTTACTGTGAAGTTACCATTGACTGCTCAAACTTGTGATTTTCCCTCAGAAGTTGTTTTGTGAAAGAGCTGATACAGGGCTAAAAGCACTCCAGTCCTATTTATTACCCTGTGCTGACTTCCAGCTGGCTTTTCTATGCTACTGGTTTATTCATTTTTACAACTACCTTAAGAGCCCACATGGCCACTTTGATGCTTGAATTTGGCTCAGCCTGATGTGACCTTTGCACATTGTTCTGTGTTTTGCATGGAATTCTTTGTGTCTTCACTCCTAAAGTCTGGAAACCCCTCGTATACCTTCAGACCGCTTCTGTTATTTACCTCATAATTCTGCATTTCAGGCAATTTTAGTCACAGAATGGCTTGGGTTGGAAGGGCCTTTAAGGATCCTCTAGTTCCAGTCTCCTGCCATGGGGTAGCAATTAATCTGATAAGGTTTTCTGTGCCAGACTTTTTGCATGGAGAGTGACCTTAAGGAGAATTTCTCCTTTCTACTAGTTCCTTTTGGATTTCATCCTCTGCATTTTTCAAAATATTAGTGACCTGATAACTGAGAGGTAGCAGGAATTACTAATTTTCTTTTGTGACGGTTTTTAACACCTTTTCTACTGTAGTCAGTCTGTCTGTGACAAACTTGTTACTATATGATCCCACTGTCTTGGTCCTTTACCATTGCTCTGATTTTTTTTTTTTTTTTTTTTTTTTTTTTTTTTTTTTTTTTTTTTTTTTTTTTGTTAGGTGGGTTTGGATGTTTTTGATTTTGTTTGGTGGTGTGTATATTTTTTTTTTATTTACATGTTCCCCCAATGTGCTGTATGCACCCCTAGGGGAAGGAGCATTTCCTTAATGTTTTTAATAACATGTAACACTATGGAGCATGATACAGAACTGACCCTATTTTGGATAATGGATAAAAATGAAAGGCATACATGGTTTTTTACCTGGTTATGAGTAAGGGAATCTGTTCATGAGGCTGTGCAGGAAATGTGAGTAAAATGTCAATGCCAGCACCGCTGTGCACGAAGATGACGTGAGTCATGCAGCCCTGTTGAAAAGCAGGAGTTCAAGTTCTTAAGAAAGAGCTGAAATGTGTAAGCATGGTGGGTTTACCAAGTTAGGAGATGAGAATAAGATGTCAGCTTTCCTATCCCATTTGCAGCAACAGTATTACTTGCTCATGAATTTAGGTTTTTCCCTCTTCAAAGGACCACTGAGATGTAGTAGCACATTATATTCAAAGTTCAGTCTTGATTTTGATCCTGATCAAAGGGATACACTTCAAGAATTTTGACATCTAATCCTTTTTCCTGACTTTGATCATTTTAGACTGAGGTACAAGTAACCACTTCCACTACCTGTGTTAGCCAAGAATGAAATGCATCTTATCTGCAGATAATGGATGCTGCTGCTTGGAACTTCATTCTCCTGATATTTTAGTGTAAAAGATGTCTGTCTCTTTCTCTCCTTTTGCCAACATTTGTCAGCACTGCTGCACTGTGTCATGATGGGGGAAAGAAGTACTCCAAAAAATCTATTAAATAATAATATGGGGAAAACAGCTATGAAACCATCAGGGGGTGCATGTGAATTCTATGCAGTACAATGTGAATTAGTCCCTAGAGAGAGATAGACAGTTAAAACAAACAGGCACTTTATTGTTGTAATATAAAATTTCTGATGAGGTGGTATCATTAGACAGATCATTACAAACTTTTTCTTCTTGTGTCATAAAACAGAGCTGGTGTTTACTGGGGCTGATATCTTCCACAATCATCTGTGAAAGAGGAATTTATGGAGGCAGCAGAAGCCACTTAAATGTTATTTTGTGGTGTTGGGTGCTGTTCTGGTGATGATGTGCTCTTGTCACCAGGTTTCTTGAGAAGAAAGTTCTTGCAGCTGTGCCAGTATGTCAGCCCCAAAGCTGTAAGGGCCAAAACTGTTACCCAAAATACTTATCTGATAGATCACTTGATAAATTTAGGAGCAGTTAGTGCTGGGGAAAGACATTTCTTGGTTTTATTTCTCCCTTTTTAGTATGTCTTTAAAAATTCAGAAGAATTCGTGTATATACATGCCTGACAAGAAGTGTTGTGTGTAGGGTTAAATACATTAAAATAGCATCATTTTGTAGCCGTCAAATAACACCTGTTTCATCAGAATTTTTGTTTTAATTTTATCTTGCCCTGTATTTCTTCACCTTCCTTGGGCAATGTTATTAAGTTTCTATCAAGAAGCAACTCCTTCAGTGAGGAGCTTGAAGGTTTTTTTAAAGAAATGTAGAGGGATGTGGAGAAAGATTAGTGTCAAAACTAAGGAATTCCCCACTATTCAAATTTCAATCACAGCAGTGAGCAATTGCTTTCAGCTGCTCGTCTCTCTGTTTTTCTGGTTGTTGGCCTTCCCTCCCGTGCCTTTTTCCTTTGTCTGCCATCAGCTTTCCTACCCACTGCCCTGGCTTGGTCTCTCTTTTCCCTGATGAAGTCCTGTTCTTCTTCCCGAGCTGCATCTCTTGGGAGGGAGATGCATAGGAGAAAATTTCCTTGCTTTTACAGTCTTGCTAATGAGTGGCTTTTTAGCTGCTAGGAGGGACAACAGGGGGAATGAATCACTGTCAGTGCAGATGAAAAGTGTCTGGCAAAACTGGAATAGCTGCCTGGTGCCTCTGCCCCTCTCTGGGTTTACATCTCAGTTTTGCTTCTGCTCCAGTCCAGAGGGTGGGAGCTGAAAGAGCTCACAATGGCTTTGTGGAGCAAATAAGTCCGTGCATAATGCACATAATGCTGCTGAGAGTTTTGTGGGACTGGGGCTGTTCTTTTTGTGTTTTATGGATGGCAGGAGTGAAAAAGAAAGGTGTGCCAGCAGGTAATTTTGTTTCCCAAATACTTCAAGTGTGAAATGTCTGGGCTCCATTTATCATTCCAGCTGACTCTCTTGTGGAGACTGACCTGCTCATATTTGCCCATTGTGATTTTTTTTTTCTTTGTTTGTTTTCCTTGACTAAATGTTGCATGCTGGAAAAACATTGGTGGATCTGAATTTCTAAGCATGCAAAAATGATAGATGGCTTTATTTGTTCAAGAAACTCTTTTGTAGGAATGTTTTAATTGTAATTAATAAGGCGAGGGGGGAGGAGGACTGTAATTTGTTGCAGAGGTCCTTTGTAAACAAAAATTGCATTGATGCCAACCATGAAGGCAATATATGTGAAAAACAATTTTGGAGGACAGCACTTATGTGATTTATTTTTACATGCAGCTATATTAGAGCTCTATCCTTGTTTCAGAGGATGTTTGTTTTAGAAGGCTGCAAGCTTTAAATCCTGAGATGAATTTACCTCAAATTCACTCCATCACTAACTAGGTATAGGAAAGAGACAATGTTTGGTACAGCTTGAGGGCTTCTCAGTGCTTTGGCAGATCAGATGATACGTGGACTTTCTGGTCACTCTTTACTGAGCAGTTACTTGGGGGGCTCCTAACTACACTGGGATTTCCTTTCCTCCAACCTCCTGGGTGTCACTTCAGCCACCACCATGCAACTGCACTTGCTGTTTCCTAAATGGAGGTGGAGGACAGCACTTTAACACCTTCCTTTCATGTGGCTTCTCCTTTCTTTTGAGAGCCGCTTGGAGAGAAAACAGAATGGACAACTCTGACCCTTTTGGTATTTAGCAGCTTTCAGTAGCAGTACAAACCTGAATGAGCCTGCCTTTGGAAAGGTACCCTGGTGAATACTAAGAATTTTTCTAGATGTTTGCAATAGGTAACTAATTATTTAATTTGTCTCAAATAAAAATTTAAGTCCTTTGTTTCTCTGCTTAAACCTACGTGACCTTCTGCAAGATTTCACATGTTAAACAGTCTGGCACTTGATAGCCGAAGCTGTTACCTGATAATACAGTAGAATTTCAGTACCCTTAAAATAGCCCAAGGAAGGAGATGCTTTAATTCCTTTGACCTGCAACATTTTAGTGGCATTTTCTGTTTTGCAGAAGCACTGATCCATTCCTTCAAAGCTGTCTGTGGCAACTTGTGCATGCAAGGCTGGAAAGGATGGGCTGTGATGAGCGCCATAAAACTGACGGGTGCGGAGAGAGATGCCTGAAAAATTCAAACTGCTTTATTAAGCTCCCTTTCCATAATTTCTGGGAGAGAGGGAGGGAAAAAGCAGCTCTTTCAAGCTTGGCTAGGCTTAGAATTAGCTGCTGGCTTCCTTTCATTGTCTGCACACCTTCATGGTACTGCTGCTGGCTTGCTCGGAGCTGCAGCTCCTGAGCAGCCAGGCTGCTCCCGTGTGCAGAGGGCCATCATTTCATCTCACCTTTACAGATATATTGCTTTGACTTTGGCAGCTGAGAGGAAAGTCTCAATGTTACCTCTAATTGGTAGTTGTTGTTTTCTGTAATAAAACTTGTTCAATGTTAGCTTTGCTTTGAATACCTTCAGGTCGTTGCTGAAGAAATGGAAGTTAGAGGGGGATGTGTGTTTTTTGTTAATTTTACTTTGATTTTATGAAACAAGAAATATGTGAAGAAAGAACTTTATAGCTTATTCTCAATGTATATGAGAAAAAGGCTTTTAGAAGACCTGATTCATAGCTATCTAAATGTAGCAAGGATGTAGCTTGGGAGGCTGTCCGTTTCTCTAAGTGTTTCTATATAAGTATTTCTCAGTTTTGCATAATAGTAAAACAAGCTTATTTATGTTGTTGTATGAAGCATTCAATCACCTTTATTCATAGTAACACCAGGAGACATTTCAATTTCAGTGTCTCTGAAGGTGATGGGGCACATTCCAAAATATTCTCGAGGAATGTGCAGTAAAAAAAAATCCTTTCCCAACTCTCTAAATTTTCAGTTTAAGGATGACAACTTGAACATTTGGATCCCTTTTGAAAAGGGGAAGGAACCTATTAAGGTCCACAAGCTGTTGCTAACCTCCACCTGTTATGTTCCATTCCCTTTCCCACAAAAGGGGATTGCTGGGTGAAATGCGGAGTTTTGCTGGCGGAGCGGTTCAGGTGTCAGCGCTCGGGATCTCGCACACAGGTGATGGTTGTTCCCCCAGCTCTTCTTCCCCCCATGCTGGCTCCTTCCTGCCAGAATGCACTGCAAGTACAGGCTCTGCCATCTCCCTGCACCTTGAGCTCATGGGCTCATGTTCTGCCAGCAGTAGCTCTGTACAGAGATGAAGACTGGTTTTGCTGGCTGACGTCAAAGGGGTTTATGCTCAATGTCCAGTGCAAGAGACAAATTCTGTCTTTTGAGATCCATCAGTTTGGTTTTCACTGTGGCAAAAAGATTTGTTCATTGTTTGCTCTCCTTTTACAGCTCTCATCCTTTGTATTACAAAATGAGTCAACACTTTTCTGCATCAACACAAAGATAGGTTGTAAAGAAAAAATTCTGTTAATTAAAGGAGACTTAAAAATCTCTGAAGTTGTTTATTTCTGTGGTACTTAGCCTGTCCTGAACTGTAGAAAGCAGAAACCTTTTTTTAAAATTTATTACCCTGAATCTTTCTGTCAATAGAGTAAGGAACTAAACCCATAAGCAAGATTGTAGTTATGACAAGCTTTCTAAAGGTATCTCTTGCTAAATATAGTGAAGGAAATGGTTCAGATTCCTTTCTCTCCATTTTACTGAAGTGCAGGTTCCTGTTTGAGTTGGTAACATGAAGTTACAGTTCTGAAGGTAGGAGATGAAAGCAAGGGACAGAATAAGCCCCAGCTCTGCCGTGTATGTCAGCATTCCTCATGGCCCCTGGGATGGATGCCTGCAAGTCCAGCCTGTAGCACATACCTGTGTTGAAATGGGCCTGTGAAGTGACATTTCAGGAGGAATGAGGGACCATGTGGCTGTGCTCAGGTTTATGCACGAGGCTGCTCAGGCTGATGTGTTTCCCGTGGGAGCACACAGGTGTTAGTGTCCTGAAGAAAAAAGGTAATTGGCAGTGTTTGCCAGGATCAGTATTCCCCTGTTAGGTGCTTACAAGAGAAGCAGTATTTTCCAGAGTGGCATGTCGTACTCAGATCTGCACCATGTAGTTTAAATTTGTTAATTATAGATACTGTGACACGCTACAGCTGTTGCAGTCAGTTTTTGCAGTTGTCTACTTTGCATTGTTAAGAAAAGTTTTTTGCCCTTTCACACAGAGTTGGCTGTTGCTTTTGCATATAAAACATTTACCTACTTCAACAGGAGAACTGCTTTTCTTAAATTACCAGCTACTCCTCCTGTCATTGTGGCACACCTTGAGCTGAAGCAGGCTCAATCCCAAATACAGCTATGTTTGCTTTAAAGTGAGGAAAGATCTAAAGGAATAATGTTAGATGTTATATTTAAATGGAGTAGGGATCTTTTTTTCTACCAAAAACATTGCACTGATCCCTTTTGCTTGCTTTTACATTTTTAATGGCTTATATTTTAATATTGCTGTGCTGTGACTTTGAAAAGATAGAGGACTTAAAATATTAAGCAAGTGGGGCAATATTCTTAGAAATAATTTTTAGAAGGATACTTGACCACTTCTGTCATTCTAAGGAGAGATGTTGGAAAAACTATTTGATAACTGAACAAAGCAAAAGACTGAATTTTTTTGTGTGTAGATTTGTCACCCTCTTATTCTGTCTGGCAATATGTGTTGTTTGTTCACATGGGGTTTTTTAGTGGGGTTATTTTTTTTTTGGCCAAGTGATTCCTGAACTATCACGGAGTAATTTACAGAAACAAGGCTATTTTGGAAAACAAATCACTTTGGTTTAGCTGGACTTTTTTTTTTTTTTTTTCCTTTCTGTTAGTGATTGACATGGTACTTCACTGGGTATGTGAGGACCTGAGCTCCATACTCACTAGAAAAGTAGATAAATAATTCCTTTGTCAGTTGGGTGCCTTTCAGTAGGGTACTTCAGAAAACTGTCCCTGGTACTGGTAGAAGCCACAGTTTCATCTATTGGCAATACCAGTGAAAAGATAAATCAAAAAAGGATGATAAGGAAAGAATATGATGTGATTTTGTGCTGCAGAATTAAAGCATGTTCACCAGAACATCAGTGTTTTCCAATGTCTTTCCACCATTGCCACCAGTGGGAGATGTGGTGCTGGGTCCACAAAGGTCAGGTTTGTGTCTGGTTTGGATTTTGTTTTGGTGGGTCTTTTTCACTCCTGCTTTGAGACAGAGAGGTCACTGGAGAGAGACACATTTATGGTGCTCCCTGCAGAGGAGCTGAGGTCCAGCAGGGTCGCAGCACTGAGGTTTCACAGGTGCAGAACACACAGAACAGAGCCCAGGCACCTCACGAGCTGTACTACAGCCACACTGAGTCTGGCTCTCTCCTCTCTTGTCCAAGAATCATTGCTCCACAGATGGGTAAATAGATTTTTTTTTTTTTTTTTCATGCTTGGCCAGATCAAAACAGTTCGCTTCCATTTTGAAGGCAAGAATTTGACTCTGCTTCCCAAAGCTGGCAAATATTTCTGGACTTTACTACAAAGCTGTCAAGATGGAAGGAAGGCATTTTGTTGTTATGGTTTGATAGTCTGCATTCTGTCCCTGGCATAGGAAAAAAAGGCTGCTGGAGGTCAGAGGCAACTGAATTAGCAAGAGATGCTAAAATGGCACTGAAAACAGGATAAAAATATGCTGTCTTTTGGCATAATGTCAGTCAGTCCTGATTTTACAGGGTTCAAAGAAATGTTATTAGAGATCAGGGACTTTTTTTTCTTTCCCTTAAAATAATTATTTCCAGAAATGTTAAGAGAGACCTTGTAGTCCTGACATGATTAAAAAAAAAAAAAAAATTATCTGAACACTGAGAAAATACACCGGCATCTTCTAGCGCACCCCTACAAGCCTTTGCACAATTATGATAAGGTAAAATCCTCAGGTCAAGAATAGCTTTGCAAAGCATTAAGCTAAACACATATGTATTTGCCTGTTTTTCACTGGAGGATTAGCGAATTGTTTCTTTGTGAAACTCTACACTGAGCTCTTAATTAAGCTTACCAGGCACAAGTGCACTTCAGGTGATCCAGACGACCTTTAAAGGGCCTGCAGCAGATGGTGCAAAGTCTGCATTCCGTGCAGTATTCTGCTGTTTTGTCTGTTAAATAAGTATCTAATTACTCCCAGTCTTATCTTATTTCAACACGGTGTCACTAAATTACTTACATGACTGTAAGTAAGGTAATCCGTTGCCAATCCGATAAGCTTTCAGCTTGACTTTTTGGGAAGTAAACTTGCACCTGATGAGAATTTTCTTTCAAGCTGACAAGAGCATCTTCCAGTACTTTTCCAGAGGCTCTTAACAAGATCATTCACTGTCTTTCCCACATAGCTGTTCTTTAGCTGTTCTAAATAAATTGCTGTGACAAATTTGGGGTGTTTTTCTCCCTAGAGTTTCTTTCTTGAGGGCAAAATGGCTTGCTTGTTTGTGTTGTTTTGTGGGGGTTTTTTGGTTTTTTTTTTGGGGGGGGAGGGGGTTTGTGTGTCTGTGTTTGTTTGTTTGGGGGTTTTTTTGTTTTTTTTTTTGGTTTTTGTGTTTTTGTTTTTTTGGGGTTTTTTTGGTTTTTGGTGGTTTTTTTTGTGGTTTTTTTTGTTTTGTTTTGTTTTTTGTTGGTTTTTTTTTTTTTTTTTTTGGTGATGTTTTGCATTGTGGTGGGCAAGAAGAGATGAGCACTTCTGAAATCAAAGCATCATCAACTATTTCCATTTGTGGGCACCACACCACTAGTCTGTTATTTTTGAACTGCACATAGGCAGGTGGTTGAGGCAATTTCTTCTTCAATATTGCCGTGGTGAAATGTAAGGTGTGAAAATAGGCAGGTTATTTCTGGAGACAGTATATGGATCCTTCATCATTATGACTTTCGGTCTCGCTGATTCTGAGGTGGTATGTGAAAAGCTTGGCAAAACTGGGGAGGCTTTCCCTCATCTCAGCCTTCCTGTAATCATCCCCTCTGCCTGGCAGCACACCTGCAGAGGAGGGATGTGTGCCATCGAAGAAAAAAAAAATGCATTGCTCGTACACAGTCACGTATTGAAAAAAGGGGTAGATATCCTGTGATTAAAAACACCATGATTTCTGGACTCCAAATAGCTTTTCCTCTCTGGTTCTAGCTTCAAAATATATTCTGGCTGTCCCTGTCCTAAATTACTGTGCAAGCTGCTTGTCCTGCAGAAATCAGTGGAGGTCTGCAGGCATGGGTTACACTGAGCTCAGGGCAGGATGAGGCTCTGTGCAATTGCCCACACCCCTTTCTTTACCTCAGTGGCTTTTCTACAGTAACAGTATTGAGTGGAAAAGGTATTTGGGAGAAGCATATCAATCTCAGTACTCAATGGGTGTTTTATATTTTTTATATAATTAATATGCTTCATAATTGCAAGATACAAGCTGGTTTGATATAGATTAGTCAGCAGGTCTTCAGGCTGGTAAATATTGATTTTTTTTTTCTTTGCTGTCTTCCTTTTTTTATTTATTTTTTGAATGAACTTGTTTGAACGGAAACGTTGTTCAATTGAAATGATGTGAAAGGCACTTGGTTCAGTCAAAACTCAAGATGAGCTCTGACAGACATGCTGGGCTGAGCATCTCTGCAGCCTCTGCATCTCTTGCTCTTCTGGGTAGTCCCCCTCTGCTTTTGCACAGCAGAGTCGTTTCTCCCATGATTTCCACCCTGAGCGACAGGACATGATCTGTTTTGTTTGAATATAAGGGTCAGACCCACATTTTTCGGGTTGTGTTGAAGAGGATGTCAAATGAGATAATATTAAAGCTGCCTTTTCTCCTTGAAACTGTATAGATGTAGCCAGTGAAGGGAAATGTCTCTTGTTCCTGTAGTTTTAGTCACTGTCCTTAATCAGATTCTCAGAACAAAACACAGGAAAAGCCAAGCTCACAGGCAGCCTAACAACCTCTTTGACTTTAGTCTCTGAGTTCCCATAAATAGTTTACAAACTAATTGTCTTTAAAAGAGAAAACCCTGTTACTAAGGGCAAGATGTTTAATGCATTTCTGGTAATATGCAATTTAATCTAATAGCGCTGTTCCTAGCTCTTAATATCCATGGATGACCTGGTTGGCATGAGCTGCTGGGAGCAGAGCTGTCCTATTAACCTGCCAGGATATCTGTTAGACTCATTTTGAGAGTGATTTGGAAGAGCTTGAAGGAGATCATTGTAAACATCATAGTAGGATGCCAGGGAAGCATTACCAGGAGCATACTTGCTTGTTTTTATTTCATGATCAATTGTTACAAAGGTCATTTATGTTTTTGCATTAGAAATCATACCAAGATAAATAACAACATTTTGCCTCCCAGTTGGTAATTTTTGTAAAGCTGGATAAAAGCTTCTGCTGCAGACTTGAGCTTTACCGCATTCTGTGGGTTGAAAAATCTGAGGTATTTTTTTCCCCCTAAAATAATATCCTTTCCTGACTTTCAGCATGTCTGCTGTGACTCTGTGTCCTTGGTCACTCTTTTCATACAATTTTGCCCTTGTACTTTATCTATCACGCTCAATACCTACCAGATATAGATAATTCTCTCATCCCCTCTCCTACCTTGCTGAAGTTGACCTGTTTTTAATACTTGTAAAATAAATAGATCCTATTGTTCAAAGAGATGTTATGTTGTTGTACACAGAGATAATTTCAGAGCTTGAACTGAAGCAAATGTATAACTTAATTTTCTATTTAGGATTGCCACTACAGGGTGTTAAATTGCTGCTGCTGTAAGTGGAGCTGCACCAAATGCAGTAATGAATTTAACAGCCATATATGCACTATAGTAAACCATAACAAGTCAATTTAGGATTTTGTCTCAGGAAACACTGAGTGGTTTTATTAAAAAGCATTCACAATTCACAGCTGCAAACTATCCTGTCGTTATGTATGAATCCAAGAATCAGCTGAGTGTTTATGCATGAGTTTAAGGACTTACTGGCAAGTGCAAGAACTTGCTCTTTTATTTCTACAGCAAAACTTCAGAGCAAAGTAGTATAAGTAAGCTTTTTTTGCTCTGAAATACTTTCCAACTGTGGAAGCAGCATGACGTCAAAATATCACTTTCTTGGGTGTTTTTTCAGCCAATGTGTACTGGAGTGATCACCATGTACATTTGTCAATGGGCCTTTTATTTAGTTTTAAATTATTTTCTAGTCCTCTCAAGCTTCAAACAAAGGTTAGAATATATGAGTTCTTAACAAACTTAACTCATTTGTTCATGGCTTCTCTGAAAATCATGAAATAACTGAAAGGAGAAGTATGCATGAATTGAAATTGAGAAAGTCTCTATAATCCTAAAAAGAAGTCCAAAAAGAATTGAAAGCTGTAGGAAGAGCCTAGTTCTCAGCAGAAGCAATATTTTAGACTTCCAGATGATTTTTTTTTTTGGTCAAGTTTTGTATTCAAAATTCCTGTGCTAGACAATCTTGATGCTTTTATGTATATGAGCTCCTTTTCAGTGATCACATAGCAATTATTTCATAAATGAAATGAATAATACTTGTAGGCACATCCAAACCATTGCCTCAGTCAAAAATATCAGTATCCATTTCACAACATAAGAAAGGAGACATGCTTAAAATAGTATGTTTCCAGAATATTTGGAATTTATAATTTATTTATTATAATTTATAATTTATTTGAACACAGGGAATTTATAACCTGGGAATAAATATCAAAATTTGTGTTTCCCAGTACAAACCAAGCCTTTAATTTTCATCTCTCTGATAAACTCAGCAAAAGGTAAGGGACCAGGTATTTTTACAGAAGAATCCTTGTGACTTGGAGTATGCTTGGCATTATGACTTAGGCCATGCATGCACAACTGTGTTTTTTGCACTGTACTTTTCACCCTTGCTGTGCAGAAATGAGTAGCTCTAATGTGCTCAGGAGAGAATTTCCAGGTGCAAACCCCTTTTGTCTGTCACTCCTGTTTCTGCTGTTCACAACAATCACAGTTACTGGGTTAACAATCCTTTTAACAGGAGAAGGTGTCATATATTCTTTTTCTGGCAATGGTTTCACAACCAATGTGGATATCTCGCTCTGTAGATAAAACAAAAAGGGGGTTTATAACTTTCCCAAATTATGCTGCTCATGTAGGGACAGCTAATGCTAAGTGATTCTTGCTGACAATGACAGGCCACTCTAGCCAAAAACGTGGAGATTACCTGCATACCATCAAAATAATTATTAATAATTGTTATTAAGAGTTATCGTAAGATATTCCTATGTTAGACACCTAATCAACATTTTGGCCACAAAAATCACACAATGTGAAAAATGTGCTCTGTAACAACACTAAGGGTAAGGTCTGGATTTCCTTCTGAGGTCTAAGATTAGTTAACTCCTCTGGTTCATACTGTTACACCTTAGAGTAGCAGTGGAATGCAACAAGGTCTAAGCAAAATTGATCCAAGGCTGGGGTAGCTCTCTTTTTGCCTGGGACACTTTTTAAGCTTGGCCATGTTCCTTAGGGAGGCTGAAGCCCTCAAAAGGTTCACCAGGGAGAAAAGGCTAAGAAATTAGACAGGCTTTCATATTTTCTTACTCTTTTCCATTCCAGTGAGTGGTCACCTTTCTCTCCTCTGCCACCTTGGACAGGTCCTGGGGCTGCCTGTGTGCTTTTGCAGCATTGTCAGCAATGTTCAGGAGTAACAGCCTGTTCTCTTGAGGTTCCTTCTTAAAATGAGAATAGGAGATGGATGGTCAATGGAGGGATGTGAGTTAATTTGAAAGATGCTTCTTCACTGGTGTTAAGATGTACATTTGCTCTTAAATTGATTTCTTCCTTATCTTAGCTCCATGGATGAAGCCATCTCAGTTAAAACTTTAAAGAGTTTCCCATCAAGGTGTCACTTAACAGGCTGTTCTTCAGAGAAGAGAAAAACAGTTCCTGTCTGTCCTTTACTCTGAATATTTGCAGAAGGCAAGATGAATGTGCTTTTCATGTTCAGTCATGACAAGGGAAATAGTTGTTTGTTATTTCTTGATAACTCAGCTCATGGTTCTTCCCCACTCAATCCTGAGGTATTTGTTTACAGAAGGCAGGGGAAAGATATAAGAATTTTGTAAATACTCATTGACAGATGTAGAGCAGTACTGAATTTGTGGTGGAGTTGCCATGTTTTTTTAAAGTGTTAAAAGTTAATTATATTTTCCAAAAGTTCAAAAGGAGATGCTTTGGTACTGCTTGTACTTTGCAGTCCTCAATTGAAAAAAAAAAAAAATCAAAATCTGTAGGTTACACAGTAACATTTTTCTTATGGGAAATCATGTAAAACCTGGAAGTGAGGCAAGAAGCATCTTGCTAGACACAAAATCAAATTTCTGTATGAAAAATCTGATGTTTGCTTGGTTAATCTATGGATTTGTTAAACTTTGAGATAATAATTAAAAAAAAAAAAGGCAAACACTTTAAAAATCCCATGTTTGTAATTTGCTTGCTGCAGGAGTGATATCTGTAACTTGATGTTATCAGAAGTGGGAGAGGCTCATCATTCCCTCTGCCAGGTGCATGGAAGGAGGTGATCCCTCAAGAGCTGCTGGGTCAGAACAATTGAGGGTTCCTGAGCTCTGAGCAGAGGACTGAGGTGCACAGGCCACGCTGAGGTTTCTCTCACAGCCTCACCATCTCCACGTGCTGGGGTTTGTTGCAGGGAGACAGGAAAGCTCTGGAGGTGGCTGAAGTTCAATGGATACTCAAGTGCTGCTGCAAAAGGCAATCTAATTACAAAGCTTTTTTCATCCAAGTGTCTTGTAGAGATCCCCCTCACCCAAAAGCTGTTCACATCAGTGTGGTCATGAGCAAAGGTGACATTTTGTTGGCTTGTACTTTTACACAGCAGTTGTACAAACTTTAATCATAAGGGCAGTGTTTTGTCAAGCAGCTGTAACCTGCTCTCAGTCACCACTCACCTCCTCTAAGTTGCTGTATATTTTTATAGCAATCATAAAATAAAATAGTTGAGATGAAAATGTGGTATGATAAAGTGCAACCCACGCAGCAGGTGAGGGAAGCAGCAGAATATGCTTGAAAGGAGGAAAGGTGGTACATCAGAAATTACTTTGTTCATATACTTTCATGATTATTTTATTTGAACTTCTTCTGAGAGTGCCTGTAAGTGCTCAGTGTTTTTCACTCTTCCCTTTAATAGCACCTGAAATATGAGACTCGAACCTACTTTTTCTTCCAAATTAAAAAGAATGGACGTAGGAAATAATGTAGCATGTGACTCTCCATTTTCTCTGGTGTGTCTCTAAACTACATATGTTCATGCTCAAACATGCCTACACACCATTCTGGTACTGAAATATTCTACTCTGTCAATGATTAATGTATTTCCATTTGTGTGCCAGGTTTGTCTGAGCAGTATGTGACAAGGAAGCTGTGATTATGGATAACAGTTTGGGGGGAATCAGTTGATAGGCACTCTCAGAGCAGAGTAGTGATGCAGACTTTAATAAGTACTGGAAAACTCCAGTGTTCTCCCAAGTGCCTACAGACTGTGGGGCACAATTAACAAATTTAAGCACATTTTTGCTTAATGTGCTACTTAGAATCTGGAGGCCATATTTATTTTCAAAAGGATTTTGGGCCCTTTAGGGAATGTCTTTGGGACCTGCAACTCATTTCTCTGAAAAAATCGCTTTCCCTGAAAAAGCAGCTCAGTCAAGGTGTTAGGAGGGAATCTATCACAATCAGTTTAATTATTATTCCAAGGGAATTTGGAGGAGCTGTGGCCTCCATGCAATGCTGCAGCTGTGAGAAACAGCTGAATGTAGGACATTAAGCTGTAAAAAGGGAGTGGAGGGTACCAAAGTCACCTCATCTTTTGCTCTTGGGCAGTAACAGCAAGCACAGCCCCTGGGGCTGCTTGCAGTGACTCTGTAGGCAGCTTTTGGGTTGTGTCTTTGAAGTTTTGCAAACTCTTCTTTGCAGCTGTGGAAACCTTCCAGATTCTTCAATTAGACTCTGTATTTTCCTGTCTCACTGATCCTGGTGGCTCCTTGGAACCTGTGTCTCTTCTGCTGCAAGTATTGCTACCTTCTAGTAAAGACTGGAATATATATATATATATTTTTTTTATTTTATTTTTTTTTATTTTTTTTTTTTACTTTACTAGAATGCCAGTTCTGTGATGTTAGACCCTTCTGGGGACTTTTTTCTGTCATAATTTACATCCTATTCCTTCCTGGACTCTTGTTCTCTTTTTTTTTTTTTTTTAATTTATTTTCATTTTTTTGGGGGGGTGTGTGTGCTGGTCAAAAGATTTTTAACTTGGGCAGCGTCCACTGTAGACACAGGAGCTGTTTTCTGTATCACACCCTCTGAAAGCCTACGGAATGCGAAAAGCAATGTGGCTTTGGAGGCAGACAGAAACAAAGGGGTCATTAAATGCAAAAATAGGAGTTTCTGGCTCCATCTCACCAGAAGACCCAAACCCTGTGACAGTGATGTCGGGGCAGCAGATGGCCAAGTGTGAACAGCATGGGAAGTCATCAGGAATCCCTGGGAAGGGTGTTTCAGGGAGCTGCACGGCAAAGGAGGGGACATTACTGACAGTACAGAGCACAAGGCAATCGTCTGTGCAGCCATAAAATAACCTTCACCTTTCCTGGCTCAGACTGACACTGCAGTAAACAAGCTCAAACTGGGAAAGGCACATGGTAAATGTTGCAGATGAAGTCATAAAAGTCTGGCAGCCAACGCAGTTCATGTCTTTCATAAAATCTGTGAAGAAGCAAATGGGAAGACAGGGACTGGCCAAAGCATCAGTGCAAATCAATCTACTTTTCATCATCTCAGGGTAAAAAAAAGCAGACCTGCAAGAGCTGCTGAGCAGACCTCAAAGATAATGTGCTGCCACATGTCAGTGGAACTTGCAAAGCAAGATGGGGTCCAAAAAGCTCGAGTGACTTGGGGACTGGTAAAGGGGGATAGAATTTTTATTCTTTTTTTGACTTGAGGTTTCAGCAAGCCTAGGTTAGTTCAGTCATCTGCTTTCTGTTTGGGACTGTTATTCACACAATGAAACAGCTTGCTGTGGTTTGTGCTGCTGCCTGGGTCTGTTCTATTTTATCAAAACTTGTGGAGGAAACGCTAGTAGCCATTTTGCATTGATTAAGAGGATATGTTTCCTTGGCTTTGGAGCTTTTAAGGGAATTCTTAAACTGAGTTAGAAATGATTTCTCTTGTCGTGAAACAAATACCAGTTTTACTGGTTAGTTCTTCATTGGAGGCTCTCTGAGCTGGTCTTTCAATGGATTTTTGAGAAAACTTCACAGTGACTGCCTAGACACATGCATCAGATGGTTTTGAAGCTGAATTTACGTGTCCTTCATGCCTGAGTTTGGGCTTCCTCTGTTACTTTCTCTTTCTTCTGGATTTTTACTTGCACACACCTTCCCTGTCCCAGGCTTTGCAGTAGTGCAGTGAGTTTGAATGGCCTGAAAGGTGTCTGTGATTGCCAGGGTAAGGACAGTATGACAGAGGCTGGGAAGAAGAGAGGAGATCCACTTTCTCACAGTGGCAAGACGCTGGTTGATGAAACCACATATTTGTTCAGCTGTGCTCTGATTCTGGATTCAACTTTTTTCCTGAAAATCTAGGGAAAAACTTACTAAGTTTGTCTCTGGAAAGGAAAAAAAATTAGAAGATTGCTGTTTCCTGTGATTTTCTAGTCTGTCATCTGCTCTGTAGGATTCACAATCCACCACAGACTTCTGGAATCCCTGGGCTGCTGATTGTCCAAAGCTTTAGTGCTTCTCTTAGGCAGGAATGGGTGATTCTCACCTTCCAAAGTCTCAGCTCCTGCACAGGGAAATGAAACCTCATCTCTCTGGGTGAACTGAGCCTGCTTCTTAAGTGACCCTGTGGGGGAAGAGCTGCTGAGCAATTTGTTGGGAGGAAAGAGAAAACCTCACAATTAACTTTCAGAGGATCATATTCTTTGGCTCTTGGCCACAAACGTTTTAATAGCAAGTCAAGCTTGGCAGAGCAGCTTTTCTGCTCAGAGCTGAACTGGTAAGTCAAATTCACTAGTCTTTGACAACTTTATTTTGACTTCAGGCTTGGGGACAAATCACAAAGGAACACGAGTAATTGTGCAACAGCTGTCACAGGAGGAGAGGGACAAGGAAAAAAAAAAAAAAAAGAAAACCAAACCAGTGTGTAAGTCATGGCATACTACTTTAGGAAGCATAGAACTTGCAAAAGTGTCCCTGGAGCAGAATTGCTCATATTTCTGAGTTTTCTTTCATAAAAGAAAATCCAGCTAGTTGTTGAACTAGACAGTTACTCCACAGATGTTAGCTTGGCTGCAGCTCTAACACAGTTCTGGATGTAAGGGAACACATCACATGTGCTGTGTACACAATTCAAATGACATGTTTAACTTGTCAGGAAAAAGGATTTTGAGCATAAGGCAAAAGCAGTAAAATGGCTCTTCTGGGACATTTTTGGTGGTAAAGATTCCATTAAAAAAGCAAAATAGGCTTTTGCATCTCTGGGTTTGGAGATGAGAGAGAAATACGACGCTGAGCTTGCAGAGTTGCTTGTTCTCAGGCTGAAGTGTGCAGACATGATTGTGCTTTCAAAACAAGTAGGAAAAGTGAGGCTGTGTTGCCAATGGAGAGACATAAGCGACTTCTGTGAGTTAAAAGAGCATTTGCTGTGGTAGCTGGCAGAGAACTGCAAAAAGAAGAGAACAAGGAGAAGCTGAGCTAGAAATACAAACTGTTAGAAATAGAAGGCTGAAAGATCAGGTTGCATCAGAGCTTACCAGATGTCTCAAATTGAGAGTCGGAAATGAAAAAAGAAACCAAAGATACAAACCCTTCCTTCCTTCTCCTCTCAATCAACTCTTCACTTTTTGAGGATATCATCTTCATTCAGAACCTTTTGCTCTCCTGAATAACAGTTAATTCAGGATGAATTACTGGGCTTGAGAAGAGCTCTGCCTCTTGTTGTTTAGCTGTTAGTTAAGCTGAAAGTTGGGTAATTTAGTTTATTTGGAAGCATGGTTCCAAATAAACTAAACACCGTTCCCAGATTCTAGCAGGCCATCACCACTGAAGGAAGAGAAGCAAAGGGAGAAACCAAGTTTGTGAATGAATAATTGTGATGATGCTGGAAATGGTAGACTTAGTCAAAGGTGGATGTGAAATTACTTTTCCTCTCATCTTTGTGCAGGGAAATTCATTTTTGCCTGCATATAGCAGAGCAGCTTTGAAGCAGCTTTTCACGTGCTACATAAATATGTATGAAAAAATGTTTATGACAGGATTAATCCCTTTTTGCATCTCGGTCTTGCAGGCGGCCTCAAAATGGATTTCAAATGCCAATCAGAATAGGTACACCTCTACTTGAACTTTTTGTCAAATCCCTTCACCAAAGGGAGAGGAAAGAGAGCGTTCAGATCAAACTGCTGGCTCCAATTGCCCTGCTAAATCTGTGCCTTCCTGCCTCTGCCTTCAGCAGTGTGTGCGCTATGGGCAAGGCGCTAGGAAAGTTTTCTGTGAGTTTTTAATTTCTTTCACTTTCTCTAGTCTTTGCAGTAGGTAATACTGACCCAGATCTCTTATTCAGTCAATCCTTTTTCCTGAATTAGTGGAATGTTATAACTCTTCTCCCTGGCTGTGCTTACATTCTTGTTTTCCAAGTTTGTTTGAACTAATTCCCAGAGAGCTTTCGAATGTGCTAACTGTATAGAATACATTACTTTGCCATCTGTTTCGGGAAAGACACTTTTCCCATTACATTCCTATCCTGTAATTATTGAAACTCTGCAGTGAACTCTGCAAACCACAGGTATTTATAACTTTGTAAGCATACTTTCTTTTGTTTCAGCAAGTGTACACAAAGAAAAAAGTGTGTTCAACTTTTGCAAATTTTTTTTGTTAGTACCCTGAGACAGATATTTGCATAATAGTTTAATAATAAATTTAACTCTGTTGTATAAACATCATTACTCTTATGTTGAGGGTCCAAGTAAGACATTTGGTTTGAGATTCAGCTCTTGTCATGGAAAAAAATTGATTTGGGGTTCAGGTTGTGTGTAAAGTTTGTACTAGTCCAAGTCAGCCCATTTCCACTGGAACCCCAGGTAAAGATGCTAAAAGATGTTAAATGCATCTTTCCTTCCCCAGCTGAGCTTCTGAATGGGCTCCACCAAATACCTAATTTTTATATATACCTAGTTATGAGAAATAACTCCAAACAAATGTTTTATTTAACTATTTTAAAATGCTCCCTTTCTGTTCTGTGTTTTAACCTTGACATCTTTTTTAACTTTCATGGATTGCTACAGAGCAAGAGAAAATGGCAGTAAGGAACCACTGGGCATGTAGAGAACTCATGGGTTTTTTTGTTAGCTGCTCTCAGCAGATTTATGTGCAAGTAGTTTTTTAGGGGTTTTTTTTGTGTGTGTGTGTTCCTGGAGAAGAAGGCTTGGAAGTGGATTCTAGATTAAAAAAACAAAAAAAAAAAAGGCAGGGAGAAAACTTACAGGTGAGTGCTGAGCTAAAGATGCCCCCAGGAAGCAGCAGTGTTGTGGGAAGCTGATCTGTTGGATGCTTGTGGGCAGGCAAGCTCCTGTGTTCTTGGGTGCTTTGCTGCAAATCCTCTCTCTGCTGCAGCCTGTGGATTTCTGGGCTGAATCAGACTTCATGTTGTGCAGTGACCCACCTGTGTGATGGCAGAACCTTTCCTAGCAAAATCCGTGGTGCTCCAGTCTAAAAGAAATCGATGACCCCCCTCAGGTTTGAGCACGCGCGCGGTTTCTGTCGCAGACAGGGGTTGTGTACTCTGTCACTGAAGCATATTTGCAACCATGTCTGTAGTGATCAATG
The DNA here is from genome assembly GCA_027886175.1 of Phylloscopus collybita. Taxonomy (NCBI): domain Eukaryota; kingdom Metazoa; phylum Chordata; class Aves; order Passeriformes; family Phylloscopidae; genus Phylloscopus; species Phylloscopus collybita. The sequence goes on along the minus strand of JAJNNQ010000031.1, from coordinate 29,819,857 downwards.
GCAGCAACGATATTTCTGCAAAATCATTATTTTCTGGGATGCCAAGCCTTGCTTTTCCACAGTTTACAGGAGGCATATGGGTTGGAGTTGAAGCAGAGAAGCAAGAACCAAGGTGTGTTTTCTCTCCTCAGAGTTGTTCTTCTCCCATTTCCGGCAGCCACGGCCACGTAAGGCCTTGGGTTTTCTGAAGGTATTGGTTCAAGTTGAAAATGTGACCCTAAAACTAAAATATGAAATATGTAAAACCTGACTTTGGGTAACAAGGCATGCCTGAACCAGATCAGCTCCTCCAGAAATTTCTGAAAGCACAAACAATACTGCAAAAACAACCGAATCAAAATCCTTTGTTAGGTAGCAGCCCCTCTCAGTGTACAATGAACACTTTCCTAGTGGAAAAATTGCTTGTTTTCAACTGTTGTGGAGCTGTTTTGGCAATATTTTCTGCAAGGTGTAAGGTGTTTATAGCACACCTGCTGACATGAATCCAATAATGGATTCATAGGCACAATCTAGCCTTGTTATTTTTAAGTGAGAGTGGTTAATAAGCATGAAGCAATACAGGAAATTTGCCTAGTAAAACAAACTGTGAATATTTTAATCCATTTACCCTAATGCTTAATTTTAAAAAAGAATAGCCTAGTGTGTTGATTAGAGCTTTTCACAAAGAAAAAAATAGTTCTAAAGAAGGATTTTTTTAATTATTATTGTGCATTTACATGGATGTAAAGTGTGGAGTTTCCTTGGAGAACCCTGTCCCATTCTGGGGGGGCTTTCTTTTCTCCTTAGATCTAAAATAATGGTTTAATGGTTCAATGTGGGTACAAAATGAGTCATTATTTATTGACCAGAGGTGTTGGGTCTGAAACCTATGTTCAACCAGAGGAAATTCTAGGTGGGAAGAGACTGCTGGAGACTTCTGCAGGCTTCTCTTGAAAAAAGAGCCCTGGGTGAAATTGTCTAGGGTGCTGTCAAGCCATGCCCAGAACACTTCCATCAAGGGATATAAAAAATCAAAAGCTAAGCATAAGGAAGAGGTCAGGATATTCTGACAAATTATGTTCCTGGAAAATATTTTTGATTTCTGTATCCTTCAGAAGTGTTTTCAAGTATATCTTTCACGTGGTCTGTAGAGAGCAAGTTAAAACATTTTAATGTTTTGGTTTTGAGTGTTATATTTTGAAAATAACAGAAACTAGTTGGCTTGCACTTTTATTGAAGACAGTGGATCTTGGCTGGAGGACAGTTTCTTCAATACCAAGATGATTCACTCTTTCAAAAAGTGCTGAAAGTTGCCTTCAAAGCAGCAGTTACTAGAAAGGATGTGGTGGGAAAATCTGGAGTTTGAGTAACTCTGAAAGAAGAGAAGAGCTTAATAAGAAAAATTCAGTTTAGGCTTTTTTTTTCCAAACAAATTTTGTAATTATCAAGAAATCCACTTGCCTTCTTCCCCTGTTTGCCGTGGTTAACAGAAAACTAATTTTTTTATGCATCTTTTGAAACAGATGTTATTTTTCACTGTTTTCATGTTTTACAGTTTTCTGTCTGAAATATATATAACTTATAGTTTGTTTAGAAATTTCCCCTTTGATATAGATTGTCACAGAAAAAGAGAATCCTTTCCCCTGATCATGAGAAAAATAATCTTAGGGGTTTAATGTTGAATTTATCTTAAAATGCTTGGGGATTTTTTTCCACTGAGTATGTATCAGGGGAAACTTATGAGCAATTTTTAGGTCAGTTCGTTTCTACAAATTGAAGACTTGAGCATCTACTTAACACTGTTTTGATAAGAAGTAACAATACTCCTACATATTTGGAATATTAACAACTTTGTGATGGGAGCGAGGTAAAAAGGCATTTCCTGTAAAAATTTTACTCTGACAGAAGAGCCCGTTCCACCTGATTGTTTAAATCCTCAACAAATGATAGAAATCAGTCGAAACAAATAGTGGTTTTGGTTCAGTATTTTGTGTCTTGATCAACACTTTCACAGTTTTGCACAGAGTTTGAGCCACCAATCAGCTTTTCCCCGAGTGAAAGTAGTACAAATTCCCTCCAGGAGTTGTATCCCTTGTAAAGACTACCCCCTCAGCGTTGTTTTGGGTGGTTGTTGTTGTTTTTGGTGGGGTTTTGTGTGGTTTGTTGTTTGTTTGTTTTTATTGGTTTTTTTGTTGTTTTAGCTTTTCTCTTGAAAATTAAAGGTAAAAATTATATTTACTGAGGAGGGTTGTGTTTGTTTGTTTGTTTTTTAATCCATTGGGTTGACTCAGATCACTGAAAGGACTTTTCTGTGTAATGCCTCTTTCTGGGAGGCAGCTTTCAGCATGATGTCAGGCTGATGTGCACTGCAAATTTCATCTGGTACTGACACATTAAAAGTCAAAGAGAAGTAATTAAAAACATTCTACAATGAAGGGCAGCAGAAGATTTTCGTAAGCTGATTTTATTTTGACCAACGGTGAAATGTAAGAGATGTGTTTTCATTTCCTCTCATGGAGTTCCCCATCCTTTTGAAATGAATTTCACTGATACTGTGTCAGTTGTAGGAAAAAATAAAAAAAAAAGAAATCCTCTACGTGTATTTCCAGTTTATTGATCAAGTCATTTTATCTGATCTCTTCTCAAGAATGTAGAAGACAATGGATTGAGGAGGTGTATAAACAGCACGAATAAGAGTCATCTACTCTGGTCCCAACTTCATTAAAGATTCTGAACTAGTATCAGCATCTCTTGCTGTGTGCATTACCAGGGCACCCCCTAGCTTCCAGAGCTCCTCAGCAGGAAGGAAACAAATCTGTCTTCATCAATTTCAAAGCAAAACAATGCTCTTTTTTTTTAAGCTGTAGCAGTACTGGATGATTTGCAGTTGGCTTTAAAAATAAAACCAGCTTGTAGAACTTTTATTGCACAATTTGTGTTTTAATAGGTGCTTTAATAGGATTTTTAATATGAAAGGAAATTACCCAAATATTGCAGTAAATGTAACTGAGTAGTGCCATTCTTTTATTTTTGTTTTTGTTTTCCCAAGCTGATTAAGAGAGAGCTGGATCACCATGTTGAATGAGGGGAAATGTCTTCATAAGGAGGGTGGATTTTGTAACTTCTCACAGAGGAGTCCTTGGGAGCACCCACACTGGATTCTTTCTGAGTGGCAAAAAGCTGAGGGGTGGACTCTGGGAGCCCACCCAGTGCACTTCTACTGCTTGGGCTGGGGTGTAATTCTTCCTGCCCTCCTGTGTGCCCTGGAATGTGTGCAATGTGGCTGCTGGGTTCTCAGCAGCACCTGTCCTACATGCTGGTTCCCATCCTGGTGTGTCACCCTGCTTCCTGAAGTAGAATCATGGAATCACAAAATGGTTTCAGTTGGAAGGGACCGGTTTGGGTTTCACTTGAGACCAGAGGTTTGGAATGAACTGAGCAGGAGCTGAGTGAGACAGAGCCCTTTGCTGGGGAGTTTATAAAGCAGCAGCATCTCACTGCTCTTACTGGTTCTTATCACATTCCACAAAGGCTGTAGGAGCAAAACTCTGCTGTAGTCTTCAGTGCCTGTCCACATCCTCAGACAGACTATTGAAAACCTCTGCTTCTTCTTCACACTATTGTCTCTTGGCATTATGAGTTTAGTGCAGATTTTCCTCCTCCTATCTGTTCTTATGCTGCAGATCACACAACTTGTTTTATAAGTGGTTTTTCATCAATCACAGAAGTGCAGACCCATTGTCTTGTTTGCAGCCTCTCCCCTCAAAGCTTGTGATTTAATCCATGCGTTCCCTAAGGTGGCTGTGCAGGGTTTTCCTAGGTTGGCTTTAATTCCCCAGTTTGAAGGGAGGATAAGCAGCACTAGAGAAGAGGTTTCCAAATGAACCCATAACATCCTGGAGGGAAATCATCTGGCTGCACACTTACACATCAGTACTGGCAGCAGGCTTAAAAACCCCTCGTGAATCCGTGGCATTATTTGCTAATTGTGTTTGCCATATATAATCCAGTATTTTATACTATTAATGTCATTTTGCAGATCACTTGAGCAAGCTAAACAGGCCTGCAGGTATAAAACATGAGTTCATGAAGGTATCTCTGTTAGTGTAGTATCTTTGCACCCTCCATGTAATATTAGTCATGGTACCAAAGCTTGCACTGGGTTTCCTAGAAATTGCTGCAGGGGGAGAGTCAGGAGGATCACCTAATCCATCCTTGATCTTTGGGTGATGGGAATTAAGTGTTTCCTGGTGCTTCTGATAGAAATGGACTTTGGAGAAAATTGAAGTGAGCTCCACAAGTCTCTACAAATAAGTGAAGTGTGTTGTTTCAATTTCCTCCCATGTTGGCACATTCCTGATGATTTAAGTGGATCTCTTTTGTTGAAATTGAGCTAATTAATGCATTCTTCAAGTGGAAATTGAAAATTGACTGTTGTCCTCTTAGCACCCTTTTCTTTTTTTTTTTCGTCTTGCAAGGCCACATGATGTTCTCCTTCTCTTACAGAAAACTGCATTCCTCCAGCTGTTCTTGAAATAGTGTTTTCCAGCTCTTTCTCACCTTCTCTGAACTCACCAAGAAAGCTGTTTAAAAACTTATGCCAAAAATGGGCTCAACTATCTGTGTCTCTTAGCAGGCAATCTTTCCCCACAGTTGGTTACTGAATTTATGATCAATGACAACAATCCTCTCGGTCAGAACTACTATTTTCTATTTAATATTAGTGTGTAGACCTTTTATTTTCTAAACATGTCTTCATCTATCTTACCTCTTTTGGTTTTGAACCCTTTTCTTCAATTTGTCAAAATCAGTTTCAAGTCAGAGCTCATCCTTGAAAATTCTTGCAGCCACTCCCAGTTTTGATCCTTCTAATTGCTATAGTTGCTTGATTTTATTATGTTAGCCAATAAAGAAATTGTTGAAGGTAGTTGGGCCTGAGGCTGAACCCTTTTCAAGACCAAATTTAACTCTTACAAGTTGACAGCAAACTACCTACTGATGACACTTTTAAAGTACAATTTTCCAAGAGCTGTGCCCTGTTTTGTGAGCTTGCTTAGGGAACTGTCACCTGAGGCAGAGCCAGAAAACCCTCTTGAATTCAGGACACATCACAACTGCTGCTGTCCCAGGTCTGCCAGGTCACTTACCCTGCCAAGGAAACTAAAATAGCTCAACGTGGCCTGTTTTCAGCAATTTTATTGCTGCTTTATTACCCTGCTATTTGCCAGGTGCTTATAAAACAGTTTAGCAAATAGTCTTTTTCAGGGATTTCTGGGCGTCTGTGGCTTTACAGCTGTGCTGATGGTGCTGAGCAACAAATCAGTGCCTGGGGTTGAGAGCAGCTCAGGGGAGCCCTGTGGCTGCCTGGGGGTGTGTGTAGCAGGTCTGACCCTGGCTCTCAGTTTATTTGAATTATATGTGAATTTGTATGTGTACTGTTCCTCAGAGCTTTGAAATCGCCTCCTGTGCAGTGGGAGCTGCCTTTTCCTTTTGTTGAACCTAGCTTTGATTCCACAACAACTATGCATTTTAGTATTTTGAGTTTGAGGCATATCTTTAAAAGGACTCTGGTTCTAACTTTGCTACCAACTGAAAAAGTTCTGGAATCTGCCTTCTGTAATGTTGGCAGCATGGATGGCTTTCCTTGGTCTTAAATTTTTGAATGCTCAGCTTCTGCTAAGAAGAAAATCCTGAACAGAATTTTTTTTGTTACTCATCTTGAGAATAAAACTGGGTTTCTCCCCAATGTGAACATCTAAATATCTCTGAAAATAACTTTTGTAAGTAATTCAGCAATGAAAAATATCCTTGTAATTGTATTTCTCAGTGTGAACAAGATCATCTTATTTGGAATATATTGTTGGAAACATTCAAACCTTTTCTGCTCTGCCTGGAGTATATTAGAAATGGGAATTGTTGAAATGTGAATTAAATTCCAGATAAGAAAATTTCCTGGTATGCAAAGGAAATTCCATTTTGGCTCTTAACCTACCTGTTACATCCCAGTTAAACAGCAAATACTGTTTATGTTTCATTTCTCTTGTCAAGGATTTTTATCTTTATTATTTTTATAAATACAACATCCATCTTGTATTACTTTACCATCTTTTTTTTTTTTTTTTTTTTCTTCTTGAGCTCACATGAAATTGTAATTGAGGTTTTTTAATGTGAAACTAAATACGTGAGCCAGGAAACACTCTAGATAGTAGCAAAACCAATTAGTTTTCCTAATTAGCAAAATATTTTCATTTTTTTTTCTTTTTATGGATGTGTGTATATAGAATCAAAGTGAAAATCTTGATATGATGAAGAGACATGCCAGTGTCTTTTCTGGAATGATGCCTTAGTAGACTAAAAGACTGGGCAACCATGGACCATGTAAAATAGTTCTCTTCTCAGTGCTGCCACCAGTTTTGTCTGCCTGTGCCAGAGTCCAAGCTTTAGCATTCCAAGTTTAATGTGCATCTCTCTTTATAACGTGGAAGGTGATTGAGAAGCTGCTCTTTCTTAGTCCCCTTTGTCCATGTGTCACTGCATGCAAGCAGTATCATATTGTCACCCTGAGAGGAGCAGATGGGCTGGTTCCTTCTGGACAGCAATCATTCACTCTGGTTTTTGCTTTCCCCTATGAAATTTGTATTGAAAATGTTGTCCTGGAGTCATCAACCTGGAGCCAGATGGACCTACCATTTGAACTGCACAACTTTACACCAAAGTAAATTCTGGCAAATATTACAGGAGTGTGTTATTTTTAGAAGTATCAAATTGGGTATTTCAAAGTGGCAACAATGATGGTATCAAACTGTATTTCACACTTACATGTTTATTGCAGCTTCCATTACAAATGCATTTTTAATGAAAAATCAATACCATCTAGAGCAGAAACAGATGCAGGCTCACTCTTTAAAGCCCTGCTGCGATGGCAGGTACTTGTACACTTGAGAAAATCAGGGGAAGGAGGAGCAGGGTCATTGCTTAGTGCAGGATTGGGTTTGTCTCCTTGGAAGAAAGGTGAGCTCCCATCTGAGGGGGCTGGATCCTGGCCAAAGGCAGGGCCATGAACTGTGGGGCTGGTTTCCACTTTAGGTGCTCTAAGCCACACTGAAACACCAGTGCCGGAGACATTTCTTCATTTCTGTTACCTTTTCAAATTACCTGACTGACTTTTAGCCTCTGAAACAGACAATGGTTTATCCTTCCAATGTGGCACACAAGAAGATAACATTTTATTTTCCCTGAATTAAGTTTTTCTTTAAGGTTTCCTCTTATGGGACAGATGACTTTGAGTAATCCTGAGCCCTGACTTTTTCTGGCATCAGTGAACCCCAGGAAAACAACTTGGTGGACCAAACTTGTGGGTTCCTTTGATCAATGAGAACTTTGAAAATCCTGTTTTTGTTCCTGTTGCAACTCCAACCATCTGGAGTTGTCAGCAGTTTGTCACATGTCAGATGCTTTGGGGAATGGTCAGTGCAGCTTTCACCTGCGGCAGAAAGTTCTGCTCAGCCTCTTGGCCTTATGGAAGGTGTTCCCTTGTGCTCCTGTGTGTGTGCATAAATAACTGTGTATCAGTTCAACTTTTAGTGTAGCTTTCTTGGAAATCTTCCAGTGGAAATCTTTTATTTGGGAAATAAAAGTTGTCTAAGGCTAGGTTTTAAAAAAAGTCATTTTTAGCTAAAAATGTATGAGAGAGAGAAGTTTTAGATGAAAACTGTCGTCTGGAATGCAGGAGACTCAAAATCAAGTTTCTGCTATGCAGGTTTTCCCCCTTGCCCTCCTGCGAGAGTCTTGGAAGTATTATTTGCTTGTGTAGAAGTATGTCTACCACATTTTTAGTTAGCACTTTATTTTCAAGTTTCTTCCCTGTTCTGAAAAGGAGAATAGTATTTAGATTGCTTTTCCAGTTTTTGGTTGAATGTTTGTGGTATACAGGTTTAGATAAAAGTAAATGTCTCTAAAATTTCGTGGAACACTTCTTATTCTTTTAATTTTTGTAACTCTATTTCATTTTGCAAAGGGTGGTTGAAGAAAAAAAATATTTTCCTAAGTTTTTGTTTTTCTCTGAAATCAGAGTATTGTCAAAGGCCTTACTGTTTTTGTGCAGGTGCACATGTATACAAGTCTTCTTTTCCTGCTTGTGAATCAGCTTTCTCTAGCAGTGTTTTGGGGAACGTGGAGCCTGTGCCCTCATAGCTCGCTTTCTAATGCAGCCTGAGCTGGAGCTCAGTAGGAACACAAACAATTGCTTCTACCAAGCTGGAGCCAAAGAATGCTGGAAAATGTGTCCAGCCAGAAAAGCCCCCATGCTGTAGCACAAAAGACCTAGTTTTTCTCTATTCTTTGATAGTTTGGGCTGAATGATGGTCTTTAATTTTTTTTTTTCCTCAATTTTTTGAATAGTTGGTTTATTCCGCAGAACATTTTATCATTGTCAGAAATAGTTGATATGGAGTTGAAACCCATCATTTTGATATGAAGCTTTGTATTTCTCTTGTGAATGATTAGCTTGATTAAACATATTCAAACTCACTTTATTTCCCATTTATCATAATTATGCAGAACATATTTTTAATTAGGAAGAGAACTCCTTTCTTGCTTAGGTTGAGACAACCCTATGAAATCATGTACAGAGGTGGGAGCTCTGGTTTTTATTCTGTTAGAATGCTGTTGCAGTAAGTTTCAAATACTTCTCCCCAGCTGGCAATTCCCTTTCACAGATAAGGTTGTAAATGTCTCAGTTCTGTTTGTTTTCAGAATGAAAAACCACTCTGTGTTAGCCCTTTACAGGCATTTTAAACATGCATTTGAAAGGCATCCAAAATGTAAGAGTTTGATTTGGAATTAAATAATTCTTGAAAGAAGTGAGACATTCACAGGATCAGTCAATTGTGTTGCGTTTCAAATGTGCATTCCCTTTTTGCTTCCAGATCACTTTTGGCCAAAATATTTTCTTTTGAGCAGATCCAAGCTCTTAGAGCTTTGCTAGGATTTAAGTCTCATTTGAATTTATCTCACTTTTCCAACCAGTAGCCCTTTTTTTTCGTACTGGATAATTCACCTATTTATTGGTTGACAATATCTTATACTTTCTTACCCTGACAAACCAGGCAGTTATGTGAGGGAGGAAATTTGTGTTAATCCCGAGAAGTCATTGTGATTTTGTATTTTGGAGTTGGCTGACAGAAAAAAAAAAGCTTTCCTGATGTCAGGTGAAGTTCTCGATGCTTAGGCTTCAGAGAGAATGTTGAATTTGCAGTGCTGGTGGTGTTTTACTCTCTTCTCTCTTCCTGGCCTTGCCAAGGTGCAATACCCTGCACCTTAACCCTGCTGAGATCATTGGGAATTATCTGACTGCTCACATGGGAGCTGTGCTGGTTTGGGATGTTGCCCTGAAGATTTTCCATTTTTAATTGGACTCCTCCAGTCCAGTACAAAAGTAAACTTTGTGAAGAGGTGCAGCTGAGCAGGCTGAGGGGAGTTTTCTTTGCCTTGTGATCAATGAAAATTTCAAAATAGCACGTTCTGGTGAGAACTAGCAGAAAAGACACGTACATCCTCTTTTCACATTATGCGAAGAAATGCAGGAAACAAAAAACATGCAGTAGGCAGGGTAGGAAAATACATGTGGAGACAAACCAGTGAGGTCAACTTCAACCTGAGCACAGGACTAAACTGCTTTTAGTCTGCTGGGACCATCTAGAGGACTCTGATATTGCAATTTAACTGTTAAAAATGCTGAGTAACTTTTTGGAATGCATAAAGTAACCACATGAGCTCTATACTATGTTCACACTCTCCTGACTCATCCACCCAAAGGACTGTGCAGTGCACAAAGCTGCAGCTTTGGAGTCCTTGTTAGTGTAATGTGTGTTGACTTTTAAGGAGGGGAAGATGGGTCAGCAAGCAGAAAGCCTCTGGAAAGGCTTTTTTTCCTTCTCTCAAAAATGAGTCTAGTATATCAAGGACAAACACTGGTGTACAGAAATATCTCCAAGTACCAAATCTTGCTTGATGGTTTGTTATAACTGATCTCTAAAGACAGAAAACAAATACAGAAATACAGTTGTATTTATTCTAGTAGCTGTCCTGTACTTTCAGAAGGGTGTGCTGAGAGAAGGGTGGTTCATAGCTGCAGATTCTGCAGTCAAGGGAAGGACTAAAAGGGGAAGAGAGTTGCTAACCACTCTGGCATTCCCCTGAAGCCTGCTTTGGTCAGTTAAATTGAATTAATATGGCCTATTTGTGTAGTTGTGTGGGTCAGAGTGCTCATATCCATTAGAGTTTTGAATAAAACCTTTGGTGTGACCAGCAACCTTTCTTCCTACTAGGTGGAAAAAGAAGCATGTTCTCCAGCACAGAAACCCTGTTCCTACAGGCTTTGTGGGGCTGTCTGAAGGATAAACGAGTTGCAATAAATGAGTGAGCACAGATAGGGGAAGCAGTACAGTCATATTACAGTGGCATGCTGCCCAGTTTAACATCTTCTTTCTCAGCAGAGCTGAGGAATAACATTGTGGGACGCTAGATGAAAATAACTATGCAGCACAGTTCAGAACTCTCCATGCTGAACCTTTGTGGACCTTTACTGCAGCCTGTTCAAATATTTCCAGTATCTTGGAGGAGTTCTGGCATCAGCAAGCCCCATCTGGGGTTGAGCTGTAATGAGTCAGTCCCTAAATGAGGTTCATCATTGGAAGATGAAAATAGGACAAAAAAAAAAAAAAAATCCCCAAACAATTTCAAAGTGGACAAATCTGGTTTGGACTTTTACTTAATCCAATTATGCTATTATGCCTTTGTCAAATATTTCATGATGATTAAGATGTGGATAACTTTTTAACTTGAGAGATGGTCCTTTATTGTAGGGTAATTTGAAAGCTGTACATATATCACAGGTTTGAACTACGTTCTCAGCTGTCACTGCTGAGCAGTCCAAATGCTTTATTACAACCATGTTATATAATTAGGTGAATAATTACATTACTCTGAGTGCCATCATGGGCTGAGAAATGAAACAAACAACTGTAAAATCACCTGTAATTATATAGTACCAGCATGATTGAATCTAATGCATTCTGTAAATGTAGAGTGCTAGCCTTTGTGAAAGGGCTGAGTTATTAATTCAAAACTGCCTGTATTATCTAAAAGGAACATGTCTGGAGCTCTCCTAGCAACTATACAATAGAAAGTTTAGGTGTCATATATTAACTGTGTTTGCTTTAAAAGTGATCCAATGACAATTTTTAACTAAGAGATACTCAATAGCTGAAATTCACCTTAACTGCTAAGATAATTGCTATATGCTCACTATGGCATTAAAACACTGAGTGTATTTCATAAATGAATAGTTCTGTTGCAGTTTCTTATTGATATGTTTCTGCTTAATGGCGGTGTGGTGTGAGTACTGTAATTATCATTATCTATTCATTTTCCATTATTTCCTTGGGATTTTTTTTTTCATTTGCTAATGTTCTATAATATAATATAATGCTTGTTGAATTAATGTTTTCCAGTTTTATGTTTCCCCTACTGAATACATACATATAGTGTGCTACAAAAAGACTTACAGTTAACGGAAAATATAACAAAATTTAGTTGTTCCTTTTGAGGGATCTGAAATGATGTTTCCCTGAAACAAGTACCTATTACTCTAAGATGAATTAATGAAAAGAAATGTGCTCAACTTAAAGATAAAGTGCAGATCATTTTAAGTGTGACTGAAGGGAAAACAAGCATCATCTCTGTAAAATGAAGTCCTCTCTCTTTCAGTGCCATTAATATCGTGTATTCCTGCAATATCTGGGAAGGTGGGCTTGTGCCAGGCAGTGCCCTCTGCAGCTCCGAAATTCAGCTTGACAAGATGGTGCTCCACTGCAGGGGAGAGGCAGTTTTATTGGTTTTAACTGGTTATAAAAGCTATGTGTAGTTCCAAAGAATGTAAAGGAAGTCTTACAGGAAAAAAAAAAAAAAACACCCAGAATGTGTAATGGCATTGTCACTAAATAATAAAAAATAGGGGGGGAGCCTTTGTTTAGTATTTTCAGCAGAGTGAGGTAGCACCTATTTGTAACAAATTTTTCACGTAAAAAATGGCACACACCTTATAGAGCTGCTGGAAGGAGATTTCTTCTGGAATGTCTTTAAATGCAACGATATAAAACTGCAGTCACAAAAGCAGAAGTCCCAAATAAGCACCCAAAAATAGTATTTAAATTGAATAGTGCTGATTTTACAGATTAAAATAGCAGCAGAAGTTCTGGAAGTTACACACAAGTCCCCAGTTCTACTCTTGTGAGGAACTGGCATTAGAAGGTCTGAAAGAGGGTCCAGACAGAAAGAAAGCACAAATCTAACTAGTGTTCTCAGAGCTTTCAGAAAGTCATGACTTTTCTAGGAGTGATGAAGTTTTAGCAGTTCTGTCTCCTAAGTATTTGTTAAATTTTTATTATTTTCAAGTATTAGGGGAAAGAGTCCCACTATTTCTTTAGCTATGGTAGCACCAAATGCAGAACAGCTCTTTGTATTCATGTTTGAACGGGGGATAGGTGTTGATTTCTGCCCGTCAGTGCAACCTCTTGGATTGTATTTATTTTTGTTATCTTTTTTGTTACTCCTGCAGTTTTATCACAGAGGCTTGGCGATGAATGTGACTGCAGTGGATGTCAGATGTGCAGGCAGACATTCCTTACCAAATTACACGGCCTCTGTGGCAGAGCTAATGCAAAGGAGTGTTAAAGAAAGGCTCTTTGTCTGCTGCCTTTGGGATGCTAACGGTGAATCCAGGTCTCCAGAAAGGGAAGAACAGTTGCTGTGTTACAGAAAGGGTGGCAGAACTTCTGAGCTTGTCTAACCCCCTGAATCCCTCTGAGCATTCTCAGATGCTGTAGTCAAAGAAGGAAGTTATTGCACAAGAGGTTTAAAAAAGCTGCTTCATCCTGGGCAGTCTTGTCAGAGCTGTCAGGAGAGTTTGACATAATTCTCTATCCAGTGTCTTTGCAGCTGTATCTGCTCAGAATGTCAGCTGAAGTGGCATTTTTAATTGATTTCTCAGAACTTTTTTTTTTTTGCCTGGTGTTTTGTGTTTGGGCTGAATCCTGGGGTGTTTTAGGCAGTATCTGATAACATCTTTGAGAGGAGACACGTTTATCAGCCTCTCAGAAGATGAATGAGGTGCAGGGAAGAGGTAAGGCACTAAAGCACTACTGCTGTGTGGATGAATGATTTTGCAGGTTTGCTGGCAACTTCAAAATAAAAATAACTGTGTTCAACATAAGCATTATTCTAGGATTGAACAAAGCATTTCTTCAGTTATATAAGGTGCTGGTATGAACACATGTGAAAAACATATCCACCTTTCACACTTCACAATCCTGTGAAGGCAGTGCCCAAACACCTGGGAAGCTATTTCAGAAAGTGAATGTCAAAAATGCAAAATCCATGAGTATTTAAAATCTGAAAAGACAGGACTGGAGGGTTGTCCCTAAGGGTAGGATGAGGAGGCTTCCTTCTAAGCTTTCTCAGAGAACAATGAGCCACCCACTTTTAAAATTGGTGAAACAGATGACTTTACTGATGGTTGTATCAGCATGTCTACTTGGCAGCAGTACCTTCCTACTACTGTTGTGACCTCAGTGCAGTCCTAGTCAAAATCTTCTCCCTAAATCACTTGCTGAAGTCATTCTAATAGTGTTTTCCCTATGTGTTTATAACATTACAAAAGGTGCAATAAGGCATGGCTTATTCCCTTACAGTGTCAGACACACTTGTTTCTAGACTGGTGTTTTAAGAAGGAAAAGCCAAAACAATAAATAAATAGGATGTAACCAATGTTTTCATTTAGGTTTCATTTCATAAGTATACTTAAGTACTATTACTGCCATTCATTTTTATCTCAGCATTCCAGGGAAGTCCTGTAGAACAGTATCATATTCACCAAATCTTACAGCTTCCCTTGCTACAATAACTTGTGCAGCACTATCAAATTTAATGAATATGTTTACGTTCTTCCCTCATTAGTGGATTGGCAACTAAATTGCTTTTAAAATACACTACTTTTGTTCCCAACTTTTATGCCTTCCTGAAGTTTAGAAATAAAACTAAAGCCAGTAGATGCCTTTACACAATTCCAAGTGGTTTTGTCCTCGGGACTTTGCAGTGTTGCAGAGTTCTTTCATGGAAGAGTCCCTGAATTAAAATTGATACTTCTAAGTCTATTTGAATGAAAGAATCATTAAGATTTTATCTATGTGATGATTCAGGAAAGCTTAAAACAAATCAAACCAAATTAGCATCCTATGTAGGCTTCTCATTTAGAAATAAAGTGACCTTAGCTCACTCTGCTGCTTTTCCTCTGGCTTATCCTGCAGTGCTGTGCTCTCTGTTCCTCTGAGGAAGACACTCCAAGATGAAGTTATTTATTTCTCATGACATTTCTAGCACTTTGGATAGTTAGCTAATGTACTATAATTTTAGCTTATGCTCTTTCAATTAGAAAGACAAATTTCTTGTATTGCTCATTTACTGGCTGTTTTCATGCTGCATTCATTATCTGTCCTGTTCCACAGGAACAGGCTTTTAAATTGGGAGTGGGTCAAGAGAGCACGCTCAAAATGGCTTCTGACAAGCAGCTGACATTTTTCTGCACCTAAGATGTTCTAATCTTCATGCTAATAAGGAGATTTATTCTCGTAGAGTTTAATAATTGTTGATGGCTTTAGAAATAAAAGAGAGGTACTTAAGTCACGAACAGCGTGTGCTGCTGCAGGATGTGGGCTCAGTGGAGTGGCACACAGCTCTTGTAAAACTGGAGCCCAGGCATATCTGTAATGGAAAATGTTAATAAAAGAGGAAAATTCCGATGATACTTTTTATAACTGTCTTTGAATTAAGGGGTTTTTTTATTCTTTAGGGAAGCATATTAAACAATGGGAACAGTAAGTAATTTCTTGATGATTCTGGAAATTAGTTCAAACAGGCATTTTTTAATATTAAAACTTTACATGTGAAATGGTATTTTAGGAGAGTTTGGGAGGAAGAATGCAAGCAGTAATAATATTAGATTACATCATTAGGTTGCCACAATTGTATTTTCAGCGTTAAAGTCTGATCTAATAATTGTGATGGATATTGGTGTGGTTCCTCAGTAATGAGATGATTTAGTGAAGCCTATTTATGTACAAAGGTTTAGAGTTTTGCTCTTTTTTGGTTTTGCTAAAGGTGACAGATGAAGGGAAAAATAAGCCTCTTGTTTAGAATGCACTATCTTGAAGTGGTCTTTTTGGTGGAGCATGAATGTGGAAAAAGAATTGGAGCTGAAAACCTGTATTGTTGTTAAATTAAATTTATATCTTAATTTTAGACCTAATTTTATGTCTTGCAAGGATAATATTTTTGGGTCTTTAAGCCAGATTTGACCAGCCATCAGCTGGCATCTGAAACCATGCAGCTGAAACCAATGGTGCCTTCTGCCTTCTCCTGGTGATGCACTGCTCCAAGTTCCTTTATGCATTGACAGTGAAATCTAGAGTACTTACAAACCAAATTGATGTTCTACTGCACTAAACTTACATCAAACACTAGTGTGCTTCCAAATAAATATTTCAATCTAGGCTTGAATGTAAACTTTTGTGTGTGGGTGACATATGATCATATACTTTTTAATTTTCAGTGAAAATATTATTGTCAAGAGCTATGCAGTTATTCACCTATGACTTTTTGAATGAATGATTTATGTTCTATCTCCACACAATTTAGAGGTAATTTATATGGAGAAGCCATGACAGATGCCCTCTGTGTATATTACACCAAATTGGTATCTATCAAGATTGAATGCTTGGCACACAATCTTGCAGATTGCCTGCAGTCTGCAAGTGAGGGAGCCATAAAAGGGAACAAGAAAGCAGAAAAAGCACTCAGATCTGCATAAGTATGCAAATATGGCTGGTGGAGGGACTCAAAATCACAGAGATACTTTGGGGAAGACCTGGGCACGTTTATCAGCTCTACAGATATCAAAATTATAGAAGATGGGTACAAGAGAGAATTGATTTGGGATAGTAGGACTGCTTATGAAAGTTTTACCTGTATGCTATACGTTAGAAAAGGGGTTTTTTTGGTCCAGAAAAGATGTAGCTGGTAGATAAGCCAATAGCATAGCAACTGTATGTCAGGCTCAGCTAGCATTCCTTTGAATGTTTGCTCCTAAATAAAGAACAAACATTTGTAGAGAAATGATATTTCTTTCTCAGTAGAAATAGGCCGGGTTAAATGGCAATAAATCAGCAAGGTGCCTTTTATAGTCTTGTTTTTGTATAGGTCTAAACTATAAAAATACTCATCTTTTTTTTAAGCTTTTGCCTTTGGAGATGCAGTTTCAATGCCCATACTCCGTGCATGCTACTGGAGTTTGGACTGTGAGTCCCTTTCCCTTGATCCAAGGGAAGAAATCTTGGAAATTGGTAAGTGGAACGTAATATTTGGCAATACTGGAACGTGAGGTGTTCCAGCGGTGTTTGTGGGCCAGGTTCTTGTGGGACTCTGCAAGTCCACTGATGTCAGCTGAGATATATTCCTCTTTCAGTTATTTTAAAAGGAAAAAGTTTCCATCCTACTGCTTGGAAAATCAGTACAGCTCATCTGCCAGCTCGTACACCACTAAGGCTGTGTACCAAATGGTGAATTCTGTAGTTTGAATTCTGTAGTTTGCCATGACTTCACTGAAATGAAAAGGTGATGTGAATGTGTGAACTTCTAAAATTGGTTTTCATTACACTTTTGGCACCCTGAGTTAGGCTCACATGGATAACCATATAGTAGACTTGCATTTTTAAGGTGCTCCACTTAGGAATAGATTAAAAAAAAAAAAAAAAAAAAAAGTAAATGCTCTGAAGACCACAATGGAAAAGATTGGATAAAGTTGAAACATTTTTATTAAAAAAATCTGGGAGGGATATGAGTTATGAGGCTTCTGTGAGGAGCACACAGAAGCAGCTCACCTACAGGACAAACTGGCAAAAAGAGTTCCCAGAGTTGTTCTTTGTTAAAGAATTGCATGCAAAACTACCTAGAACCAGAATGGAGCTAGAGCTTGAGATATATATTTTGTTGTCATGGCCCTTCCCTGGGAGCTGTGCCTGAATTGATGCACTGGGGATAGATGTGTTAGCTGAAGTGACATCAACATCTGAAACAAACAAAAACCCCTTGTTATCCTAAAACATTAGAGTGGTGTAGGTGCAATTTCCTGATTAATACATCTCAGTAGTGAGCAGTGGCTGGGGGAAAGGAGAAGCAGCCTGTAACATCTGAGATAATAAAAGCAGTTTCTTCTATGCCTCCATCTATCAGAGAATGGAGATATAGAGCATTTTTGGCACTATTTAGAACTCATTTCTCTTTTCTTTTACAGCACTGTAATTAGATTAAATGAAGTAATTCCTTATCTGCTCCCATGTAAGCAGGAGGCAGGTTTCTAGGGCTGGCATGGCACAGTTTTTAATTTAACAGCACTAATTCACCAGCGGGTAGTGTTATTAATTTCAAGTAATTCTGTGAACTATTGTGAATTGTGATTTTAAAATTATTAAATGTTGAAATGTTCTAGCACTAGTGGAAAAAAAAATCTTTCAAGAGGGTCTTATTATTTTACACAATAGATAAGAATAAATGTTATAGGTAAGTGCAAATTCTTGGCAAATTTAAAAAAAAATAAAAAATCACTCTATTATTCTTTTGAGTTTATAGTCCCAAGGAATTATGAAGAAAACTTCCTGTAGCCCATTTTTTACTTAGTTTAAAGTGAAAACATAAGCTTTCAAAGGATAGCTGTGAATGGGTTTTTCCTGCAGCCTGTCAACTCAACAAACCAAATATAAACACAAATTTCACTGCTGCCCTTGCTGAGCACTGCTGGGGGACAGGGCCTTTCCCTCAACTGACCTGCCTTCCAAGCAAAGTCTTTCCCTAAACTTCACTTTTCCTCTGATGAACTTACTTGTTTTGGTTATAATAATCCTGTTGCTATGAGAATTAGACTATTTTCTCCCAATTACTGTTTTTATGATAAAGGAGTTGCTGTGCTTTAGTTCCTGCTTGCTGTGGTGCTGTGCTGGCTCACTGCTGAGCTGTTTGTTAGGAAACAGCACAAGAAAATGTCAAGGGGTTTTTCTTACAAAGCCAGAGAGATAAGAATGTATTTGTGACAGCATCAATTTATGGAACACTATTTATGTGAGTGTTAGATTAGTGATATTTTAATGTTGCTCTTTAAGTCACATTTTCTCAAGCACTAAAAATGTTAGAGAACAAATATACAACACCCCTCCAAACATTTCTCTGTTTTAAAAGCATTTATTCTGTAATGCATAGCAACTGACAAGTAGATTACCTTAATTTACTGTACAGAATAAATACCTGCACAGAAAAGGACTTTTATCTAGACAGTCTACACACATCTTTGATGACGATGTAAATTCCTAGTGTGTAATACAAAATATAGAATGCCATAAAAATATTTCTAGCTAAGAAAGGATCCATTTTTAAATGTTTCTTTCAATTTTAACTCTTAAATGATAAAATTTCACTTCCTCAAGTGCTATAATTAGATACTCCATTTGGCCTTGCTTATCACTAAATAGTTTAGCCACTTATTTAGCCTGAAATATGCATGTCTCTTCAAATGCGCTGTAGAAACCAAATATGCCCACAAATACTATTAAAAACAACAACAACAACAAAAAAAAGCAAATAGGCACTTTGGAATGAAGTATTGCTTTCTCATGCTGAGACCTGGGGTATTGGAAACTTGTATGGGTAAAATTTTGTTGGATGATATTATTACTTTAAAAAGTAGGTGGGAGTTTTGGAGCTGGGAAGCCACCTGCAGTGATTCCCATTAGGATAGAGGGGGCAAAGTCCTTGCTAGGACTGAAAGTGAGTCTATTCAGCTATAATCACTCCTGGGGGTCTGTGGGGTCTGGTGATGCTTCTCCCCTCATGTCCAAGTCCTCAAGTTAAATTGTCCTACGAGTGTTGGTCGCCCTGTCCTGGGGGATGTGAGAACACAGATGAGGCACACATATTGCTGCTTCGAACAATTATTGTCCAGAAAGATCTAAAATACTGATTCAGCAGTCATTGAATCATTTTTCAGATAGTGTGCTAACTGATGAGTGAAAGGCTCACAGGAGAATTCCTTGTTTTTCTGTGGTTTCTACTTATTTGAGTGATTTCTGCAACAACAGAAAACACGGTGACGTTTTTGAACTGAGGATTTAAACTCCTTTATATTGCAGAAGCAGCAGGAGAGCTGATCTACTCCTGTGACATTACAAATGCAAAGACACTTTTCCGTGGGGAAATGGATCACCTCATTTGCTCGTGTCTAAAGGGTGTACCGGCTCCTGAAGCGAGCAGCTTAGGGAGGAGAAGAAGTTGCTAATTAGCAAATGCATTTGTATGCTCGTTGTTGCAGCTGATTTATGTAGCAATGGCAGTATAAATCTGAGAATGAAATTCACATGTCAGCTTTGGTCTTTTGAAGGCCTTTTTCAAACCTCTTGATGCACTTTTTTGTACAGCTTTGCGTGAATGTAGACAAACCTGATAAACTTTATAATTCAGTATAGATAACTTCTTAGTTTTCTTTAAAAGTTTAATTGAGTTACTGCATATCTTGGCAAGGTATAGTTGTGTGAGACAGCCTAGAAATTCTCATATATAACAATATATCTTCAGATAGAGATCTGTCAAAACAAAGCCTTCTTTAAAACATAACTTCACAGCTGCTTTCATACAGAAATATCCCCCTTAACAAGTCTTGATCTTAACTGGTAAACAGAAGTTCTCTGATTTTCATTGCTGATGACATTTAATAGTTTTATGCTGAGTCTCCAGGACAGAAGAAGCCCTTGTTGCCATCATAGTTAGTATAAGCTGACAAAACATTGTTTGCATTAGAATCTCTCATATCAGATATAACAAACAAACAAACAAAACCCCTACTATTTCTATTTTAGGATTTTCTTCATTGCAGCTATGCATAGGGAGGGGAAAGAGGTACTCTGCCAGGCAGTGTAGCTTCATTATTTTATCCCCAGTAAATAATAGTGCAGGATTATTGCAAATCACCTGAGGCTGGGTTGCAGCAGGCTGTGTGTTTGGGGCTGGGCAGAAAGCAGGTGCTTTTGGCTTCCTGTAGGCAGGTTTGTGTGCCTGACAGGGGTGGTCCAGCTGCTGCTGCCCCTTGCCTGCAGCTCCAGGGGTTGCTGCAGGTCCCTGCTCTAGTGGGAAGCTGTCACAGACTTTGGCAGGGATAGTGTCCTACCAGATCAGCCAGCTAAACCAAGATTGTCTCGTCCTCAGGCTCAGGGAGAGGAGGGGTGGGAGGGGAGCAGGGCAAAGATGCCCTTTTAGTTGCCTGCTTGCCCTGCAGCCTTTGAGGGCAGTTGTGCCAAACCCTGCACTGCGGGGCTGGTGCAGAGAGCTGTGCCAGCCAGCTGCTTGCACTGAAAGTACCTCCTGCAAAAGAAGGATTTGGAGGTCCAGCCTCTCTGCTGCTGCTCAGGTTTGTAAGAGCAGACTGGACTAGGAGCCACTTTCCATTCTGTTTTGATTGCAGAGATTTTCCCATAGTAGTCATCTGCTCAGGGCTGTTATTTGTCATTTGGTGGTGAGGCAGGACAGAAATCAAGTATTTTAGTAGAATTACTGTAAATAAAAATATGTATTATTGAAGGAGGGGAGAAGTCTCCCTTTCAGAAGAGGTACAACTGCTTCCCACAAATTCTGAAATATGGTCTAAACAAAAATAAACCTATTATGTCCCACCCAGCAGAATTCTTGCACTGAATAGATAGGGGAGCTGAGCAAAGCAGCTGTTGGGAAGGTGTGCTCTCTTGACAGACAACGCATTTTTAGCAATGAAATGAAATTTACTCCTGTTCAGCTTTGCTGACCTTTTGAAAGATTAAAATAAAGATCTTATTCTCTATGGTCTGAGTGATTTCAGCTGTTTCTGCTGCTGTACCTAACCACACAAAGGGTTCATATAAAAGAAGCCCCAAGGGGATACAGGGTTGAAGAAATTTCTAATAGATTGAGGTCTGATTGTTATAACCCTGAGTTGTAATGGTATGCGAGGGTGCAGAAGTAAGAGTTGTTTATTTTGTCCAAGTGGCAAATTTTTATTGTGGTTTTGTGAGCAACAGCAACAAAAAAATGTTTTCAAAACCCTGTCTGAGAAATGAAACCTTTGAATCAAAACTGTGTGAAATGAATGTTGCTTTTACCCAAGATTTCAAGGGATTTTCCTGCAGGATCAGTACTGCAAGTGTGATGTGGAGGGAAACAATTTTTCCATGCTGCGGACTTGCCCATGGGATGTGGTGCACCATGGGGCAGCAGGCTCTGTGCAGCTCCCACAGCTGGAACTGGGATGAAAGGCATTCAGAGATGGGGCAGGTATCTTGTGTTTGGCTTGGAGAAAGGATGGAAGGAAGCTTTTGTTACCTGGATCGATTTTTGTCAGGTTTTTTCCCTGTTTTGGCCCCAGTCTTTGGAGTTTTTCAGCTCTTCCTGGGATAATGTGCTGGCCAGGCAGCACATGGCACTGATAAATATGTTTTTGTCCTTCAATGGCAAATGCATCTGGCTTTTCACACAGATATCCATAGCAACAGACACATTAATAAACAAAGACATAGGTAACACCTGGTCCATGATCCACCACAGTGAAAAGCTGCTATGGAAAGGCACAGCCCTGTCCTTCCCAATCCCTAGCAGAGCTCTGCCACACCTGTGCCACATCACTCTGCTGTCCATGCATTCACATGGCCCCGGTGAGCATGAAAAATTATCTGCAGCAATAAGCCCTGTGCCCCAGTCCAACTTATCAGGCTCCTGTACAAACAATTTTTAGAAATCCTGGGCTATGAAGGATAAAGTTTGAATTCCCAGAAAATAACACAAATTCAGAATCCTACAGGAGCTGCTAATCATATGACAAATCAGAAAATGACAAATATGATCAACTGCTCCAGTATTTTTTATTCTTAATATCAGTATCTTAATATTGTTTTTAATGTGTGTTTCTTTGAAACTCAGAGTTTGTTAGTGTTCTTCCCTGACAAAATTGTGACATCCCTCAACGAGGAGTAGCAGGAGCTTTCCTCCTGACCATTGTGAACAAGACGGGTTTTGAGTGAAATCCTCAGTACTGAAGGAGATGAAATGAAGAAATCGCTGTGTTAAAGCAGAGCAGAAATCAATCTAATATCTTTCTCTGCCAGTGGCCAGTGCTGGTTACTTTAGGAGAAGATATGAGAAAACACTGTGATAATTGCTTTCACAGGAAATATTTCTTTCTGCCACTTCACTTAATACTTGTGGCTACCATATCTTGTGATACAGTGCATTAAATCCTTTCCAAAACTTTACTTTTTGGATCTTTTTATAGTATCTCTAGAAGTTCTTTTCATTGAAATAAACATCTGTTCCCTTTTAAAGAATTGGGCTGATTTTTTGTCTCAATGATACACATTCCATAAGATCTCGTAGGCTTATTATTCTTTGAGTGGTGACATATTTACCTTCATGGTTTTTTAAAGTTACTGTCTTCCAGCTTCACAGAACAGATGACAAGAAAAGTTCCCATTATAACTTCATATAAATTATTGTGTCATAGTTCTGTGGCAATGCACTTAAAAGATTGTGTTTACCTGAAGCTGAGATTTCTTTTAAAAAAAAAAATGCATCAAAGAATTGGGAAATGTCTGTGAGAAGAAGGAAATCAGTATTTCATGTAAAGGGGTCCACTAGAAGTACATTGCCTTACTGAGCATCTGCCACGGTGTTGGCAGAGTTTGGTGTTGTACTCAGGGCCAGTTTGAGCTTAGACACCGTTTTAGGTATGTCTTAAGTTGAGCAGAACAAAGTTTAAGATAAACTGAAGAGGATTCCTTTCTCTGAAAAACAAATGTCCTTGGAAAGTTCTGTGTGAGTTGAAACGTGTTTTAAGAAAAACAGCTTGCTCACATGGGTTTCAGGTTCTTGGGACTGGGATCTGCAAGGGCTGGTTGTGTACTGTAGCAGCTCCTGGTTTGAGGTGTGCCCAGACAACAGTGGCGTGCCCCAGCAAAGCAGGCATGTCATGGTGCCTGTAAAAACACAGCTAGGTGCTGGGGTGGCTGTAATGCCCTTTGTGGCCTGGAGAAGGGTTATCCAAGAAATCTGAGAACACATCAGCTATCATCTAGCTGTTACACCACTGAGGAATTTTTGTCTCAAGGAATCTATGCCAGTTTCTCAGTCAACTGAGAATCCATTTTTTTTATGTTCTTTCCTAGCAATGTTCCAAAAGAACAGTGAATATAGAAAATGTGCACAATACATTGCATTTTTCTTATTTCAGAGACAGTGGTGCTAATTCAGTGCTTGGAGAACTCAGTGCTGCATTTTGCCTGCACGCTTTAGTTGTTCTCTAACACTTGGTTTTTCAAACTGAAGCACCAGATTTGTTCTCACAGCCAGAACATGAAGACAAGCTATCAAGTCATCCTGCTGTATATAGTTGTGAAAACATAAATTAACCTCGGGCACAGTTATTTGACTGCATTTCATGACCCTTTTTTAAAACATTAATGAATGTTTAAAGTCTTCTCCCCATGTGACTAACACTCTGTTAGCTCAACACTAGATAAGACGCCAGAGTTTTGCTTTATCACTTGAAAAAACATTGAGACAGAAACCCAGCTGATTCTCAGGAGATGACAGCCTTCTACATTTATGCCAAGAAGATTAAGGCTAGCATGTTTGTGATGGCTAAATAAAGAGTTTTGGACAGCCTTTTCCAAAGGAAAGGTGCATGATGAAATACTTGCTCAAGAGCACTATAAATGCACAAACAATTGTGTTTTTGTCTAGGCGAAAAGACAATGATTTCCAAACTCAAACATGTGGAGCAGTTGTTGGTGTATGATTAGGACACTTGCAGGCTGCAGTTGCATGCATTTATCTGTCTAGTTTGAAGGTAAAAGGGTTTGACTTTTTCTTTTTTTATTATTATGGTTTATAAGAAATAGAAGTGTAGGCAAGGAAGCCTTTGTATTTCTCAATATATTTCATCCTTCGCAACAATGTCTGTCATTCCTTGCAATTTAAATACTATCTTGCAAACAGGGGGGGAATGCATCACAGTTCTCTTTAACACGGGAATAATGTTTTGAGGGTTTTTTTGTACAACTATTTAGAACAATAAGTTTTAAAAAAAAGGCATTAAAAGGTCAGCGCAGGCTGATTCCCACGCAGTGACAAACACATTGTTTTCCTCTGTGACAGTATTCTGCAAGTCAGATTACCACTATAGGCAAATTCCCTGTATTCTGTTGTTTAGGTGTATAGGAGGTGCCATGCAGCATCACAAATAGGAAAACAGATAGCAGGTGGGTTAGAAAACTGTTCATGGGCAAAGCAAAGAGCACCCGATCCTGCTGGCCTGTCTTCTCTTGTAAGGAAGGAAAGATCAAGTCCAGCTGCAGGTGAAATTGTCCTGCTGATGTTCCAGGCCCTGGGATCAATGTGTTCAGGGTTCAGGCTCAGTACCTCACATGTGTTTTCCTCTGCTCATTTTTCAAGGCTATTGTGCAAAGAGGTTTAGATACCGTGCAGAATAACGTAGGCAAATTTTAAGTGATTTGTGCCAAAAGATTTGCGTGGCAAGTATGTAGGATAAAAGCAGAAGTTTGCTCTTTGTACCAGGCTTCTTTTTTTTTAGTTCTTCTATCACAGTGCTGCAAGCAGCTGTGTGAAGAAGACACCCAGGCAACAGCATGTTTACCAGCTTGGCTGTGGCAGCACCCTGGGTCCCTCCTCAGCAGTCAGCTTGCAGGGGTGGTGCAGATCACGTCCCCTGAGACCTCTTCTTTTGAGTGGGGAGCAGAGAGAAGGTATTTTTTAGAACAGCTCTGAGAGAAACTATGCTAAAAGATATTGTAGAGATTAATGTGGCAGGTCCAGTTTGACAAATTTTGTACCCTGGTGATCCTTTGCTCTTTCGAAAAGCTGCTTGAAAATGTGGATGCAGATGATTATGTTCATCTAAGGATTGCTTTTTTACCATTTAGTGAGAGAAGTTCAGAAAGACCCTGTGGAAGTTACTGCAGAGCTTGCTGGCTTACTTGTAGACTTGGCTGAATCATGTTCTCAAAGCTGAGTGATGGAGACAGTGAACACGTTGTCTTGTGGCAGAAATTTGAGTCAAGGATTTTAAATGATTTTTTTGTACCTTATCTCCCCCAACTTGACTCTTTGTTTTCTAGAGACACTGAAAATGAGATAAGCTTTATCTGTATATTGTAGATATGAATCTAGGCAGGAAATAAAAATTATGGAATAAGCTACCAGGAATCTATTCTTGCTATCAGAGCAGCTTGTTTTCATTTTCATGTTTTGCCTCCTTCTTCATGATCTCTTCTGTCCTCATATTTGTCTACTTTTAATCACATATTCATCTCCTCAACCTATACTGGAATCAGTGGGTTGTGGTGGTTCTGGGAAAGGTTTGGCTCAAGATGCTCTGAGCCATAGATCACATACAGGTGACACAATTCTGTCTGGATTTTCATTAGTGAAATGGGCTTTTGTTTCAGGAGTTTTATCTCCTTCTTATCTTCTGTGCCCATCCTCTGTCAAAATCCTGGTTGTCAGGACAGAAGGCAGATCCATTTCTGCTGTACCACAACACCACAGGCCTTGCTCTTCATGGCACTGTATTAGCAAGCTTCTTTACTGCCTCTGGAGGAGAGACAACTTCTCACTATAAAAATACCCACATAGTTCACATTCAGTTCTTGCCACGTTTCTTGGGTGGGGTGGTGTCTTGCTTTAAGTTTTCCTTTATGGATATTTGAAATAAACCTGAGAAGTGATTTTTCTAGGAGTAAAACTTCTGAGCATGTCTGCTATCAGAAGGGGCAGCTTGTGTTCTTGTGGACTTATCCAAGTTGTACCAGGAGTTGCTTTGACATTGATAGCAATGGTTTCATTCTAAATGGATATGCCTCCATGAAGGATTCAAAATCTTTGTGGAGGCAACAGAGAAATCCCCAAATCTTGTGGATATCTTTTACTGTGGGTGCTGGAGTCTGATTATGTGAACGCTGCAATTTAAAAATGTCTCCTAGTTCCTTCTGCATTTAGAAACCATTGTATATGAGAAGCTAGGTCACAGTAGAAGGGAACTTTTGAAAAACCCTTAGAGGTGCTCACCTGCCTCTATGTTTCCAACTATAACTTAGGATCTGGCTTTTAACCTCAGTGTCATTTAGTCTCATTTATATATTTTACTGTTCATCCAGAATTTGAGCTAGAACACCACCAGGAAAGGCTCTGTTACAGCAAATTGAATGAGCCTTTCACTGGAAGAATTAACCACAGGATAAGAGTCAAGTGCCACTGAACTTGCTTGCCAGCTGTGAAGGGCCAAGCACAGATACAAAATATATATGCCATGGATGTGGCAAATGGGGAAAAAAAAAAAAAAAAGAGATTTATGATTTGCACGTCAGACCAAAGTAACATGATATGACATAACCTGTGGTTAGTTGTTATAATTCATAGCTATTGTAGTGGTAGGCACAAAATGTAAAGCACAGGGCTGTCAGCCAATTAGCTGTGAGTAAATAGAAATCCACTGAAGTGTCAGAGGCAAAGACAAAACACTGAAATGTTTTATATAAGAGTATGATATATTTATACATGCTTCCCATCGTGTGATCTGTGCCCCTCTGACATGTATTTTAGCCTCTTCTATGTGAACACTGGTTTTCCTGTGGTATCACTTGATTTCTCCTTGCTATTTTCTGTTATCTGATGAAACCCATAAATCCTGAACCCTCCAAACTGTGCTGTTGTATACTCACTGCTTGCACGATTCTCACTCCTGTCTAAATGATGAGACATAAATTTCCTCCTGTGAACTTGTATGTGTTAAATCCTTGAGTAGGGATTATAGCACAATGGGAATAATCCTTTTTTTTTTACATCTTTTCATAGCTATGAATAATGACTTTCAATTTAAAATAAACAGGTAGGGACATCTGAAGTATGTTTTCATATGCCCTCTTAACCATAACAGCCCTTGTGTGTGTTTGATGCCCTAGTCTGCCTCTTTTAAAAGCAATGCAAGCTGTTACATTTGACACTGGGAATTTGTAAAGTGGCTAAAGTAGCAAGCAGACAAATTCCTCTGTCTCAAAAAGGGAATCACCATTAGGAGCTCTTAGATGATTTCACTATTACCAAAAATGTGGTATAATAAAATGGTTTGAACTTAGAAATGTTAGTGAAACATTAGTGGTATATTAAGGCAGGTAATAAAACACAGAGAGCTCAGAACCCTCTGCCTCTTGACAAGCTTGAACTAAACCTGGCTCCCAGTGTCCATGCTGCTGGTCCAGCCTGCTGCTGTTTGAAGACATTCTACCATGAATTGGTGACAGGATGAAGCAAATCCTCAACATCAACAGTTCTGGGGAAATGAGATTCCCTCCCTCCACCCTAAGTATAACCATGAGAAAACAGGACTGAACAGAGAGTTCAAATTTCTGTTGACATCTGTAAAACTTGCTGATGTTGTGAACCCTCTGCTTCTTCTGTTGTTAAAATGCCACATTTTCTACAACTAGAGGAAGAAAAATAATCTTGTACATCTCTAAAATCTAATTTCCTGTAAATATCATTAGCTGTAGATGTCCCCTGTTACTTCTTTCTGTTGTAGCCAAGGGGAAGAAGAAATTTTTTTGATCCTTTGGGTCTGTCACCAGGGGTGTTCATAAATGAATAGTATCTCTTCAAGAAATGTCATGGTCAGGAATTATGTTCACATGTAGCAGACAAGAAAGAAAACAAAAGCAGTGGCAGGTCATTATTACCAACACACTTTCTTTCCCAGCATACCCCCCAGGAAGTGATGGCAATAATGAAACTTGTTTAAAGATGATAACTCACAGTGATGACAAGAAAACTCTTAAGCCTCATTTAACATCTGTCTTTATTGGCCCACCACCTTCACCATTTACTATACAGCAAAAAACTTAGAAGACAGCCCAAAAGGAAAAGTCACAGTTGTATTTCTAAAGTAACAGAAACATGAGCAGAGTGGTTTGATATTCACCAGCCAGTGAAATGAAACCAAAGAAAATTGGTTATTAGAAGGCCACTGCTGCTGCACACCAAAATCTCCTGTGGAAGGTCTTTGGGGTGAGGAGCAGAGGGGAAAGTAAAACTTCTGAAAAAGCACTTCTGCCCACAAACTGCTTTTTCTCTGAGTGGAGAACTCTCCCTGCTGTGGCTGCTCCACTGTTCTACTTAAAATCACACAGGAGGGCACCACTGGAGACAGCCAGATTTCCTAAGGCAGCTCCTGTGCCTACACAGCAATGAAAAAATCCATGTGGAGACACCTCATCTGGCTCTGGGAAAAAGAGCAGGGCTTCCTAGAATGGCATGTTTTCAGTCAGAGCAGCAGTGCAACCCTCTCCTGCTGTCCCTGGGTAATTCATTACCGTTGGACTCCCGTGTTTTTGTTCCTGCTGGGTTTCTGTGGCTGGTGTCCATGCTGGACACCTGTGGCCTGAAGACAATTCCTCCTTCTCAGGGCTTCAGAGAAGCCTGGGGCTGCAGGGGTTTTGGTGAGGGGTTCTTTGTACTGGTGGGGTGGGACAAGCAGAAGAAAGCTGTGCTTTCACCCTCTTGCCTTTCCAGAAGGCCAAACCAATGAGTGCAATGTTTTGGCCTTGTGTTTTTTATAACAGTAAAATGTGTACAAGACAAAGAAACCTTCAAAGTGCTGCCTGCCATGAAAGAATGGGCAACAGTTTAGGCAACAATACAGTTAAATTCACTTTTTTACTGATTTGTGGATGGGGCTATTTTTACTGTTTTCCTTCAGAAGGTACCAGTGTCTGGTAACTTTCCTGAAGACTTTGCTCAGCCCTGAATGCTCTGTACTGGATCTCGCAGGAAAGTTTTCTACTGCTTACATCTCAATACCAGTTGGGTGCTGTCCATGGTTCTTGCTTTTCCTCAGTGCTCTCCCTCAGGCAGCTGGAGTAACTGCAGCCCCCTCAGAATGAGGGGCAGGGGGGATGCTCTGACTTTTTGTGCCGTGCAGTTGTGTGCTTGTGTGTGCTGGAGGGGTCAGCAGCCTCAGCAGTGCTGGCACCACCCAGCTTTGATAGGTTCCTAAGACATAACTGGTGTCTTGGCTGTGTGGTGTTGGGCTCATTGATTGTGTGGCAGCAGCAGGGTATTCAAGAACGTTATCAGGAAGAACTGATAAAGCTGTGCTCAGGGAGAGCCTGTCGTGTATGAGAAAGATCTTTCTTGTTATTTCTCAAGTGTTTATATAAGGAGGGACCAGTGGTTTGCTTAAATACTGGAGAAAAAAAACTGTTTAACTGTGGCACTCTTTTTGTGAGGGAGTTTTCATGTTCTGCTTTCCATCCTCAGAAAACCCCAGTACACAGGGTTTATGTGCAGCAGGAAGATGGGATTCCACCCTGCAAAAGCTGCTGTAAATAGGAATTACGTGAGTGAATTATGCAGCAGGTAAACCTGAGGAAATAGAACAAAGTAGTAATAGTCCTTTGGAAGGGTTTTATTAATTGTCTTTAGACAGCAAAAATAGTTGTTTTTAGAGTTTGTGGCTCAAGCTGAGCGAAATCCCTTTTACACCATTTGACCAAAGTGGAAGTAAGAAAATGAGACATAGAATAGCCTTTAAAGGCTTTTTCTTTGCATGTAGTTGTCAAAGAATGTACAAGTCACTAACGGTACTTAACAAAATACAGCATTTGAATTAGTTTCCCTAAAAACAAACTGGATGTATTGACATATTTATTCCCAAATCATTTAGTTGAACATTACTGCTTCATCAAAAAAATTAAGTCCTCTATATTACATAAAGAAAAATTAATCTATCCTACTTCACCATTACTACCAATGCATATGTGTACCCAGAAAGTAATAGATTAAGCTCTACTAAATATTTGCAGTTTCTTCTGATGAAGTTTACACTGATCCAGATCTTATTAATCACTTCCACATACTTCTCTAGGCCATAAATTACTTCTTCATGTGAAGATGTGACTGCAAAATTCATGTAGACATTCTAACTCTCCCAAGATGAATGCGAGAGCAGCAATGTCATAAAATATATTCATTACTTCTATTTGTTGTTGGTTATTACTGGGAAGTAGTAATCTAATATTTACTAGCTTTTTTTGCAACTCTGCACTTAACTCGAGGCAAAAGTCAGATTTTTTTTTTCATTGGGGATGGGAATTTTTAGTAAGAAAATATTCACAGACCTGCACGTGTGTATTTTAAATTTGTTCTATTGAGAAAGTGGCAGGCATTGGAAATTACAATTATTTTGCAGATAGGTGCAGGAAAAGAATATTTTCTCAAGCTCAGAAAGTCTGAGTGGAGAACTTGTTCATGTCTTTTGGTCTGCACTCCCTGGTCATGGGTAAAGACAGACTTGAGGAGGGGAGAGATACAGCCCACGTATCTTCAGTTGAAAAGGAAGTAGAGCTCTGGTGTGGGAAAGGAAACTGTGACTGCTTCCTCTGGTGACTCTAAATATCAGCATAAAAATCAAAGGGGGGGTTGGGTGAGAAATAATAGAATCTTGTCAAATTATTTTCTGTAGTTGTGTTGCTGTGTGTAAGCTGTTCACGGTACAGCAGATTCTGAGCTCACAGAGCACATGTACAGCACCTCACACAAGGACTGAACATCTGAAACTGAATTGTAACATATCTCTATTTGTTTTGCATCTAAAATACTTTCAAGCCCAGTTTTCATCAGCATGACAGTCACAGCTATACTTAGACAGGCAGTGATTTTCTGATTGCTTGCAGGTACTTTTCTGGCAGCAGGCACTGGCGTTGCACAGCCCCTGGGTAAGAGGTGCTGTGCACCAGCTGCACAAGGTTTGGGGAGGACATGCAGGGAGATGCTGCAACTTGCTGGCTGAGAATGGCAATACATATTCCACAAAAGGACTTCAGACCTCACTCTTTTTTTTTTTTTTTTTTTTTTTTTTTTTTTTTTTTTTTTTTTTTTTTTTTTTTTGTGGTGATTTGGGTTTTTTTTTGTTTGGTTGTTTTTTTGTTGGTTGTTGTTGTTGTTGTTGTTTGTCTGTTTGTTTTTGTTTTGTTTTGTGTTTTTATTGTAGAGAGAGGATTGTGCTCGCAATTAGGGTAGTTTTGAGGATTTCTCAGATCATGTGCTTGCATTTCTTAGGGACTTGGGATATGCAATTCTTTCAGGCCTAAGACCTTTTTCTGGATGTATGCTGGTCTTGTGAAATAATTTTTGCTAATGTTTTAAAACCTTACTGAATGTGGGTCTCCAGTAGCAAAGCACAGAGTTATCAAATAAACCTTTTGTTCCTGTTTATTCTGTTTATCTTTTATAGAGGAGGAGGTCCACCAAGTTGATTAGTGGGATGGAGCACCTCTCCTCTGAGGAAAGGCTGAGAGAACTGGGATTGTTCAGCCTGGGAAAGAGAAGGCTTCAGGGTGACCTGACTGGATCTGGAGAGAGATTGTTTACAAGAGTATGTAATCACAGGATGGGGGAATGGCTTCAGATTGGCAGAGTGAAAGGTCTGGGTTAGATATTAGGAAAAAATTCTTTACTGAGAGAGTGTTGGGCATTGGAAGAAATGGTCCAGAGAAGTGGACTTCCCATCCCTGGGAGCGTTCAGGTCCAGGTTGGATGGGGCTCTGAGCAGCCTGGGATAGTGGAAGGTGTCCCTGCCCATGGCAGGGGTTTGGAATGAGATGATCTTCATGGTCTCTTCCAACTCAAACCATTCTATGTTCCTGTGGTTAACATATAATGCACATGGTTAGCCAGATCCTTGAAAAAAATATATTTGGCTGAATTTGTGTTAAAGAACTCTTTTGTGGAAGAACAAATTCTTTACAGACAGAACTGTTCTGATTTCCTTGTTCCTGAGTAGATCAGACTTGAATCAGAGCCCTCTTCTCATCTGAAATGAGGTAGGGAATAGGTACAGACAGGCTTCTGGATATTTGGGAGCTGAAGTGACATAGCTGAGGATCTGAGTGAGAAGCCAGGGAAAAAGATGTTTTGTGGCTCTGGCAATACTCCTTGCAATCCTTTTCAAAATTCCTTGAAGTAACAACTTCATCTTACTCTGCTTTGTTCTAGTGTCATTTAGCACTTAGTTTTTCACAAACAATTGGTTCTCTAACCCACTGCTGTAGACTTGAAACTGCCACTTTTATGACAGGAGTCCAGCAGTTTTAGCATTCAGAAATTGTTTTAACACAAATGGTGCTCCCTGAATATATGACAAAGCAAGATATTTGTTTTTCGTAGCTCAGAGCAAACTGAGAAATTATTAGTGGAAAAAAAAAGAGAGCTGTTTTGGGGCTTACGTGGAAACAAAAAAAAGAGGTATGGGAAGATTTCAGCAGAACAGAAATGGCATCACTTACTGTTCAATGCAGATCTGTCTGGAGGAAATAATCTGATGTTTATCCTTGAGAACAGTCCACACTGCTGTGCAAGCTAAGGTTGTCATGGATAAGAATATCTGTGAAAGATCCAAGACAGAACTTCTGATTCATATCCTCATGTTAAAGGAAACAGCAGCTTTCAGTTCAGCATACAAAATTATTTCCTCTGGATTTCAGACCCCTGTTGGTTGAGAGCCTCAAAGCACAGGATCCAGGAGGTGTGCAGGGACCACCAGACCCCGTCCAGCCCCTCCTTGGGAACAGGGCCAGCAGGAAGCCAAACCCAGCCTTGCTCTCTGCTTGCACCAGATCTGTGCTTTCTGGCCACTGTAAGGGCACTTCCCAGTCATATTGCTAGCCTCTATAGTTTCAGAACAAATTGAAGTTCAACTTGGGCATTTCTCTGTTCACTTCCTACAGACTACAGACACTTCGAATATGCTAAGAGTTTCACCTACTTTTTAAGCTTGTATTAAACACTTAGGAGTATACTTCTCTCACTGAACTTCTGATCCTTAATTAAAACACCCTCTCTTGGTAAACCAGATTCAAAACAAAACAAAACAAAAACAAAACAAAAAAACCAACAACAACAACAAACAAAAAAACAAACAAAAACCCCAAAACAAAAACAAAACAACACCAAAAAAACCAACAACAACAACAAAAAAAAAAAACACCAAAAAAACCATAATACATTGTAAAGCAAAATAATCAAATAATCTTACCTCAGCCTGATTTTCCTGATTAAACACTATTAGGGTGGATGTTTTCCCTCATGGGAATCCTTTCCTTGAGGTACACCCTGTTGGACTTCTCTTCAGTTATTTCTAAAAGCTGCAAAGGGATCTTTTAACATTTGTGTGTTTCAGAGTTTCGAAAGAATGATTTCAAACATCAACAGAGCCCTTCCCTAAAATCATCAAAGCTTTTCCTCACATGAACAAAACTTCAAATGTATGTTATGTTACAATTCAGGCATTTAGCACAACCTCAGTGACAGTTAACTATGAGGCCATTTTCCCTTTCAGGAGGATATAAAAAGTGGTTGCTAATTGCTATTAAGATGATATTAAATCTACCAATAACAAATTTATTCATCTGAGGTTCTCCAGCTCTATCAATGAGGACACAGTGCTAGAATGAAGACAAAAGGCAGGTAGTACTCAGAACTAGCCCCCTCTTCTGAGGAAAATTCTGTAGCCTGAATGACTCTTTCTGTTTTGCTTTCTACCACAAGGGCAGTCAAACCAAAGAAATGCCATCTCGGACATAGTCTGTGTCTGGGACAATGCCCACAAGTAAAATTGAGAAAAATCCAGGAACTCTTAATGCTGGTTGAGTGAATAAGTTATGGAAAGTCCTATTGCCTATTTTCAAAAAAATAGAGGAGATAACTTATAAATGTTTAAAAAATCCTATTTTAAAGATTATTGATAACTTTGGATTACATCCCATGAGTGGAAGCATCTACCTGTAGGTTCAGCTGCATGGTTTTACAAACAGGGTACTTTTAAATAGACTAGAAGAGCATTTTGATCTTTTTCCCTAAAAACAGAAGGGATGGCATAAGTCTTCTGTTTTTCTCTCCTTCTTTTTTTCATTAATTCTTTTAGAATTATTTTAATTAGAATAGGATACAATTAAATGTGATATAATCCAACCAAGTACCAGAAAGCCTCCTGATTATTTTTTTATATAATATTTTAGGAATCAAAGTAATTTGCAAGAATCTATGAGATCAAGAATAACACCAAATTGTTTATAAAAAGGTGAAAGCTGTCTTTGTTCTGCAGAATGTCTTCCCAATTTTGAAGGCTTAGCAAAATCCTGAGGAATTAAATTCTCTTCTGTTTAGTCCCTGGTGTAGAAGTACTTAGGGGTACCTCTCTTAGGGTACCACAGAAAAATCTCTGTGGGCTTAATTACACAAGGAAAAAGTTGAAGACAAAGGAGTAACAAATCTTCAATTGTTCCCCCTAAATCTCCATTTTGTATATATATATATGTGGTTTTTTTGCTTCCTAAGATTATGAAATTGAATACAATCTTCAATTACTAATGTATACTAAAATTTAGAATAACAGATTTTTCAACACCAAGAGCGAGGCAAATAAATGAAATTTTAAATACAGCATATATAGAATAATCTTCTGAGCTTAATCAAGTGGGAAGATTTTCAGTAAAATCACTAAGAAAAATATGTACACCTGTGTGTGCTAAAATTCTGATAAAATAGTCATAATTTCCTAAAGTGTTTTAAAAATTAAAAAAAAATCCTGAGTTGCAGAGGCATTTAAAAATAAATCATTGCTTCTAAACTCTTATCTTTGCACCACAGCATCATGCCATGTTCTACCTTCCAGTGTAGAGTACAATACAAAAGCACATAAACCAATGTATCCTGACATGTATAGCTGGAGTGCTACTTTTGGGCATAATTCTGAGTACTACCAGGCTTAACATACAGAATGTTGCTTAATTCTACCCAAAATAAAATGCTTGCTACTGAGGGTTGAATAAAAATTAGACTGTTGTCTGATTTAATTCAGAAAATCTCTGTGCTAAATAAAGATTTCCCTTGGCTTTTTCTCTGGCAACTTTTCTTCTAGGAACTCTCTTAACAGATTGAAAGCTCAAAATACGAGGCTCATCTTTGCAAATTCCTCACAAAGTTGCTGCAAATAACAGCTAAATATTATTCCCAGTACAACAGGAATGTAGCCAAGAGTCGCAAATACATCAGAGCAGTAGGGTGTCCTTTCCTTTGGATAATTTGCCTTCTTTCCTATGTATTTGCTAAGATGACTCAATGCAGTTCTCTCTACTGAAGCAACAGGCAGAGTGCAAAGCCTCCAGGTCTCTTGGACCTCGTGATGGATCCTGCTGCCAAGGAAACACCTCCTGGCTGGTATCAATGGCTACAGCAGGGGGTGATCATCTGTGGCAGGATTTTACATATTGAGCCTGAACACGAGGCTTGCAGAAGGAGAAAAGAGAAACAGCAGGTCCAGAGAAGAGTTTACACAGGTCCAGGACTAGCATCTTATGAGCTAGAGTAAAGAAACCCCACAGTTATAATGGTATTTATTAAAACACTAAACAGGACTTCTGAAAGAAAATCAGGTTTTCCTTGCTTTAGGGTATGGGTTATGACTATTGGATGTTCTGAGGGGAAAAACAAAAGACAAGAAGAGCAGTTTCTGGAAGAATAAAGTTTCTTTCTTTTTGCCAGAAGCTGGTTCAGTGAGACTGCTCTCCCAAACAGTGGATTTGCTGTGGTGTCCAGTTCCAAGCACAGCACAGGTTTTGGTTGGCAACATGCTGCTGAACAGGGAGTGTAGCTAAAGGAATTTAAAGGAACACAAAACCTTCTTTATTCCCATCAGGCCAAGAGCTTTTATAAACTGCAATTGTGTTTTGTGGTATATCCAAGTAATTCTTGGCATACTCCAGGTTCTGCACTAATATACACAATGTACAAAGTAATGTGGCATGGCATGAATAGATAAGGGATTTTCTTCTTACAGTGCTCTTTCAAAACCAGCCTAACTCAGTATCTTGTGACCTAAATCCAACTGTAATAATTTGGAGTCTTAAGGGAGTAGTTTCCCTAATGAACTGTGATTCTAGGTCCAAGTCACAATAAGATGTGCTGTTTAAAGACAATCGTAGCTCTGCAGGTTAATATTGTGATTTCTCGAGCGCTTCAGCCAGTGCTTACACCCTGCTTTTGCCAAAGAACACCCAATTGTTGAGACAAACAGGAACCAATGACAAGAGCGACCTCCACCTTCCAGAAATGGATTAACGTGCAGTGAGGAAAAGCCCCCTCTCCCTGGGATTTGACTGGCTCATGTTCCATTTTCTGTGTGTGCCTTCTGTCCTGTCGCCCGCACTGTGCAAAAAGCAATAACCAGCTCTGACATTATCTCCAACACTTACGTCTCTCTGAAATTACATTCCACTTCTGGGTGGTTTTTTCTCAGACTTTATCAATTAGGTTGTTCTTTTAGCCTTTCATTCCTCCTTCCCTTCTCTCCTCTCTGATTCCATTTGGTGTATCACAAAGTCTTTGCTGAACACTTCCTAATAAAATAGTTCTGTGATTTTTAAATTTCTAGTGAG
The DNA here is from genome assembly GCA_027886175.1 of Phylloscopus collybita. Lineage (NCBI taxonomy): Eukaryota > Metazoa > Chordata > Aves > Passeriformes > Phylloscopidae > Phylloscopus > Phylloscopus collybita. The sequence continues at coordinate 29,783,198 of JAJNNQ010000031.1, read as the reverse complement.
ACCACTGCAGACCTCACCCAGAATATAGTATCTGCCAAGTGCCGGAGGATTATGTTTATACATTGAATTTGGAATGTTTGATTGTATATTTTTTGTGTTAGTATGGGAAAGGATTGGCCAGAAACCTCCATTTTTTCCTCTATCAATTTTATCTCCCTTAGAAATCACCAAACGATTATACCAAGAATCTAGGATAAATGAAATATTATTTCACCTACTTGAGGTAAAAACATCTTGTCTTCCTTAGATGAATGTAGATAAGAAAGTTTCTGTTCTGAAAAGCAATGATCTCCATAGTGATAGGAAAGATACTTTGGAAGGACTATTTTATTTATTTCCAGATAAATTTATTTTTGTAAAGATGAGAGGGAAATTATTTCTATTTACATAGAAAAATGTTTCTGAAGAGATCTTAAATGCAAAATTATCAGCTTAGAGTTATTGTAATTAGTGCCTCCCACACTATATTCATGCCATCCTGTTATGGCCATTTGACAAATGCTGCTGATTTGGAAGCTTGGATGAGAAATATTGCTTTAGACTTTTGAAGTAGGAGTTTAGCAGTTGTATCATCCCACATTTATCAGGAACCCATATATAATCTAAATATAATGTATATAAGATATGCAAGGCACTGTTTTTGCCATTTCTAAGAATGCTCTTTCCAAGTAATTAAATACTCTATGGTGCCATAGGGGTCAGTTACTTAATCATTGAAAGGTCAGAGAGGTCCAGAAGCAGTATTTGATGATTCATTAATATTGAAGAGGTAGGCAGAGAGGTAAATGCTCATTCATCTCTTAGGAGTGAATTGATGAGTCTGCTATAGGTGCCTGGGCTATGGTTGGTTGTTTGCAGCAAGCAGAATTCCTGAGGGCTGGAGTTGAGTGTTGCTCTCCACTTGCTCGTGTTCCCCCTTGCTGTATCGCCCTCCCTCGTGCAACAGCAGCCTCAGGGTGGACAATCTGTATTTTCAGTTCATGCTGCCCTGCCTGGTGCATCAGAGAGGGAAAACTGACCTCTTGAGATCTTTTAAAAAATCCTGAGCATAAGGGTTGGCTGAGAAAATGTCTTGATTTGCTGACATATATTTTCTCCTTACATTTTCTTTGTGTATGTTGGAAATCAGAAAAGCAAAATAATAATCCTGTTGTGAACAAAATGCACCATAAACTCTTATGTCCCTCCAAGTAAAGACCCCATCAGAGTATGGTGAAAAGAGAGCAAAAGAAAAGACTAAGATCCCAACTGTGCTTTGGCACATTTAAGGCTGTGTATGGATAGTTCATAGAAGAAATGAGGGAAGATTTTACTTATATGGACATGTTTACATACCTGAATATATATGTATATGAAATACGTAAAATACCTAAATCTTTTTCTCATTAGAAAGATAGATGTTAAATATTTGGAAATAAATTCTCCTGGGAGCAATAGGGTCCCAGAATGCCCTGAATTCAGGAGGTCTATTTTCAACTCTTGTTTTCACTTTCCTACAGAGAGACTTACTTAAATGAACTGTCCCTTTAGCTAATTCATGACAAATTAACTGAGAATGTTTTTTGAAGTTTGTGAGAGGAGTTTTATGGAATGATGATGGAATAAATGAAAAAGGAAAATTATTCCTTTGAAGTTGGTGATAAACATGGCTTATGGAAGTGCAGGATGTGTTATAAATTAATAGAAAGGAATCCCAAATCGGAGTAAAGCAGTTTTGATTATTTTCTTAAAGTGCCTATTAGAAGAAATTGATTTGAGATACTAACTCAGCTCTTATTACCTTGCTTGCTGTAAAGTATATTATTCTGGCCTTAATTGTGTCTTACCATGTTTGATATTGACATAGTCAAGGCTGGACTTGGTCAATAATCACAGCTGATTATCATCACTAAAAATAACTATGCATTGTTAATTCATTGAGTGTATTAATCACCCAACAGTGTCCTGGTGAAAATTTATTAGAATGTCAAATGAAGTTACTAGATTAAAGAAGAAAGGTTCCATAAATTAACATAATAATAGCCAGTATGTGTTGGCACTGAAAGATGACTGTGTTATAGAGATATGTTTCCATATTTCATCTTGCAACAGTTTAACTCTGCTTTCTGTATCAACAAATAGGAAGAATCATAATAGCCATGTTTTTATTTTCTGCCTTTGAAAGAGCACTTGTTCTAAATAAACTGTGCCAATAAACTGAGGAAAGATGTAGTGCAAAAACCCAACTCACAACCCAAATTTTGATCAAGCACTGGAAGCTGTTCACAGGGACTGTGGAGTCTCCATCCCTGGAGACACTCAAAACTGTCTAGGCATGATCCTGAGAACGCAGCTTTAGGTGGCTCTCCTATAGCAAGGAGACTGGATGAGACCACCTCCAGAAGTGCCTTCTAATTTCAACCCTTTTCTGATTTTGTGAAATTTTGATTAAAATACTCTTAATGTTGCATGGTAATTCAGAAAGTCTCTCTCACCAGTAAGGTTTATTCTACCTAAGTCTCGAGTAATTCTGCTGCAAGACCTGGCTCACCAATTCATATCTTCCTGTAAAAGCCCACAGCACCTCTCTTCATTAAACAGATGACATTTTTATAAGGAGCTTTTTAGGTCTAAAGGGAAAAACCAAACCCAAACAAAGAAAAAAAAAAATGTTCAAAAGAGTTTTCCAGGGAAATCAAGGCTCTGTCATATGTTACACTTGGAGGCACAACCTCCAATTCTATTTATCAATGCGGTGTTCAGTCTGAGATAAAGATATTTATGCTTTTGTGTAGAGGGGCACTGAACCTTGAAGTATGAGAATTTGAGCACAAGTAAAATTTGCTTTGGTACTTTCATTTCCTATTTAAATTAATTTTTAAAGAATAAACTGTTTTTTATGATTTAAACAGTCAGTTTGATCTGAGTTTCCTGAAAGAATTGATAATTCACATAGTGTATTTCTCTTCTCTGGATTAGTGTTTAATCATTGTGAGAGTCATGTTCACATAAGTCCAGTTCTTTTCTGCTCCAAAGCAGACCTGTGAAGCTTTAAATAGTTACTGCAGTTAGCACAATACTGATAGTGCAATGAGGAGGATCTGAAAGAAAAGACAACATTAATTTGCATTCATATTTTTAATTTTTTTAAAGTTTGTTTTTCACAGCCATCCCTAGATATCTAAACTGCAGATATTCAGTGTATCTCCTCAAGAACTTACTGCTCAGGTCACTGCTGTGTGATTTCAGTCACACAGTTGCCTCATTAATCACATTTTTCTTCCTCCCATGCTGTGTTGAGGGCTTGGGTGGGGTTCTTTGGTTTGTTTTTATTTTATTACTTGATATGACACTATTAATCACTAAATTGTAAAGTAAAAACAAACATTAAGTTGAACTCAAAAGCCAGACTGTGCCAAGAGCTGGCTTTCATACTCAAAGTGACAAACCATCATATTCAAGTTATCACAGAGCATATCTGTAGTACTGATTGCAATCCACACACTGCACAGTCATGTTTAGGAATAGGTTCTAACACTCCCCACACTATTTCAGGCATGTTAGCAGATGATAGGATTTATCAAGTCCAGACAGAACTTCCTTTTTTTGTTTTGTTTTGTTTTGTTGTTTTTGTTTTTTTAATTCCAGCATTTCAGCACACACTTAGGTCAGGCTTCACTTTAAACTTGTTTGTATTAGGTAGATACATTATTGCATTATTACTTCCCTTTCCTGAATATAATTATTTGCCATAAATGAATCTTGTCTTGAAAGACAAAATGATTTGAGTAACATAGCTCAGGGAGAGTGCCTACTTAGATTTTCCATGTGCCATTACCAAAGATACGATATTCATTTAAAAAGGGGAAAAAAATGCCTTTATACCCTGAGGAAGTTCAAGAATCTGATTAAGGGATAATGGATCATTATCAGGACTATATAAACAGCTTTTGTATTGATTAATCCATGTTACAACTCTTTAAAAGAGCTAATAATTTTAGTGCCAAATAAAGAAGAGATTGCAGTTTCCAGTGAGGAAATGGCTGTAATTGCCATTTGGGTGGCAGATAAGAGATGGTTATGAGACACCATCCATTATTATGATCCAGCAGTGAAGCTGCTGACCACAGCAGCCATTACTGGACAGACAAACACTAAACTGCACAGCACATGCTGGTCTCTGATACCCACTCAATGTGCTAAAATAACAATAAGAAAGGGGATTGCTATTCAGTGGGCATTTCAGCATGAACCTACTTATTTCTGGGTGTTCTCCTTGTCTCTTGACCATCTCTAATCACAACACACATAAACTAAGCAGGGATATTATTTCAGAATGTTCTGTTTACGATGGGACTTGACATCCAATCACACAGAAAATGTAGTACTACTTGATAATGTAAGACTTTTTTAGAAAATCAAAATTTAGAGAAATAAAGGCTAAAAATTTTCCCTCACTGGCACATCTTCTACAGTCATTTCTGGGGAAACATAGCTCTATAGAACTAATTTCTTTTTGTAGGACAGAATTTTCTTTGGCGTCTTTGTAGGTCCATGTCCTCATCAGACACAAAATGTTATTGATCTCCCTAAGAAGAGGAAGAAAGGAACTTGATGACAATTACTACTCCTCTGTGTTTGAGACCTATGTAAGACCTTCTGATATGACTGTTATTAACAGATAATATCTTTTTTATCTGTAATTCAGGAAAGAGAATCAGAATCTGGGAAAAGTTGATTTTTTTTTTTAATAAAGTTCCAAGTTGATAGCTCAAATCCTTCAAATTCCATTAGTTTTCTTGCAGAAGAGTAAAATCAAAAAGCATGTATCTACCATAGATGTTAATTTTCACATTTTAGTTTTAGTAGTACTAATAGAATTGTCTCCCTTCTTTATTCAAACACACATATGTGAAATGCAGTTTGAAGGGTGTTTTGTGTTAAGCGTTGAGTCATCCCTTTGAAACTGAATTCCTTATGGTAAATGGTGGCATTAGTGCAATTATTGGCAATTCACAGTCATCAAGCTAAAAGCATTCTCAAGTGGATCTAGCCAGTTCAGAGGTGATGGCTTCTTAAAGCAGCAGAAAGCTGCTTGTTTCATCTTTGTCCTCCCTTGCAGTCTTGCTCATTGGTTTCTAGAGAACATTTTAAATGCCCCATAACTTTGAATTCAATTATTTCAAAATTATTTTTTACAAGTTTCCGTAAGGACTCCATTCCAGTTTAGTGTTAATGAGGACTCCCAACAAGCAGTTACCTGTAAAACACTTCCAGCTGGGCCTTCCCTCTCTGTAGCACATCCTGACTGTAAAACTTGTGCCAACAGTTGCTGTCCTGTGTCAGCCTACAGCATTCATCATAATACTTATATCAATGCAGAATTGGAATGCTTAAGATTTTAAGAGATTGTTCCATAGCTTCCCCAACAGCTCATTGAAGTAAAAGCAATTATCTAGGTGATGTTGATTCAGAAAAACTATAAATAAGTTGTGCTTGTACAATGGCTTATAACAAAATGGTCAGCATAGGGGTGGTTAAAATTTCTGTTCCCTTAAAAAATACAGCAACTTGCTCTCCTTTTTACACAACTTCTCCTCACCTTCCTTTGCAGTTGAGGAATTAGATGTTTTGAGAGCATGAGAAAACTAGACTGGAGGTTAAACCTGAAAAAATAACCTTTTAGAATCTATACAGTACTTTCTAATAGAGAGCTTATTTTTAAATTGCGCCTATGTTAGATTGCAAATTGCAAACGTTTTGGAGGTTGTTATTCCCAGAGATGCTTGCAAAAAGTATGTTTTCAAAAATATCACCACAAGGTAAAGCATTACGATACACCATTGACTAATGGTATTAAAATAAAAATAGAGCTGAGTATTCAGCCACAACACAGGTACAGATGCAACTTATTATATTGATAATGTCACTTAGAGGGAATTTTTCATTATACTTTCTTTTCAGATCTACTTTTAAAAGCTTTGTTGCTGTGGGCTTTCTATGACTCTTCCTTCCACTAGAAGATTATTGGCTGAGTGAGACCACTCTGGCTTTTTTTTTTTTTTTTTTTCCCCAGCATTCTCTCAGAATTTCTTTTGCTTGGATTTTTCTCATTACTACTAGATTCAGCTGATTTAAATACTTCATTGACCTCCTTTCTATCTCATACTCTCTGAGGACTGTTATTGAAAAGTTACACTACCATTATAACCCCTGAATTATTGCTCAGTGCAGCTCTGTGTTCACTAGTTCTTTTAATATTTCATTATAAGTAAAAGGGTTGGTCACCTTTGTTACTCTGCTCTGAACTCAACCATTTCATTTATTTCTTTTGGAAATGTTAATCCCAGAACTTAGTATTATTTTTAATGCACGTTTCCACCAAACTAGATTAAGAATTCATTAGTAAAACCACTTGAAATCACTTCAGTTGCAGAAGCACTGGCTGAGCATTCTCAACATTCACTGAAACCAAATCTTTGCAGTCTCAAGTCTGTTACATCAAGCCAGTGTTCATGATATAAAACAAAAAAGAAGGCTGAGGCACACAAGAGAGGATTGACTTGAGCACTTATGATTTGACATGTATTTTTTGGTCTTTTAACATTTAAATCATTTCAGTTGTACAAAATTCAGACTGACAACTAATACAGAAACAGCAGGAAAGTTTGAAGATGCAGACTTTTGGAGAGCAATGGTCTGTTGCAATTTTTCTTCCAAGTAAACCGTCACATAAAGTGAGTAGCATTCATATTCCAACAGAAAAAAACAGAGGTGGAGGCTTCCCTCTTATCACAAAAGCAAGTTGGGTTCTGACTTTAATGTTATTCTGACTTAAACGTGACAAATGCTTCATTTGAAAACTGTCAGCCATGTACAGCATCTTCCAGCTGAAAATGAAAGGGGAGAAAGAAAGAAAGAACACCAGCCCTTTTTGTTATGCTATTCTTGCTAAAGTAAAATGGCAGATAGTCGTAAAACTGGAAGAAAATAAGCTGGTGATGTTTGTACCCAGTCAAGCGCAGCTCTCCTTTCATCTGGATAATGAATCATTCACACATTCACAGTCAAGTTTTCACTTTCTCTGACATGTAGGTTTTAATCAACAGATTGACATTGTCTACAGAAAATTGCCTGTACTCAGGGCTATCCTCAGCTGGGGAAAAGTACATCAGCAAGCCACAGCTGCAGAAATGTGTAGGTCTGTAGGGTTCTTTGGTGGTTTTGGTGAGGAGTAACCTCTCTTTTCCTCCCAGATCGCACTCATATTTTATCATCTTTATCTTGCTGTACAGGTCAGATAGCTACACTCAGTCTACAGACGGGATTGTTTATCACTTGCCTAGTTTGCCAGCAGTCCATGGCCTTGATGAATTCCCTGGTGGGACAGAGGATTTGTCCTAAGAGATGAAGTTCATTGTTTCCTTCTTGCACTGCATAAGCACTCACAAAAATTACCCAGTGGGTTCCCACTTGCAAACATCCTACAGCTGCCACACAGACCTGACCTCGAGCTGACTTTGACACTATAATTGCTAGAAAAGAGCCAGACTTGACACAGTGATTTACTGAACTGTATACATATTTTACTGTGTGCTGTTTAAGCTAGCACATTGCACTGTTTACAGCGCTTTGCTAATATATTTGGAAAAGTAATTGGATAGTTCTAACTATGTAAAATTGCTTACATGAGTGTGACAATGTGGTACACTGCTGCTAAGAAGGTTTTAATCAACTCAACATTGGGTTCATTTGGTTACTAATCTCAGATGTCTATGCTTCATTTTTATATTATAGGGAGGAAGTTTCCATAAATATCAAAGACAGACTAAGTAAAAGTAATTATTTAGGGCTTAGCAGGGAGTGTAAGCAATAGAATGAAAAACCATATGAGCTGAAGTAGAGATTTTTATTTTTTTTTATAAGGTAATTCTTTTAGTATAAGCTAGATTTACAGGAAAACTGTGGATCATCAACATCATATGAAAGCAATACAGTAAACTTGTTTACTTGGAGTATATATGTGCTTCAAGAGTCACCTTGTACAAAAAAGATGAGCTTTAATTACTATAAAACATCTGTTCCTCTTATAAAATGGAAGTCAGCTGCTGAAAATTTGTGGGCTTTTTCCTCCTGCATTCTTTCCTTAAGCTTACAGCTCTACAAATACGTGGTTTCCAAAAATGTTTTCAGAAACTTTATTGGCACAATCTATCCCCTCTGTGGGGTTTAGCTTGAGGGGTCAGTTTGTGACAGGGATTTGCTGGCTGAGCCTGGGGGAGGCTGGCAGCCCTGGGATTGCAGGGCTGGAACTGTGGGCTTTGAGGATCCTGGCAGCTCGGGGATCCTGGGCTTTGGGGAGCCTGGCAACCCTTGGGCTGCAGGACTGGATCTTGGGCTTTGGAAGGCCTGGTATCTCTGGGATTGCAGGGTTGGGCCCATGGTCTTTAGGGACCCTGACAGCCCTGGGATTGCCAGGTTGGAACCATGGCTGCGCACCTTTAGGTCAGTTTGCTCATGATTCTCCTCAGCTTCTTGATTGGGTGCGTGTGGCTTTGCTGGGCTGGTGCGGGTGTCCTCTGGTTCCACAGGAGTAGGTGTTGCTGTACATCCAACTTCTGAGGCAGCCCCAGCGGTCGAGTTGGCTCTGGGCTGGCCACAGCTCTGCTGCTGTCCTTGCTGTCCCCATGGCAGTGCCTGGCCATCCCAGCTGTGGCTGTCCCCAGTGCCCCACATGGGGTCTGATGCTGATCCCAGCTGCCAGGACACAGCCCAAGCTCAGCCTTCTGCAGGGAGGTGCTCGTGGATTGCACTCTGAGCGGCCCTGTGGGCTCTGCTGCCTTTCCCAGGTGTGTTAGGCCAGACCCTGCCCTGCTGCCACACCTCGGCACCTCTCCATCCCTCCCTCCCTCCCTCCCTCCCTCCCTCCCTCAGCTTGCACTGAGGCCTGGCAGGAGTTCGCCACCGCTGCATCTTCCTAGGCCTTCTTAAAATACAGTCTTAAGGTTTTGTCCAAGTTCAAAGCAAAATGAAAACTGCAGAAAAAGGAGTGATAAACAAAAATAAGGTGGTTTTTCCACTTTGTGTGCAGAAAGCTTTTACGCTGCTCTGATCAGTAGCAGCAAAGGCATTCCCAGCACTGGTTTGTTTTAATGCAAGAAAGTTTAATTTAGCATGACCTTATTCTTAGGGTTTGTTTTGTTTATTCCTCAGGGTGCTTTCCTGCAGCCAGCGGGGATGCAGTGCTTCATTCGTGTCCCGAGCATCTTGAGGCTGATCTCCCACAGGGTGAGTCACGGCTCACACAGCCTTTTCTGGGTTTTCTGCCTATTCTGGGGAGCTTTCCCTCTCTGCTGGGGGCACTGCTGCCACTTTGACAGTTTTGCTGCCTTTGCCTTTTGCTCTGTTCTTGTCTCGAGGATTTTTTTTTTTCATCTGGCATCGTGGTAATTAAAGGCAAGTGAGTCAAGCCTTACCTTGGATGAGGGAAGATGAGAGCAGAGGAAAAAGAGGCTCAGACGTAACTCTTTTCTTTGTTCTCATCTATCAAAGAGGAGCTTGCCATGTGTTTTCCACTCTTTTGCTGCTTGTTACATCGTAAATTTGACACCTATTAATTACATGTTACATTGTAAAAGTTTTTCGGTTTTTAAAGTGATTCATATTTTCTTCTATGTCGTCTTTGCAATGTTACTTTTTGATTTTGTAATTGCAGACTTGGGTTTTTTTAAGGTTTTTACGTGAAATCTAGCATGAATATTTTTACCTGAAAAGTATATAGGAGACATATCATGCATGACAAGTATATTAACTATAGTTGGTCCCAGTAATGGAAGTTGACATTTCTCCATTAAAGTTAATGGAAATGTAATGATTTATGCCAGCTGTGAAGATCTGTTTGGTTATATTTGCTATAGGAAATCCATTTGTTTGGTGGAATGACAGGATTCATTTTTCTGAATAATTTAAAAATATTCATTTGCCTGGTTATTAATTCTCAATCTGTAAAAGTTTATATTTGGAGGATTATTGGTAGTGAGGCTGCTTCATGACTGGAGAGACTGCTGTTTCTAGAGCTTTTATGGGTCTACAGGGTTTAGGCCTACAATTACTGCAATGTTGGTTCAGTTTATTGAGAGGTGATGGACAGAGTCAGGCTCAGAGTCCATCATTTTCTGTGTGTTCAGGGAGTTGTGGTGATGGAAAAGAGGCACAGAATGTTGGGTTTGTTCTGGTCTCTTTGAGAAGAGGGCTCAGCAGACACGAACCTGCTTTTCCACATGTCTTGTTCCAGAGCAGCTGTTGTTTGTTCTTGATGGAGGCTTGACTTTTGACTGGGAATTCCAAGCTGGTGTTGCCATACAACCCTGCAAAGAGCAACAAAGCAGGCTTTTGCTGTGCTGAATGTTGCACTTGGCACTGGCCTCCTCCTCACAGCTTAAAGCCATCCTTGGTTAAGGCTTCCAGGTGAAAACGTTTGCCTTCTTTATTACTTTTCCTTCATAGTTAAACCCATTACTGCTAAAATTTCACAAAATAGTGCTTCTGTCCAGGGTTCTGCCCTGTACAAAGCTGCAGTATGTGTTTTGCTGTCCATGCTGTTTTAACAGTTGATCTTTCATTTCTGCCTTTATAGCACGGTGTGACCTCTCCTCTGTGCTATATTGTGTCCGTCCTTGCGGACTCCTTTCGCTTTGGTGATACTTCACTTTAATTTCTTCTCAGACCATATCTAGTCTACTGCTTATTTCCAATGAATTCAGGTTTTTATCTGCAGACCAAGCACGATTCAAACAATAAATTTCACTTCTTTTAGTATTTTCCGCTAAGCTACCGCGTTTTGAGAATTATTTCTTGCTCTGACTTCCCACAGTTTTAATTTTTAGCCTTTTGAGGGAACGATCTCAATGTTCAGACAAGCAAATTGCTGAGCATTTTCAGGCTTCAATTTAATCTATTGTAATTAACCTCATTATTTGATAAAACTGAGTTAGAAAAGTAGATTCTCTCAAGTGTGAAGTATACAAACCCCATCTTTATTTATGTATGGAACAAAATTACTGGCAGTTTGGAAAATGTAAAGATTTTTAAATTGGTTCTATATTTCTTTAACAACGATTCTCCTAGTGCTTCCTATTTCTTCTCAAGTCTTTTTTTCTTAAGCACAGAAAATTAATTTTGTGATCAGATATGCATTCTATGTGAGAGAGATGAATACCACTTTCCTTAGGATTCTTCTCCTTTACTATTTTTGTACCTTAATATCAAAAATCACAAATCAATTAATCTCATCATCTGATTGCAATTCAAAATTTAAGAAACCTACACAAAAGGAGCCATCTTTTGAAGCTGACTTAATCTTAAAAGTTAATAGAATTGCACTGCAGGCATTATAAAATAACTTAATTTTTGGAGAAATTGTGACACTTTACGAAATCTAGTAAAGCTTAGGTTCTATTTCTGTGTAACTACCAGTGGAGGACTTGACATGAGGGTGAATTTGCTTTTTTAATACACATGAAGAGACCTGCTGGTGAGAAAGGGTCACTGATGTATGTTTACACAAGTATGGATAGTCTTTTCACAACACACTGAAGAGTTTCAATAGAATATATGTCATTATATCTCAAACAGGTATGCTGTCAGTTGCTTTAAAAAAAAAAATTGTCCACTGAAGTCTAGAATTAGTAATATGCAGTTACAAGTACAGGTCATTATATGTATATAATAGTACATGCACACACAGGTACCTGCAAATCAATTCCATATGGAAATCAGAAAGGAAAATTTTATTTTGGTAGTGGAAGAATACTGTTCCATTAAGCTTTATGTTCAGTTGAGAAAAAACACAGGTTTACATGTGGAGTGAATAACCCATGTTGTTAAATGTGAACACTTCTATGGTTTTATGTTTACTCACCACCTTAGGCTTCTTCTGATGGTCCCATTTTTGACTTGAATCAATCAATTATCAGCACTCTTTCCACACTCTTTTTTTTTTTTGTCTGCAGAAGCAAGTCATCTATTAGGGAACACATATATTGCTTTGGGATTAAAGAATTACTTGTATAATATCCAAAATACTCCATAGGAATTACTACACTTAGACATTTTTGATTATGATTCACTAAATAAATAGGTTTAGGAGAGAAACTTACCAGTGCTCTTGTATTGGTAATTTCTTTTCTAGCTAAAATGCGTGAGCAGAAGAATTTACTAAATTTCATAATATTTTTTGCTTTTCACTCTGTGAATTCCTAATTTCCTCTTCTTTTCCAAGGACCAACCAAGGTTGGGGAGGTTACAAAAAAAAATTTTAAAGTGTTTCAGATCCCTAAATAATGGCTTAGGTAAATCTGTATGACCAGGATGCTTTGTAGCAGAGTCTGCTATGTAATCTGTCTAGTGTGTCACACACATGTTCTTTAGCCAAGATAAGGGAGTAAATTAAAACAGATGTAATATTTCAGAATGCAAATAAAATGAATGCTGCATAGGATCTGGTTTGATTTAACTACTGTAGTAATGACATGGATTATAAGGCCTTTGAAATGTTACCTAGTTCTATAGACTAAACATCTTACATTAAAATCTGAGATATTTCATCTTCCAAATAATGGTATTTTTACTGATTGGTTTAAGAGTGTCTCTGAAAGTGAGATCCTTTAGGGTAAAGTAAATTAAAAAAAAATAAAGAAGTGTCTTCTGTTTTCTCAGTGGTCAGTGTGTTACTGCACAAAGAAAAGTTGTTTGTAAATTAATCTAACTGCAGAGATTTATCTGTGGTAGCCTGGGAGAAGACCCTGAACATCTCAGTCCTCAACAAGGCCACAGTGCCTGTTTAGCTCCAGGCAGTGTCTCAAGCCTCAGAAGAACACTAGGTTGAAAACTTTGATGGGGTAAGGGAATGCTCATCAGTCTGCAGGACTTCAGTCTGCTCAGAGGTTTCAAAAACCCCGACTGATAATTGCCTATGGAGTCTCTGAAGATGGGGATGGTCCTTGGATCCAGCTGAAATACTGGGAGGTTGTTCAGCCCTTCTCCTCAGAGGTTGCAAGGTGCACCTGTCTGAACTGATTTTCAGGAAAGAACTTAATTTTGTGATCTGCCCAGTTCCCTTCCTTTCCCACAAAAAGCCTTAGGAAGGCTTGGAGCCATTCAGTACAAACCAGTGCAAACCAAATGAGTCACTTAGAACCGATTTTTTTTGTTTGGACGTTTAGAACTTTGTAAGCCTCATTTAAGCCTGAGACCTTTTAAAAAGGTATTTCCTTCCCTCTAAGCATGTGTCTGGATGAAAATGGCCTGATACTTTCAAAGAAAGGACTCAGGATCTTAAGCACCTATGAAGTATTGGTTAGATTTATTTTTGCTTTGTGTTCAACCAGAATGCATTATTTTTTCCCCCAATAATGACTCAGATATGCAATAAATGAAGTATAGTTCTTAGTTTGCAGTGCCAGTTTGTTCACTTTTCATTGCATTTGCAAGATATTGTACATGAAATTATTTTTTTAATATTGATTTGCTCAGAACTGATTGCTGGTTGTACTGCTAATCATTACCCTATTCTTTATATTTTTGTTCCATTAAAGATTTAAGTATCCCATTATAAGGCAGCTTGGTTTACAAGAAGCAATGTTAGGCAATGATGAACTATTCAAAACTATCCCAGAATCAGTTGAATTGGTCATTGGGTAACTCCACACATCTTTCCCCCAGCAGACGCTGCTCCTGAGACCAGCAGACTCAAGGAGAAGCAAGATGTAGATGCTGGAAAGCAGAGGTGGTGAGGTTGTTTGGCCATTTAATGTAAACACCATTATTAATGACAGAAGAATATTAATTTTACAGATGAAAGAATCTGCATGAGGACTATGAAGTTACCTCTTTGGAAACCTCACAAATTCTAAATATATTCCAGTGGCTACATATGAAAAGAGTTAATTGCAATGGTCAGAGGGGTCTAAATATTCATAGATAGGCATTTACTAATTAGTTCCTAAGCAGGAGCTTAACTGGAATATATACTTGTGCATATGCTGTTAGCACACAGCAAATGTGATATTAAATATATTCACCCAAGAGGTTTAAATGAATTCATCTTACCTCACATTTTATAATGCACTAGTAAGTACAAAGCTTGTTACTTGGGCTGAGCTTGTTAAGCTGCAATAACATGGCCATATTTCTAATCCTTGGAGTGTCAATATCAAGATTTAATACTGTTTAATGAATGCAGTTTAAACTGATACCTCTTCTTAATTTGGATTAACTTTCAAGGTGTCCCTATGACAGATGTGGAGAATATGATAATATTTGTTTTACTGTCCTCTAAACCAGCAGGAACCATTATGCCTTCACCTTACTGTTGCCTAAAAGCATGGTTTGCAAGCATTATTTTCATGGTGACAGAGTCTCTTATAGATCATGTAAAGCACTGTTAACTGCTGTGTTTTATACAGGCAAGCATATTTTTGGGAGATCGATGAGTATCATCTCTCCTGGGCACCCATCTACATTTTTATGCAGGCTTCATTTTCCATTTGGCACAGCATTTTTATTAGGTTAGTAATAGCTATATTTACAAAATCATTAATGTTTTGTAAGACATAAATGTGTAGGGCAAAGAGATTATGGCAAAATAATTAAATGCTTAAGTCAATTTTACCTTCTGTTCTGAAGTTTCTGTCTTAAATTGTTTTGAGGAGGCAATAGTTTGAAATTGCAGGAGTTGGTCCTAAAAGGCGTAAACAGTTTTTCTACATTAATAGGTACATACAACTGATAACAAAATCATCAGTACACTTGAAAATGAGTGCTTCAAACCCTATATAATATGTATGCTAGTGCAGGGATTTTGGGGTACACTTTCACATGCACTGATTCCATTTAGGAAGCTGTGGGTATACTCAGATGCTCATTTATTTACCCAAGTCATGGAACCTACTGAGGCTTTCATCAGCTCATCATGAAACCTTGCACCAGAGGCACTAGCCCTCATTAAAACAGCCAGTTTCTCCTACAGAAAGAGATTTAAGAACAATTTCACGGAAGTGTAGCAAAAACACTCCTCCTTCTCTCAATATTTGCAGTTATTCTGTTGCCATTAATGTGTTTTTTCCACCTAGATATGTCTGTGAGGCTCCCCTTGAAAGACAAAAGCTTTGAACATTCTAGGTAGTTTCTTGCTCTAAAGGAAATATTTACAATGGAGTGCAAACCTTTTTCTTTTTTTTTTTTTTTTTTTTTTTTTTTTTTTTTTTAAAGAACCAGACTATTATGAGAAAAGTTTATTGTTGGAGTTGATCAAAGGGACAAGACTTTTTTCAGCTCTTAAGCTGGCTGAAACTTGCCAGCGTTGCAAGACAGTTGATTTTTTTATTTTTGCTGGTCTTAATGAACTCACTGGGCTTGTTCAGAAAAGCAAATAAGCATAGAAAATGTGTGCTGAGGTCCTGACACTTGGACTTCAGAGAATTATCCATAGTTAAACTTCTAAATGGTGTAGCTGGCCAAGGTGCAGTTCAGCATGCAGTCAGTCCCATGTGACTTAATGAGGGATCTGCTGAAGGCAGGGAGGAGCAGTGTAAGCACCAGGCCAGAACAGTGACTGTCACAGAAAAAAAACCAACAAGGATGGGGGGGAAATGAAGCAGGGGTCCTGATTGCAAAATACAGCAGTGATTTATAAATCTTCTTTTGACACACAAAGTATAGAAGCAAACAAAAGGAAGAGATATGGTGATTATTTGATCTTTCTTTTCCAAAGTTCATGATCACGTTGTGTAGACAGTGGGTTTTTAACAAAAGCATATCCCTAGCTACTTATCTGACCATTTTTAAAAAGGAAATGCCACAATTTAAAAAGTTTTTGTAATTTCCTTAATCATCTTCTACTAAGCGAAAGGAAATGCTGGTCACATTTAATTCACACTAATAGATAAACGAGTCCTAAACAAAGATGGAGGTGTGAAATTTCCAGCTATGCTGGAAAGAAAATTAAATCATCAATAAAATATTTCCTTATAGGCATATTTTCCATAATGTCTGTGAAGCACTAGGTTTAAAAGAGGTTTGTTTTGCATAATTGCAATAGCATTCTTCTCTGCTAAGGAAGAAAAAAATCTCCAAACTGCTACTGCTCTTAGATTTTTATTTATTAATGGCCAGAACTTCAAGCCTTATGAATTTGTTGAGAAGACTAAAGAGAACCTCTAAAACTATAGCAGTGTTTTTATGCCACTGGGGAAAACCAGTATTTCTCTGATAAACCTGTCTCTCTGGTCAATGATCCATGCACGAGGAAGGATTTCCAGATATGCCAATGGATGCTTCAAAGGAGCTTTTTGTCTGTTGTGTCAACAGGCACATTTGAAATAATGCTGTAAATTTTAACAGGACGCATCATATTGAGCTGCATGATTTCTGTGGCAAACCTGAAGTCAGTGTGATCTTTTACAAGGGTAGCATAAGCAATATCTTCTTTTATCCTTTGCCTGACAAACATCTTCAGCTGTCCAGTTTAAAATGTAAAAGCAAAGCTCAAAGCTAAATTAGAGAAACTTTTGCAGGATTGATCTAAGATTTTAAAGAAAATAAGGATTATAATGCAAACCCAGACCTCTATACAAACTTACTTTGTGACTTTTATCTTCAGTGTGAACAACTGTGCATCTTTAATTTTGCTTTGAAAAGAAGTTGAATTAAAATGTGCAACACCTGTCCAATGTGCCCATGTGCTATAAAATACATCCTGTGAGAGTAACGACTCTGCAGGTTGCTTTATAGCCTCACGTCTGTGAGATGACCATGGCTGATCTTGTAGCTGGGGCTGTTCTTATTTGTGGTGTGTGACACCCCAACCTGATCTCACAGTGATAATTTTGGCAAGGCACTGTGTGGTTTGGTGCTCCTGATAAACTTTTCTATCTATTCTAATAGTTCCAAAACTGTGGAAACAGAAGAATAAGTCACTGTCTTCGAGACCTGTGCAGCAAGATCCATGTTTTGATGTGTGCATTTACTGGCCTTGGGTGTGATCCACCAAGCTACTAAAAAGAGAAAAAAGCAAATTAAGGAATTGCAACCAGCACCTCCATCCCCCTCCCTGAATGAGTGCTAAGAGCCAGTTGTACTATTCCAATTCTACCATCATCCAATGTGTTTTTCTTAGCAGCAGCAGCTCTTTTGGGAAATGTAACCATGGAAATTAGAAATTACTATCCTAACAGCAATTTGAGAGTCATTTATTGAAAAGGGTGCTCTCTTTGAGGAAAAGATAGGAGGGGCAGAGGGAATAAGTTGTATGAATTCACATTAATGACCAGGGCTTGAAATACTGAAGAGTTGAACTAGTATTTAATGACTGAAAATGGATGCAAATTGTATCAGTGATAATGAACCAAAGAGAAAGTGAAATGTATTAGGGTAAAAATAGTGTGAATCCCCCAGTTTTGAAAACCTTTTCTGCCTTCACAGTCCTTGCTATTCATAAAAGTACTTGATGGTTCTAATTGTTTTAACATCTCATCAAGGCTTCCTATATCAATGGGAATGTTCTCTCTTCCTAGATATGATTTAATGATTTAATCACTGTGGTTTCTTACTGTGAGCCCTGCTAATAGGGATCCTACACAGATTACGTAAATTGTATTCACTCAAGGACTGTAAATAGTGAAGCACTTAATTCTATTACTTTTTTTTTCCTCCTCTATTTAATTGAAATGGAACAATTTAAATAGAGCAATTAGAGAGATCTCTGGCAGCCTAAGAATAGTTAAGATTATCTTATTTTATTATGATTGCTTTTAGATCATTAACGTAGGCAGCTAGTTTGGGGCTATATCTGAGATTATGTTGATTATCAGTCCAAGTAAAATGCATGCATACAGGCATGATGTGCACTTCCTACCAATTCCACCCTCTGCCTCATCCTGTGGCTGACATTTTCCACAAAATGGGTTGCTTGAGGCAGGTTTGCTGTGTGGCTGCTGGCAATAAGCAGATTTCACCCTACCACCTTGCCTGCCTTTTCTCCTGAAGCTGTTTATGATAATTCCAGCTGAGTATTCGGAACATGTGCACGGTGTTGTTGCCTGTCACACAGACTGTTTGGCACGAAGGCTTTCTCTGATCTTCCACTCCTGTTAATAGGCTATTTAAGATGCCATGGAGTCACATTTATTAAAGCCTTTGAGGCTAAGCTTGCATGAAGAGAGCTGGCTGCATTTTCTAGGAGTTGACTGTAAGGGAAGCACGTGAGCATTGTGGTTGTGTTTGCACGGTCAGTTAGTTTCTCTCAGGCTTGCAGGCAAACTACTTAATGCATGCAGCTTTCAAAGGTCTGATTACAAGCTATGGCTTATAAACACAGAAGGTTTTCCTCACTGTAGCAATAATGTGTGTTGAGACACAGTTACAGTACGTTTTATTCAGGTTTCCATCAGCTGGCTCCTCCTCTTGACCCTCCCTTATATATACATGTTAGATTCTAAGGCTGTGCATCCAGGATAGCTTGTTAAAGTGGTCTGGATTATGACTGTATTCTGAAGTTCACAAAGTTCATTCAGCCTAATTGTCAAAATAAATTAATTTTTTATCAGATATCTATTTCTCCAAGGCAGTTTGATCCTGAGTTGTTGATCCTGCCCTTGGAGGCTGGCAGGGATTGGTGTGGCCAACAGAGACTATCATCCAATTTCAGTTCCATTAACATTTTAAACTAATTTTTGAGTTATGTCTCCATAGTAAATCTCTACAAACAAGAGAAGAGACGGTGACAGCTTGTTCTAGGGAAAAGATTTCTAACTGCTTCCCTCACTCATACATGTCCTCCTGCCTCCTTGGACCAGATGGGCAGTGCTGAAATGGACAGGGATTTTACCTTGCCAGCTGGGGCTTTCCCCTTGCCATGCCCTGTGCTGTGGGTCACAGAGGAGCCTCAGAGCAGGAGGTGACACAAGTCTCTCCAGAGAAGCTGGGAGCTGTGCCCCACAAAATGCACAGTGTGGGCACGTCCTGCTTGCTAGGATGGGGGACAACCTGTCTGGGACCTTACTGGTATGACTGGGGTGGAAAATCTGGATATCTTAAGGCTGGACAGCACCAGGTCATCACACCATCTTTGGATCATCAAATAAAAATGTAAATGACTGGAGATATTTTGACTACAAAATATTTCCCTTATAGAATTCCTGCAGTCATAATTGTCTAAATTCTCTATACTTTTTTAACAGGTTAATATTTTTGCAAATTGTTCTCCATAAAAACCTTAGAGTATGAACAAAGCAGCTGAGGATTCAAAGGATTCAAATTTTAATTTCCCCATTTGGGTGGGGTGTTTTTTTTGTGTTTTTTTTTTTTTTTTTTTTTTTTTTTTTGGGGGGGGGGGGTTTTGGTGGAGTGGGGGAGGGGAGAAGAAAAACAACCTTCTGCAAGCATCTAATATTTTACAAACAGCATTTCCTGTAAACCTTGGTAAAAAAATCTTTGTATTTAACCAATCTGAAAGTATTAATGTTCTTTTTATTTCTTGATTCAGTCTGTCTATTAATATAACTTGCATTCACTTCTGAAAGTTACACCAGCAACCAGTTTTCTGTACAAACTAATATCTGAGATTTTGAGTTACTACATCCATTCTCCTCAAAACTTTAGAAGTCTTATAATGAGTCTTATAATTAAGATGATTTCTCTGTTGCAGAACTGTGAGGTTTCAGTAACATCTATGAAAGCCAGTGTGTGTCAAACAATGGTAGTGTATTCTAATGTCATATGCTGAGCACGTTTATTCTGATTTATACACTCAAGTTGCATTTTACAAGTGTATATTTCACAAACATAATCGATATTTTTCCGCTATTCTTGCATTAAAGTATCCACCCTCTTTTGGCAATCTTGAAAGGATTAAGTTGTATCTATAAGGCAGATAAATTATAAATTTGACTAGTTGCTCAGTCCTTGCAATCTAAAATTAGAAAGGCCAGGACAAAGGATGACCTGTATTACACCTAGCATTTGGTACCTCTGTCTGTCACCTCATCAACTACTCTCTTGGGCTAGTACCAGAGAGCAGACCATTGAAATCAGCATCCTGACAGACACAAAGGACTGCACCTCAAAGTAAAGGTGGCAAAAAAGGGGCAAAGGATCTATATTTATCATAGCTTAAATGTTAACTAAACACTTCTTGAACTGAAAATAATACCACTGTATAAACCCCATAACTAAAACAAGGGCTGTGTGGGACACCTTGAGTCATCAAGAAAAAAGAAAAGGGGGATTTGAACTGTTCATCCAGGCTTAGTCTTACTTAACAAACAGTTGTGTGAATTATCTAAGTATTTCTGAGCACCCAGGGAGAGGTTGGTACAAAGACTCATTACTGACCTGACAATAACTTTTGCCCATGTGCTGCAGCAGGTCCTGTTTTCTGCTTTCACTTCATTTTTTTTTTTCATTTCATTTCATTTTATCTGTCAGGTTTCCTGACTGCACCTTTTTCTCTTATGCCCAACATACTGGATGGGGAAAGTTAATGTTTAAACATTTGGTTCCTGGTGAGGATCACATTCTTAAGCAGATTAAGTGAACTGTTGGATTGTTAAGGGGTTTTTTTGTTCCCCTTTGTAACATCTGCCTTTAGTTCTCTGCTTCTGGTTGGTTATATCAATGGGAATATTTCAGAAAGGATTCCTATCTGTTTTAAAATACATATCTCTCCAATTCAAGGTTCTTGCAATTATCAGAAAGTTTTAAGATCATCTGGTATAATAATCCTCACCCTGTCCATGTGGTGTGCTTTGGTCTAGGCAGTTTGTTTGGGATGTGAACATGCTAAGGCACCTTGCACTGCTAAAACAAGGAAATGCAAGGCCATTCCCTCCCAGGCTTAAACACCTCATAACTGCTCCTTCACCATAAGGTCCCAATCCCCATAGCGTGTCCCTCACCTCCTTCTCCGCTCTTCTGAGCATGGAAAATACGCAAGTTCATCCTTCCAGAGTTCCTGTATACAAACCATTCCCAGAATAAAGCTTCTTTTTTTTTTTTTTTTTTTTTTTTTTTTTTTTTTTTTTTTTTTTTTTTTTCATTCTTTTTGCTGTAGTACATTCAGGCTATGTCCATGCTGAAGTGCCTTTTATAAGAATTTAAATAGGTAACAGCAGGACAATCTATTTAGGTCCTTTCACGTCCAGCACCGTAGCAATAATGGCAGGTAACTGCTGCTGATGACTGAAATATGACTAAAAGATGAGGGAATTTTCTTTTTGAGTTGTTTTTCATTGTAAAGCTGAAAGAAAGAAGGTTCTTTCCACATCAGAAAGTGAAAAATGTGATTTGGAAAGAGGTTAGGTTTAAAAATAGACATGAGACCTTAAGGAAAGGGGAGTGCTCCTTCTGTAACCTAGAAACTGAAATCCCTAAAGAAACATCCAATACAGCAAGACCTTAAAAGAAAGAGAATTTTAAAAATCCAGTGAAATAAGCAGAAAAAAAGTCCTTAAAAAAAGGAGAGGGAATGCAAATAAAGTGGTAATCACAGGTCTATAGCTGTTACTCATGTGGTCCTTTGTCCATCACCTTAGCAACTGTCTCTGAAAGATGCGGGAATCAGGATTTATAAAAACTTAACACATGACTAAATTGCTTGTGTACCTGGATTTTGTGGTAAGAATCGGGACTGAGTGGTTCTGGGCTTTCTGTACATTGGGAAATAGGTCATCTTGCTACCGTTCTTTATTTAGAAACGTTGCAGAGGGCACATGATTTTTAGTTAGCAATGTAAAAAATCAGTACTGCCTGTAATGCCAAAGGGAGCTTGGTATGTACAACTTGTCAGTAAAATTTGGCTGGAGTATCTGGCACTTCCAAGGAGGTACAGCAGCGTAACAAAGTGAAGAAACCCTCCTCTCCCTTGCACAGCACGTGTAGTGGCCAACTCAAAGTTGCAATCTGTGCACTTGCTGCTGAGTGAATGAAGGCTGTTGACAGGTGATGATAAGAAAGTAAGTTTTTAGTGCACTGAACACTTTTTTTTTTTCTCCCTTCATCAACCTTTGCAAAAAAGTAAACTGAGCAGAGGAAAGTAGAGGAGAAAACCAACAACCAAAAAGCCTTTCAGTGTTGATGAAGGAAAGAATAAAAAACAGATCTCTTAACTGCTCTTAAATCTGGTGAGCCTGATGAATTTTGTCTGTGGATACTTGAGGTCTGCAGTTGTCATTTTTGAGGACATGTGGAGGATTGGCAAGGGATCAGCAAAATGACAAATACATTTACGATGCCTGCCTCTGACTAGGAAAAAGAGGATGGAGTGGTTGAATGCTGCTCAGTTTAATTTCAGACTGCACACTTCAGGAAAAGACTGGGTTCTTGGATTAAAGGCAAACCTGAAGGGAGAGACCTACCTTGTAAAGATACAAAGGACTTAGGAGAGATTTGTTTCAAGCCTCTCTTCTTTTAAGTTTTCTCTGTCTCAAGGGTTATGTTGTTCTGGGCAATAATAGTAACAACAAAACCCCCTTAGAGTAGAAATTGGAAATAATTTTCCAGATGACAGGCTCTCTTTAATGAAAAGCAATATAGCCTGACCTGAAGACTCTAATTTTGGCTTGGGGCCACTTCACACCAACTCTAAAGATCTTTACAGGCAGGAAGAATAAGTGTCTTTCTGGCACAGTATAAATACATTTAATCCTGTGCTGGGGCAGGGAAAGAGCCAACAAGAATTCTTGATGCTCTTTCAGTGGCTCTCTTTCCAGCAGTGTTGTGCTAAAGTAGGCTTTGTGTTCCTTCAAAAGCATATGGACTCAGTATGAATTTCAGACATTGGACATGTACAGTAAGTTCAATAAAAACTCACAGGCAAAGGATTAATTGTTCATGTGTGATAGCAAATAACGTTATGGTAGATAGATTGAAGTTATTGAGAAATGCATGGGTTGTCATTAGATCAGTGTCACAAAATGTGCATTCATATGCTGAATATGTGATTTCATGATAAATAAATGCTGTAAGTGACTCTGCTGTATTGCTGAAACAAGAAGTTATCACATACCTTTATTTACAGGTAAGCAGCACTCCAGCTGACTTGCATTCAGCAACCAAATTACAGGAAGGAGGTAACAGCTGAAACTGTATGGACAGTCTTTAACAGGAAGTGAAGACATTACTTAGACCAAAAATTAATCTTGCAACTGCTGGCCTCATCGTTGTCAACAAGGTTTTTTGTTAAGCCTTATAGTGTGAGTTATTTTTTCTGTGTTAGTCCAATACATGGAGATACTCTGAAAGTAAAATGAAATAGTCTTTCATTTTTACTTTATCTTTCCTGTGAGTTTCTTTATAATTCCTATAAGTTTCCAGCAGTCGTGTTGTCAATCTGTCAGCATTCAGCAAAACAGCTCCCGAGCCAGGCAATAATTCATGTGGTTCATTCCATCTCCAGGGCGGTCTATAAATGTGTAACTATTTCTAAAATTTCTCTCTAAGTTTTGATTTTTGTGCACTTGATGACCAAGACTTTCTTCACAGCAGATGGTATTTGAGGTATGCTTTGTTTCCATTCAGAGAATATATCTCTATTCCACTGAAATCAGTGCTCTGATTTGAAGAATATTGTTACAACAATTTATTCATGATGAGATCACATATTCAGCATATGAATGCACATTTTGTGACACTGATTGGCTTGGCTTTCATAATGAGAAATTTCTGAAGATTTAATTGTGATTAAAAAGCTTTTTTGTTTGTTCTTTTACAAATATATTCCTTATTGTCTTTTTTCCATAATAAGTTATTTAAGTTCTGTAATGATTAACAGTTGGGAAACTACTTGGACTTACAGCTTAATGCACTGAGCAAAAGAAGAACATGATGCAGTTGAGTTTTAGACATTCAGCTTTTATTGCCTTTATATTTTCATTCCTCCTTCCACGAAAATATGCTGCCACAAAGTTTCTGCAATAAACCCATAACTCTAACAAAAAACCTGTTGCCACTGCCATAATTTTTCCTAAAAACTTCAATATACGTTTTGTGTTTTGCACAATTTCTAGATTGTTCAACTTCCTTTTTCTACCTTTAGCTGTTTATTGACGGTTGAAGCTTACAAAACCAGGTCATACTGTTGCATAACTTTACTTTCCCTAGCAAGGTGGGCTCTGGGTATTTGTTGTGGCAATGCACAAAGGGTTCTGTTCTCACTGGTTTTTGCTGGACTCCTTTGTTTAGCTTTGTTTCCAGCGAGAAATATTCTGTGAGATAAAAATCAAGAAACAAAAACTGTGCTGCTCACATGAGACGACTGCACAGCTCTATGCCGCAGTAATGGAGCAATTCCTCACCTCCAGCTTTCCCTGGTATACAGGATAAGAAAAACTTTGGACTATGTCAAATTTCACAGCTTGAAAAGTGACTTAAAAAAGGGCATTAAAATAAGCCCAAAACCCCCAACCTCCCCCTGTCCACCCCTGCCCCAAAAACCCCAGAGCATTCTTGTTTTTTGTTTTTTTTGTCAGAGTTGTGGTTGCTGGAACTTGCACATTGGGTGTCCTGCATTTCCACAAAACACAACTGCAGGGCACAATAATAAATACCAGTATTAAAAGAAGTAGTGCTTGCCAGCAATTTTTCCTGAAGTTCAGCTCACTTGCATTTACTTTCCTTGTGGGGTAAGTGTAGAGCTTTTGTCAAACAAACCCTACCTCTGTAGGTCAATGGAAATATATAAATAAATGCAGGCAAATAGGAGATCCTGATTTTTATGTCAAGGTAGCAGAAGTCTGGATTCAGGTTCTGTTTAAATGACGTTTATCCAATAATGAAGACCAGGCAGAATGATGAATGTGCTTCAGTGTGTCTGCGCTGAAATAGGTTTATAAACAAGCACCTGCCATAAATCACAAAACCAGCTTTGTCAAAAGTAACTAGGGACCAGATGCATCTTTATAATTACCTGTGACACCCATTGTCCTGCTTTCATATCCTCTGTTCCTCACTTAGATAATCTGTTATTTTGCTTGTGGTTTCAATGATTTGCATTCTGTTTTGAAATGTGGGCTTATGACCGGGAAGCTTCTCACTGAAGTCTCTGCCAGTTGCATTAGGGGCAGTAAAATGTGTAATGTTCAGTGGCTAAATGCTACAAATCATTTATTCAGGAGAGAAGGTAAAACTAGTCACTAGTATTTCCACAATAACTTTGACATGTTTTCCCAGTTTAAGTAATTTTATTTTCTTGGTGTCTGGAGTTTGGTCTTCAGGTAGGGGAAACTTCCTAATTGTTTTCCTTGGCTATATCTCATATTCAGGGTTATGGTGATGGTCTCAACTCATAAAGCTATTTTTCATCTGCAAAACTGTAGAAGTCATGAAGGTTTTTGGTCCTCATTTCATTTTGAATTAGTCTTGCAATTTGAGAGTAGCTGGCAGTTTATGGTTCCAGATAAATGGTAATTTCTGGTTTAATTTAAAAGGGGCTAGGATGAGAGTTCTGTCTTCCTCTTAGTCTTTGCTAATTTTTCTACCTTATTGTGTTATCAGGCATTTAGAAACAGCATTAATGCAAACAAAGTTAGGCTTAAAGCAGGCATCATGCAGGAAAAGAGATTAAAATAAAAGGGAATATAAAAGCTTGGAGGTAAAACCTGATTGAATTTGACTTTTAAAAATGTTTTTGTATTTCCTACTGTGGCTACTGTGCTTAGCTGATGCACAGTCACAGTAATGTGTTCCTTCATATTGGTTTACAAAAGAGCTTTGCAGTAATCATGAAATAGAAGGTACAGAGCTAGACAATAAATGCCTCTGCTCTTAGGTCAGCCTATTTAATTTCCCTTTCAAATCCAATTGTTCACCTGCTGTGGTTATTAAATATAAGCATGGAGTCTGTATTTGAATACCCTGTCTGTGCCACTTCAGCACTCTCTACCTGTTGCTTTGCCATTACTGATGCAAGTTGCCTCTGAGGATGGTTATAAGAACATGAATCTATTATATTATGTCTTTTACTTACACTACTGCCCAGAGTTCTTTTTTCTTTCTATTTTTTTTTTTTTTTACTGCCACGATGTGCACCAGGCCATTTAATCTGATGGGTTTACATTTTAAATGTAGCCTCACAGAGCCTATCACCTGTCAGATACTAAAATACATTTTTAATAAAGCTGTGTTATGGCATGTAGCCATTTTGGTTATTATCTGTAGAAATATAGCAATATAAAAGCATAAAGATAATACTTAATGTGTAAGGAAAAGAAAGAAAAAGAAAAGAAGTAGAAAGATGTCACCACCCATGGAGCCAATGACAAGTGCTTGTTGTGATTCAGAGGTCTGTGGCTCAGTGGTGGTTGCAGTGTTAATCACATTGGCAAGATAAAAAGCATTACCCTACCTTGCAGCATCTGCTCGTTGGCCTCTTCCCTTACCTGGCTCAAAAACCTGGCCTGTAGCCTCTGGTGGTGGGTAAAAATTCTTGAAGTTTACCAGAGATGGCATTACCTCACTCATCTGACTCTACCAGAAGTCAAAACAAGAGATACCAATGCAGAGGAGTTGTGCAGAGGGCTGACATGTAATTTCGAAAATTCTTTGTAACATCATGCTCATGTGACAAGCTTAGCAACGGCAAGATTTATAAAAAAATAGTTCAAATATTCAAGTTGGAAAATCTCAGTTCATGTCTTTCAATGTACATGCAGAACCTTAGGACAATTAATATCTCCCACAGGAGGGTTACTCTGAATCCTATACTACATAAGCTTTACTTTAGTAGATATTTTCTATGCAGAGTGCTCTTGGACTCTAAGAAAGTATCTCTGGGGCCATTAATATTTTCTTCATTCATCTTTATTAAATATTACTCTATTATGAGCAGAAGGTTTGATTAAAGCCTCAGCTTTCCCTCCTCAGTCTTCCATATTTTAAACACACAGATTGGATTTTGTTGTCGTTTGCATCTTTTTAGCTTCTATTTCACCTGTGTTTCAAAGCTTATTTTGAAGTGGGAAAGACTGCCAATTAAGAATTTTCTCATTGATCATAAAGGAACTGAAGAGAGTTTCTTTCCCAACTCAGTTGCAAGCATCCACCAGAATTTTCAAGTAGCCTTTAAGCAACTGTCAGCCATTCACCTGTGAGGAAAGATTTCAAGTTTTGTCATGCAATTAGGGAGTCTTTAAAAGGCCACACCATTCACAGGCTGAGCTCTGGCATGGAAGCCTCTGCACACAGAATTCTCTTTCTTCTAAGCATATCTGCAAATAGTCTGCCTAAGAGAGGAGGACTCAATTAAGTTAGAGAGGAGACACAACAATAAAAATTCTGCTTCCAGGGGAAGAGTCAATGCTGTGAATTAGGAACTTACATAAACACCTGAATAATGGACTTAGTTTTAAAATACAGCCTTATTTTTATGGGAATGTTCCTGAGCCATACATAGAACACACAGGTACACACAAACACTTATTTTGGTGTGACACTTTCATCCCCATCTAAATATGCATCTGATTCAGCTCCTTAATGAGGGTGTTCTTCTATGAATGTAGATTGCTGTGTAAAGTTTTGGTTCTAGTCTTGTCTCGTTGAAACTTCATTTTTCAATTATTTGTGCAACAGAACTGAATTCTGGTAGCACTCTAAGTGACTGTCATTTAGCAGGTACCTGGCAAAATGCCAGTCCAGCCCTTATATGCCTTGAAATTCTTCTTTAAAATTAAAGATTCTTGTTTAGTAATGATATGTACAGCAACATCTGCTACCTTATTTTCCCATGAAAAATAAATTCTGAGACAAATGCAACAAAGTCTGGAGAACTTTTTGTGGCTGTTCAACTCCTGAGCTTTGGTGTTCTGGTAGAATACTGTCCCTAGTCATAAGCAAATAATATCCTAAGTTACATCAGAAGCATTCTAGGAATTCATAAAGGAAAGGCAAAATTACTGTTTACTCAGAGTATGAAAGTTGTTTTCAGAGGCGGAAGCAATAGATGGCTAAGGTTTCAAGTCTGTGCTCTATATCATTACCCTTTTAAAATACTCTTATTTTGTTGTTATTTTTTTCACATTTTAAGACATTTTTTCATGAATAGATGTCTACCTAAAACCAGCTTATATATTTTGTACTGTATTATTTGGTGCATAGATTAAGGTCATCTGTCCTCCTTTTCTGGATCTTCAAAAGCTGTATACTACCTTTCTGATGATCATCAGAATTCTGTGGTTTATAATAAATTGGTCTCCTTAAAGAATTTCTTCATTAAGACACTTAATTATCTTACATAACAGATAAATCATTTGGTACCGGTTTCCAGGCTGGTGTATTTTTTCAGACATAGTCTAGATATAAATTCCCTATCCTCTGTGCACTCTTTAAGAGCCAGGTACATTCATACACACAGACTTTTCTCCACATCTCCATGGTATAAATATTTTCTAGGAATTTATGGCATTTATTTTCATAATTTGTAGATTCATAGAGTTGATTATAATAAGGGAGAAAACAACATTAGAAGACTTTGGGTTCTATTATGTCAAATAAATGAATGAGAGGATTTATGTGATTAATTCTTGTTATCACTAATGGCCATTTTAATTATTATATGCTTCAAAGAGATAAAATGCAAATTTGAAACTGAGGTATCTGTGATCTTCTAGTGAGTTACCTATATGCAAATTGCTAAATGATTTTTAATTGGTGCACCTCATCATTCAGTTATTTTAACAAGTCTGGTAGCTAATTTTCCTGAAGTCCTGCTGCTGCTGTTTATCTCTCCCTTCAGTAAGGAGCAGTTCACTGACACCAGCATCCCAAATCCTATTTATCATAAATAGCTGCAAATCAAGATTAATTCCCCTGGTAACCTGCAATTTAATTTTACTGTTTGACTATGAATGCATTCATTTTGCATCTGCATTCCTAATTCTGATTAGGAACTCTTCATTGCACTTTGCATCACGCTCAGAACCGAGATCATTTAACTGTATTGTGGAGTTCATGTTATACTGAATAACAATAATGACAACAGATGCTATAAATTCAACACAATCTTTTTAAAGCATGCAAGATTGAATTAAAAATCCTCAGATTTCAAGACAATTACATATATTGTCACTAAGCACTGTCTAGACTGATATTTATTTATCTTCTACCATTAGCAGTAGAGACCCAAGAAGAAATCACAGTAGACATCTAAAAGAGAAAGCACATTGTTCTTAAAGTTGCCACAGATTATTACAACTTCTGTCCCAGGCCTCGACTTAGAGGATAGAGAGCAGGTTCTCTCTTACAGAAAGTGTTTTATGTGGTTTGAGTGGCAAGATCTCGTGGGCTTGACCTGCTCTTTTGGCTGGCTTTGGGTTCTGAACCCATATCAGCATCCAGGGAGGTACAACAGAGGCATTCCCAACCATCACAATTCACACCTGGGAATGGAGAGGTTCTCAATCTTCTCTCCACCTGTTCCTCTCCTGTTAGGAAGGTTTGCTGGACAACTAAGAGAAACACCTCCCAGGTTTGAATCCGCAGTGCACCGTGCACGGGGCTTTGTGAAGATTTGCATTTTTTTCTGCAGTTTTTGGTTCAGATTTGAGGCTTCAAATCCTGTCAGGACAGAAGGGGCTTAGCTTTGTTCATCATTACCAAACAAAGCAGGATAACAACCACTAATTATTATGATTGATGGTAAAATATTTCCAAGCTGTAAACTTATAAGTTCTTTGCCTTTACAGCTTTTAATTCTTTTTGAAACCTGAAAGCATTTTACTTGCTTTTTTATATCTCTGTTTCTTCTTCTAAAGGCCTTGAAGACTCCATGGCCTAAAAGCCTAGGATCAGAATTTCAAGGCAATAATGAGCCATCACCTATGGTCAAGCTTGACCTAATTCAGCTGCAGGCCCCCTTGAGCAACTCTGCTCATATTCAGAAAAATGTGTAGTTCCGCTTTTTTAAAAGAGCCTTTTCTGAATAAATGTAATATAGTATTTAAAATAATAAAAACTTGAGAAAATTATCTAGATAACAAATTTTTTTCCTTTCCCCCCCCCCTTTAAATATTCAACCGTGAAGGCTTGATGTTTCTAACATATTCATTATATTTTACAGTTTTCAAACTAAAAAATAGTTTGAACAACAAACTCAAGCAACCAAAAAAAAAAAAATCCCAACCCTCAACTGAAATAAATAAGGTAGTCCATAACTCAGGCTTTTGTCTGCAAAGTAGACAGATAACATTACAAGTTGTATATGCAGATTACCTAAGGAAAAAATATATAATTAAGAAATATGTAAATTGAGAAAAGTAAGACCTCAGTGAATTTTCATATTTTCATATTAATGGTTGTACAGTTCAAAGTCTAAAACGACAATGTAGTATTTAGATTGTATTGGTTCTGCCCTTTAAACCTTTCTTCATTCCTTCCAGATCACTGTTAAGTAATTAAAGTTTTTTGTGTTCTGTTCTAGTTGGAAATTAAAATGAGAGCCTGGGCTGCAGAAGGCACAACATCGCTGAAGTATGGTTATAGTTTTTTAATCTTTCTTTCATTTCTTAAAGGTGTCATTATGACAGGAAAAATTGCCTGTTTTTTGTCATTTCCTCAGAGATAAAAATGCAGACACCTTTATTAGAGTGCCTGCTCTCCAGGGAACCTGAGCATCACAAGAGAGGTCCGAAAGAGGTGGCAGCAGTTTGCGTCCTGGCTTTGTGTCAGGTGGGTTTGGTGAGCTCAGACTCCAGCAGCAGCACAGCTCCAGGCTGCAGAGCACGTCATGATGGAATTGTAGGAAAAGGAGATACTACAGGTGCATCCTTTGGGCACCACTGGGGCACAGGAGAAGAGCAGAATTGTTTACTAAGAAACCATAATTAAATTTATTAGGGCCGACTCCCTCTACTGAGTCAGACTTTTTTTTGCAAGGCTTCTGCCCTGGAGGTCAAAAATTGAAAGGAGTACACTTAAAATTGAGCCTAACTAGAGGAGATTGTGAAAGTGATGGATTACACTCCATCACTCCTTAGCATCCTGCCTTTGGTTCAGGACTTTCACATCTTCCTCTGCCTTTTTTTTTTTTTTTTTTTTTTTTTCCTGACAGCAGCATGACAAGCTTTAGAAGTAAAGTGTTCTATGTAAAACTATTTTACATGAGATCAAAGCCCCTTGTTCCAGATTCATGCTCAGGATGAGTGTGGGAGCCACTCTCCCAAGTCAGTCACTGTCCATTTAGCCACAGACAGACATGCTGACCTACTTGCATCCATCCACACAATTTGCAAGATTTGTGTTCTGTTCCATGGTAATCTAGGAAGAGATTAGATAAGCAGATAGTCTAGAAATCACAACTGGATACAAATGCAGATGATACTCATCCCTGTTCTATTGGTTCTGCTACACATTTTGCAGATTTTTTTTCTTTCTGTGAATGCATAGGGGACAGGCAAAAGTGTATGAATTTGTGAAGCTCTAATTTTAAACTGTGACATCACATTTTTCTTATTGCTTCATCTTTAAAACATTAGACATGCTGCTAAAATCTTGTAGTAATACATATTAACAAAGTAACACCATTTTCATTATTACTAGTATTGCTAGTATTTTTAGGACAGTGGCAACCAAAGCATCATTAGGCTGGGCCTACTTCTCAAAAGAGAAGATAGTCCCATTCAAATCTAATATAAAGGAAAAAAAATCATTTCTGGAAAATAATCACCAATTATTCCTGTTGTGTCATTTATCATGTTTTAGACCTCTTCTGATCCTTTTTGAAGCCTAAGGTATGTTGCGAAAATGTATTTCATAAGCTATCCCTTGAAGTGTTCAAGGCTGGGTTGGTCTAGTGGAAGGTGACCCTGCCCATGGCAGGGTTTGGGACTGGATGTTCTGTAAGGTCCCTTCCAACCCTGTCTGAAATTGCCAGAAATTGTCTCACTTCATACCAGTACCGCTGCAATTGCTGTGAGAGTAGACAAAGAAAGATGTAAGCATCTCTGCTTCAAGTAATTATTGTGTATTGCCAACAAGGAACTAAAAATAACATGATTTTGTGGAGAAGTAAGGCAAAGGAGAGGCAAGCAAAAGTTTAAAAAAGGATTGAACTAAATACATAGAAAAGGTTTTTTGTGATCTCTAACCCAGCTCTGTGCTCAGAAGCCTTCAACCAAATTAAAGAATTGTCTTAAATTGGTTTAACCTGAGACTTAGATTAATATCAAACTGACACTGCAGCTGATCTAGGCAAAACACTCCTAGCACAGATTATTTTAACAAAACTGTGCTTTACAGTGTATAATTAATTCCATCTGTTCCCTTCAGCCTTCCAAGAAGTAAAAGAAGCAGGAAGTGTAGCTAGAGGGTTTTTCCTGCCCCCAGAATGTCACTGAGAGTACACCCCCTTGGAGATGACTCAGAGATCTAGAAAACAGAAGTTTGTATTGTAGATTTCATCTAAGAGTTCCCCAATAATTCTACCCCTCAAATACTCAGGACTTTTTAATTCTTTCTCAAGAAAATGTTCTAAAGTAGCTTTAAAGGAATAGGTAATTTGTAGCATTCAAATGGAAAGCACTTCTTTTTGAGAGTATACAAGAGCTTCCTACTAACTTTTCCTCCTTTTGATTCTGCAAATCAGTCTTCTTTTCTTTGTCTTTGTAAGAGACCTTCACAAGTTGCAGGGGAACCATGCTGCCCATAATTTGCCTGATGGGATCACAACAAATAATAATAAATTGTTACACCAAGCCCATCTTGGTGTTCTCATAACAAGCTTTTCCACAGTGTTAAAGCCTCTGGATACTTTTTTTTTCTGCTCAAAGCAGAACTTTAAGAAGCTGCTCCTTGTTCTCTGTGCTAGGGGCTACGTTCAGAGTATGAGGGAGGAAAATATTCCTGAGATGTTATGCTACAAAGGAACATAGGGAACTCTGTTATTTTGGTTTGCCTATTCCCTAATACACAGAAAATTAATATTCATAGGTAATATTGGGGACAGAATTAACAATCTTTTGAAATAGAAGAAACTCAGTGCATGCCAGTGAAAGTTTTGCTCTGCAGCAAAGCCCACAGAAGTTTTTGCATCTTCCCCAGAAGCTATTTGATGTGAGGGACCTACCTGATAGAAATGGCTAGACAATCTTACTCTTTCTCTGTTCCTCTCTTTCTTGAAGCTTCTTTTGCTCCAACTTGCATAGTTACTAAGGCCCAGCAATAGGAATGAAAAGTTTTTCTATTTCTGTTGCACGACCTTAGCAGACTTTAGCACAGTAGAAAACTTCAGTGTATACATGCACAGATTTAGTCTTTCCTAGGAACAGTAAAACAACATATTCTCCTCAGGATAATATCTAGGCTACTCTACACAAAGCACAGGGAAATTAATCTGTTTGTGTGCTTTTGAGTAATCACAGGCATGTGTTAAAATGTACAGTAACATACTTCTAACCGTAACAGATACAGATTACAATGTGCTTATTTTTAAATTAGTCTATTGTAATTGCTTGAAGCCATACAGAACACAGTTTCAATTATTAATGCCACCTCTCGTGCTTTTCTCCTGCCCATTAGTTATTATTAGAAAGGAGTGAACAATAAAAAACTTTGTTTTTTAATTGCCTAACTAGCCCTGTTTACTAGGTAAGTAAACACAAGCTCATACAGGAAAACCACTTCAAGTAATGCATTTTGGAAATGTCCACAAGTGACCTAAAATTAGTTTCCAAATTAAAAAGTATTTAGCTTCAACCTGTCTATAAAAGACTAGGAACAAGTTCCTGCTTTTAAAGGTTTTCTAATGACATACTTTCCCTTTTCCAGTAAGGTAATATGAGATTAAATTAATACCTAGAATTTCAGGACTATGAGTAATATGCTTTAAGTAGGAGGGAACAGTTATTTGGCTTTTTTCAGCTAGAAAATGGTGAATACTTACAGGTTTATGAAACTGAGATGTTAGGCTGGTGACTAGAGTTGCCTGGTGTATAATAAATGCTTGTTGCTTTTCAAGGTGAATGACATTTTCTACATTGATCTGTTTTACAAGATCATTGGTACAAATGCATTCTGTGGAAGAAATTATGTTGGTGCCTTGCTACACTTGGTTTGCACCATAGAAATTGTTCTAAATGCTTAAAACCAAACTTTAGCCAGAATACAATCTTCATTCCTTCAAACCTCTGGGGATAAATACTCTATTGGGAAGGAAAGACTTGAAGCACTTTCCCCTTTAGCCCTTCTGTTTTAAATTGCATTTGATGCTGCAGTTTATGCTAGTTATCTTGGTAGTCCAAATAACCACTCAGACGATAAAGGTAATGATAGCAGTAGTACCTAATGTAAAACAGGTAACATACATAATAGAATAATTAGGGATTAGCAGACAATCCCTTAA
This sequence comes from Phylloscopus collybita, assembly GCA_027886175.1. Lineage (NCBI taxonomy): Eukaryota > Metazoa > Chordata > Aves > Passeriformes > Phylloscopidae > Phylloscopus > Phylloscopus collybita. Next base: position 29,748,835 of record JAJNNQ010000031.1, on the reverse strand, counting down.
TATTTGCAGCCTAATCCTGTAAGAGCCTGCCAAACTCACACTTCATCTCCATTTTCCTGATATCACTCAATTTTTACCCTTAGGCCTCCATCTTCATTCATTTGCTATAGTTCTACTCTATTAAGTAGATCATCCTGAACTAGCCAGTTCCATTTGTCAGGCTTCTGTTCTGGTCCCAGGGTAATGTTTCTCGTGCCCTTCTTCCTTCTGTGTCTCCAGGGAAGTTTATCATTCTGTATTTTACACTGGTCCAGAATGAGATGTGTGAGTGAACAGTAAAACATAACTAGTTCTGAGCACTAAATTAGACTACTTGCTTCATTGTCCTTTCTGGACTAGATCAGGAAGCCTATTCATCCCAGCCAGAATTTTGCTTACAGAAGAATCTCATTTGTCTTTTGTAGCATATTACATACTGTTTTTATTTTTGGCTGATATGGAAAGGATTAGGCCTGAGGGACCTAAGCTCTGCATTGTTGAATATAAAACTTCGAGGCTCCCAAATAAAATTTAATCCAGGAATCTTAGGACTCTGGGAACTTTGGGATTACATTTTATTTTGAGAACAAAGCTGGAAAGAACACTGGAGAAGTGGGAAGTTGCTGTTTTTCCCTTCTGAAATGTGGCCAGAGGAAGCATTGCTGCTGCTGTGCTTTTGCACAATAACTTACTGGCTGAGCACTTCCCCAGGATGCAGAATTTAATTACCACTTGTCTTTGGGAAGAATCACAGTCAATTCTTCACCTGCAACAAGATTTTTTAAGCTGTAGCTAATTCCAGGCTTTGGGGAAAAGGGCTGTGCTCTCTGGGAGTTCTGGAGTCTCAGGGGAAGATCTCAGACAGCTACAATTTATTGCCTAGTGATGTGCAAGCAAGAGAGTCCCAGGTTCTGCTCCCTCCTTGTTTCATGTGTTTTGGACACACATAGTCACTAGATAAAATATATAAATAGCATCTCAGACAATGGGTACCCATAGAGAGAGTTTCCAAATCTCTAATCTTAGCTACCCCTTGGTAAGCTGTCTGGTTTTATTTAGGGTATACATTCTGGTCCTTTAGAAGACAAATGAGCTTTGACTTTTTTGTTGCCATTTAATTTGTCCTTTAGCCAGCCTGCTGAGGAAGGATGTACAGCTAATGAAACACTTACGTGGAACCATCTCTTCAAAACCAGCTCCCTGGGCTCCTTTGGGCTGGTAGACCGAGGAGCAGCCTGGTATGACAGCAATGAATTTGCACTATTCTGCTTCACTGATCTACCCTTTGTAGAACACTTCTCTAGGGCTCTCTTAAAAGCCATCACACATGTTCCTGCATCTCCATTACATCCTGAATGATATGCTGCAAATCAGCCGTGCTGCAGCACATCCGATTAAAGAAGTAATTCAAAACGTGGAGACTTAAACCTGAATTCGTTGTCTGGGTTTCTGGGAAGACTTTGACACACCTGAAATGTATCATTCAATTATAATTGCTTTATTAGCCACATTAGCTTTCATTAGAATTAGTTCTGGAAAAGGAAAGGGAGACTAATTATTTGTTAAAATAGTCCTTTTCCTTTTCCCGGAGAATGAAGGGAGAGATTTCCATGGGTAGATTTCCCCCCCCCCCCATATTTGATTTTTCATACACCTACAGTGGCACTATAGGAGTTATTCAATACAATTACTTAGGGATAGGAAAAATATACATTCTCCAACTGTGCCTGTATTAGCAATAACAACTCCCAGGAACGTAAACATAATGTTAACCACTGTGAATTCATAGATAATTTATTATAAATCAGAACTAATCGCACATTCCTGGCGTGCCAGTGGCCTTGTGAGTTTTTCAAAATCCTGCTAGCTGCTGAGAGGAAAACTCACAGGGAAAGCAGTCAGAGCAAGTGTTATTGTGAAAGCAGATTTCTTTGCACAGCTCCCCTTCAAGGAGATGTGAGTGCAGAGACAGAGCAGCTGGCAGGGAGTGAGGTGCTGACTGTGTGAGTGTGTCCCCAGCTAAGGAGGGACTGCTGTCCTTCAGCACACAGACCCTCAGCACCTCTGGGAAATACATTATTTGATCTCAGAGCTAAGGATCATGGGCATTTTCCACATCCTGAGCTGAGACTGGTGATACAAATGGCATGCCATCAGATATGTACCAGGTCATTTTAAATCCTTCCTGCAGGCCAGGGTAGAGGTGCATCATTGGTGTGCCACTGGGGCAGAGCAAAGAGATCAGTGCCACAGATGGCTATGTGCTTTAGCACAGGCCTCACTCTCCTAAGCTCCTCAGCTTCAGTTACATTTGCTAGGGCTGCATTAGATGAGCAAGCTCTTGCTTCTTTTACCCCAGCTGCTGGTCCAGCTGTTTTGTAGCCAGATTTTAACAGTGCCAGTTTAGAATGTCCTGGGAAAACAACATGATAAAGTATGACTGGTATATTGACTAAGAACTGTTGTATAAAGGACAGAATTCACACTTGTGCTCTCTCTCTTCCGTTCTATTATGCAAAAGTATAAAATGCTAAAGGACTAATGCCATTGCTTTGGTTTTACAACAGTGAAAGACATTAAACCTGAAAAAAAGGTGAATGGTGCAGTCAATTCAGTTCATTCTAATTTACACCAGTTTAACTAGGATGAGAATTTGGAGTATATGTTATAGTTGTTGGTACACTATTTGCAAGAAGGAGTTTACAGGTGTGTTTATTCAGGTGAACAGAGCATACATATAATACAGATCATAGTCTAATTCTGACAAAGACAGTGTTCTAGTCTGAGATTAAAACATGAGAAGATATTGATGAGGTTTATTGTTTCCAAAGGACAAAATGGCATCTTATAGCAACCCATTGGTGAGAGAAGATCTTAAAACTTATGAAGGACTAGAAAAAGAATAGCATTGTGTATGCATAAAAAACATTATCCATTCTATAAGGAATGAGATCTCTATTATTTATTTACTCAAACAGCCTGAAGTAATTAAAATGCAGGTCAAAAATGGAAGCCAGGTGTGTGAAGTGACAGATATATGTGAATGGTGTAAATGCACTTTTGACTGTCAGATTTGCAATCACAAGGGCTGAAAGGGAACATTTAGAAATATTTCAAAAATATTAAAAGTTTTAAAAAATATATTAAAAAATCTGTTTCCTACCAAAATACTGAAAACAAAGCACAAAATAATAACTAAACCAGTAACTTCACGGAAAACATTATAATACTGCTCCAGCAAATGCATTCTTATCTAGGAGGTTATTGAATTTTGTGTCAGCTGATGTAGAGAAGTTAAATGTGTCAAAATGCTTATAATGTGTGTACATAGGGGTGTTGTTTGTTTTGCTGGTGGTTTTTTAAATTTGTTTTATTGGGGTTGTTTGTTTGTTTTGTTTTGTTTTGCTTTTTGTTGGAAAGTTTTGTTATCTTCAGCTTATTGGTAGGCACAACCACATTGAAACTTCTTGAACTCAGATTTAAGAAAACCCAAAGACTGGGCTAGGTTTTAGATTTAGTGAGCTATGTGTTACAAGGAGAGCTATTTCTGGCACAATGCCTTAGACTTGTAAATATGTTCTTGTGAAAAATAGGGCTGCTGTTCATGTTATCATTTTTCTTTGTGCAATCTGGCCACGTAAATCTCCTCTAACAGAATGCTTTTCTGGATTGGATCCCAGAGCATAAAAGACACTAAGGGAACAGCAATAATCACAGTGACGCCTCACAGCAGCAACAGAAACACTTCTATCAGCAGCAACAGGATAAGTTGGGAAAAAATGAGATGTTATTAGTGCAATTGAGAGTATATATCATCAGAGCCATCTTTTATTCCTCTCAGCCACATCACTGCAAGGAGAGGACATATTTTTCATGATCTAATAAAACTGGAGTCACATCCTGGAGAGGGGGTAAGGGGAGGATACCCTTATAATGGAAAACCCAAATGCATCAGTAAAACATTGTGAAGTATTAAAAATAGTTAATGGTCCAGATTACAGTTCTTCTGAATTTCTTCATCCAGCTAAAATAGCTGCATTCTCATGCCCTTGAGAAACTTTGCAGTTTCCCAAAGCAGAGCATTCCCTTTAAGAGGAAAAGATTGCAGCTGAAATAGGTGAGCAAAGCCCTGGTCACACCTAGCAGCAACACGTTATTACAGGTTTTCTAAATTCTCAGCATCAGCCCTTCTGGCCATAGGTGCCCTCAGCAGCCCCTCCTTGGGCATCCCCTGCTGTGTCCATGGGCCTGACAGAGCCACTCCAGTTCAGCCTGGGGTCAGGCTTTTCAAAGTTTATCAGAAGACCTTACCTCTTCTCCTTTTGCTCCCTCTGTGTTGGCTTCAGTCAGTGGAAACTAAAGCATTCTGAATATTCTTGAAATATTAAGTGTCTGCTTCTGGAGGAGGGCAGCTAATAGGCTCTGGTTACTGCAGGATGATAATAATTAGAATTATCTATTGCCAATGGTTTTCCCTTTTTTGCCTTTCCGCAGGCCATCCTCTAGCCTTTGAGGCATTCTATATTGTGGCATTCCATAAAGCATCCATACAAAGTGGAAACTGCTACAGACATAGGGAAAGTAATTTAATAAAGTGATTGAAAAGAGCAGATTCAAAACTGGGAATACAAATGCCCTAGTTCTGTCTTCTGAAAATAAAATTTTATTAAATTCAATTAGATCTTGAAAATTTCTTAAAAATTTTTATGAAGAAACCTTTCCTTGCAGGAAATAAACTGCTAAAGCTTCCAGTAGGTTAAAGAAACCAACGAGACCTAAGCCAAATATTGGATAGTTCCCTTATAAATTCTATGTTCCTGTTTCTCTCTTTGGTTCAGCTCTGTCTTCACTCTGCTTTTCCACTGAGTGACAAGAACATAAGAGCAAAGCAGCAACATGTCATGCAGGTCTATATCTTTATTATTCAGTACAGTGAAAGAGCACTCTGTTGCTTTCCTAAATAATTTCAAATTTCTGTATTCTCCATCTTTTCCATCTTGTTCTCAGAATAAGAAATAGGGACATCCTCTTCCTTGAAGTCATTAATCCAAGCTGTAATGATTAGCAGCACCATACTGCTAATATTATCAAAAATAAGGTTGAGAGTTTCAGGAAATCAATGAATGCAATCCTCCCCAAATTAATTTAAGCAATGAGAATACTGGCAGATTTAACTTGTGATTTCAAACTTCCTCTGATTAAAGTTTCTATCTCTTTCCTCCTACTGCTGAGATAGGAGAAAGCAGTATTCTAAAAAGTTGTCTATGCTTTTATTTCTTGCCTGACCTGTTAGGAAGATTATTCCACTTTTTCTTAGCAGCAGTTTATATATAATCGTCTTCTTTTTTTAAAACGATCAATCACTCCCATGGCTTTTAGTGTCCATAAGTACAAATTTCTAGGCTACTGATTGCTTCTCATGACTCTCTTCTGAACTTGCATTCTGGTCCATGTCTCTAAATTACAGTGTTCCACAGCATTCCAGCTGGGGCCCTTTTGGTGCTGTCTGATGCACTTACATGCTTTCTGTGGGACCCTCCACTCCAGAGCATTGCTGAAATGTTCTTTTTGGATAAGATGAAGATGATGACAGCCCACCAAACAGAATAGCTGAACGTATCACCAAACATTGTGCCAAAATGTTGAAAGAATCAGTTCCTTGCTTCAGGCATGGTGCTCAAAGAACCAATCCCACTTCCATAAGAGTTTCTGTGGTACCAGCAATAAAATGAAAGTGTCTGTAATTTTCCTACAGTACTAATCTCATCCTTCCCAGACCTCTGCAGTCAAGCCCATTCAAATCCAATCCTGTTACATGAAGTGGAGCCTGAGTGGTTATGACTGTGTCCCTTTCCATGGAGTTTTCAAGTGCTCAGTGGCTTTGTTCATTTTTCCTGTAAAGGTCTACTAAACACTTCAATATTTCTGGTGGGAAATTATTAGGTTTATAAACATAAAACCCCCCAGAGCTCAAAGAGCATGAGAACATATACCACACAGCTGCTTGGTAAACTTCTGCTATGATAAAATAAAGGAGATGCTCTTATTTCAGTTTTAATAAAAACTTGTCTTCTAATGTGGCAGCACAAACAGCAAGTAGTGAGCGGTCAAAGAGAACAGCTCCCAGATGGCTCAGGCAGTTTGGCTGGTTCTGTGTGTAAAAAGGAAAACCAGACTTAAGTCACAGTTTTGTAGACAAATGTCTAGCAGAATTTAGAAAGAGTCTGAACTGATTGTTGAACCTTTTCTACTCAGTGGGATCCACTGTATCAAAGAAAGGGATGGCTGCCTTCATCTTTCAGAAATCTGACGGTGGGTGTCACAAAAAAGAAATATCTTTTAAAAGGGTTGAAATAGAGGGCTTACCACATCAATTAGGAGAATTTTGGAGCTTGAGACAATGTCTGGACCTATCTGATACTCTGAATCCTACTACAAAGGCATACACAGCCTGCCTGGATTTAGAGTTCCTCTAACAGTGGCTGGAAATGGAAAGGAACCTGGTAAACTGAGGAACAAACTCTTTCCAGATACGAAGCAGAGGTCTTTTTATCTTTTAATTTACCCTAACCAGGGCAAGGATTTGGCAAGGAAACTTCACAAGTTGTTCTAGAAGAAAATGTCTGATGGTTTTTTATTCCTGTGTATTTCAAGAGCTAAAATTTAGACTGAAGTAATTGATGTTGCTCAAATTACTACAGAGATGTTAATTTAATGATTTAGTTTTACTTTTTGCCTTAAGATTAATCTGTCTTACAGTGCTCTTTTATGTAAAACTCTACCCATTCCCATGAAAGTCCTTTCTACACTTTATTAACTTCCATGTCCAGCTGATAAATTTACTCTCATCTCAAGGAAGTAAAAAAATCAGATTATAAAAAGGTTTAAATCATAACTTTGATATTGCTTTTGGTGGAATTTCCTAGCTTATATTTAAGTTCCTTCTCCATGTCTCTCAATATCTTTAACCTCACCTGTATCAACAAAATGATGTGCTGGCATTTTGAACTTTTAAGTCATTATGAGACTGTCTTGCATGGGTGGTTTCTTCAGCATCAGCTGGAAGGCTGGATCCAGCCTCTCCCACCCCTCATGTAGTCCTTGGGACTGTGTTAGGTTGGATAAGTAAAGTTAAGCTGTAAAGGAAAGTGTACACCAGACAAATCCATCAAGTGTTTTGCCTGTTCTTAGAGGCTCTGTCTCTTTTTGAAGAATTGTACAGATAATTGAGATTCAAATAGATAAATAAATGCAAGAACTGCCCAGAGATTACCCAGTAGTTTGACTGTTAAATATACGTGCTGTGTAGCTTGCAATCAGATTAATCTGCTTTTCTGTAACTTTGTTTTGCTGCAAATGAAGTCACATACAATTGCAAATCCACTAAAATTCACATTCTTACCTTAAGCTACTAGAACATAATACCAGAAAACTCTCTGAGTTGTCAAAATATGCCTTTAAGGTACTGCAGAAATAAGCTTCAATTTAACTCTTTTTTTTTTTTTTTTTTTTTTTTTCTTTTTTTTTTTTTTTTTTTTTAAATTTGTCACTGCCAGCAGAAAAATGTGCATTTCTTTTCTTTCTGACATTCCTAGAAAGGACATACAATTCAGCAGAAAACATTTTCTGGTTTTTCTACATTTCTGCTCCCCAAGTACTAAAGTGCAAGATACTCATATGTGAGTTCCAGATCTACTTTTCTTTCTCATATACACAGTTAGCCAAAGTACTTAAAGAGTCTTGGTGACTTTAAATCAATATATTCTGCAGTTTTTAATGAGTTTATGCTAATTCACGCCAGCAGAGAGTGTTCTAAATCTCTCAAGAGCATTCTTCCCTTTGATTGCATTTTGCTGTTAGGTGTAAAGTATTGTTCCAATCTGACACGATCACTGCCTTTTGTTCTTTCCAGATGCATATTTTCCCTTTAAGGTAAGCAATCATTTCATGGTGTCAAATGTTCCTTGCCTGTGGAAGTCCTTATAAAGCCACTTCTGAAATCACTTACATTCAGTAGGGCAAGAGAACATACAAAGGGTATAAGGAAAATGCCAGGTTGCATTAAATTATTTTGGGTTTTTAAAAACTTAGGGTTGGTCTGAGTCTCTGTGAGTCCATGTTAAACTTGGTAAGGCCATGAAAACATCCTCCAGTCATATTGGGAGCAAGAGCTGGGGCTGAGCGTTGAGCACCAGAGGACAGCTTCTCCTTTTCAGTGCTGGTTGAAAATGTCTCAGCAAATAACAATGACAAAAATAAAGCTACAGAAAACTCCTCAGCAGAACTACAACTTTCTAGAAACTCACATCCCTGTATATTAAGGATGTTGCATCAACCAGGCAGCAAAACCATTGAGCTGCACAGTATGAAATGAAGTAAACTGCTTCCACTGGCTTGTAAGCAAGGAAAGGGTGAGGCAGGAGGGGGGTGTGCTGAATGTGGTAGAGGATATCTGTGGGAGAAAGAGAAAACTAAACCAAATTTTAGTGCCAGATCCTCTGCAGAAAGCTGTGCCTTGCTTGCTGATATAGCACTCAAGTCAGCCTCCATTGTCCTTGAGGGCAACCTGAACTAATCTTTATTCTCCATTGATCCTAAAGCATCTGAAACCTGGCCATTGATACAATTTGCAATAGCCTCAGGTTTGTGTCTCGCTACAACCTAGACGACAAGAAATCATTGACTGAGAGCAATATCTGGAGTGTGCCCCCTCTGCTTTTTTGCCCTTGGTACACTCTCTAAAAATGGGTTCAAATGCTAGTTGTTAAAAGGAGAATTCTGTGCACTCACTTTGAAGTCTTTATGCAAGCAAAGTTCCATCATGTCTGCCTATTTTCTCAGAGATGTAGAAGGAAAGGAAAGAATATTCAACATAATTCAACATAAGGCTTCAAAATCATGTTCAAAAAAGTCTGCAAGAAAGGAAGGGAGAAAAAAAAAGGAAAGAAAGCTGGAGTAAAGCTATTGAATGGTATACATATGGTGTGTTTTTAGAGGATGAAGGAATGAGAACCTGAAAAGCAGAGCAGACATTTTCCTGAAATATGAGAACATGTAGTCCTAACATTTTCCAATTCAATACCTGGATGTAGAAGCTTATTAAGAACTGTTATCCCTCTCCCAGAGTTAATACTGCAGACAGAGTTTGCTTCAGCAGCTTTTTCAGGAAAAAAAAAAAAAAAAGAAAAAAAGCGCCTCACAAGAAATTAAGATGAAAGAGCTTAATAATACACTCAATAGATAAATAACATCACCTAATGACCTCACTTTCACAGATGTCTCTGACCTCTGTATCCTCTGTATGCAGGGTTTTCACCCACCACTGGCATGGACTGACAGGGAGTGAAACCACACCAAATTGAAATCCCAAGGATTTTTACACAATGTAAAGGCAATCATCTCCGCTGGAATTTGGCCAGAACGCAGAGGCTATTAGACCATCATTTCACAACTGCTCTGGGATTGTCAGTGGCAAAAGAAACTCTTTTTCTGCATCATCCAAAGGATGACACTGTTAGTAGAACAGTGACTCAAATCTGTCATGTTCTCTTATTTAAGCAGAGACCTGGCTCGACCTCTTTTAGTTGAGGAGAATCTGACAGGCTCGCAGCCTCAGGTGAACTACCATGGCTGTGGGCTTGCTGCCAGACAAGAGACACTGAATCTTGTAAAGAAATCTATCCGGAATAATTGGAAGTCAAACTTTTCATCGAGAATTATGGCAGTGTATTTCAGTCTGCATTTAAGTAGTTTGGTCAGATCAGCATTTCTGAAAGAGAAGAAGACAAAGAAATGCAGATATATACATGGCAGGCCTATTGTTTGGTTCTCCAGGTGACTCTTCCCTTTCCTTTCAAGCCTGTGTTCCCTATTCACAACCCTTCAGACAATCCTAAGTAATGCTGGTCTTTTCTTCATTTGCCATTTCTTTCCCTAGAACATTTGTAAATGAGAATCAAATTTCCTTACTCAGTTTTGTGTGCTGTAGATGGTAAAATCAGTTTTGAAACTTAGCCTGTTAATGAGTTTTGTTGGTCTTTGAACTTATTATCACTTCCTGAAATTGTAAAGCTCAGATGGAATGCTACCACATAGATTCAATAGGGACAGCTTTTCCTTGTTAGCAATGGTAATTGGGGAACAGCCTTTAAGATGATGATAATAATAATAATAATAATATAAAGTTAAAGAAGATAAATGAGAAAAACACGATAAAGCTTCTTCTTTAAAAGAATTTCCATTCACTTTCTTTTGTTTTAATTGATGGATTTCCCTCATAAAATGAAATTGTCCAACTTTGAATATATTGACCATTTTAAGACTGCACTGTGCATTGTAATAAGCACACCAAGCAGATAGTTCTGTGGCAGTTGACTTCCAAATAGATAAAGATTTAACTGTGTGCTTAATTCTCAGCATGTTAGAAATCCTACTGAAGCTGAGAGAGATTATTCACCTACTTAAATTCTATTTATGAGTTTTGCTGAATTAGAGCCAACAAGATATTAAATTCATTGTGAAACAGTCCAAAGTGCTTTCAGGAGACATATAGTGTATGCATGCAACCCAACGTGACAGAGGAGAACTTGTGGAATGCAGTATTGCTGTATTGTTAATCTGAGCTAATATGGTTGATGGGTTTATAATTTTATTGTGTGACCCAGCACAATTCAAATCAGATTTTTTTTTTATTTTACTAGCAAGTTTAAGCCAGGCTTTAGCTGAACCACATGTTACTACATTCAATAAATTTAAGTAGTTATTTAAAAGTCTTTGAAACAAGGACTTCCTTTATTATTTGAATGTTAGTATAGTGACTGAGAGACTTTCTTTTTGGTAATGGTTCCAGCTTCTATTAGTATTGTTAATGAAACATGAATTATTTACATGGAATTATAGTTTGTATGAACAGTAGAATAGCAGCATTGTCAGGTTTACAGACCTCACTAGTAAAAATTAGGAATTTGGTTTAGCACCAGCTCTATAGAGAAATGTGCTTTATTAAATGCATTCTTCCATCATTTTGTGTCATCTTCTAATCCACGTCTTAGGCTGCTAGGCTTAAGCGCCATGGACTGCAAATGATATGGTGCCAGTAGGTCTGTGCAGTGAAAATGGAACAGTAGTGGCTATTTAAATGTGCACTACAGCATGGCCAGCTAGAATGTCTTTCAAAGAGAAAAATGTACAGTAACATAAAAGAGATATCATATTCAATCATTTATGAAAAATAAACAGGGCTACATTTTCTCTTTGCTCTCCAGTGTGTACTCAGCATGCTCTTGTGCGTTGTGGCAAAGCATTTTATTTACAAAGAATCAAGTGAAATATCAATAATTGTTTATCTCCTTTGGATGGCCTCAAAGTGTGCTGGCTGTGTTTTGAAAACCCCGTACTTCCCAGGAGAAGGGAGCAATTGAGTGAGAGTTTTCCAAAGGACGTAAAACAGAAAAATGATTTGCCTGCGTGCAATGCCATCCCTCGCTGCTCTGCCTGCCATGGTAATGCATCAGTGAGTGCTGGCAGCCATCCCTTGCATTTGCTGTGGCTCCATGGCTTGGGTATTTGATGGAGTCAACAGTCTGCTCTGACTCTGCTGAACTCATGTGGCTGCGAGGTGCAGCATGCTTGGGTGGCTTTCTTGTTTGAAAAGTCAGGTAAATAAAATGAAGACAGGTTCACGGCTTTACAACAAAGAAAATCAAGATCTTAGCTTGTCCTCACAATGAATCCCAACTGGTGTTTGCCAAGGCCTGAGGCAGTCAGATAAAATTCGTTCTCCTTTCTATTCCTTTCTCACTCAAAACTCACCTCATTCTTTAAATTTCCCACCCCAAACTTCACAAGGGTAGTGATGAGAAGCATTCTTATGATTTTCCAACTTCAACAGAAACAGCAAATATGGGAAATATCCCTCTCCTACAAGAAAATTCAGTGCTCCTGTATTGAAGTATAATGTGCTAAGAGTTAAATCATGGAAATGTTTCCTTAAGAAATTATGTCAATTATGTAAATTATACACATCAGATGATTACTGCACAACATGATAATGTTGATCCACAGATTTTTAAACCTACCCCGGAGTAACCAAACTACAGAAAATTTTGCACTGAAATTTAGGAAGTGTCACTTTTTGCAGGCTTATAATCATTAGCTTGGTAGATTTCTAGACTTCAGACATCACTGTATGTTTTAATCCTGACTAAAGCAGGGGTGTATACTCAAGATAGGTCCTGTGTGGAAAGGTTGTGGCTTAGTTAACCCAAGAAGTTGGCTTGATGAGGAGGAGAGGAGAGAGAAAAGGTTGTGTGAATCATTAACTTTTCATAAACCTTCTTTGGACAGGGTATGCCTCACTTGACAAGACTACTAGGTCTGAGGTATGAAGGTTCACTATGCCTTTGCAGTTGCCAGGCACCTTGAAGCAGTTTTTCCTACAGATTTTTTGTTTGTATACTGACCAGCAGGTCAGTGGCAAGGTCGGTGCAGACAAGATTTGTGGAGCTGTGGTTATGACATTCCAACACATCTCTAGTAAGGATGTTGTTAATGTCAAACAGCTGACCAGGTTTTCAAAAATTCTGCTAACCCTTAGCTCCGAGTGCTTTCATAAAAACAGAAACATGTGGATACTTCAGGTGAAAGTTAGTACTCCATAATAATGAGGTCATATTTTATTATTTAATTTGCCTTCAGTCAACAAATAATATCACAAGTAAACTCTCAGTCTTTGTAACCCACAAACATCTCCGTTTGCAAAGAGCTTCCAGATGTATTAATGCTAATGTTTGTATTCATGCAAAGTTAAATTAAGGCAACTGTTCTTTTTTTTTAATTAGTTCCATATTGCTGTCAAGTATTCCTAAGCTATTACATGAAAGCTATAATATAGTTATTATTATGTAGATGAGTCTTTATTAGACAACTGAGTCTTCTGGCCTAAGGAAGGCTGAGATACTTCTGGAAAAAATGCACGTTTTGAAGGATTTAAACTAATTTTGAAATTTGGATTTTCTTTCAATTTTATTGTATTTTTAACATCAGTTTCTTTTGTTAAATTGAAGCAAACCTAGGGGTTATATTTAGACCATGGGGTCCTGGTCTAAAGAATCACAAAAGTCTTAGAAAATTTTAGATTTCCTCTGTTAACTTCAGAGTTTTGTTCAAGCCTACAGACAAGAAAGGAAACTCTGGGCATGTGGTTCATTCTGTTTTCATACATACTGATTTTGCATGGGAGCAATTTCACTGGTGCCACAAATTAAAAGGTAAATAGAAGTGTTTGCTTTTGCAGTGAGAAATGGTTTATTCACAGTAATGTAACAAAAGTAGTATCAGGTGAAAGAGTTGTGTGCTTTTTACACACGAAAATTCCATCTGAAATGAAATTAGACCCTTGATTTCAATGAGACTTTTAACTTGTATTTCAGTGAACCCAGATTTAATTTCAAGCTCCTGAGGAAGTATCTGTTCATCCCAGGACGGTGGTTTGCTCAGCTGTTGGATCACTAGCCTATGGATGGGATCTCCAGCTATGGAATATGGTCTCAATGGTTTTAAGCACCCAAAAAAGAGGAAATTCCTGTTGATGCAATAAGAGACCCCTCCTGGAGACTGACAGCCACTGCTTATCTCTAGTAAAGGATCCTTCAGGGCAGCCCCAGCTTAAATTCCCTTGGTCCTTGAGTACCAATCTTCCTAAGTTACTGTTCCCTGCTGTCAGAGGAGAGGAGGTAGTCTCATTGCTGTGCTTTTGATCTGGGGTAACCTTGAAAGATCTGCCCACAAAGAGGGTCACTAATATGAGCTGGTATTTGCTTGTTAATGTTTGGTGTGAGGTATCCCACAGCTACTAGCCCCAGGATAGGCAACTTGTTTCAGGAATTCCTTTAAAATGAGGATTTACAGGTGATGAACTAATATGGACTCCAACCTGTGCAAAAGGTTAACAGCCCATCACAAAGTCTTTGCAGGACCAGAGGTGGCCCTTACATTTGTGAAATAAAACCATGCTGAGATTTCAGTGACTAAGAGTTGTGAACATTTATGGCCAGTAAACAGAACCTCTGAAAAAAACCTGGAGCAGAGCATCAGGCAGCTTCAGCTGTTACAAACACAAATTTATATTGCTCATTCTGAAACAGTAGGTCTCTGTTTCCTCTTCTCATCAGACTTGCACGAAGCAATTGACTCTCTATGCAACATAAATTGAGATAGATCTGTAAGGGATTCCAGTTTAGTAATGCCAAGGTTCAGCAGTTAAAAGAGAGCATAAATCTGATGAAAATTAATGCAAGAGAGACTCTAGCAACTGTAAAAGTCCATCTGATGTGGGTCAGATTGTATCCGAGTCTTTTCTTCTTTAGTAAACTGAGAATTTTAGTTAGAACTGTGTCTTTTCAGGCCTCTGCGCAAAAGCTGTTTCCAACTTTCTTTCATATTTAAAAAGTATGACTTACCAAATTGATCATGGATTATTTAAAAATCCTTCTTGGTCAAGGCTTTGGCTGCATAACTTATTCAAAAGTTGGATTAAGATAAGGGGTTTTATTAGTTTTGTCCTTGATATTTTATGAATTGGAGTTACATTCCTGGAGTTACATTCACCAGTGATTCTTAAACAGAATAATTCCTTGAAAAGTAGCAGTCTCACTCACTTTCTCTCATTATTTTATTCATTCCTTATTTTTACATAGACTTCAAAATTTTACTTCATTACCATACTTCTGACTTTTCCAGACTAGCTCATGCATGGAGATACACACGATGGAATGAAAACATTTTATCATGTTTTTAACAGGAAATTACCTTCCAGTTGTACAAATTACCCAAATCAAGTAGATAAATGCAAGTGTGAACAACAAGGAAGAATCATTTGGAACTCATTTGTATTCAGGTTATCACATTCATCATCCTCAGTCTTAGTCTGTGGTCCATTGGAGCTCCTAACAGTGTTTGTACTATATCCTTCATTTTCTGTTTCCTGTTATTTATCTTTTCGTTGTTGCTTTATCTTTGTTACTGTCACTCAGGCTGACAGTAATGTATATAAAATCATTAAACAAACACATAGTTGTAAGGCCATCTCTTGGCTGATAACTAGCAAAAAGAGGTTGTATCTTTCTACAATTTATGGTTTTACTGACAGTAAAATCCACGGTAATGTCACAATTCCTAGACAGGAGAAAAATTGAGAAAGAGTGGCTGAGGCAGGAGAGGGGTTTTTTAATGTCAGATTGGTGGAAGTTTTTTTTCTGACTCTTATCAGGGCCATGGTATGCCAGCTTCCTCCAGGATTCAGGTATTCCCAGCAGAGCTGTGGTGCTGTGTGTAACTCCAGTAGGGGCCTGGGGCATCACAGCTCTTCATTCTGAAAATTAAAAATAAGCCTAGAAATATTGTAACAGAAGTTTAAATTAGCTCATCACGATGAGCTTCTGTTTGTGCACTCATGTTTTTAAGCAACTGGGAACAAAATCTATTGGATAATTTTACAGCTGCCAGGGTGAAGATGCATATTCCCATTCAGACATATGCAGCCACTCCAAGGCCCATATGTCCTTAAAACTGACAGGATTCTTTGGAAAAAGCCACCTCGGCACTGTCACCTTTTTAACAATGTGCAGCGACTCCATAAACTGAGACATGTTAGCAAACAGAGAGTTCATGGAATGTCTGTAGAAATTACTGCTTTGGATCATTACATTTGTCAAAGATTTTAAGAAACTCCAACTTGCTTAAAAAACAAGCCAAAAAAAAAGGGTAATAAGCTTGCCCAAGGTAACCTCTTGGTGCACTGTCATTCAGAGAATTGCATGGGCCAGGCTTGAAAAATAACAGCTTGAAATTTGTTTTAAACAGACCAGGAAAGCAGCTGAATAGTCACAACCAGAATGACCCTCAGATTCTGAAACCTGATGCACTGTGGCTTCCTGTGCCCACCCTTCAAACTGTGAATGGGTGGGGCTTGAAGGATAGGCATGCATTCACCTGCTGCTGTTGAATTTACCACTGAACTTCATGGAAGGATCAGAACACTTTACACTAAAAAAAAAAAAAAAAAAATATCCTTTCCATTCTCAGAAGTCACCCAGATATACCCAGGAGAGAAGGCTTTAAGAAACAGTACACACAAGGTTTATCTCACAAGGTTCTCTTTTAGCAGCAGCAAAGCCACCTCTCAGTCAGAGAGGAAATCCCAATTTTGATATATTTCCTGCAATTGTAAGTTACCCTGTTCTCAGCCCCTGGGTTTAAGAGTCTCCAGCATGGAAATGAGGGCACAGGAGAAGGGAGCTGATTCTCCAAGGGGTGTGGGCAGAAATGTGCCTGAGCTTGAGAGTTTAGGAGTCATCTCGGGTCACTTGAGCCTTCTTGTAACTGAGGATCCCCTGGGTAAAAACTGAACAGGAGTGTCAGTTGAGTTACTAAACCTTTTGTGGAAACCAGTCTCCTCACTTAAAGTTCTCATCTTTCTTAGAATGTGTAAATAAAAAAGGGCAAATTTAATCTCCTGTTTTGGTAATTCTGCAAGATTTAAGACTTGAATAGACATCCATGCCTGTGAATATGCTATAAACATTCTTCTTAGCTCTCAAAACTGTCTTTTTAGACAGAAATGTCTTTTTAGACGGAATTGGAAAAAAGGGTTTAAAACTGTTGTGTTTCCAGCTGCCTCCAGATCAGATCCATGACATCTGATTTTTCTCTGCTTACAGAGGCAGAAAAGAAAATTTATGTTCAGTTTTAGCAAAATAATTGTTCCATTTTTTTAAGGTTGAATTAAATAAATAAATAATTTATCAGATGTAGGGGGGACGTGATTTTTAAAGGGAATTGAGGAACACAATTGCACAACAGTGAGACAGGGATATTTGTTGCTGTTGTTTTCACACAGAAGCAACTCCATTCAGTGTGTAAGGGTAAGTGCCTTAGCAGACACTGACTGTAATGGACTGTAGTTACTGGGGGATAAACCTTGTAGTTACCATAGAGACCACTTTGCTGTAGTAAACTAACATTCCCTAAATCAGGAGTGCATCACAGAGAATATTGAGACCAGTGGGGCTGTGCCTCCTAACCTGCATTATAATTTCTTACAGTGAAGAATCAGTAGACAGACAAAGTTCAAGGTTCACAGGAGAGCTGAGCAGATACATCAAGTTACCACGTTAATTATCAGTCTTCTGCTCAGCAACACTCTCCCACCTGTACTTTAGCCTTTCATGATGCTTTAATTGGTGCCTCAGGTGATGTTGGTACTTGGGGTTTGTTACTGTGGGGTAAGTAGGCAACCCAATAAAAACCTGCTGAAAGAAACCTGCAAAGTGAATTTATGAGATAACAATACAGGCTGCTTGCATGGAATCAGTAAATCGATCTGACAGAAATCACTTGGAGCAATGCACTCAGAACTAGGGGCACATTGCCACAAAAGTATTTCAGTTAGATTCATTACATTGCTCTTATGAGGGATGGCTTTGGTCTGTAAATTCACCCTATTTGTTCTTGATGCTGTACATGGAGTGAAAAACCCAGGTAGAGATTTTAGGAACACAGAACTGAGCTACAGCATTAAAAGAATATTATTAAAGCCACCTGCAGTTATAACGATAAATTTTATGAAAAGGAAAAATTAATTTACAATTGAGATTGTCAGAAGATCCTCCCCACCCAAAAAGAAAAACAAAAATGAAAACACACACACACAAAAAAAAAGCCCAGAAGAAAACTATACTTTTTTTTTTTTTTTTTTTTTTTTGGACTATAGGTTTGAGCAACTGATGCAGTTATTATTCAGGCCACATACAAAAAATATTTCAGGCAGTGTAAACATAAGTGCAGATACACCACAGCTCCAGGTATGTTGGTGCATTGTGTGACATTAAAAGGTGAAACACACCACTCAGGAGACAGATGTGATAAGTGTTACGGGTTTTCCCAGCATGCAGAGGTGAGAAAACATGTCAAGTTTGCTAAATTCTGCACATTCTGCCTGGCTTCTGTTTTACACTGGCTGGGATTACACTTTACACTGGCTGGGATTGGATGATGAATGCAGTATATTCAGATGACTTTGAAAATTTGGGGTTTGTTTTGGTTTGGTTTGGTTTGGTTTTGTTGGTTTATTTGTTTGGTTTTGGTGTTTTGTTTTGTGTTTTGTTTTGGTTTTTTGTATTCAGTTTCTTTCCTGGGTACAAGTATAGGTCTGTTCCTCCTATGCTGTGAATGCACAGTGAACCCCCTGGGAGCAGACACAGACCAGAGCTAACATTGAATGTACAAAGTCACGTCCTGTACCAAGAGATCTTTACCTTCAGCATTGTTTGCCATGGGTGCAAATAGCTACAAAATGCACTGGAACATTACAGACCAACAGAGATGAAAGGGAATAAGTTTGGGGAGGAAAATACTTTGGGGGAATAAAGGAGATAGAGGCAAACCACGATATTAAAAGGTGGTGAGGGGATTTAGCTGTGACACTGCACTGTTCTCTACTTTGATCACAAGGAACCATCTTTCTGAGGATTAGGGGTATTTTGTTTGAGCCAAGCTTGCTTCCTAAGCTGTGGTGACACATTGTCACTTGGTTACTTTGCTGTACTTTCTGTCCAGGAGATACTGGATGTGCACAGCTGCCAGGATTAGGTAGCAGTAGTGGTTTGTATCCAAAAATACAACAAACACTTGGGAAATTTGAAATAAGAAGCCACTCTGAAAAGTCTGCCCAGGGTCTGTGCCTGTCCATTTGGCCCCCAGGCAAGCAGGGAGGCTGGGTGGGCCATGGGACTCTCAGGAGTACATGCAAGAAGGGCCATAGTTTTATAATCCATGTGCTTTGAACCTGGGTCCCTTAAAACAGTGCCTGTGTTGCTATTTTCTTTTTCTGCCAGATACTAACATTTAATTACTTCTACGCTGCTTAATAAAAAAAACTTAATATCAATAATATTAATACAAATTTTTGAATGTTGCACTGTAGGTCAGAAGAACAAATTGGTTCCAGTGCAGAAATAATCTTTGCTTTCTTTCCCTCCTTTCAAAAAGAGAGAAATATTTGGTTTTACACCAAATTTGTTCAGTAAACGGTTTTATATAATAACCATGTAAACCCATTGTGTACATGAAGAAGAGGAGAATTAAATCTTTTATATGCTGCTTTGCAACCAGAAGCAGCATTTTTCTGAGATCTCTGCCTAAGAAAGCACTGAATTTGAGTCTGAATTGAGACACGGGTACATCTCAAAAAAGTTATGGTGTCTTCAAATTAAATAATTGCAATTCTTTTGCTTTCTGAAGAAATTCTGTGCCATTGGGCTACTACAAATTTTGTAGTGGCTCCAGAGGTTTTGGTTACCATTTCCTGCTGACAATCTCTCTCTGATTTTACCCTAAGAGTGGCTGTTAGTCACACATACCTGGTCAGCTGCTCTTTCTGTATGTGTATAATGCTGTGCCCTGGAAATTCAGGTTCAGCAGCAGGTGTTTAGAAACACAGCACTTTCAGCATCTGCTGCTCAGTGACTCATAAAGTGCACTCACAACAGCTGGGCTTGGAGTTTTTGCCTTTTTGATTCAAATGAAACTGCTGCAGTAGATGCAACACAAGGAGAAGGAAGATTTCAGTCTGCCCCTGAGCTTTGCAGCTTTATTTAATCAGGGTGTGCCATGTTCTTCAGTTTCTTCCATTTGAGAGGGTTTGGTGGGGACACACAAACAGATTAACATGGCTGTTTATTTTTCTGTCTATTTACTTGTAGATTTTCCAACAGAGAGGGTAGGGATGGTGGCCTACAGCAAACTGATCTCATCAAACAGACATTATGCTACTTAGCAGCAGGAGGGCGATTTATCAGTAGCAAGGGATTTTTATTTTAGTTTTGTCAGGCTGAAGGGAAAATTAAAAAGGCTTTTTCTTCCTTGGGTGATAATGTATCTTTTAGTAATTATTGTAGGCTGTAGGATAATAGGTGCAGGGCTGTGTTCTTCTTTGGAGCCTGATCTCCTTGCAAACTTTGAGCAACGTTAGTTAAATGCAAGGTGATGTTTGGTTTCTTCTTCTTCTTAAACTTCTTGGCTAAACATTTCCTAAACCTCCAGTGACTGCCTCAGCACCACACTGCCTGTATATCTGTAAATCCAGCTCATAAAGATGAGGAGCATCCCAAGAGAGTTTGTTTGGTTCATTTCAGTTTCTTTATATTTGGAATACATAAAGTTCAGTTGTGTAATTCACAGCAATTCCAAAATGAATGAGGAAAATACCATTTGTGTTTTCCCCATGTGCATGTCCAGTAGAAAGCAAGCTCTGTACAAAACACAATGCTGCTTTTATTCATCCACAATGTATCAAAACAAAATTGGTTAAAATGGGAGATGTGAAAAATTAAACGTTGGCAATGTGCTATTGGTGCCTAGTTTGGTTTTTACTTTTTGGTAATTTAGAACCTGATCCTTCACAGCTACTGTGGAGCTACTCCACAGCTACTCCAGGACCTACTGGAGTCCATTAAGTTCTGGGCGTGGATTAACTGTTTCTGAGAACCAAAATTTTGATGAAATGTTCATAGCCAATGAATTGGGTTTTGTAATCATATTTTCAAAACACAAATATAGAAATAAGCCTGCAAACACTGGCAAAATTAAAAATTACTTGGCTTGGCCAACAGAGCACAAGCTACCAAATGTGTCTAAACTTGTAGAGAATTGTTTTCATTTTCACAAGCTTCACTTGTTTTCATGTAGGATCAAGATGAACTAACAAATAATAACTGCTCCCACCAGAAACAGGAACAAGAGAGGAACAAATCCTTCCCCAGCATAAAACACAGCTTCCCCTGCTCTATTGACTCTAGCACACCTCAATATTTTGTTTCAACCAGTGAGTAAAATGCCTTCTGAGTATGTTTATTGTACCTGTACAGTGTGTCTGTATGTGCAAGTACATTTATACAAACACATGTGATTAGATGTAAGTGCAGGCATGAGCATGTAGATAAAGATAACATTTTACCATTACTAACAGCTTAACTGGGTGTTAGTTTCAGTAGTAGGCAGCTTAATATCCGAGAGTTTTGAGAGGTAACATTTTTCTTTTTTTTTTTAATTATTTTTTTTACCATTATTGTTTTGCCCCAATTTACTGGGCAAGTTGCAGGAGTGGTGAAGTGGGTCACAGGGATTTGCTGTTTGAAAATAAAAGTTCAATGGGTCTGAGATTGGACTGAAACCAAAACATCCTGAAAGGTGATGATTCAAAATTCTGTCCTGGTCTTGATTCCTACTATCTGAAACTCAGAAGACAAGCCTGCCTGACCTCTAGCAGCTTCAGTCACAGGGGCACACATCTTTCTCATAACTGTATTTGTAATGGACAAAAAATCCTCTGTGGCAAGGGAGAGCTTCCTAAATCCCAGAATAGATAAAACTGTTATTTCATCATATCCCATAGGATTTTCCACAGAGTCTCCCTGTATTCACAAGCAACCATCTGATGATGGTTTGGAAAAATACAGGCTTGAAAGTCTCGTCTGTGAAGAGAGGAAGATGTGAATATCATCAGGGGAATGGGGTGGGAGGAGACTGGAACAGCTGCACTGGCCTTTTCTTTTTCTCTTTTCCTGCTGTCAGCACTTTGCTGGAAGAGGAATCACCAAACATGCCTGAGAAATATAGACAATAATGAGGGCACTATGGAAAAGCATCCAGACTTGTAAAAGCTGAGAGCAAAAATATGTAGAAGGTTGAGAAGCAGGTGAACAGCAGCTTTGGAGAAAAGCTGTGTGACAGTGAAAACTAAACGCAGTTTTAAGAACTAGTATCTGGCACTCACTCTTTGGAACTTGAAAGCTGGGAGAAATTTTGAGATTTTCATATAAAGAATTGATTGGGTTTTTTAGATAAGAAAGCTTAAAAAGGAAAAAAATACAAAAAAAAAAAAAAAAAATCAGAGAGAAAATTTTCCTGGGCCCATTTGGAGCATAAGTGGGAAAGGGAGCACTGAGGTGGGTAAGATGGAGATTAGTGTGGTGGGTTTGGCAATTTTCTGAAGCAAAACAGATTCTTAAATGTCAAGAGTCAAGATTATTAAGTGTTCAGGAAGCTGTTGAAGAAGAGAGCAGTGAGAGCAATATGAAGTGTGGTGAATTGCATGAAAATATGAGTTTTAAAGAGCAAATCTTCTGGGAGGCTGTTACAGTTAAAATGGAGGACAAGATCTTGTCTGAAATGTGTACTCTCTTTTTTTTTCCCTGTGTAACACATTCTTGCTGATTCCCGTGGAACATTGCAAGGTGTGAGAAAATCACTCTTATTTTTTCAGTCCATATGTGGTCACAGTCCCAAGCCCTAAGGGACATTTTCATGGCATGATACACCTCAGCAATTTACACTGCAGAAGAATTCAGACTTATACTGCCTTCAAGATACACCATCTTGTTTGAGTGAGGATGTAGATTTAAAATGTTGTCCCTCCCTTGATGTCTCCAGCCACATTGGTTGTTTCTTGCTAAATTCTGCATTAGTCTTTTCTAAACTTCAGTGCTGTACAACATTGGAACTGCTTTTCTGTCTTACTCCATCTGCCCTTTCACTCCATCTGAGATATTTAACCTCAGTGCACAGAGGGGATTGGGTTTCTCACCAGCTGCCAGGTTTTCCCCAGGAACCATAGGTGCTTTGCTCTTCCCTGCTGCTTCTCATGCTCCACAGGAAAGCACAGGTTTTGAGCTAGCCTTTGGGTTAATGGCCATGTTAAAAACATCCCTCTGTGAAGCATGAAAGACAACAGAGAGCAGCCGTGCAGCCCCAAGAGACAGATGGAAAAGAAGCTGACTTAGTGAAAATCAGGAACCTGTTTAGCAGCCAGGCTGTGAGCTGGCCCACCTCACATAAGCAAATTCCACCTGGCCACAAATAACAGCTCAGAACAGCTCTCAAGCTGAAAAACTTGGTGCTCAGCTTGGAGGGAGGAGCAGCTGGAGCTCCCTGTGAAGCCAAGCCCAAGCCTGTGTGACCACACTGGGAGCAATTTCATTCCCACTACACCTCACCAAGAGCTGCACAGGTGGGGCTGATTCTCGCCCATGGTCTGCATGTGCTGCCCTTCTTCACACCAAATTACCTGACCCAGATGGCAAAAGTCTAGTAGAGTGGCAAAAATCTCTCATGTCTTTCCAGTTCTTAGTAGCAGAGAGTAGTGTCCCAAGATTTTCCAATAGCCTGTGTGGATGATATAACTAGTGAATTTGGGCCTTTTTGTGATTGTATGTCAATTGGATAAGCTAAAAACCTCACAAAACAAAAGGAAGCCATCTTACTGATACTGAAATGGCTTGTTCTGTTTGCTTTGGTTAGCAGTCAGATCAGAACTTTGGTAGTGGAATAACCACTTTGAAGCAGAAATATCTACTCAAATCAATCATTTATAGCAAGAGTACTTTCCAACTTCGCATATTCAAGTAGTTTTTACAACTCTAAAATTAAATTTGTTGCCAGTGTCCACAGTAATAAGTTTTAATTCCTCATGCAATTCAAAGGGTGTGTCACCTTAGTCCAGAAAATGCTATGGACTCCTCACTAAAAATGTGAATTAGAAAGAAGCAGAAGTTTCTGCTTCCTTCTCTTCCTTCTTTTCCTTCTCTTCCTTTCTTTCTTCTTCTGTTTCTTTCTATCCTAACCAAACTGAAACCACCGGCCAGAGGAAAGCAAATTACAAAAAAGGAATAGCAACAGGAATGGTTAATGAAGAAGGCTTTTATTTCCTTTTCATGCATGAAGTGTGATAAATACTACTAGCATAACGCCTTGTACTACACTCATTTGTTGTCTTCATGGACCCTCATTCTGTTCCTTTGGTTTGTATCTTTGAGAACACCTTGAGACTAATTACTATAGGTAAATATTACAATATGTGAATTTCTTCTGTAACAGAGGATTTCTCTAAGTTTGTATACTGGCTGCAGCACAATAAATGCACTTAAAAAATGTCATGGAGAAATGAGGTCAGCTGCCAATATCTTATGAAAATAGTGAATTATATGCATAGATCTTACTGCATTAATTAAGATAACACAGAGATATGATTGCAAACTCTTTAGATACATGCTGCCTTCTATCAGCTTGTCATCTGACAAACTGATTGGTAGATTATTCTAAACATAATGGCAAGGGTTTTAATCAAAACATTTTCCCTATTCATAAGAAAATCATATAGTGGCATCAGCAAAAGTATTTGCATTCCTATCAGTGGATGGGAGGATGTTGTAGAAAAGGGTTGGGAAAAAGGTAATAACAGGGCTAGCAAGTGGAGGTACAGGACTGGCAAGGAACAATGGATTAAATGATAGCATAGAAGGAAAGTAATTCTCTCTAATCAGCAGCGGATGACCTTCTGTAAAACTTCCTGTACCTAGCACAATTTAAAACTCAAAAATCACCTCGTGTCTCTGAGACTTGCCTCGTGGAGAGAAAAACATATTCTTGGCTACACCAACAAGATTTGTTTTAACAGACTCAGCAGGCTGGTGAGTATGGCTCTGCAGAATGCCAGGGAGTCAGATGGTGCTTTGCCCATGAAAGCTGGAGGGAGAGGCTGGGGAAGCACGAGGCAGAGTGCTGAATGGATATGTCAAAGCCAGGCTTACACAGGTATGGATGTTTATGTGTGCTTATGCAAAATAAAAGGGATTACTGGAACTGCATACATGCTGGAAGCACTGTGTGTTAACTCCTGGCTGGCTCAGTGCTGGTTCCTGAAGAGTGATGGAAAGGACTCCAGACTTTGACATTTTTGATCTGCCTCAGTCTAAGGTGACTGATTGTACCATTTCCCTACAGAGAGAGCAAAAGGCTGAAAGCCTGGGTTGTGTGTTCAGCAGCAAATGCAGGCTGTAAATGGCTTCTCTATCACTAGGAAGGAGTGTTCCTCTGCTTTGTCCAAATGCAATTGATATAAGAGTTCCCATGGGTTCTCTGTCACTGGACAGAACTGCAAACTTTCGCTTCAGTGGGCACATGCAGCCTGCTTTTTGTTTTGGTTTGGTTTGGTTGGTTGGTTTTTTTGTTTGTTTGTTTCTTTTTTTGTTTGTTTTTTGTTTTTTTGTTTGTCACTAGCAGCATTTGGGACTGGCTTTATGATTTCTGACTTAGGATCCTAACTAGGTTTCCAACATTGTAAGTGGTCAAATCACATCTCCTCTAGCCCATGCACAGAGGGAGAGGAATCCAGGATGTCCTGCCCACAGTACAATTTCAGATAGAAATCCTTATCTCCATGGGTAGTATGGACTCCCAGAGCAGGTATTGAAAGCTCATGCTTGCTGGGGTTAACCTGAACATTTGCACAGGAAAGAATAAAGCTGTTGCCAAGTGGTTTGTGGAAAGCCCTCTAGAACGTGGTGAGGCAGTGTTGCTGTCCTTGTGTTAAGACATTTGTATTCCAGCCATAGGAATTGTAATTTCAGCTAACTGGAAATACAAGACTGAGGCTTGTGGAATGTACGTGGCTCTTTAGCAATGCAGCCTGCTGTAATCACTTCATATCTCTCTTCCAGTCCGTGCACTCTCTTGTAATATCAAATCCTGCCCAAGGAAAGTGCACCAACACTCCAGCTGTGGTTTGGGGGTGTCTGTTGCTGACTGTGCTCCAGTCTTTCACTTGTGGTCTCAGTCCTTGGTAGGAGGCAGAAACCCTGAGGGCTCAAAGGGACACTCAGATTATCCCCCAGGTGACTGTGGAACAGAATATTTCTAGGAACAAGGTCAAGTTGGAGAGGAAACATTTCTGTCAGCTCTTTCCACGCCCCAAGGAAGCCACATTTCTTCATTCTTCCATGCTGCAAGTAAGAAGAAAAGACACAAAAGCATATGAGATAATCAAACTGGTTTAGCTGCAGGATGAGAAGGAAAGAGATAAGAGACATTATCATTTCTATTTTAAAAAGCTTGAAGCATTTACAAACTTAGGGTATGGGGTGACACCTAGAAAAAGAAATCACATTCCCATCTGTTTTTCCCATACCTCTAAGGTGACTGGAAGTAGTCAGCACCACTGAGGTTGTGATATTCCATATGTGTGATCATATATTCAATTCCATAATTGAAACGTCTCTTTAAATCTGAAGCCAGCTCAGAATGTTTAATATATGAGAATGTTTAATATGAGAAAGTGTGTTTTGTAGTCAGTTATAGTATTTTAATGCTTTACATAAACAACTTATTTAGCTTTAAAATAAACTTTCCCCAAAATGTTGTCTTCTCCTGTGATATCTGAGGATGCAGCTCTTGGTCTAAACTTCAGTTCCTGGCAGCAGTGCTTTTACAACAATCTGACATGGCACACATCTGCCCTTCTATAACATTTATCATTAAAAAAAAAACCTCAAAGAAAGCTCTGGAGGGGTTTATTTCTGAATAATGAGGGTTTCTTAAGAGAGGGAGAGGAGGCATAATCAAAAGTGGAAACACTTGAAGCAAGATCTCTAGAATATACTGTTTCCCACTGTAATCTCACTTAGGAAAGCATCTGAAGTGTATGCTTGAATCTCAGAAACTACAAAAGCAATAAACGCATTTTCTAAGAAAGAAGGATTGGCTCATGTACTTAAAATGTGGCTTATGGTTAATATTTTGAAGAACCATGTTGTATATTAGATCAGTGATAGAAGTTATGATAACAATGAGCACTGACAACTGTGTTTTACAGACCCTTTATTCCCTGTCAGTCTGTGACTTTCATTATGCTACCTTTCTGTGTTTCACCTCTTCTTCAAATTGCATGGATTACCCCTAGGACACAGGAGAATCTTATTGGGTAAGGAAAAAAGCTTTGCCACAAAGAAAAATGTGCTGCTCTTTTAAAGCATTATTCTGGAAAAAGATGATATAGGAATGATTTTTCTTAGCTGTCCATTGTCTTATTTATGTGTACATCATTTCTATATAGATTATTTCTTGG
Organism: Phylloscopus collybita; assembly: GCA_027886175.1. NCBI lineage: Eukaryota > Metazoa > Chordata > Aves > Passeriformes > Phylloscopidae > Phylloscopus > Phylloscopus collybita. Next base: position 29,721,900 of record JAJNNQ010000031.1, on the reverse strand, counting down.
CTCCTTAAGTTACAGTAACTGCTCCAAGATATTCCTTAAGATGGATGTAATATGAAATGTATATAAAATGGTTTCCAAAGTGAATAGCAAAATGTCCAAATATTGTTTCAAACAAGCAATAAAATAACTAAAGCCACACCATAAATACTGCTCATTATAAGTGAGCTTACCTCAAACCTTTTGGCATAATACCATCACAACATCCTGCCAGGAACAAATGGAATAATTAAACCTGCTTTGAAGCCTCATAGGAGACAGACCTGGGAACTGGGTAGAAATGCTCTGTCCAACCAATTTCCTGTAACTCCACAATACAATTAGGTGTGACAAAAAGGATTATTCCCTGGAGCAGGTGTATTTGGTAGCATACGGTGAGGTCTGAAGGCTACTTGCCATAAAATTGCTACTCTTGGCCAGTTTCTGTTATAGTAAATATTCCCAAATCTGGAATATCTAGAATATTGAAGGTGCCTTCCAATTTCCCCAGTGATTTGTGATGTTGTCCAGCATGCTAGCCTTGCTAAAAATGTTTGCTTCGTTTTAATGAGGGGATTCTCCAGGAACTTTGCTGTGAAAGCTACTGGTTGTTTTCTGCTGGTTTATTATTTCTCCTGTAGATAAGAAACAAGCAGTATTTATGTGTCTTAAAAAAAGTTGATGGGGCAGAGTGGGCATTTTAGAGCCATACAAACATCCTGGAGTTTTTGTAAACAAGAATATACGTGACAACCGTAGCTTGCCATGACATCTTTATTTTCACATCATCTGCTTTCTCTTCCTATGTGAACTGCAATCTTCACTGCATTTGCTTTTCTGCTTTGTTCTGAATGTCACCACGTACCCTGAACACTCCTTGGGTGTCGCTCTACGGGGGTCATGCAATTAGACTGTAATTGAGCAGCTGCAAATCCATGGGAGGCTGGAGGGATACTATCTGAAAATGGATCAGAACAAACCAGTGGACAGTTGTTTCCCTTGACTGGAAATTGCTTTGTATTGATTTGAGCAACAATCCATGCCATGACACATATCAAGGACATTGGAGCTGATGCCAGTCATTAACAAGCTCCAGATTCCTGGTGGGATTGTTTTATGTATCATGTGAGACTACAGAGAAGTAATATTAGATCACTTTTTGATAAAATTTCCTATGAAAATCAGACCATTGTTGTTTTATTTTTCTTTGGCTGGGGTTGGGTTTTTTTTGTTTGGTTGGTTTTTTTAAGAAGGACCAGTTTTGTAAAAAAATATTATTTTCCCCACATATAAAACTAGTTTCAGTCGAAAGTTTTCAATTATCAATACACTTCAATGGTGTTAGACTAGATTTGCATGGATGTAAATGAAATCAGAAACCTTCCAAAATAACAACTCATCAGCTTTGCTCTCAGAGTTTGCTTTAAAGGTCTTGACAGTGGCCTGTAGGAAGGCAAACAATGATGGTTAAATTAATAATGTTGTGATAACTTTTCATTTACCCTTCAGTATTTTTAATAATCTGAAAACATTTAATGGGTATTTTGTGAGCTACCAATTACTGATATGAAATAAACTACTACTAATCCATATTTGTAGAAATAAGCACAGTTTTTTCAACAAATAAACAGTAAATAAGGTTGTACTGTTAGCAGCAAATCCAGCCTTGTGAAGCAAAATGTTGCTCCAGGAGAATTCCAGGTGACCATAATCAGTGGCAAACTTGCCCTGGTGTTTGAGAAACCAACATCTCAATCATTCAAGTATTTGCCAAGTAGAGGTCAATGCAGAAACTCATCAGAGAGATAAAAAATATAGTCCTTGCATTAAAGTTTTTGGTCTGAGAATAGTTTACTCATTGCTGAACATTTTCTTTTCTAAGTTTAGCAAGTTAGCTTAAAAAATAACAAATCGAGAATTTTTATTCAGGGGAAATTGTGTTTGCCTGTAAGGAAAAACAACACCTCACCAAAAAATCTGGGTGGTTTAGAATGAATTGGGTAAAATCAACTAGCAATTGAAATATCTTATGATTTTCCTGGGGGAAAAAAAAAAAAAAAAAGAAAGAAAAAAAAAAAAGAAGAAGTAGTTTTGCTTTGATAAAATGAAGGCAATCTGAATTCTGAATTTCAGGCTCCACTTCTTCCAGCTGCCCCAGGCTTTCATTGCAGGCCCTTATCAGTTGAAGGGAATGGTGTTTTCCTAGGACCAGAATATTTTCTCTGCAAGTGTGTCCGCAGAGATGCAGAAGCAATCTGAGGCTCTACCTCCATGGCTGTGTCAATTAACTATGAGAACAAACTATTACCAGGAAGAATTGCTAAGGCTTGCTATTTCATTTCTGCAGGCACCTACAGTAATAGTAATGCAGGACAGGACACCTGGAATACACTGATCACTGCAATACAGAGCCACTCTCACAAGAAAATAGCTCGAGTGAACAAGGACAAGTGAAAGAAAGGGCTTGATAATCCTGACCTACCAATCTCAGAAATAATAAATCTGATTTTGCACTCCAGTCTGCAAAATTGGCACAAATATCAGCTCACATCTTTAAAAAGTCTTCATAACATGCAAGTCCCAATTAGTCCTCACCAAGGAAAAGGCAAAGCTAAAATATATTTTCCTACATTTTTTATTATTATTATTTCATTTACAGAATTTATGCTGACCAGTATATATTTCCTGTGAAGCGTGCAGATCATCTACATGCACTCACTGAGGGAGGATTTTATCTAAAGTTGTATTGTCTGCAAACAGATGTAGTTATCTCTTACACTATTGAGTAGTTCAAAATGAGCAAGCCACCCAGATTAGGTGTTTAGGGCTCCTTAGCCCCTCAGCACAGGCATAGGAAAGTGACACATCTCATGAAGTCAGTGCATAATTTCACTTGCTTAAAGACCTGAAGCCAAGATCAAGATACGCCAGTGTGATTCAAACCTTACCAACAACAATGTGGAAAACACTTTGCCAGGACTCTGCTTTAAAGCATTTCCAGCACATTTCTGCCTGGAATATCTTCCTCTGTCCCATTTATCTGTTTAACATACTCTGCTCATTTCTTTCCTGTCAGATCCTGAGAAGCCTTTTACCTGTGATTCCTGTGGTATCAGGATCTGGCCATCAGCTTCCACGCAACTTAAAGATTTTAGTAATAATAGTGTGTGCTTTTCTGCAGGCCTGCTCCTACCTTTGGTGCCTAGTTAGCAATACGTTATCTGTTATCAGACTATCTTCTTGTTTTAATTAAGTTTGCAGGGAGGTTTTATTCCTCTGCCTGTGATGATCTTTGGTGTCCTAAATTTAATTTCTTTTTATAATCCCTACAGTAGCAAGTAGCACAGAGGAGTTTTAACTAATAAAAATATGTTGGAACCTTGGAAGCAACAAGAACTTGGCAGAAAATACACATGGAACAAGATAAATTATATTTAAAAACAAACAAGCAGGCACTATAAACCTTAGTAAGGCTGTGACCAGTGCTGGCTTTCCACTGCAGAACCTCGCTGGCTTTTAGAAGAGGGATGAGGGGTGGAAAGGCAGAAGTTAAAGCAGTGGGGTTGCTTCTGTCTGTTCTCTTTCTTCCTTCTCAGCAATCCAAGCCATCAAGTGTTACAGACCCCACTGCAGCCAGCCCTTCCTGCAGGGACAGGCTTAGGCAAGCAGGATGCTTCTTTTTCTTTATTCAGGCCCAAAGTTGTGAGTGCTGGAGCCCTGAGCCAGCCTGTAGAACAAAGTGGTTAAGGAAGAGACTATAGCGATTCATCCTAGCTTCTGGTTTCAGTCTGATTATCTGATTTATCTGATTTTTTTGATTCTTTCATTTGCAAACCAGGATGGAATATCATTTCAAAACATTCAAAGCTGATGTCTTCACAATTGCATTTGGATGGAAAACTTAGTAAATAAATCTGAAGACAGAGCTGAAAAATGGGAGCCCCAAATTCAACCACTCTTTGCTTTGCTGCTGTACTTCAACAGTGCAAAACACTTAAAAAATACGGCTGCTTATTCAGCGTGAATTTTGTCCTGGTGTTCAGGGTCACAACACTGAACTTTACTTAAATATTTCAATTACTGTTGTATCCCTCCTCTTTTACCCAAAGGCATTCATTGAACCAAGGTGGTGTCACATTTTTAGCATTGCCCTTTAGAAGCTGAATGTACTTTAAAAGCAGCTTTTTATTTTCTCACTGACACTAAGTAGGCTGCATCCTAAAATCTTAGACCACTTTAAATTGATTCATAGATAATTTTTTATTATTATTATTTACATATTAGTTATTTATATTGTATAGTACAACTGTGTGAGTTTGACTTTAGGAAAAAACTGCATTCCTATCATAAAAGTATTTCTCAACCTCAGGAAAAGATTCACAGCAGAAAAAAAGCTTTTGTGTTTATCAGGTAGCACATCCAAATTTAAAAGCAAACATCAGTTTCTCTAGGAGTGAGGTGCACGACTGCCTTTGAGAGAAAGATCATCCTACACCCACAGCAAGATGTTCTTTGGTAATTCACAGTAAGAACAAATGCTGGAGTAGCTGGTGGCAGGAAATCAGGGGGCTGACATTGGAAGGAGGCAATAGTGGTTGTTTACCCAGGCTAGAAATGCTCCTATGAGGTGCAAACCTCATCTAACAGTAGGAATACTTGCTACATTAACAAGATTTACTGACAGACTCCATCTGTGCCTTCCCACCAAACAAGGTCACTCAGTCAGATCCTAAGAAGCCTAACGAGCAAAGTGCCAAGTCTCTGGAGTGATAATGGAGGTTTGCTCTGACTTACGCCTCAGGCACTTGCAATATTTTTAGTGCTGGAAAATAAAATAGGGTAGAGGAAAAAAGGTCATAATTTTTATCCAACCAGTCCACCTTGAGAAATATCAGTGTGTGTGCCTGTGCATGATCATACCTGGGTATTTTTTCTTTCTTTTCCTGGTGATTTGCACTCCAGTGCCTTCATCTTGGCCATTCATCTCACATCTGCACCTTGGTTATGCAGACACCACTGTGGTGGCACCGTGCCTGTGCCCTACCAAAGGCTGTATCAACAGCGTGTGTGGTGGTTCCATAGTTGAGGGAGAGATCTTATGTGTGGATTTTTTGTTGTTCATCAGGTTTCTGCCTGGAGTTTCTGTGATACAGTCTGGTCAACTTACAGGAAATATTATGGTAAGGGGCAAAAATAAATTTAGAGCATTGCAGGGGCCCAAAAAACTCTGTTAAGAACATTTAGTATTTACAGCTGATTAGTTCCTATAGACAAGCTGATAGTTAAACCAAAACAACTGAACCCCAAATACCCTGAACCCTCATTTGATCTAGGATCTATTCATGTTTATCTGCTACTGATATGAATATCTAGTCTAGAGTATGTTTCTAGTGTACGTTTATAATTCATCTTTTGCACTGCCTGAAAAAACTACCCCCCACCTGACTGCTCAGTGAGTAAAAGAGTACTTGTCTAAATCTGTGAGATGGAATTAAGGAGACCAAAACCAACATGGTAAAACAATGGAATAAAAAGAGAAAATTAGAAGGACTGTCAGTGAAGTTTCTCAGTGCCGTCCTTTAGTGCAGGATGGAATGTTGTGGTGAGTGATGTGCTGCAGTGTATGGCCATCAGAGCCATAGCATGGAAAAGATGTGGAGCAGATCTGGTGGAAATGCCTCTGCCCTGTAGAATCTATTCTGCGTCACCTCCTGACAGGTTTCTGTTCTGCCTTGGTGTAAACTAACTCAGGTCCTAATATCTCACACACAGAACTCTTCTCCACAGGACAGGGAGTCACATTTTCACCTGTGTGCCTTCACATTCAATGTATACAACAGGACATTACCAAAATGTACACCTGGTGATCAGAATAGAGCATTAATTTAAAAGTTCTAGGGGAAAGCTTCCAGGAAAATGCACATGTTAAAGTGAATATTTCAATATTCTGTAGGAAAATGTCTCTACAATTGTCAAGGGACTCTGCACAGTGACACTGGCACTTGTTGCCTTGTAAAATACAATTGTAAGAGATGTCTTTCTATAGTGATACAACATCACTGACTGTGGTAGAGGTAGAAGCTATACAAGTGGAAAAGACATTTAAATTCTGAGTTGAAGAATATGAAAGATTAGGAATTACATTTTTATTTATTGCTGAACTTATAAAGAAGCTGTTGTTCAGGCTCTGCTAATATCCATTCACCAGCAGTGAGTGCAGACTGGAAATCCAGAACTTGGTGTTAAGCCCAGGCCTCTTAGGGATCTCTATCCAAACTTCCAGTGTAGGATGTCCTGGATTGCCCACAGCTTTCAACTGGCAGCTGAAGGTTGCTCTAAACAGTGCCAAGGCTTTTTTAGCAAGACTCATACTTCTTCCAAATTCCCAGTTACAAGTGGTGGGTAATTAGTTGAGCAATACCACCTATATGGAGGTAGGAATTGATGTTTTTCCCCTTATTCTCTGTTGTTTCTTGCCATCTGACAAAATTACAAAATGACAGCCCTGCCCATATATTCAAAACCGTATCTAATAATATAATGACATATCTAATAATTTTAAAAAGTCCATTCTATTGCCTGAGAGAAATAATTAAATGTTCTGACAGGTGGGGGTGGAACACTGAAATCTCCAAACCCCCAGTAAGGATGTTATTAATTCCCATGCTGTGCACAGAGCAGCACATCTCACTGCACACACACCTAAGGAGAAATGAAGGTGTAAGCTGCAGTCTCTCAGCTCTTCTCTGTAAGGAGCAGGTACTTGCTCCCTGAAATCCCCATCCCTCCATTCCCCAGTTAGCTCAGGCACACCACAAGGTATTTCACAGCTGAAACTCAAAGCAGGTTCAGCCCTGGCTGCACACAGGTCATGAGGTGCACTGAGAGCTTCACCCTGAGGTCCCTGCAGCCAGAATTGCCAAGAACCTGGAGCTTGTTTTCTCTCCTGTCACGTCACATTTCTGCTAGCAATTACTTTTATTTATTTTCCCTTCTAACCACCCCCACCATCATGCTTACCTCAGTGTTGTATCAGTGCTCTTTCCCAGTCAGCCCACCTCTCACCTTCCCCTCCCTCACGCCTGACCTAGGTCAGCCCTAAGCCAAGCTTTAGGTCAGACGTACGCCCTGGCTTATCTCTTGCTCCACTGCAAAACCAAGACAAGAACTGCACCTTGACTGTGGGATTCCAGGCACTTCTCACAGCTGTCTCACCAAAGCTGGCTGTCTGGGCTTTTAAATCACCAGTTTATTGGTTCTTACTTTAAAATGGGTGATATTTTGAAAAACTGTTAGTTTTAGCTTGCTCTAAAACATAACTTGTGTTGGATTTTTTCCTTTATTTTGCATTTTCCTTAGCTTTTATAATTTTGCATAGAAAAAAAACCCCAAACCAAACAACAAACAAACAAACAAACAACAAAAAAAAGGGAATTACCTCAGATGGCTTCTCTGATCCTGGATGGGAGAGCAAGTCATTTTTCTGTAATATGTATTTCAGCTCCTCTCCTGACCCATATTGTTCAGTTATTTATTAAAGCTAAAGGATTGTGTTTGCTTTGTCTTTGTTGTTGTTTGGCTGTTTTTAAAGGGAAAAAAACCCCCACAAACATTTGGTACATTATAATTTTAAAAACATATCCTAAAGGAAAATCAGTGCCTGAAAAAAAAGTTCAAAATATGTTTTGCTATAGAACCTCTTTAGAACAAGTAAGTGTTGACTTACAAGAAATTATATGTGTAGTCAACAACTAACCTTTTGTGTACATCTTACAACGCAGAAAAAAAACCCTACTTACAGAGATCCACAAATGAAGGTATTAGGAAGCAAGGATGCAGATGTTGTATTGAATAGTCTTGCATAAATAAAAGGAATTAAGGGTTATGAGAAGCTCTAAGTACAGATTGTGAATAAATGGCATCTAGAAAGACTTGTAACTGGGTAACAGAAACTCATATGATATAACTTCAAAGAGAGATAAACCTTTTCTTGGGACCTTTCCATGTCTCTCGTTTAACATTTCAATTAAAGATGTAAGCTTGAGCAGCTTTAAATGAACATTAATATGTGAAAGAAATAGAAAGAAACGTTCCAAACTTGTTGCAGAGGCAGTAATTTGTTGGCTGTTTCCTCTGAGGCTTTCATGGTCTGCTGCCCAGGTGCCCTGTCCTGAGAACTCTCTGCCATGCTCACTGAGGGGTGCATTCCCACTAAGTTTTATCACATGATGAGTTTCAGGCAGAGATGCCCAAGGAACTGCAGAAAAGGATGTGGAAGAGTCAGGGCAAGGCAAAGTCAAGGAACACTTTTGTACAATAACATCAGTCATAGGACAACTATTTCATTTCAAGGGCGTCATTCTGGTTCAGCCCTGCTAAGGCCTGAACAGAGGGTGCTTAATGTTTAATTAGCTACAATGGACCTTTTCTAGCAATTAGTGTTCACCTCAGTCGGTGACTGAGACCACCACAGGGTCTGAGGCTGTCTGTCCATGGAATATACTGGAGTATTCACCACCACCACCTGTCAGCTCGTCACATCTTGGTTTGAAAAATCACCTTCATGAAGAAATGCTCTTCTGTTTGCCAGCTGGGCTCCAGAGGGTTTAACCAATCAGTAACAGGACACCCCCATGTGCTGATTTTTCACTTGATTATGCTCCTGCCTCCCACCAAAACAATGCACATACAAAAACCTCTACTGAGATTACCCAGCTTGTGTCACTCAGAAAGGCATTGACAATTCCAACGCCTCAAACAGCATTCCACACTATGTTTCTGTGCAGGGAAAAGCTAATAATTATAGCAGTGACTCTTTCTGTGACTGGATAATATGCACAGGGTTTATGATCCATTTCTCTTTAAAAAAAAGGCACTTTTATATGGCAGCATCTGCAGGGAAACTGATTTTTAACAAGTACTTCAGGGATTCCAGGTGTCACTTGACAACTTGAACAAAAGTGTTACCTTTTCCATCAGTCCCTGTACCAAGTAATCATCTAACAGTTGCAAGATTACTCAAATGGCTTTAAGATTATTTTTGCAGCCAATTTCAGTCCATGGAATTGTGGAAATAGTCTCCCAAGTATGTAAGAACTTTTGTGGTTGTTATCTATCTGGAGCAATATATAAAGAAATTACAGCCCTTGTCTGAGTAGTATTGATTAGAAATATAGCTGTGGGGGAAAAAAAAAAGCCACCACCAAACAAAAACCCCAAACCAAAACTATTACATCTAAAAACCTGTCTGGTTTTGATTTGGCTTGGTTTTCGGTTGTTTTTTTTTTGCCAACTGCACTTATTTAAATTATGTCAGCTTTGCTCAGAAGTAAACCTTTGTTCTGTGCAGCCTGCACAGTATCAGGCCCTGTCTTCTCATGAATAGTTGATAAATCAAAGAAATTGGTGGGAAAGTGTCAAAGAGAATCAAAAATATTTCTCGCCTACTCAATTTCACTTGGGGGAATAAGCTCTTTGGCTAGATTTCTTCTGCTCTTCTGCTTCTCACTTATATTTCTGAATGCAGAGATTTCAAAATATTTTTTTTCTTAGAGGAAAAGATTACTAAGCTGTGTGACCTAAGTGACAACCTAAACTACATGCCATAAAGCCTGAAAATGGTGCCTTCCTTGGCATGTCAGACAACAAATTCCCAGAGCTTCTCTTTTCACACAAAAGCACCGTGGAAAGACAAAAAATAAAACCAGTTTGTGTCTTCTGATGGTGCCAACTAATAGAGCTACAAAGCCTCCTGCTAGCTGAGGGCCAAGCCCTCTGTGGGCAGGGTGAGAGCAGGAGCTCAGAGCAAAATATTTGCAGGCAGGAAAAGCCTCCAAGGCCTTGACTCCAAGGTTGTCTTTTGGTTTAAATTGTGATTTTTTTTTTTTTTAAGTTGTCAAAAAGTGAAAACAGCACACATTCATTTAGGGTATAAGAATATAAACTAAGATGCCACAAGTGCCCTTAGAGGGCTGCAGCTGGCTGGTGGGTTGGGAGAGCCCTGGGTGTACATCAGTCACTCACTCAGCGTGGCAGGGCTGTGTCAGAGCCCCTGGGCAGCAAAGGGCTGCTGCCTTCCATGTGCAAATGCTGGCCTTGCCCAGCCCTCACGTGTTCATGCTCTAGCCAGAAATGCACCTGAGAAACCCCTGAGTTATGGGCTGCAAGAGGATGGCTCTGCTCCTAGCAAACACAGGAGAGTGATGCACAACTTTGGTTATCTGACAAAGGCTCCAATATGGCCCAGCCTGAAATAAACATTAAGTTTATCAAAAAACCCCACCATTCAACAATGATTGTTTGCAACCTGAAGTCCAAGGACTCCTTTCTAGTCTTGCTTGTGGTTGTTGTTGTTGTTGTTGTTGTTGTTTTTCTGACAATTTAAAACATCTTGGAGGAGTGGAGGGATGTCAGCCATCAAAATGATTTTCATTTTAGTGTGATGGTCAAATGAACATAAGTCGACCCGTGACATAAAGTGTTTAAGGGTAGACAAATGAGAATGAAAATATTGCATGGTTGCTGAACAAGTTGCTTGGCATTTATTTTGTACGACAGAAACCCTAAAAGTGCTTGAAAACCAAATCTTTCCAAAGTTAGAAGTGCTCACATGTGTAGGAATTGTTTATTATTATTGGATGGGTCTTTTTAGAAAAAGTTATTATAATTTTGAAATGACAACCCTCGGAGTTCACAATTTTGTTGGGTGTCTGAAATCTTATTTCAGTTCTAGAACACCCTTAAGCTTGAAAATCAAATTTCTCCTATAATTTAGTTCTCTGTCTTTCCACAGCAATTAAAATAATTACACTCTGTCAAGCTACATCTTTTTACCCTGATTAAAGACATAGCTGTATTGAGCAAACACATCAACTAGTCTGTTGACAGGTGAAAGGAGAATGCAGAGCATGTCTGAATTCATACTGATAACTTCACATTAAGTAGTACACAGGCAAAAAAAATCATCCTGTGTGCTTCTTATAGAAAAGAAATACTTGATTAAGAAAATGGTTTATTCTGTATATCCTTAAATCCAAATAGTTTTACTTATAAATCAAAGCTAATGATTTGGATCCTGTCTCAAAATTAATTATTGGTGCGTTCTCTTAAACCCGGTTGTATTGGAAAGTAAGTATCTAAAATCACAGGGAATTAAATTAGTTGAAAAAAAATCTTTGATCATTAAAAGTATATTCAGTTATGTTTAAGTTATTAGTGCAGATGATTTGGTTGTTTACAACATAATTACTGATTTGACTATAAAAAAAAAAGAATTGCAAATTGTTTCACGTCAATTAACAGCACATAAATAATTCCAGCATGCATAAATTTTTTACTGCTGAAAACTAGCACATAACTTTTTATGGTGCTCTTCAAACAGGTCTAATGCAAAGCTAATAACACACAATGTGGGGGGAGAAAGGCATCTGTCACAAAGAGGACAAGAACTGGAGTTGCACCAGAACCTCCTCAGAGACTGACAACTGCAAATAATATGAGTAGTGAAACATTGCAAAACTGCACAGCATTACAGTACAGCAACAAAGATAAAAGGGAATGAGGATTATTATACAGTGAAAACCCAAAAAATGGTAGCATTGTTAAATTATTGTTAAAATTAAAAAACAAAAAACTCAGAATAATAGTCAAGGAACACTCAGTAGCAATAATTAATTTTGATTATTAAAATATAAGAAATATTGTTTTAGCAAGATCAGGAGACATTTAATTGAAGAGTGCAATCAATGCCATTCAAATAATTCAATTCAGTTTGATCAAGAGCTACCTTTGATTTGCAGACAACTGGAAAATTTGAAGTTTATTTCTCAGTCTCTCTTTAACAACAAGCTGAGACCCACAGGCTGTCATCCCAAACAAGCAACTCATCCACAAAATTTAACCATTTTCATCACTGACATTAAGTATAAAGGTTGTTCTTAGTTTGCTACATTGATCTTGGGACAGAAAGACCAATACAACCTCCTTAATCTTGATAAAATAATTTTTGCATCCCTCTCATAAATTTACACCTGGAATTTCAAAATTCATAACATCTCTTTAGAAAAAAAAAATGAAGAAAAAATAAATAAAATAAAGCAACATCCTGATATTGCTCTAAACGTTTTAGTCAGTGAAAGGGAAGACAAAAATATTAGGATGCCGCAAAAAAGGAACCACCTTTATATATAATGCCAGTGATGAAAATAGCTGAAATAAAGAACTTTTCTTGGGATGACACACTGATTACTGAGCTACCTGTTTCAAAGATAGGACAGAGGCAGTGAGACTAAAAAACTGGTGTTAAAAAATACTCAGTTCATGGTGAGTCTGGGGCTATTTCAAGCCCAGCAGAAGGGAAATACTGAGATATGTGTAAGAATTACATATTGTAGAGTGTCTATACTTCTATATAAATTTTCCTACAACAGAAGAAGAAGAGGGTATTCAAAAGTATTTAAACACAAGAGATTTAAAATGTATGAAGACATTCTTACAAAACTTATAATTAACCTTTGGGACTTGTTGCCATATGGTATCACAGGGGTCAAGACCGTAGCAGGATTTACAAAGAGTGGACGTTTTTATGTACAATCAGAAGTTACCTCGTTACATTAGAGAGCATAAAGTGCTTTTATGGAGGACATAAAGTCCAATGCTTCAGGCCATAAGGCAACCACTGACTCGGCGGGGCGGGTTAGGAGGGAATGTTTTCAGCTGGCAGGTTGTTCTGTCATGGCCCCTAAGGGCTCCTTGCTGCTGCCATGCTTTGGCTACAGTCAAGGGAAGATGAGGCTGGCTGCTAGTCCAGCATGGCATCACAGGTCTGCCTGTTTCCTCTGTGCTCCTACTGCTGCTTTTGTTTTTATCTATCTGTGCTCCTACTGCTGCTTTTGTTTTTATTCGTTTATTTCTTTGCAGCGTTGTTTTGCTAGCACAGGTGTATTACAGGCAAAGCCAGCCTGGCAATCTCCTGTATGCTTCTGCTCAGTAAAGAGAAATAGCTGTGATTTCCTGTGCAACACATCTGCTGCATGTTCCTCTTTGTGAAGCAAACAAGCTGCTAATCCAAGGCAGATGTTGCAGTATTTGTTTCACTCTTCACCGAAGGAGCCAGCAGATTTCCTTTTAGGGAAAGGCTTTCAACTCAACTCACTCTTCTATTAATTCTTGGTAACTGATTGTAAGAAGTATGTTAGTAGAATTAATATTTCAGAGCTGCCCTGCAAGGGGTATTTTTAACATGCAGCACTGCAGCCCCTGTCTCTTGTCACTGGTGTCATCCTGTCACTGTGTGTGCCTTCAGACACAGGCAGGCTGATACTAATGAGCTCACCACTCCATGTTCCTCTAACATGAAGTTCACTACTAATGAGAAAAATTCCCAGGCTGTACTCACACTCTAAATCAATTTGGCAAGATTGATCAAAATATTCATTAAAACAGTTTGTTCTTCAGCTCAGCCTGAACCCTGCAGGCATCACTCTCTTGCTTCTGTGAGGGTTTGTGTGTGTGTGTCTGCATGCACATATGTGAGTGTGTGAAATTAAAAGGGGCTGGCTTTTCCTCCTCATGGTATTCAAGTAGCACTTTCAGAAGGGTAAAGAAAAAGAAAAGAAAAAAAAAAAAAAGAAAAAGGCTCAATTCTCATTACTCTTTTCTCCTTGAAAAGTGCCCAGGAGTCCAGAAAGGCCAAGAAAAATATTCTGCGCCTCTCTTCTCATGTGCCTGTCATCAGGAGGCCTGAGAATGACCAAAATGAAGAAGCAAATTACCGTCAAAAGGGCAACAAGCAAAATAACAAATGGGGCTCTGTCAGAGAAAGAGAGACATCACTGGCCACACAACCCTGGGAATTTAATATATCTTCTGTCTGTCATCTGCATGCTAAATTTCCCTGTCCTCCTTCAACAGAATTGCCTCTTGCTTTGTCAGCCTTGATAAGTATAAGTTAGCTCACACTGTCTACTTTTTCACACGCATTTCAAGACAAAACACAGTCCAGAGAGCCAGGGACGACATTAACTGACTAATGCTCAGTGAGCTGGACTCTGCTCAGAAGGGTCTAGACAGAAAACCAGAGCAGCACAAATTGTAGTCAGAGATGAGCAGGGCGTAGATTTAAAAATCCCAGCTATGATGTTATCTATCCCTCCAAAGGGACACGAATAATTCTTGTTGGTACCAGTTTAAAAGCCAGACACCCTGACTAGTCATATATTATATACCTCTGGTTCATTTCAGCAGTAGAGAAGGTTGCTGTTGGTTATCTGACTTCATTATTCATTGCCTAGAGATCAGGAGCTTTTTCCAAAGGACTAAGAGGAAAACTCAGAAAAACTTAAGCCAGATGTGGTTTTAAAGGACATTGTGTGGTACTGTTCACAGCTTGGCAAACCCCTGTAGTTTACAGTGTTGATGAATTCCCAACAGCCCCTTTCTTAGACACATTACGTGCTACAAAATGAGATCTTGTTTCCCAAGAAGCCTTCGGCAGGGTTATGAATCCAATCACTCAGGAGCTCCAGCATGGAGCGCACAGAGTGTCCTGCTGAGCTGCAGCAGCAGGCTGTGGCTGGGGCACCCCATGGGGGATCAGGAGGCACTCTGCCTTGGCTCCCAGTCCAGAGCCACAGCAGTTCAAACTACCACAGGCAGCAAGGAGTCCTCCAAAGACTGGCAGTGGCACACAAAGGCTGTGGTCCATGTGTCTGCAGTGTGTCATTTCCACAGCTCTGTATTCCAAAGGTGCCAAATTAAAAACAACTGACCAGGACATAGCTAGCTCTTTGACCACGTGCAGAGTGGTGTGAGGGTTTTCTCCCCATTTAAACACTGCTGGCTGTTCTGAAATCTTTGCTAAGGTCTGCCTCCACACTGAGGGGAGTGATGCTGAGCACCCCCAAGTTCCCAGAGCAGTGCACCAGCAGGCAGCAGGTGTCCATCCAGGCTGGTCGAGTTTGCCTGGAGGAGCAAGAACTCCTGCACATGCAAGCCCTTACAAATGAAACCACAGCTTAAATGCAGTGATGCCAGCCTTCTTCATAATCACTGCTAATGCAGAAAACTGTTTCTTTTTCCTTTAAAACAGAAAATAACACTGCTACAAAGCAAGAAAAAAACAACAACAACAACAAATCAAAACAAAACCAAAACAAAACCAAAAAACCAACAACAAAAAACCAACTTGCAATCATGTTGTCCAGACAGGTTCTCTGGAGATGAGATTAGGTGCTATTAACCAAATGCTCGTTTGCAGGCATATCATCTGCCATAGAAAGCGAGGATCAGCTCTTATCGCTTTCCTTTCACAGTGCAAGATGCTGCTTTTAATGTGCTTCCTGCTTGCCCACTTTTATCTGGCTGGTGAGGTTTATTTCTCTTGACAGAAGCTGTCCCCAGGCACATATTTCCACAAATGGAGGGAAAAGCAGATACTGGAACTGTTTGACTCTGTTCTGTGGATACACTGTACTGAAGGCCATTGAAATTTTCGTTAAGAGAGAAGTTTTAGGGAACCTAAATACTAAAATCCTTCTGAAATATTTTTTCTATTTATGCAAGAAAATAGCTTTTAGGAATGAGTTAAAATTTCATTTTTTCAGCTATTCAAACTATTTCTGCTAAAATTTTAAATCAATAGTTAGGAAAAAAAATTAAAATTCAAAACATGGCGTTGTCTAATAATAGAATGTTGTCTATTAATTCAAAACATAGTGGTGTTTAATGGTGTGTGTCTCAAGTATGTTTTGTGAAGATTTTATTTTCTGCACTGGATTAATAACTGTATAGATGGCAGAGAAAGTTAAGCCCACACAGTACCTCCTTTCCCTTGTTTGATCTTAATAGGCTGACTCATTTGTTCTAAAATCATGCAGGAAAAAATTAATGAAAGTCATCTATTCAGAAGAGTGAGACCTTTGGTTTACAAGAGACTTCTGAATCGCTCCATACTCCTTGCATAGCTTGTTTTGAATTACCATGTTTCTTTTCTCTGTAGCTTTGCAGCATCTCAGACATTTTCAGCATCAGCTGGAGATTTACTTTGCTTAGCACAGTTTTTAATTGATTTTTTTTTTCTCAGATTCTTAGGCAGTAGGTACAGAAGGAGGTAGAGAAGTTTGGTTCAGTGACAGAAGATGCCCTGGCATTCTCTCTCTTGCAATGTTCTCTCTCATTTCCCCCCTCTCACTTCCCACTAGTGCCAGACTGTTCTAGGAGAGCTACTGCAGCCCATGGCTGAAGGAAAAGGGCTCCTCCCCTCCCTCTCTCCCTCCTTCCCTCCCAGAAGAAAGAAAGGCAGGCATTGTATGTAGCATGTGGTGTATTTTCAATTGCTTTTATCTCAAGTTATGTGTATGAACCCAAATAAGGCAGTTACTCTCTTTGGAGCTCAAACCGATGCTTCCAATGCACAAAATGCCACAACCAGACAATTGTGTTCATGGATAACAGAGAAGGTGGATCAGGATTAAATTTTGGTCTTCAAGTGTGTTTGGAAAAGCCTAAAAATGCATTAGACCAAGACCAGTAAATGATATTCTGGTTGCTTCTTACGTTTCTTTCTTTCTTCTGATTGACAATGTGTGCTGCACTGACCTGATATTAGGGCACATTTATGGCACTGGGAATTGTTTGGGAATGTTTCTGTGTTTCCTCGACATGTGAGAGAGAAATCCATGCAAGTCAGTACACATACGAACATTATTGCATTGGTCAAAAAGTTACAGTGACACAGCTCAAATGTGACACAGCTCAAAAATTCCTCCTAGGACCTTAAATCACCTGTGTGCCCTGAGGCACACATCCAGTTAATCCAGTTTCTGGATTAACTATGCACCTCTGGGCTAGAGGTTCTCTTCCCTGAACACTCCTTTCGTGCAACCTCCCAGCTGTCATGGCATTATGACTGTGCTTATAGCTGTGTGATGTACCGTTGTTCAGCTGTAGAAACAATTATTAACGCAACTCTGGCCCATCACACATTTTTGCTCTTGGTCTTATTTCAAGCAGCATCTTCCTTTTCAGCAGCTTTTCAATATAGTGGGCTCGATAAATCCTCCTCTCAATATTTAGCTTGAACTACCACAGGCAAGCTTGTTTGTTAGTTAAATATAACACTTGCAATTGGATGTGGGTTGTTTTTTTTTTTTAATGTGGAAACCAACAGAGGTAGGAAAGAATATTAGGTTTGAATGGCAGTGATGCATAATATTAATATTTACCTACTATTGGAATCTGGAGCTGCTCCAATGAACTACAGAGTCTTAAAGCCTTAATTAAAGGTTAATGAAAGAAAATATTGAAAGATCTACACAAGGAACAAGAAGTGGGGAAACAGGGTATTCTCTCTCACCCACAATACTGCCATTGTCAAGCAGAGAAATTGGAGTAATGCTTCCATAAGACACTGTGTGTAGCTTTGAATTCACCTTTTGGCTTTCAGACCTTCTGGGATGCAGGTATGGTCCCACAATGAGTTTTCTTTTTTTGCAAAAGCATCCTCCTGTTAAGGGTAAAGATGGGTTTGCAATATATTCATGTATCTCTCTCTGAGTTCAGTTAGAAATCACTACTGAGACTCAAGAGAAAGACTGGCAGCATTTTGATCAGATTTGCAAAACAAAATATTCAAGGCATATTGATTCTATTCCTTTTGAAGTCTGTAGAAAATTTGGGCAAATTTCGCAACATAAAGCAATGAAACTATATAATTGGTTTAAAGTCAGAGCCTGCATCTTCATTACATTCCTAATGTATGATATTTATTATGTATTAATAACACCTTATTACCTCTTGTCAGGTATAATAAATATAGTGTCTGAATATTAATTCAGTGTTTTATGCCAGCTCACATGGTTTGAAAACAGAAACTCTTTTTTCTTGCAGAGCTCAGGTGTTCTTACAGGGTGAGACACTGCTCTTAGGGAACAGCAAATTTATAGACTTTAGTGCATGTAAGCTTGAACAGGTGTAGAAATACCAGTTGGTTATTGAATAGTTTACAAATAAAACTGAATTTGGGATGAAGCTTATGGGTTTATGTTTGTGTAAATATGAGAGGAATGTACATTTACTCTTTAGGTTTGTGTTGGACCCTCAGCTTTAATGCTGTTGATGCATTTGCAATAATTCAAGAGTAATCCCTTTTGAATCTGCAGAAATACCACTAACACTGCAAAAGTAGGACACTTGGGAACTTCATCCTTATGACTGCACATTTTTCCCTGTGCCTTTTGTATCAGGACTAATCAGATGCAAAGAGTGTGTCATTATCAATTCAGTATTGTGCATGAATACATACACAGCAAAACCGTAAACAGTAAAAATCGGGTGTCACTGCTTCTCCCTTTTTGGGCTTCTCAAGAGTCTCAGGTACTTCACATTTTAGCACCTTGTCAGCTGTGATATCTACCTGCAGTCACATGGGGCTCAAGATTTCTCAAGAAAGGAGTAATACTTATGAGTACTTCTTTGGATGCTTAATTTAGTAATCTTTACACAGCCAGAGTTAAGAAGCATTTACCATCTGATAGATAGATCTCCCTAAGTCTTCTTGAAAGCACAAACTCTCCCAATCAGTTTGGAAGACCTTGGTTTATCCCCCGATTGCAGAAGGTGTGATGCCATCAATATTAATATCAGTAAACGTTAAATTATTAACTTAGGTGTATCTAAGAGGAAAAGGTCAGGGGAAATTTATGTTGACAAAACATAAATATATGTGATTAAAAATTATTCTGTACAGGGTAGTGATTCAACATACCTTCACCATCTTGTTCTTAATGTCTAGGGTAATTCCCAACATTCCCTGCTGTATCAGGAATGTATCCATCAGTCAAATCTTCAAATTTCTTGTAGGCAAGCAATAGAATTTTTTTCAGCATCCCAGAAACATGCACTTTATAAGGTCACTTATGAAAAAAAATGAACTGTGCAATATTCTATGGTATCCAGCACTAATACTTAGGCAAAGCTGATCTCATGGATATAACTACTGGCAAACAAAAAGTAACTCAACCACCATTTGTTCCTTCTCTTTCTCTTCAAAGAAAATCACTGGAGTTCATAAAAGATGCATGTCCCAATTTTATTCTGAAAACTGTTCCTATCTGAAGAATAGCCCAATGGACACTCAGTCAGTTCAGGACAGAATTACTTAGTTACTTGAGAACATTAATGTAAAGACATGAGTATAATTAGCCAAATTATTTAATACTATACATATCAGAGGTGAAGAGCTTGACTTAATGCAGTCATTGTCAAATATGGCACAGCTGGTTAGCATCAAGTGTTACTACCAGTTAAAACTTGTGGTTGTATTGCAGAGTTATTCACTGATGTTTCTTGGGTATTGCCCCAGAGGCTGTTTTGACAATGACAAACAATTTATTAAAAGATTCCCACTGGGCCTACTGATTTTAAAATGTGATATTAGGTGAGAAGCAAGGTGTGAACTGCTGCCAAAGGCAAAGAGTATCTTTAGATGATCTCAGTAATGTTCACTGCCTGACCATAACACCAAGCAAATTCTTCTACCCCTGTAATAATTCTTCAGTGGAGACAAACCTCACAGATCCTTTCTGACATATTAGCTGGCTTTTAAATCCCTGACTCACCTGAGACATCTTTCTCTATTTCAGCACAAGTGGCCTGAAAATAGCATGTCATATACTTTAGGGAATGACCTCTGTTTCTAATAAATCCTGGATGTCCCTGAACCTTGCTGGTCAGACACAAGTCAGGAATACAATGGGATAAACAGCCTGTCAAGTGACTCACTTTGGTTGGATGACCTCAATGGACTGTGGAGATTCTGACTTCTTCTGTTGAATTTGGTAGAAATTTTTAAATTGTTGTGTGTGATGTTTCTGTTTAAAGAGTTGGTCTGGATCGCAGAGATGGTCTTAATTTCTTCAACTTATTTATTAGAAATGAAACTGAATTTCAGTCTCGTGGCAAAAAGCTGTGTGACTTTAAATCTTAACAAATTAAGACAAAAACGTGCAAAACATTTGTTTGTTTTATTAGAGTCAATAAAAATATTAGAAAAGCATGAGATCAGACCTGGACACACACAAAAAAAGAAATCAACACTAGGGACATTATTGAGAACCATTCAGCTTCTCAGTTTGTAAATCCCTGAAACAGGATGAAACTGCAAATTGGGGATGACCCATTGTACGACTGTGTAGAAAGTGACAGCTTTACACTTGAGGTACATAAATAACAAAGCCACCCTCACCATGTGAGCAGCACGCACTGATGGCATATAACCAACTCAGCCTCTAAAACTGAACATCTAATTTTAGCTGCCCAGTTTCTGTTCTTTAACAATTTGCTTCCCAGTTAGAAGGGAACAGAAAAGATTAGCTGGAATTCAGTGAAGGTAGAAGTGATACAATAATGGCAAAAATACATTTTAAATTTAGCAAGACATTTCCCTGTTAACTGTTTTCTAACTAATTGCTGGTTGTTAGCAATGCATTTTTATTTGTGAAATCCCAACCTGACTTTGAAATAGGAAATAGAGAACTCAGAACCCTTCAAAAGCAGATACAGAATATTTCAGAATTTTGGTAGTAGTAAAAATAACAACAATGTATTTTCTAACATCTCTGTAAGCCTCCAGCTATGGTATAGGTAAATCATTATGATTAGCTTGTAATTAATATGTTAAATCTGTGCAACTTAATTATACTTTCCTGTTATCCTGGAGCATCCTTTTCTGCTTGTTTCAAAACTAAGCTAATCACAGGAGCATTGGAATATTCTTGCTGTTGCAGATTTATATTTATCAAGATTTTAAAGTAAACTCGTACTTCATGCAAAGTTCTGGTTCACCCCATCCTATTTGAGGAGCAAACTAATGAAACAAACATTGAATCTTCACTGTATCTATGTGTCTTCTTGGCTTTATTCATACTTTTAAGCACCTAAGGTATTTGTGTTACTTATCTCTCACAAACTAAGAAATCATCTCCCAAATGAAACATTTGTGACTTATTTTGGTAAAAAAATTCTCAACAATCCAATAAAATGAAGTAATCAGGGCCCTAGAAAAGCATTTCTACACCCTTCTAGGGTAATTCTATATCTTTCTATATATGTTAATAACTTTTTTCTTTCTTTCTTTCTTTCTTTCTTTCTTTCTTTCTTTCTTTCTTTCTTTCTTTCTTTCTTTTTTTTTTTTTTTTTTGCTATGTGCCTAAGTAGTGTGGAAATTAAAACCTACTTAACAATACAATTACATTTCCCTGAAAAATAATCTAAGGAGATTTTAATTGTGATTTTATCATTGACTTATGTTCTTAAGTTTCCATCAGTAAGTACATAGCACTATATATAATTTCTCATAAATTGGTTACCACCACATATCTTTATAGATAGAAGAGACTTTTTTGTTCATCCAATTCCCTCATATATCCCATCAGATAAATATATTTCTGCATATATTTAGCAGACTTAAGAAAAAACCCATCCTATGCAAATTCATTTTTCATTTTCTTAGCATTATCAGACATTTATTTAAAAGCAACTTGCTATGAAAACAAGATCTATGTGGGCTGCTGTATCCTAAATTAGTTTTTGAGAGCTCCATTATAACTGTTCATTGAAAAGGACTCTGATAAATGTCCACTTTGATCTGCAGGGCTGGTGTGATACTCTAAATGGAAATGTGACTCTATTGGCAGGAGCCTGATTGAGCCAGATACACCAGAAGGAAATTAAGATGCAAGAGATGTGGTTTAATCAGGCTACGATTGTACTAATTTAACTCATCTGGGAAGCAAAGGGCCATAACTTGGACAGTGCAGATCATGATTATTTCTTTAATCATTTCCACGTGGTAGGAGGTAATGGCTCCCTGCCCTCTGTGGCAGGCCCTGTGGCTGTTTGCAGAAGAGAAATTCAGGCTGTAGCAGTAGATGCTCCTCTCAAAGGCCTGGGCAGGCAAGGGCCATGACCTCCCCTGCACAGGGCCCTGTTGTATCAGTGCCCGAGGGACAGCAAAAGCTGGAGGTACAGGAGTGCAAAACAGGGGCTTTCCAAGCCACCCTGCTAAAGCCACGACATGGAGAAGGGATTAGCAACTTGCTGGTGCAGCTTAGCTCTATCCTCTTGAAGGTGTGCCTCCCACCAGGGCTAATTTCAAGCACGATTTATCAGGGGCCCAAAACCCAATGGGTGAACTCCACTAGGTACCTGACACCTGCCAACTGCAGCAGCATGAGCCCAGCTCTGTTCCAACCACTCTCTAAAATGCCCTGGTCCAATAATCCTCTAAAATCCCATCGTTAAAGAACCCCCAAAACAACCACTTTGCCCATGTCAGTGTTATTTCAAAAGATATCTGATATTTTAGAAAACAGCTCTCGCATAAAAACTGATGTCAAATTAATTCTGGGACTGGAATACTGAGAGTTGTTATTCTGAGTGTGAGGGGACTCACACTTCAGGATTCATGATTCATTATACTTAATCCAATTTATATATGCAAACTATG
The DNA here is from genome assembly GCA_027886175.1 of Phylloscopus collybita. Classification (NCBI taxonomy): domain Eukaryota; kingdom Metazoa; phylum Chordata; class Aves; order Passeriformes; family Phylloscopidae; genus Phylloscopus; species Phylloscopus collybita. The sequence continues at coordinate 29,699,420 of JAJNNQ010000031.1, read as the reverse complement.
TGAGTCAATGATTTACACATAAATGATTCTTCTCTCTGTACTTTAAAGTATGTCTCCATGAATAAATCTGCTTTAAATGTTCTCCATCTCCTCCGGTATCTTAGAAGTTCTGTTTGTTCCTGCCTTTGAGTGACACCATGCTGTAACACCACAAAAAAGCACACCTACAAAACTGAGGGAAAATAAAAGGTGACATGGGCCAAAACAGGGTTAGGACCTGGGTACCATCGTTTTTGTGGGAAAAATATGTCTTTTCAACCCCAGACTCAATTTTTTTTCTGCACTTAGAGTACCTATTAATGTATTTTCCACATCAGTCCCATTGAAACACCCCCCACCAGTTTTGTGCTGATGGGAAGTGCACTCACTGTATGCGTCAGTCCCGCATCTTTTCCTTTCTCATTTCTGACATGGAATAATTAATTGTCTCACTAATGAAGGACAATTCCTTATCCACATCCCGGTAGGGCCATTGTTTGTAGAGTTTTTCCTCTGTGCAAAAGGAAATATGTGTCTACAGAAAGCAAGGCATTATAAATACAATATTGTTGTTCTATGGAACAAGGGGAGAAGGAACAACATATTGAAATCTACTTTCCATAAATCTGTCAGTTTTCTGGAATTAGTTCAGGGACGTGCTGCAGCCAGTAGCAAAGGTCCCATGATACTTTGGAATGCATAGTAATAGAAAATGAGCATGCCTCTGTAAAGTAGTTTCATTTCATTTGACACAGATCTCATTTCAAATGGCAAGCCTGTGCTTATGAAAGTTCATGTCTGTAAAGGTGTTTGTGTGGCAAAGTTTTGGTAGAGAGGCCACCACGAGGCTGGCTTCTGTGGGAAGCTGCCAGAAGTTTCCCCCACGTCTGATTGAGCTCCAGGATGGACCCACCTCTGGCCCAGGCTGAGCCCATCTGTGAGGGTGAGAGCCCCTGTGGGATAACAGGGGGAAAGCCCTGGTCAGCTGCAGCCAGGGGAGAGAGCAGTGAGAGTGTGGGAGACAAACAACTGTCCTCAAGTCCTGTCTGTGTAGCCCATGGCAGCAGCTGCTGAGTGATCTCCCCCTGCCCTGATCCCAGCCCAGCAGTCTTTGGTTATATTTTCTCTGCCCTGTCCAGATGAGGAGGGGAGGGATAGAGTGCCTTTGGTGGGTGCCTGACGTCCAGCCAGGGTCAACCTGCCACAGCATCTTTTCAGTTTACAATAGCAAAGAAATCTGAACTTGAAGCCTCTGTAGCAAGAGTTGAGGCAGCCTTGACTTCCAGTGTCTCCCCACAAATAAATACTCATCATCTTTCAGCAGTGCCTAGGTATTAGCAATTTATTTGATATGAATACAAGAAAAAGCTTTTCTTTAAAGCTTTATCTTCTGCTATTTGAAGGCAATGGGATTTTTGTCATTGACTTTAAAGGAAGTGGGGTCAAAATCCTAATTAATAGTGTCAGCTCCATCTATCAATCAAAGGTGTGCTATTCATAATGAAATATAATTACCAGAATAGGTTAAAATGCCAGTATTAAATATATATGCTAAATCTAAGTATTAAGAGAGAATAAGTGCCAATGAAGTGTAAAACCTATGCCTTTGAGGTGCTGGATATCTTCTGATGCTCCATGTGTTTTGGTTATTTAGTTGGGTTTTTTTGTCCTGGTGAGGTTTCCTAGGCTTCTGTGCAGAAGGTGTTTGTAAGTTCACAGCCCTGGGTAGCCCTGAAATCAGCTCCCAGGTACCCAGGCACTGCCCCAACTCCCTTGAGGCTCTGTTCTGTACTGGTCTTGTGACAATGCCTTTATAAGGGTCCTTTTTGGGTTCTCTGTGTGACTCTGTACTGAAAGTTCTCAGTGAACAAGTGAAACAGACTTCTCCCTCCCAGCTCATTCAGCCCTGCCTGCTTGGAGAGGCTGTGCAGATTCCTTCTTGCAGCTGTGAGGAGTTTTCTGTATTAAAGAGGGTGAATAAAAAATGAGCAAACACAGTGGAAAGAATTTGCAGCAGAGTAGTGCATGCTGTGTGATAATGTATTTAGGTGAAAGCATAAGAAATTTAGACTGGAAATACCCTGTTTTGCATTGTCTCCCTAGAGGTAAGAGTGCATGCATACCCACTGTCTAACTGCAATCACATTAGTTTACCTATTTCATACGGGCCAATTTTCCTTTATTTTACATATGATCACTATTTGAATTGGTTTGATTTATAGTATCTTAACTTATCCTGGAAACATTCAGGATGTGAAAAAGAGGAATAAAATGCCTGGTATATAATCTCCCTATAAAAATCTGAGCTTAGTTCCTCAAACTTTATGTACAGCTAAATAAGCGAAGGAATCCCAACACGGCTTTTAGGATTATTTAGGAACACCAAAGTGGTAAGAGCATTAAACAAAAGCCAGAGTAGATAATCCTAACAAGTGTAAAAAAAAAAACCAAAAACCTCTTTGGACCTTGCAGTACAAAATCTTTCACAGGAATTTGCTTGAGGCATTATCAGCTCTAAATGGATGAGGTGTACTACAGCAGATCAGTGTATGCAGGAGGTCTGCAGAACATTTCTGAATAGGTGTTTCCAGCACACGTATTCTCAAGCAATTAAGTGAAAACCTGATATTTAAGACTGAAAATAGGGAAACCTGTGGGAATAATATTTTATAGCTAACAAGAAAGGTCTGGCCTTACGTTTCATTTAAAAGAGATTAACCTCTATAGACCAGTAGCTGTCAGCATCATTTGCTTTCCTTGTCTCTACATATGGTGAAGGGAGTCTTTAAAATTCACAGGGAAAAAACTGAAAAAAAAATATTTTATGTAAACAATTATGCTTCTGAATAGCAGCCAAGAGAAAATGGGTGTCTGGTTCAGTGTAAACCACTCTCTATTACCAAAAATCTCTGGCAAACAAACTGCATCAGTAGGGTGTTCGCACCAGCCTTACTGAATCAGGATCCCGTGTCTCACTGAAAACCAAGCAAAGAAAACAACACTCTAGGGCCACACGGGTTTCTTTCGAAGTGCCACCTGTCTGCAGCTCTCTTGTCTTTGGGAAATGCAGAGGGGAGAAAAATGCCTCCCCCTGACACAAAGTTGTGTAACTTTTTACCCTAGCCCGCTGTAAATCCTGATGATACAACCCCCCACCCCCAGCTTCCAAACCCTTTATTTAAATGCATGTAATAATGCTAACGTTTCCTGGTAATTTTGGTTTTCCTTTTTCTTCTTCAAGAATGTGCTTTCCGAAAATTTAATTAATTGGTGATTAATTTTTACAAAAATTAGTCTGGTTCAATTGAAGCTTCAGATATCTTTATGGAGGGAAAAATGCATTGGTTTCACAGAACCAGAAGCTTAAAATTACTTAGGAAATGTAGAAGAAAAATAAATTTTAAATTCCCAACTGGTTTATGAGGAGCCCATTAAATTGAGATACTGCCCATTGAAGACCAAAGACAGCAGCAGTGGCATTTGCCAGAACAGTTAAGCAGCACTGCTTTAATAATATATTAGACTAAAATTCTAATTATGATTTATTATGTCTCATAATAATGTACTTGGGAAAGCAAATCCAGCCTCCTGAGCATTTAGCATTTCAATGCTAAACAGATGCCGAACATTTAAAAGGTAATTTTAAAAAATAACATTTCTGATGCACAAAACTGAAATGCATTGAAAATCTCTTAATAATGTTAATGCATCAACAAGGAAAAACAAACACAACGTTTTATAAAAGTGAATCAGATGTAGTAAAAATCTATGCAAAAAATTCATTAAAAATAATATTTACTGTACAATGCTAATTTATGAAAAGTAATAGTTATGTTAGTAGAGAGTAACGAAATGCTTGGAAATGCTTTGGAACCAAATTCCAAATACTATCTAGGTGTCTCCTGATCAGATAGTTCTTAAAATGGTACTAGAGCTCCTGTTAGAAGTCCTTCAAAAACCATGTCGGTTTCTAGGACTTATTTTTGTGTATTCATCATTTGACACAAGCTCTAGAGACGAACGAGAAGCATCCAAAGCAGCCTTTGCCCAATATTTCTTCTGAGACAATGATATGAAGATCCTGCAGAGAATAAGCCAAGATTTTGAGGATTGTGGTTCTGGACTTCAACACCTAAATCCTACCTGTGCCACACTTTGAGTGCCAATCATTTTTGAAGATAATTACATAAATAAAGCAGAAGTCATCAAATTAACCCTAGATCTCTCAAAGCCTTGCACCAGCACAGCCATCATGGGCCCTCCCTTCCCCTTTGTGCAAATATGAAAAATATGTATTTAAACATAGACCACACTAAAAATTATTCCCTGTATATAGAAGTGTTGCAGGTAAAATAAAATACACCAGTTCCTTGTCTTGGAAAATAGAGCCTTTTTTAATAATGGAGGCAGAGCCAGTGTTCCTAGGGCAATGGCAAAATGAGTTAACATTCCTAGCAAGAAACTATTTTCATTAAGGTGTATTATTTAATATAAAGCTTGTGCAAATTAAGTCAGACCATATATAGAGAAAGGAAAGATGGCTAATATCTACTTTTAAAGGAAAAAATTGACATTTTAATTCAGAACCCTTATGTTTCTGAGAGTCCTTGACTCGTAATGATAGGTTGCATTTTGAATAAATCAATTGCAGTGTTCTCCACTCGGAATATATAATCTGTTTCAAATTTCAGATTTCATTGAATACCAGTAGCATGTTCATGTCTTCTCTACAATTGAAATTATTTAAAGAAAATAGAAGAATCAAAAATAATTCCATTTTCAGGATCATGTTTGAAGGCGTAAAATAACTATTCAAAGAAGTAGATCTACTTCATTTCACAGAGTTGAGGACTTTGGACACTGTTCATGAGCAAATATCTTGGAATTTTACTCAGTGTTTTTGTCTACCCATGGCACATTTTAGTTCTGTTTCATAGCTGTCCTGTGTGCATTCAGCCTAAAACTCTACTCCTTGTATAGGCAAGGCCAATAAATTCTTCCCAATCTACTTGACACAATGAGTTAAGGGCTGAGACTGACCTGAGGATTAAGACATGAGGAATGACTAAAATGGCAGGAATTAGCTTTTGCTGGGTCACTACTTTGTAACAATTGAAATATGAAAATTTTTTTAATTGCCTTTTTTCTTCAGTAAAATCCTCACTGACTCCCAGGAGCCAAATTCAATGTGTTTAGAGCACTGGATTTAGAGCAGAGCACGTTTGTTTGTAAGTCATCATCCTTTTGGCATTGGATGCCTCACAGCAGAAAAAAAAAAAACAAACAAAAAAAACCACCACCACCACCACATGAAAATGGAAGCACTTATCTCAATCTGTCCAGGGAAAGTCTGATATCTGCTTTTCTCACTGATAAGTTGGGGGTTTGTGAGGAGAGGTTTGAAGTCAGTTTAACACATTACAGTTTTGTTAGTGTTTTAGGCTAGTTTTTGGAATCTATTTTATTCAGATGACTTTTGCATTTCTGCTGGTCTCTTGTGCAACTTTTTTTTTTTTTCAAAATGTTCCTCCATTCCTGGCTTGAGAAGCAGATTTACATCAATTGAAAAGAAGAAAATATAATGGAATTCTATTATTTTTCAGTGTCTTTCCTTATGTTCTGAATTTCTCACCTCTTGTTTTTGTGTTCAGTCCCTCACTGTTTCTTACTTTCTCTCACTTTTTTCCTAGTGATCTGTATTTCATAGAAGCAATAGAAGAGGAGTAAATGTAAGATCTTTATGTAGGCTTTACTGTGGAAGCTGAACTTCTGGAGTGATCTCTTTGCCCAACACTACCTCTGTGTCAGCCAGGCCCACTGTCACTATCAGCTTTTTTACAAACTGCATCTTATTTACTAAATCACACAGAGGAAACAAAACCTTTTCACCTTTCTTCGGCACGCTTTCTACATACAGTGGGTGTAAAATTTTACCAACAGCAAGATATTTTGATTAATGTTCTGTTTCTCTCTTGTGCTTTCAGTGTTAGGCTCTCAAAATACCTTGCAAAAAGCAAGGACTGGGTTTTGACACACTTCTATGTTGATGCCCAGAAGGAGTGCAGGAAGGCTGAGAGAAAAACCTGAGCACAGCCCCACAGTGTTTGGCCATGGCACACACACATGGAGCTGATGGTGGGGAAGTTTCTCCCTCCCACATGTCAAACAGAAGCCCAGCCTGGTCCAGCAGGCCCCTGTGCTCACAGGAGCCCTCCTGGCAGGCCCCTTCCTGCCTGCAGCCTCACATCAGGGGGAAAAAAAGGCACTGACTGGTACCCTTGGCTAATGTTACGTTCAGAATGGGATAAAATGCAAAGCAGAGTGAAACACAAGAGAATTAATTCGTTTTGGCATGAAGCCTTGATTGCCAGGACAGGAATGTTGACTCCCTTATAGGTTACTAAAAGCATTTGAAAACATTTCAAAAATACCCACAGAGACCTCTGTTGATTGTGCTCAAAGGTGATAATGATCTGCAGAGGTCCTTCCTCTCATTCATTTTCTCTTGTGACATAGGAAAATGGTAGCAACCTTTCCAAAGAGGAAAATTTGGTTCATCTGACCACGTACCACATCTGACTGCTTATGTTGGAGAGCTATCCAAATTTCATCCAAAGTGTCCTGATATCCAGGAGCCTAATGGAGCTTTATAAATCCATGTTAATCATTCTGCAGCAATGCCTTTAGGTGTAAAAAGAGCCCAGGACCACTAACTTCACTGTGGAAACTGAGTTTTGGAAGAGAGGTTTCCCTGCTGCCTTGATGAGCAGTGTAGGGCAGGAGGGACAACTCTCATTGTTAAGATCAGGTCCAGTTCCCTTCCAGTTCCTTCAACTTCAGTATTTTCTGTTCAAATCAAATAGCAGTGTCTTACTTTTAAAGGGGGAAATGGATATATGGAATGAGTGCTCTAAAGTCATGTTAATAGCTGAGTTTTGTTCTCAGCTACACCAAACGAATGTGCTTGAGCACAACTCCCTGTTTGTGAATCCCATCAGCATTGGAACATGGCAAGGCATTTCTTGTCTGGCTTTGGATCTGAACTGCACTAATTGCTTTCACCTCCTCCCAAGCAGAGACAGATAGGCCATTGTGCTCACTGAAAAATGTCACTTCCAGCATGTGGTTGTCATAATGTTTCATAAAATTTACTTGAAAAATGTATTTCTGACCAGAAACAGAACATGAAAATACTTCAAGTGTCTCTCCCTGCACTCTGTGTGATTCATTCTTGCTCTTCGAGGTTTGAAGCTATTTTAGATAAATAGGATAAAAAGAACCTACCAGATCAGGATGATTTCACGTATGGATGTTTGTACATAAATACCCTCCCAGTCTGACTGTGTGATGTGAGCAGATCCATTAACTTCAAAGTGAATGGCAGGTGTAACTGTATTTATAGCAATGTAGTATTAATTAAAAATTCACATGTGCTTTGGGGTATTCTGTGAGAAAGAATCCTTTCCGCTTCTCCAATTCTTTCCTAACAGTTATGAATTCCATGCAAAATGCTTAAGAAGTCTGGACAAAAATGCATTGAAACAATCCCTTCATTGCAAGCTAAAGCATGCATAGCAAATATACTGCACTTTTGTCTCCAGTAATTGCAGATCACAGACTTTAGAGAGATCTACTTCACTTGATCAGGTAATCACATAAATTAGACCATGTTTGCAGGTCATTGTGGGACTAATTATGAAAATATATGAACCATGAAGTATTTTTTTCCCTTTGAATCTTTATATAAGACCTTGCCACTGACTTTATTTGTAGAAGAAAAAAGCCATTAGATCATGAGATATTGCTGTTTATTACTTGCATTACAGTGGCACCAGGCTACCTCACATTAGATGACACTTCCATTATATAACAAATTAGGAACTTTACATAGAGTACAGTCTGAAGTGGAAAGACAGATCAGGGAATTATTCAGAGTTCCTCATTTCCAGTGGCAAGAAAAAAAATTTAAAAACTAGCTAATGATGTGATCTCCTGAACTGAAATGATATAATTATTATAGGCACAGAAAGAGTCCCTTCCCTGGTCAGAAAGACAAAGGCATTAGTTTCATATTGAGCATGTTAGTCCTTTTGAATAAACAAGGACATATTTTTAAGATTAAACATGGTTCTCCAAGGCTTTCTTAACTGGCAATCACAATGACTTGTACACAGTCATACAGAGAATTTATGACATACAGGATATAGGATTTTGTAAATCACAGAGAAGTTCATCAGCTCTGATATTTCCCTATTTTCTATGAAAATAATTGAAAAATAACTTCTTTAGATATTAGGCACTCTTGGTAATTCCTGTAATAACTAAGTATGTAGTTACGTGTAAAACGGTGTCTAATCTAATCCCTTCCATTTTGTTTGCTACCACCAGACAGAAATTATGTTTTTTCAGAATCCAATAATCCAAAAATATATAGCTGAGCATTTCTGAGAGGGTGCCTAGAGCTGAGAATCCTACAGCTTGGCTGGGACATGAAAGATGTCAGCCAAGGCAGACGGCAGCAGATGAAAAGATGGTGTTTGCTGTTAGTTTGATAATAAGAGGGTGAGCGCTCCGAAGTTGGCTCACAATTCTCTGGTATCTTGCAATAACTAAAAAGTCTTTTCACAGCAACACAATAACACATTTTATATGAAAGTTACAATTTGGTAACCTTTCACAATTTCACTGCCTCCATTTCATTGCCCAGAACCATGATGGGGTCCCTTTTAAATGCTGAGAGATGAGAGACTGATAAAAGAAAGCTAGAAAGTGTGAGAGGGAGAAAAAGGTAAAAGGTTTCTGCTCAGGGTTCTAAATTAATACGTTATTGATCAAAACTTGAATCAGAAAAGTTCAATGATTTGGTCACAAGTAGCCTTTATTCTTTCCATCAATGCATATGCAGTCAATATCCTATTATATTGCTACTTTGAAAGGATGTCTAGAGGAATAATGTGCCTGAACAATGCATTCCAGTGAACCCATCTGATTGTAACTATGGGATTCATTTTTTTTCCAGTTATCCAGAAAATAAATAGGACCTATAAAACACACAAGTGGCACAGGTACTACTGCAACAGTTTGGGCACTAATATGTAGCTGACATGGGTGAAATCTGTACCAATCTCCGTCTTAAAGCATGAAAAAATTATTTGATCTTCTTAATATATATGTGCACGAGTAAATGCTTCTACTTCTTATTGATTCCCCAGGAAATAGATCTTCCAAGTACCTCAAGCCAGCGTTAACATTCTATGTAACTTCACTCACCGTATCATGTCGAAATTAGCATTAGGTGATTATAGCTCAGTGTAATTATCTGCCTATATTAGAAGAGCAGAAATGCACCCTGCAGCTGATTACCCTAATTTTCAGTCAGCAGTGGCAGACATGCATTTCCCCAGTGCTCAGGGCAGCATTATGAGCTGGGCTGTCTATGTCCATGCTGTTCCTGCTCCAGGGCAGGCGGTGCTGGGGGAGCACAGCACCCTGCAGGCCACGGGTACCCTGCTCAGCTCCCAGGAGCTTCCACATCCACACTGGGGCTCTGAGGTTCCCTCTAGGATCCCTGCCAGTGGAAGTCATGGCATTCTCCAGGGTTCAGGCTTAGTTTGCCCAATTACACAAAAAACAATAGCCATAAAAAGACAGTATGATAATGCAATGAAAAAAGAAGTGTCAGAAACAGGGACTTTTCAGCTAGAAGCCAGTTATTGTTTAGAATAGGTACTAAAGATAACATAGAGAAACCTACATATGCATGGTGGTGGTTAGCAGCGTAACACTGACTGTTAGGTGTATTGCTTGTCTGCTCAGTTACAAGGAAAATACATTTAATCTTTTGATTCCTTGGAAAATGCTTACTTGAACACAGCTGGACCTGTAACAAAGTACCAGGCAAACTATTTAATTTTGCTTCTTTTATGAGCAATTAAATAAAAAAGATACCAGTTCTGTTGATTAGCTACAGAACTGTGCAACACCTTCTGCTAACTTGCAGCAGATCTCGCTCTACAGAGAAATGAAAGAGTTCAGAGAAACAGATTTGCCTTTGCTTTTCCCTTTTCCCAATCTTTGTTTTACTCTTCCTTTCTTTTTAATTTCCTTTTTTTCTTTTGCTGTTGTTGTTGTCCTCTCGCTTTCTTTCTTGTAGCCAGAAAAGCCAGGGAAGCTGGCCCTTACCAAACAAGAGGGTAGTGTTTCCATCCCCTTTGCTAGCTAGCCACATTCAATGCAAAGAAATGTGTTAATGTGGTGTGAGATGTATGAGCAAGCAGTCCAGCTCCCTCCTTCCCCTCCCTCTGCATTTCCCATAAAGGGAAGGGGAAGGAGTGCCTGCCTGCCTGGCAGCTCTGTTGGGGTGGGGATGGGATAGGGATGAGGTTGCTGTGGAAGGACAGTGGCATCCTGACCTCGGTTTCCACAAAGGGGAAATCCGTGTTCTGGGGGTCCTTGAGCCTGGCTTGTAAATGCTGGCATGGTTGGCTGTGCTACAGTAATTGCCATTTTAAATTGCCTCTTGCCATCCACCACACGGATGACAACTTTCTGCTCTGAGTGCCAGGCCCTCAAAGGCTGACAGCCTGCCTTCCTTCCCCCACCCTTATGCTGAGAGGGGTGGATATGAGCGTTAATGAATACAGAGCTGGGTCCTTCTGCATGTTCCAGCAATAGGGATCCTAGAAATTCAGTTTACAGCCTGACTCCTGTTGTATGAGGAAATTCTAAAGAACTCATTACCAGTTTGCTTTAGTTACTTGCTAATGCTTGTGAGTGCATATGTACACGAACTTCCATGAAAAGGATACATTAATCTTCTACCTAAATTCTGCTGGAGAACCACTGGGAGTGTCAGGAGAAATGAATTATAAAAATCAGTACTGAACAGAAAAAAGGAGCTACTGAAAATGGAAGATTTTAATTGACCATTTCAGCCTTCTTCAGAACTTTGGTTTGGTTCAAGGCAAAGTCAATAATAGCTGATTCCTAAAATGAGAGGTATGCTGGACATTGTTTAACAGTTATAAAGAATTTCACCACCAGAATTTCTTATCTGGCTCCAGTGGTAAATCATTAAGTGTGAACCCTTTGTTTTCCTACTGTTTTTCTAACTAAAGATAATAATTCATATTACATACAACATGTTCCTTTGTCCAAAGATTAGAGCAACAGCTACGGAAAGCAAGACTAAGCAGGGTCAAGCTGTTTAGTGTCACACAGTGTACTTTACAGCAGTTGCATTGTTGTTATCAAAACTCACTCTAAATTGGCCTGTTTTCTCAAAGATCAGACATGTCTTTTATGCAATTTCATTGTTTATTTCTTTGCAGTGGACCATCCTATGACTCCAGCCATGGGCACATTCACAGGGAAAAAGGGCTGGAATGTATGCGGTGTTTTATTTGCTGCTGTTTGTTACTTGTTGCTCATGACTCAACTGCTGCTGGAAAAATGCATCATTTTTGGTGGCTGTATCATTCTGCACATGCAAGAGGGCACCATTGATTTCACCCACACTGCAAAGGATTCTAAGATAAAAATTTAATTTTGCATTCACCCTGAAGTTTGAAAGAAATTGTTTCTTTGAATTCATGCAAATTTCTTGGTCCAAGTCAGTTTATCAGACTGCTTCTTCCATAAGGCACAGAAAATAACCAGCAAACCTAAGAGTACATTTTACAGAGTGTGTTATAAGGAAGTAGGGCACAGATTCCAATCTTCAGTAGCCAAACCATGTGGAAATGTGAGAACTCCTTAAGCTATGTAAGATGAACTATTTAGCTCTCAGTCTGGCAACAGAAGACTTATGCATTGAAATTATTTGGAAACAATGAAGATCGTTTAAATAAAAGCTGTGAGGCTTCAGAAGCTCAGTGTGGAAGACCACAATGTTTCCTACTGTCAATAAACTCAAATACCAGATCATCACCCACACTGGGGCATATTGTGTGTTGGAATGGGCTGGAAGCAGGATGACAGGAGAGGCAGAGCAGGGCCCTGTTTTTAAGCCTGCTGTAGCGAGAATGATGGTGGCTGACTTTGTGTTTTATGTAGACAGACTCTGAAGCCTTTTGGGGTTCCCAGTTCAAAGTAATCCCTTCGGGGTGTAGCTTGGAAAGGCTGCCTCTCCCAGTGCTGCACCAGGGGCTTGTGCCAGCTCCCACACCCAGCAACAGCCACATGTGCAGTTGGTGTGGCAGTGGTTTGGGTGGTTCCCCCACACACAGATCTGTGTCAGTCCAGGTGCTTGTGCAGGGGCAGTGACCTGCTGCCCCTCTTGGACAGCTTCCATCCTCACCCTTCCCAGACACACACCTCCAAATATCCTTGTCAAATGTCTGCAGCCCTTGCTGCTCCCCTGTGTGTGTCCAGCTGCACTCCCTGCCCCACTCCCTGTGGAAGAGCTTCTCTACATCACATCAACCCTGTTCTTCTGCTTTATCCTGATTTGCCTCTTCTGTGGTCCTGAGCAGGAAATCAATATTCTGGCACCTGTGGGCTCTGAGCAGATCACTTGGAAACCTTGATCTGGAAATATTTTCTGGGGAGAAAATGTTTGTATGCCTGAGATAAAAGTTCTGCCAAACAGAAAACGCTGGGTAGAAAACACATCGGTGCCTCTTACAGAAAGCCTAAAATGTCAGAGGGAAAAGGAAAAGTAATACCCAATAAAAGCTGGAAAGTTAATTTGATATCAAATTTCTAGGGAAATTGAGTCCTTTCTTTTTCAGGATGAATTGATTCTTATCTGAACTTTTCCTTTTAAAATGGTTGTATATTTGTATTTATTTTCATTAATTTATTTCCAAACCAATGTTTCTGTTGGTATCTAATGTCATTGATGATGTAAATATTTATTGCTGTCTATAAAGTCAACAAATTAGTACACAGAATTAATAGGAGAAGGCCCATTATTTTTTCAGTTAATAGAAGTGAAATATATATGCAAAGATGTCCTTCAAAGACATTTTGAAGTCTTTATTAAAATGCAGCTAAAAGGTATTGCATAAAACAATATATCCCATTAAAATCTCACCATATACTCTTGCTATGAACATCTTCCCTTCCTAGCACTAAATTTAGAAATCTGTGGAATCACTTGCATCTTTTTCCCTGCAAAACCATTCAGAAATCCAAGGACAGATATGATGGAATTATTCTGGTTCTCGTTGCAGCTGAAAAACTCTCCTCTGTTCTTATTAAAAATATTCATTATTATTTCATCAGGTAATGTGAGTGGCAAACCCACAGAATTATGTTCTGTTGCCTTTCAATGTGTTTGGAATAGAAAATTAGTTCCTCTTCCTCAGATATTTGAAAATAAATGTCCTCTGGAAATCTGGATTTCCCTAGAGATTTGAAAGTAAATGTCCTTTGGAAATCTGGCAAGATAAAAGAGCTTCAGACAATACCAAATTAAAGCCCAGCAGACACAGTTCTTACATTGCTACTGTGAAGCAAATCCTACACTTCAAAGCATTTCATTTTTCAAGGTCAAATTGAGGATCTAGTTGCATTTTCCTGTGCACTTCAATGACTAAAAATGCAGTTCAAGCCACTTGTGGCCTCAAAACTGTCGCTGAGGGCTTTCCCAAGCAGAATTCCAAAGCAATCTGACAACAGAGAGTGGCTTCAAGTTCTTCTGGCAACAAGTTCCAGTGGCTTCAGGAGCCCTTGCACGGTGCATATCAACTGCAGGGGCTGGCCCACCCTCAAGGAGACAAAGTTGTGCACGTCTCTTTAGCACAGACATCTATTAACCCAATTTCTTCTTTCTTACTTTTTCTCTTCTTTAAACAAAGGAGTCCAAAGGCCAACACGCTGAAGGGAAGTGTTTCTGGTTACCTAGCTACTGGAAAAACACACTCATCTGTAATAGTGAGAAATATGTTTGGACAGAGCTGTTGTCCTTCAGCTATTTCCAACCATACCATCTATCAGCAGTGGAAAGGCTCTTTTAAAAGAATAGCTAGAATATGTATTCTCTAATGCATTTGTAGATCTTAATCTCCTGAAAATTGTCCTTCAGAAGAAAAAAAAAAAAAAGGGTGTTATATCTGATTTTATGTGAAGACCTGACCATATGGTTCACCTTTCACTGTATCGACTGTAAGGAAGTGCTACAGTGCACCTCGGTTGTCAGTACTCGTAGGATGCATTCTTTCCCTAAACATGAGTTATCTCTTCTTTGTTGGAATCTCATTCTGATGTACTGCCCCCCTGCCTGCCCCCCTTGGGCTCCTGTGCTAGCTCAGTCTTCTGGGGAGCTTTGGGGGAAATACCTCAGGGGATAGGATAAAATATTCAAAAGAGGCTCTTACCTTAGGATTATCCCAAGGCTTTATTCTCAAAGGGGTCCCAGGGCAAAGAGACCAAACAAGGAAGAGCATGGGTTTTTATCTAGGCTCTGTCTCAGGACAGATAGCTGGCACTGAGCCATAGGTCAGAGATAAGGGAAGGACAGGGTCAAACTAATAGGTTACAGGCTTTAGGGGGTTCTGGGGAAAAACCATTTCCCCAGAGGAATACAACATCATTCCTTCCCCCGAGTGTGTTTCCACCTGTGGCTTCAGGCGCACAGCCCCGGGCCCCCTGCAAACACGAGCTGCCCGCTGCCACTTGAGGTGCCCAAGCTCCTGCTGCGGCCTCGGCAGCAACAGCAGGCTGTAGCCAGCCAGAGAGCAGAGCCTGATCCTGCAGGAGGCTCTCAGCACCTTCCAGGAGGCTCTGCTGTGTGTGCAGCCCTTCTCCTGCCCCCCAGAACACTCTTGGGACCACAGAGCGTGAGCTGGCCGGCTCTGGGGCCAGCAGAGCCCAAACACAGGTGCAGGAAGATGCAGTGGCTGCTCTGCAGCCATGCCCAAGAGAGATGGGAAGGGTCCCCTGCCTCTGGTCTCACTTGGCCGGGTTTCTGACTGGGTCTGAGGCAGGGGCTGCCAATCCTGGCTTGTGGGGAGACCCGCAGTGCCAGAACCTCAGCCAGCACACAGGCACTGCCTGACAGCACTCCCTCCACTGGGATGGTCGCGCCTCTGAGCCTCAGCCTCTCGGCTGCTGCTGCTTCATTTGCTCTTAGGCACAGCCAAAGCTCACTGGTAGGCCATGAGGGCCTCTGGTTCTGCCCTCCTTCTCTTCTTGTGTAGGGATGGAGCACTGCTGTGCTTTCACACTGCTGGAGCGGCTGCAGGCCCTTTGAACAGCCTGAGCAATCTCTCCACCACCCCACTATCTGACTTTGCAGTCCCTGTCAAGAAAGAGGCCTTGGAAAAGCTCAAAGTCAACAAGTCCAGGTGCCAGATGATGTTTCTGTGGTTTGTTGCCTTATTTTGACTTTTCTAAACATGAGAAGTGGACTTTGGCACTTGAAGTCTGAAAAGCTTTTGTGAGACTCAGCCACTTTCTGTGCTGAACATGCAAGGTGATGCAAGGGGACGTCTCAATTTTTTTGCAAGTGTTTTTAATCACCTTCAACGTTGAATTTCTATCCTCTGCTCAAAGGTTGAATAATTCCAGGGTATTGCTAAGTGAGGAAACATTTGGATTAAGACAATCTTTTTGTTGCATTAGCAACTGAGAGTCCACACAAAGAAAAAGCATAAAGACAAAGTACTTTCCTGCCTTTTTGGGACATTCTGGTCCAGAGTCCATCCTTCACTTGATCTATAAACTTAATTTTATTACCATTATTATCTTTTTTTAAGAGTACTCTTAATTTTCCATGGAGAGCCCTGTTCATTTTATACCTGTGTGTATATTATGCCTGCTTTAAAAAATGGCAAAAATAAAAAATCTAAATGTTTTATGAATGCCTGAAGGCCCTCTATTAATATCCACACTGTGGTACAGAGCAGTGCTGCCAAATAAACTTACACCATTAGCATCTATTGAGTTGTCTTGGCAACAGAAGAAGGAATCTCACCTCGCAGCAGGACCGTGCTGAATGCCCTGTTAGTGACTGATTACAGTTAGCTATCTGCTTCCATGTATGAAATGTATGGTGATTTCAGGGTGGGATTTTCATTCTGGATACATAGGATTTGCAGTCTTCAATCTCTTGGAAACATTATGCATAAACTGATTTGCTTTGCTGGACTCTGGCCATCCTCAGCTCTTTTTTTTCAAGTTTTACCATTGGTGGCCTCTCAAGAGTTTTACTAGAGTAAAGCCTCTCAGAGGCCTCTCAGAGCCATTTTCATATTTTCACCTTTCTATATTTCATGTAATTTTCCTTTTTATAGAATGCAAATGCACACTGCAAACAGAATGTTCAGTGCAGCTAAACATGAAGGGATCAAATACATTTTTTTTTTCCTTGCTTGTCCTTCCCTGTTATGATTATAAAAGCTGCTCTGAGTCTTAGCTTTTTACAGAATATTTTTTTAAATTATTGGGTGAAATAGAATGTAAAGACTTACAGGAGAGAGAGTGAGATCAATCTGTCTCTGAGTAGTTTCTTGCAGCAGTGGCAGCTCTTTAAATTGTAGTGTTCCACTGTGTAAGAGTACTTTTCATCCTGTTGTATTGCCCTTTCTTGCAGTTGTTTTTTTCACAATTAATCATAAAATCATAGAATATCCTGCACTGGAAGGGGTGCACAGGACAGCCCCAAGAAACCAACCATTCCCCTTGGAGCATATCATGCAAACACTCCTTGAACTCTGGCACATTTGGTGCTGTGACCACTTCCTGTCCTTTTTCTCTTCTCTTCCATGGTCCCAGGTGCCCTCTGCTCTATTGAACAAAGAATCTGATAAATAAACAAAAGCAAATTATGGAGGTCCTTGGAACAACAGGCCTCATTTCCTTCATTCCCTTTAAAAAAATAAATCTTACCTTCCCCTGTGTTTTATCCACTTTTGACAGAGGTAAGGCTCATGGGTAGAAGCACTTGATAGCCTTTGGATAGCATAGCAAGGACAAAACACATCTTTCAGACAAATGGGCAATTATCATAGCATCAGTTCCTCTCCTGGCATAGTCTGTAAGACTGTAGTCCAGAAATCAAACTCACTCTGAATGTTAACATGAAGGAACAACATCCTTGGAGCTCCTCAGTACTGCAGGGTCATTATTCTGAGGTAAAGATCACAGAAATTGTCAACTATGACTTATGACTTTCCCAGAAAGACTGGATGTGTAGTGAAAATTTTTACAGGTTCTCCAGACCTGGTCCATACAGAGTTTCCAGGGTAAAAATGCACATCAGAAATACCAGTCAGTTTTCAGTTGTGGTATTCCCTGGCTGTGACGAGATTTCAGGATTCTTGAAAATACATTTGCAAACAGTTGACTCACCATAAACGTTATTGAAGGCCTGTTCTTCTGACTGATTCTGTAACCCTCAGAAACCTTATTCATTTTAAGTCCTAAAGAAGACTGACTCTTCTTTCTGAGGAGCACCCTGAAGGCATTATGTCTTGCAGACCATGCTAAATAAATGAGCTGCTCGAAAAAAATAGTATCTCTTGTACATGTTCCTGCTTTCTACAGAAATGGCACCCTGTGAAAAGAAAAGGTGTTTGACTCATCAGCATCTTTAATGTCCATGACAACTTCAAATAAAAAAAAAAAAAGCTCAAAAGGAGAACTTGATATTTGGTGCTTTACAGTTTCTTTTTTCACTCACTTTAAGAGGTCTCAGTGCAAATACTTTCAAATCAATACTCAGGACAGCCTCTTAAAATGTGTTAGCGTTAGAGCATTGCTGTGCAGATACAAGCTTACAATCAAAGAGATGAAAATACAGTTTCTACCCATTGTAGAACATAGGAAATAAAGGAACTGATGATTTACCTTACCCTCGGCAACTTGCTGCCTTTAGGACACATAGCATGTTTAGAATAATAGATCTTTTCTTATCTCCAAGGAGGACTAAGATTTTTTTTTTTTTTTTTTTTTTTTTTTTTTTTTTTTTTTTTTAGTTATAATAGAAAGCACCAGTCAGTATAGTCTATCCAATCCAGATCTTTCCTCCAGTCCCTTTCTGTCCCTCTCCCTGAGTCTAAGGTCAAAAGTCACTTTTTAATTTGTGGTTGGGTTTTTTTTCTCTCTATTTATCTGGAACTCCCTTTTTCTTTATTCACCCCGGGACAAAAAATCACCTTTTCTTTTAATCTCTCTCCAAGAAATTTCACTTTTCTCCTTAACTTATAATTGGCTCTCTTGCTGTATGGCTCTTTGTGATACTTATCTAAGAGCAAGTTATATAATGAGGAGCATGGAAAAGACATCCTTACTTCTTAAAAACTTTTCCAACCCTGGAGCTGTCTTGGCAGTGTGTCAGAAAAATGACTCTTGTGTTTATGTTTCCAAAACAGTGTCAGGAAAAAGAAATCAGTCATCTCATATCTGAATTGTTTAAAAAGGATGCTGCTGTTCCTGACTGCTACACTATCCACCCATGTCATGAAGATGGTCATTAGACGAGTTCCTATGGAAAAAGAGTCTCTCATGCTCATTGTTTGAGTTTCACACAAGAAACCAATAAATCACCATTCTGGCAACAGTGTTCACAGGAAGCAAGGAAGCACAGCCAGTCCCATTTGCTGCAGACATGAAAGATATGTTCTTTCCTCAGAGCTATGTCACCTCTTTCTTGGGCACTTTGGAGAGCTCATTTCTAGTGTTTCAGGTATGGCTGGTTGGTTTCCTCACCCAAATGAGTAATCTGCATTATATTTTGTTCTTTTCATATACCGTGAGCCATAGTGTGATTTCAGAAGGCTCTGCAAGGGGATGAGGCAGTGGCAGATGTTTGATTTGTGTCTCACTTTGGTGGCAAAAACCATTGGTCACTCATTTTCACCCACATGTTGTGCCTTTAAGAGTGGTGTTGTGAAGTAGATCAAGAGGTTATTGTGGCTGAAAAATCTTTTTGAAAGAGAAAGATTTCTCTGTAGCTGGATTAGTTCCCATGACTGTATGAATGCTTTTGCTGTGAGGGTGCTAGAAAACCTACAAGAGTATGAGGGGCAGTGAGGGAGGTATTTCATGGGTCATAGAATCATAGAATGGTTTGGGTTGGAAGGCACCTTAAAGATAATCTCATTCCAAACTCCCTGCCATGGGCAGGGACCGCTTCCACTAGACCAGGTTGTTCAGTGCTCCAACCAGCCTGGCCTCAAACACTTCCAGGGATGGGACATCCACATCTTCTCTGGGCAGCCTGTTCCAGTGCCCCACAGGAAAGAATTTCTCCCCCCATCTAATCTAAACCTGCCATCAGTCACTTTGAAGCCATTCCCCTTCATCCCATCTCTGCCTGCTCCTGAAGGCAGTTTAGGCAGTCCTGATATAGTGTGTCCTACAACCTGGCATGGTAGTAAGGACCTCTACATTCTTGGAGAGAGAAGAATCAGAGGTCATTACAGGGTTTTCTTAATTAATGCCTAGGTCATATTTACTGCAATTTTCTTTTGCACAGTGTTTTTTGGTTTAGTGCATGTACAGACAGGAACTGAAATTGTCAGTGACTTAACTCATTGGTTCTCATCAATCTCTAGCATGTATATCCGTGGGTATCCCTCAGATCTAGCTACATTCTATTTATTTATAGCTACCTTTCGGAGTGGCAAATGGTAGGGGACTTGATCCACACAAAGTATCCCAAGGGATGTTCCCAGTCATGGACCTGTGTCCCTCAGTGGGCAAGTGCAGTGTGATGCCAGATCTGTGAAAGGCTGCCAGTGTTAATGGGCAGGAACCAGGAGTTTATCAAGCCTGATAATTATTACTCATAGCCAGAGTAAGCTGTAAAAGTTGATCTGCCTTACCTGAGGGTGAATTAACTCCTTTAGGCAGAGGAGAGCATTCATTCCCTCTTCTGCAGTGCAGCACCTCTTAATTACACTTGCTCTGCACTGGCTGTTGCCTACCAACAATAAATAGCAACAGCAAATTTGCAGTATGTTCACACAGTTTGAGGTCTGGGGAGGTCGAAACACCTAAAGCCATTATCAAACCCTGAAGCACCTCTGCAGATCCTATGTGTTATTTTGGAAGTTTGGAAGAAATCCTGAAGTTTCTTTCTTTCTCACTTAACAAATAGCGACAACAAAGAAACTAACCAAAATCTTCACAAATTTTTCATCAAAAATATTTGCATATTTTAATTTTGACACAAGGTTATGTGCTTGGACTTTGGCTAGGAAGATAATACACTTCTAGACTCGCTGCAGTCCTGTTTCTTACACTCACATCAAACTCATACTAATTTACAGTGGAAAAGAATGCTTCATTCATATGTAATATGTACTAAGGAGAATCTTCATGTTCAGAATTCTCATAATGTGTGCATATATTTGATCTAATTCAATTTTCCATCATCTTCTGCCTTTTTTTATAAGACCAAAGGGCAAAAGGGGCAGTGGTTATTGCCTGTATATAGCCTAGTCAAAAATATATGCAACGTCAATGAGCTTCACACTTCACTGGCTTTCACTGTGCAAGTGAAATGTTGCCTGGTAAGGGACACATTTGGTCTGCAAGGACAGGATGTTCTCAGAGTGTAAATGGCTTATTTTTCACCTCATTGGCACTATTTCTAAGTGGTCACTGTCACTCAGAAACTAGACAGCTGAAAGAAAGAATGTCAAAACAAGTGAAGATCATGTGATTGCTGGAATCCAGGCAATGCCCTAAGACAAGGGTTTGCACAGTATCATCATTAGTGAGAAACTCTATGAGAAAAAAGTCAACTTAAAATTGAAAAAAAAATAGCAAAGCTTGTTAAGAAATATAAACTTTCAATTTATGTTCTTGCATGTCTTTTAATGCCTATAACTTGACTTGAGCCAAAGGGCTGAAAGATAAAAGTGTCTCAGAAACACAGTTTTAGACAGTTCTGACACTAGTACTGTGCCTGTGCTTAGCATGTTTCTCATCCTACAAAAATAGTGTTGTAGATCAACTTGCAGATTCTACATGCATTTTAAAGTATAATATACAACACAGACTCATGATATCTTCCTCACCTGTAAATATATTTTGTGAGCTGAATCATCTGCACAGACCACAAGTTGTTCCCAGTCTTTGGGAGCCAAAAGCATGCAATCAGTCAGTCAATCAAGGCAAAAATTTCCACATCTCCTCTAAAATGATCTCTTTCCTCCTAGCTCCCCATGTTCATTTGGTCTGAGAAAACCCCAAAGTGAGCCCATCTACCTGTTCTAACCAGAAATCTATTCCAAAGTCTCTCTGGGGCCAACTCTTCATCCAGAATAATTCTGCATAGGGCAAAGAAACTAGAAATGGGCAGAAAAAAATATTCCGTAGCAGTGGCAGGACAGTTCATTCCTACACAGCTGAACAAGATGTTTTCTTTCCCTTCTTTCTAAAGTAGTTGTGAAAGTTTTAAAAATCCTCCTCATATGTTCAGACCTTATACTAGAGAGTAATGGAATTGATGACCAACCTAATTATAGCCATCTGTGCTTTGTAATAGTTCTCTTGTCACACTTTCTATCCATTTCTCTTTCTGAAGAATTTCCACAGGACAATGTGGGGATTTTTCATCCAACAGCTGCAAATTGAGAGGACAGAAGGAAAGTTCATTTCCACAGAGATCCTAAGATTATTATGGTAAATCAGTTTCGAGTCTTAGTATGCTCTAGCATCCAAGATGATCCTGAATATTAATTATATTCCTGTTACAAGTAAGAGTAGTATCTGTCTTCTTTACAGAGTGTTTGAGAAAGAAAATATGAAAGTTCTATTCCTAGAGCCAAAGAGCCAAGTACCTCAAGTACTGTGTGTGAAAGAAGAATATGGTTTCATGCATTTAAAAAACCCAAGAAACAGGGATATAAAGAAAAATATATTTATTTCTGGTTTTTGACTTGCTTAATACTTGTAAATAAATATTGCATATATCCCCTCAAGTTCTCATTTTGTTTATCATGGCTTCAATCATATTGCGTTTGTATAACTCTTCTCCAGCAGAGGGCTTAATGCAGTCAGTTTGAGAAATGTAATTTCATCTTCAGTAGAATGATAACAGCTGCAAGATACCAACAGGGCACAAAAGAGACTTCTATGTGCACAGAAAAGTGTGTACACCAAGATTAGTGTAATCAGGGGAAATACATGGTTTTGTGTGTAACTATGTACACTCATGCATGTATATACACACATAGGTATTAATAAATACAGGAGAATTAATGCTTAAGTAGAGTTTTTTCAAAGAATCACTTTTATTCATAAAAATTTGTTATTCTTTAATGAGACACCATTTTTTTTTTGCTCTTCTATATGGCACCGGATGCATTTTTAATATTAATTAGCTGCAATAATATGGTGTTAAGTAACGCTGGGTTTTATGTGTGAGCTTGCACCACTGTTTTGTGACTGCATGCACTGTTTCCTTCGACTGTGGCTTTGGATTTTTTAGTGAAATAATTTAATTGCTTGCTTGCAAACCAATGGAATAAGCTCAAGAATGTTATTTTACTGTTTGCCATGGAACTAATAGTTCAAGGAAGACTCAAACGTGGCATTCAGTATTAGGATACTTTTATCTAGTATGTTTATCTCTTAGGAAAAATAAATATCATACTCAAAATCAAGATGACTGTGGACTAAAAAGAAGCTAGAGATACCAAGAATACCTTCAAAGTCAGATCTTTGAGGATTGTTTGCTCTGTTAATTAGCTCCATTTGGATTTCTTTTTGTAGAAGATCTGATAGATAGCGTCCAATACCTAATAATGTTACCCTGTAACTTAAACATCTATAGCTTTCAGAGCTGTTCACCTTATACTCAGCACGAGAGTGTGCCCTGGTGCAGCCCCAGAGAGATCTGCAGACTCCTGCTGCTGGTATTTAGCAGAAAACCCCGAGCCCTGTGCTGCATTTCTCTCCTGTGAGACCACTTGTTTCTGCCTCCCCTCTCAGACACTTGTGGATATCCTCATGATCAATTGCGTTTGCAGGGCCAAGGCATTATTCACTTCTCAAAGGAGGCTTTCTGTTTTCTCATTTTGGATTTGTGTTTTACAAGAAATGAAAAATAATTAAATACAGATCAGCATCACAATGGATATCTTGCTTCAGGTTGGGACTAGTATATCAAGGGATTGTTACTGCACTATTTTATAACCAGATATAAACCCAGATCTCTCTGACTTAAATTTTGCAAAAATTTCTTGCAGTATCTTGTAAAAAGAGAAATAGTGAAGCCATCAATAAACTCTTGTACTGCTTCAAATATAAATCAAAATGCATTAAAAACAAAAAAGTGATAACAGTTTGATATAGCAATGGGCTACACTGATGAATCCAAACAAATCACAAAAATTTATTAATAAGTCAACACTCTGCAACTCAAGACCAATAGAAATAAGGCCTTACCAACAACAAAGTGTGATTAACAAATACAGAATTATTATCTTCCAGTCAAATAACCAGCAGCTAAATAACTATTCCCTCTGTGCAATATCTTTCAACTCTTTCCAGAAGTAGGATTGGTTATTCCTCTTCTTTAGCAAGGAGTCTAGTCACTGATTTTTTTTTTTCTTTTAATAACAAAAATGGAGAGCTGATTGCCAATTCCACTTTTCAGTTTGTGATACAAATAATCTTGATCTTAAATGAAGAATTGGCAAAAATGCTGACACTGCCCAAGACAATGGGAGAAATGCTGTTGGTGTCAGTGAGTCAGGTTCTCACACACCACTTTGAAAAGGGTGAGGGCAGAATGTGCCATGATTTTAGAAAGAGGATTTGGTAGGTTCAACTTTTTTATAAAGCTGTGTGTTTCAAAATTCCTGTGTAAGGCCTTATGAGCATATAATTTATGCTCTGGTTTCCAGAATACTTATTCAGGGTTTTTTTCTATACAGCAAATAAACACTAGCTAATAGCTGTACTTCCTCCTAAACTGTACAGCTCAGGTTATCAAAGATATATGACTTGGATTAAAACTACAGTATCAAATATTCAGAATTCAGCAGGAGAAGACATATTTAAAAGCAATATATATTGTGCTTATTTAGGGGAAAAAAAAAAAGGAGATTATATCTACTGCTGCTCTTCACGTGTTTTGAGAATTCTTAGTGTTGAAATAAAAATAAGTGATGAATCATGAATAAAGAAGGCATTCAATGATTTTCATGGTATCAAAGTAAAGACAATAAAAGAAAATAGGCTTGGAGAAAATTAAAGAACAAACCTTTTCATGCAACATACAGATAAACTCTGGAACTTGTTATCATAAATTAAAGAATCTAAAAATGTCTCCAGAAAGGCAAATTAGACAAATTGATGGAGGACAGTCCCACTGATGTCTGTTTCAGCTGATGATCCAGACAGAAGTTTATTATAAACTGCTGATTTCTGTGCTGTTAAGAGAAAAACGCTCAATAAATGGCATTGCTCCATTACTGAATCTATTTTACCTTCTTGGGGCAAAGCTGACAAATCAATCAATCATTTTCCATACATAATAATTAAGACAATTTATTTAGGGAAAATAAACCAGTTTCTAGAAATGCAGAAAGCGCAAAACTTGAGCTTTTGGGGTGCTTCCCCAAAAGTTGAGCTAAGTAGCATAATTAATGATTTTATAATTGAGGCATAAGCATCTTCCTGTGATAAGTATGCAGCAGTTTTGACTTAGAGGGATAAAAAGCTCCAGGGATGTGTTCAGATACTACAGAAGAAGGGTACACAGGAATGAGAAAGAGCTGCAAAAAATACCAAGTTCTTGATAACTTATGTAATTAAAAAGATCTTCAAAGTATTCTTTCAAATATCTAAGAAGAAAGAATCGTTGCCAGGTGTAGAGTCTTTGAGCTCACAGAAATTTCAACAGAAAATTTTGCAGGGCGGTGTGTGTGTGTTTACGTGTTGGAGAGCAATATTGTACAAAACAAGACAAGTGTTGGTTACTCACCATCAGGGTAACGTGGGGAAAAAAAACACAGAAAAAGACTTGTCATTGCCTTTTGAGGGGCCTCCTACCTGTCTCCCACACATTGTCAGTGTTCAGCCCAAGTCTCTGCATGTCCACCTCTGTGAACTGGGAGCAAGCTCTGCACTGAGGATTCAAGGGCAGGCAGAGAGCTGCACCAGTTCTCTGTCAAGCATCAGACAAGCTATGGACAGGCTGTGTGCTTCCTCTGCAACATTTCATTTTCACTGCACGTCACTGTGACGACAGAAGAACAAAATAAGATTTTAGGGAGGTGGGCATTATCCTGGGGGCCACGGGGAGGTGTCCCCAGGTGGAGCAGTGCCCTGAAGGAGCCCTCATTCCTGAGCATCTCCTCAGCTCAAAAAACAAACCCTGGTGTCAGGATTAAGTTTCTAATGGCACTGACAAATAAACAGGCACAAAATCGACTGAACTCAGCCTCTTGCTTTGAGACAGAGCATGAAATTATGGTTCCCAAACCTCATCAGCACAAAGCACATCTTTGGCCAATAAAGAAAATAAAACATATGAGCTGAATTTCTCAATGTCAAAAACAGCTCCCAGCCAAAAATATTGTAAAGATGTCCCTTTTTATCATGGCCTCTGCATCAGAGGGAATTATTTCGTGGAATGGATACTAAAATCAAAAATATGTTTAAGTCTTTGCTGGAGACTGTTTAATCCTTTCTCCATTTGCTAACAATATGCCAATAAAAAAAAAAAAAAACCACAGCACAACAAAATGTAGATGGAAGTCAGTTTGAGATTAAAATATACAGCAAGATAAAGCAAGAATTGATCTGAGCAACAAAATACAGAGGACAGCTTGAATCATTTCAAGTTTAAAAATACATCTGTCTTCAATATCTGTCTCTTCCCTTTTTCTCATCATCAGAGACTAGATGTGAAAATAAAATAGGCTTGTATGGCATAAAAATCTCTTCTTTGATGTCTTTCCAAGCTCCCCTTAAAAAATTCTTTAAAATGCTCAACCTTATTATGTTTGACATAGCTTCCATCAATGGCCTCAGCCCCCCTGAATGATGCAGGTGCTCAGTAGAGGAAACCCCCTGAATAAAAAAAAAAAAAACAAAAAAAAAACAACTCTGAATGAGCCCAGCTCAGAAGAGACAGTCACATGAGCTGATGCCTTGGAGAGTTCTGGACTGTAAGTGCATCAGAGAACACCCAAACCACTGAAACTTTGTAGACCTCTTTCAGGATGCCTTACTTAAGAAATTTGAGTTTGGGACAAGCTGAATTCTGTATGGGGTGTGCCAAGGGATTCATAGATTAGTTGCTTTCTTAGTTTGGCGGGGAGGGGTGGTTCTGTTTTACTTCTTCTTTTTTTTTTTTTTTTTCCTTTGTTTTTGCTACCTTCTAATGCAAGTGAAACCAATTTGTTTTCTAAAAAAATAAAAACAACCCGGTTCTGTCAATTTAGTTTCACAGATGTTTCCATTTCCAAGCAGAAGCCCTTGATGGTGCTGAAAGTTACTCAGCGTTGTTGTAATTTGCATAACATTAGCCATGATGTTTTTATTTTGAAAAGTTGAAATGTTTGCAGCTCATCATAGCACAGCCCTAATGGTGTTCAGTACATCTGCTTAAAAAGTTCTGCCTAGGCAATGTTCTACCCCACAAACCTTTTTTTACAACTTTTACTGACTTTCAAGGTTTTCAGTGGAGATAGAATTAGAGCCTCTGCTTTATGTACACACAAATTAGGAAATAACAAAGCTGAGTTTTTTGCTCCGTACTGCAGCTGAATCCTTGCATCTGCCACAAGAGCTTCCTGCAGCATTATGCAGACACCTCACGGACTTTGTTTGGATACACTCATAAAATTAATGTCTCCTTCTGTAGGTGGCAAAGTCAGCTAAACAGGTGTAACAGGAAATTAAAATAGGGAGTAGAAGCGATGATGGCAAGTAAAATACATCAATAAAGGAATCATTGCTCCAAGTCTTCATTCTTTCTTTCCACCCCTTAACATCCCTGCAAATAGGTAACTACTCTTGATTTAATGTTAAACTGGATTCTAGTTCAAAGTAACAGCAAGAAAATAGAGCAGATTTCAGAGATGGGCTTTGGTTAGCAGAGATGGAATATAGTGTTCATCTGCAGCTTTTGCCCCTGGCTTAGTTTTGCTCCTTTCTAAGTTGAGACCTTGCAAATGAAACTTAAATCTTCTGTATCTGTCAAGGTGCATCAGGCTCCCTTTTAAATTAGCAGAAAATTTTATAATAAAGGAATCCATTTCTGTGAACAAGCAGAAAGTTCAAGACTTGATATCAGGACTTTTTCTGACCAACATCTTTGACACTTGTTCTCAAAATCCTGATGAACTTCTTCCCATCTTAATTTCTACTCTCTTCTATTCCAAATTTTCATTTTTTTTCCAGCTCACTTTTAAAAATTGTTTTCTTCAAGTGCCCTGCACTTGATGTCGCAACTTCCTCAGGTCTTCCTCAAACATTTAAAAGAGCTTTTCTCTTCCCACCTGCCAAAGTCCAAGTTTCTCCTCAAACACCCAGCAGCAGCTTCTTTAGTGTGTAACTCTTTCCAGTTGTATTTGGCTATGAGCTCCTGAGGTGGAAAATTACTGCCTGCTCACAAAGCACACACTGCACGTGCCACACAATGAAAATTCAAAAATAAACTTATCTGCCTCCTTAAAAGCATTTCTATATGGGTTTGAAAGACAGTGATCAGAAGTTCACCAGTGTAGTGTCTGTGCAAACATTTTTATGCTCTTGATGAAATTATTAGATAAATAACACATGATTAAACCAAGCCAAGTGTGAATCAGGGCGTTCAAAATTTAAAATGACTGTCATTAACCTAGAAGAATTCCATTCACAGCTCCTCTCAAATGAGAAGTGCATAAAAAAAGAGAACTGTTTCAACTTCTTGTTGTATCAGCCATGTATTTTACTACTCTCTAGCTTTTCAGGCATTCCACAGCACTGAAACTACAAGCAGTTATACAGAAAAACAGCTGTATGTTTTCAGTAATGTCATTTGCTCACAGCTCCACACCAATTAGGCAGTTCTTGGTCATGCAAACACCAGCTAACTGTCCAGCAATCTAAAACAAAGACGTTTTATAAAGAATATAAAAAGAGAAAATGAGATCCAAGGCAATACTGAACATATAACTCAGCAGCTTTAACTGTTGCTCAGGGTATGTTTACTAATAGCATGCTAATAACCAAATATGAGTTTGTAGGCAGCTGAATTAAGGATTTCCTACACAGGTAACTGAAACCTGTGTGACAGTCAATTGAAAAGAAACAGATGAGGTGGGATTATTGCTGGTTTAATGCATTTATTACAGTAAGTGTGTGAGGGGAGGGGGTGACAGGTAAATATTGAAGCAAAAATGTGAAAGAGAAAGTGTTTGCTCAGAACATCCCATGCTAAGAAGCTTTTTTTCCTTGTGTTTCCTTGCTACCCTGTGATGGGCAAGCTGCTGGGGGAGGACATGCAGCACTTTTTGATGTGCAGATGTTAAAGCACTACTCAGCAGGCCCAGGGGACTCATGCTAAATTCAGCTGGAATCCAGTTGCCACAAACTACCTGGCTGCAGCTAATTAAGGGCTGTAGCAGCTTCTAAGAGTAAATATTGTCCCAAGGACAATATGTGAAAGGAGATTGAGTTGGCCCTTTTTTACAGATGTAACCACTTAATTCCAAATGTCATTGTCCAGTGGCTGGAGGTTGTAGAGTCTGCAAGATAGAAAAAAATTTCCTTTTTGCCTTTTGAAGCATTTTTATGTCCAGCTTGGTAGATAAGAATTACTGTGTGAAACATGAGTTGAACGAAAAATAACAGTGTCCAACAATGTTTCGGGATCTCTCTCCAACTTGAATTAATTCACTCATCCCCAGTAAAAACACTAATAGGTTCTGGCTACTCTATTTTCATTAGACTAATCACAATTTGAGATGCTTGAAAATATTCTCTCTTTGCCAAATTTTGCTGGAATTATCCAAGTAGTTTAAAAGTTATTAGGGCAGAACACGCAATATGCAAGTGTTTAAAAAAAAAGTCCCCAGTCACAGTAAGTAAGTAGTCTAGAAAAACTCTGGTGATTTGTACAATAAAATGGAAAATTTAACTCTTCTGGATATATCCTGATCTAGTCAGGAGAGTGAAAGCAAGCATCACAGAAGTATAAAACCCACTAACAGTGCTGTAATATTTGCAATTAAAAAGAAGTAGATGTCCAAGCTGGTGGAGACTAGGAGGGACACCATGGTTACACAATCATGGTTACACAATCCCACCACTTCAAATCAGAAATCAACTAAAACAGTAGCAAAAGTTTTAACCTGACATGTTTTGATAAGGTATGCTATTTATAAAAGAATGCAAAGTGGATGATCCACAGAAGGCACTTGGTTTGCCAACCTGACCACACAGCAGTGCCTAGGAAAAATCACTGGGTTTCAGTGGACCACTTTTCAGAGAGGTTTGTTTTTCACCCAGAGCCATTCATTATTGCCTGGCTGCTGACAGGGTCCTGCTTGTTAGAAAGATGGGGAGAAAGAAATGGTGCCTTAGTAAACATTTGAAAAATATATCAGACAACTGTGAAAACCTCCTGCATGTGTGTGCTTGGGGTTTTTTAAGTCGAGTTGGTTTTCAAGTCACAGATTTCACTCTGAGAAAACATATTTTAGTGGGTGAAGATTAATTTCTTTCCATCCTGCTGTGTCTGCCAACACTGGCACTAGAGAAAAGCAAAGGAAAGGTAAAGAAGCAACAGATGGGAGTGAGAGAATAGAAGGGTCATTTTTTGTTTGAGGGTTTCATTCCTGTTTTTCTTCATCTTGAGAAGGGAAGAGGTTTATTCTGCTGAGCAGCATGACCCATTGCATTAGGGCCAAGGCACAGTGTCCCTGCCATCCCTTTGTCCCCTCTGTCCCAGGGTCTCATGCATCCACAATCACACAGATAAGCAGTAAAAAAACACAGGGAACTATTTCCACCTGTGCTGAAGCTCTAACAGCTCATGGGATAGTGGAGATTCACTTGCCAGATGTGTGCCAATTAAAAAAGCAACCACCAAGAGGAAGGTTGCAGAAATTGCTAGCTTTTAGAATCTCTGTCCCTCTTATTAATCAAACTTCGGGGCTCTTGCCCTGAGTCTGGAACTCAGGGGGAAAATATAACCCCATTCTCCAGCTGGTGTAGATTTTTTTTCTCCTTTCTATATTTCTTCCTCTATTCAGTATCCATTCTCTCTTCCTCAGGCTTGGCATCTCCACTTTCTTTTCCTGGAAGCTTGTGTCTGCCCAGTTATTGCACCGTGCACTGAACTGCACTGCAGCAACCCTTGGTGGCTCTACTTGCAGAGGCAGCTTGTCCCAGGCAAAGGAGCAGACCCAGTACCCCGAGTCTGACCAGGTAATGGAACAGCACCCTAGAATTCACCCATTGTGCTCACTTTAAATTTGTCATATGACATGTTGGGAAGTTCTACATTTGCAATGCACCAGGAGCTAATTTTTTTTTTGCCAAAATTGAGGCTTGTCAAGAATGGTGAAGAGTTACCTGCTGGTCTTTGCAGTGTGCTGGTGGTGGTTCAGGTTGCAGGAGCGGAACAGTGCTGGAATCTGTTCAGCAGGATGCCTGAGATTTTATTAATTCATTTGGCTTCTCTCCTGTCAGGCTGGTATCAGCTTTTATTTTAAACAGAAATCTCCCTAACAGGAGAAAATACAGGAGAGGATACCAAGGGAAATGTCAGGTAATTAAAGGTAAAAAATACTGTATTGCTTATATTAGAAGATAACTTGTCCAAGCCTGCACAGCAGGTTGAAGCTGAGGAGGAAACCTCCAATAACTCAGCATAAACCCAGAAACTTTAGTGTATAGGTGAATGTGGTGTAGCAATGCACAAGGTGTAACTAAATATTTCCTGCCCTTCCTAAGGGAATTGTTGGCTCCAGCCTTCCCTGCCAAAACACTGGAACCCCAGAGGAGCATTTCCTTCTTGCTGGAGCCCGCTCACCATGTCCCATAGAAAGCTCTGTTGGTCATGGGTTGTTTGCAGTCGCTGTGTGAGTTCAGGTTCACCACTCTCCCCTTTTTAACCTAAATCTGAACTTATCCTCCAGCTGGCTAAATTTCAGGGGAGGGAGGTTTATCTTCTTTGCCTTACAGTAAGGCACCAACCTTCTCAGAGGATCTGACCCTGCAGAGCCTCACGAAGTAATCCCTCAGGACAAAGCCTGCCTGCAAAGCCAGTCTGCCCAGCCACACCACAGTCAGGTGTGATAAACCTCACCCATAGACTTGGCAAATCCCATCTCTCAGATTTATGTACAGGGGCTTTCACTGCTCTGCCTGGTGGCCAGCACAGCCAAGGAGCTGCTGCTTGGATAGAAGTCCACACTAGAGAAAAGATGTCTAAGGAAAGATTTTTCCAGCTCAGTGAAGAGCTTAGCAAGGTGATTTGTGAGAGTAGAGAGCAGCTTAGAGAAACTTAAAAATGCCAAAAGAATAGGAAAGGTATACAAAGCTACAAGCTAAACCTGTGTAGAAACCTGATAAGGAACTAAAGTAGAAAAAGTGCATAAATGCAGCAAAGGAAATACAAAAGGCAAGCAACAAGGAGCATGTGAGCAGCATAAGCTGTGAAGATCCAGGCCCACATCAGTGAGGACAGGGAGCCAAGAGGTGATGAAAAACACATTAATGACAGAGATAAGGTTGATATCCCTGGAAGCCTGGGTTCATTTCTTTCAGGCTTTGTAGAAGAAGCTGAGGGAGTCATGACTCAGGGACAGGGAGTGAAATGAAGAGACTCCATTAAAAGGCTTTGAAACGGCTCCTGAGTAGATAAGGTGTCAAAGAAAGAATTAAAATTCACCTGATGCCAGTGGATTTATGACAGAATAGTTAAGTGGGACTAGCAAGGTAAACTTGTAAGGAACCTTTGGAAAATAAAATTAAATGTTCACTATGAGCCTGGAAAGGAGGAGAGGGTAAATAACCCAGAAGGATTCAGGAAGCTGTAGAATCAAAACATCCTTTGTTGCTGATATTAGTAGTGAAGTTAATAGCCCATTCATAGCATAAACTGGTATGAGATCACTAAACTAGTCTGATCCATCAGAATTATAAAGAAATTACATTCACTTGTAGAAGTGCAAAACATTAAGATGGGGAGTTTTAAATATTTCAGCATTGCAGCCAAAAGTAATACATGAATGCACATTGTTTTAAAAAGTCTAAATATCGGAAACCCATAGTAACAATGTCAGGCCAGTGTGAAGTGTTCCTGAAAGTCCTACCACTCCCACATATTAATGAATAATGCATTTAGATCACAATATAAAATTCAGAAAAATGTGTGGCAGAGTGTTCTCTTGTTTAGGATGAAGTGGGGTAAAATAGCTTTAAAAATCAAATCTTTTAGCAGAAAGGAAATAAACCCTAATTTCCATAAACAAACCAGCAAGAAATTCCCAAAGAAACACGTAAATACTATTTTTTTTAATCACCAGTGAAAAACATAAGGGTAAATCTAAGAAGTGTCAACAGTTGGTTTCATGTAGAGAGTCTGCCACGTGCTAAAGCAGATCGTGATTGATGTGGAGATGAGTTTAGGGAGACAACATTTACTGTGGTCCAAATGTACCTTGGGTTTGCTGGAGGCCTTCAGGGCTAAATATCCACACATAGAGAATCCATATTTGGATTCTGCCAAGTGAAGGTTTTGGTGATAAAATTATTGGGTTGTTAGAAAAGATATATGATAATGCAAATTCACTTATCCTTAGACCTGCAGGTGCATTTAAATATTCCTAGCATATATTCATTTCTCTATCACGGCTTGCAGGTTCTCAGATAGCTTCACAAATGGAACCAACCCATAAAGTTACGTTTGAAAGTAATAATAATCTTCTCTTCAGAAAAAATAGCAGAAACTGAAGGGGTGGAATATTTTGTGTGTCAAATATAAAGAAGGAACGTTACCTCCAAGTCTCAAATCTGAGATTATTTCAGGAAAGGAAGTCTGTTGGTAGGTACAAACTGAAGTTCAGGTTCTTTGTATCTATTCTCAGCTATCCTCTGACTCAGGATGTGACCTCTGACAAATGATTTCAAGGGAGACTGCACAGCAGAAGGAAAGGGATCGCTCACACTGTGATGAAGAAGAGATCAGTGCTCCACCTGACACAGGAATGGCCATCCTGGCCCATCTGGCCCCCTATCTCTTCTTTAAAGTGGCCCTGAAAAAGAATCAGTGGGTGTCTCAAGAAGGCCAAAAGAGCATCTTAAGTATATAGTGCACTTCTCTGAATCCTCTACAGCTTCCTGAAATCTGCAGGTTAGATATTTCCCACACCTAGTATATTGGATTGCATCCCATGGGAAACCAATAGTTGTGCACAAGTAACAGTGGGATCAAAATCATCCTGCTAAATGTACTTGGAAATCTGTGGGAATTCATTTCCCCTGCTGAGAACTTGGCTCTGAGCTCCCTTGCTTAGCAGTAGTTCAGGTTAGTTCCAATATGTTTTACTGAAACCTGGATATGTTGCAGAAAAGGGGACAAAAGATGCACTGAGGCATCAGGAACTGTTTGGGGGGGTTTGTTAGGTTTTTTGGGGTTTTTTTTGTTTGCTTGTTTTTGTGGGAGGCCGATGCTAAAGAGGGATTCTAGGTGCAGCCTTTATTGGATTCAGAACATAGATGAAATCAGTTTGATCTGCAGGGTTTAATGAGACTTTCCTCTCTGGTTAGGGTCACTGTGAGGTCCCAGTGCAGCAGAATCTTATTTCTGCACACTCCTCTTCTACCTCTCACTCCGTCCCACCATCGGTGACGGTGGGATGGACAACCTCGATCTCTTGCTGCTCTGCTCCCCCACAGCCTCATTCATTGTGGGCTGGCCTTTTTAGAGTAGTTGTAAACAGTGCTGGCCTTCTACCTGAAAAAAACGGTGCCAGAAAAAAATACAGATGTCTTGTTCAGTCCACTTAGGAGAGCAATAGGTCTTGAGATCTGTTTTGTGATAAGACAGGCACACCCATCTGCTGCCCTGTAGGTACTGGAGTTGGTAACAGAAATAAGAAATTGCATGCTGTGATCCTCAGAATCTTGAGGAAAATAATAATAATAATAATAATAAAGAAATCTAGCAAGCTTTTCATCTAGCTGTGTTGATGTCAGTGAGAAAAACACATCTCAAAACAAATTCCATCCACTCCTGATTCACAGAAAACTTACAGTACAGAAACCCACAGCATTTTTCCCATTTGAACTGTCTATTGGACCTCAGAGAAGTGCACTTACATTACTTTCTGTGAAGGATGGCACTATACCACAAGGAAACTTGAACCTCCTCCTGTTAGGTAATTAGCACTGAAAGTCATTGTTCTGGAGAACCATTCAGAGAAAAATACCATGAAGTCCATTTCTCACTCATCCCTGGTTATTAATGGCAATTTTAGCAAAATGTATGAAGATTGTATCTGATCTCTGCTGTCACACAGCAGACAGATTTTAACTCAATTACTCCCCTCTCACCTTATCTGAATGCATTTTCCTGCATGAAATTAGATCAGCTGTTATCTCTGAACACACACCCCATGAATTGTGGGTGGAAATATCCACAAGGAAAAACAGATGCTGTTGTGATTGACAGAAACCCCTGAAACATTGTCTGCTCCACAGAAACAAAGGCAGAGATGTCACAGGGATGATTTACTAGCCTATATTACACTGGCAGAGAGACATTTTTGTATAACTAGAGGGTCTGGTCTTTTTGCAGAATAAGTAAATATACTTGCCTCAAAATTCAATCCAATCCAACTTGCTGCAAAAAATTAAAAAATGTTAGTATAGCAACTATTAAAGCAAGTGATTTAAAAACAATGTAAGGTGGAATGAAAAAATATCATAGTAGAAAATCCTGTAACTGCATGTTTTGGATAAAATCAATGAGAGAAATAAAGCTAAATAACACCTAGATGGCTGCAACCACTAGAGAGGTGATATTTTGCTGTATGTAGAGATTAGTCTAAACCCTGCATTCGTGTATGTTTCCTCTCAAGTCTTAATATCAGTGTTGTAAAGCACATGTAGTGTCACCAGAAAGGGCTGCCATGTTCCAGCAGTACAATTTTAGTTTTCTTAAAAAAGACAAATAAAAGACCCCAAAGGCTTTAGGAAACTATGGATTTTTTTTTTACATAAATCAATAGCATTTTTGATCCTAGTTGTAGTGAGTGCTAATGGAACTCTTGTCTTTTAATATTGGCCTGTGGCACATGACTTTGTCTGTGATAGCAATGCCTGCACCATGGGGTCTGACCATGTGTGATGAATTCCCAGGTACTTGCATCCTGACAGACCTAAAAGGTCACATTTCCTATCGGTTCATTAGCAGCTCTGTGCAAAGGAAGATATGAGCTGTGTGTTGTAGTGAGTTAAAATTAATGGGAAAGTCTTGGAGAATGTGGGCAATTTATTTCACTTTGGAGAATTGCTGCTTCCCCAGGGAATCTTGCAAGGGCAGGGATGGCACCAGGAAGGCAAGGGGCTGGGAACCCATAAGGATCTGTGCAGCAGAGGATGAAAAGTCAACAGTAGCAAAAGAAGAATCTCAGCAGGTTGGAGCAAGGAAAGAAATGTATAAGATTTGGGGTTTGATTCATTCTCTCTGTCTGATGTCCCCAAAACATAACTGAAAGCTACAGGGCTCCCTGTAGCCCTGTAGAGGTGTTCAGAGGTGTTCTGTCACAGGTTGTCCCAGTGCCTCTTCCATGACATGAAGTTTCCCCACTCTGCACTAAGTCTGCACAACTCTCCTGTCATTTATCTAGAGATTTTCCAGAGGATGTGTCTTAATAAAATGCCAAGGTGCTTCTTTTCAGTTGTTTGCCCACCACCTTTGATTCATCCATGTGATAGCAGGCAGGGTATCTCCACTTTGATTTTTGCAAAGGCAAAAACTCATCACATAGTTTTCAAATAAAACTGTGCCAAAGTGTGGCAGCGGGAGTGTTTTGGAAATTACCTGCAAAGTCTGAAGGAAAATAATTGTTCGATCATATAACTTTGTGTAGAGAGAAGTATTTTCCTTACACTGGGTTAGTCTCAAATGCCTTTTCATTAAGTACCTTCAGAGATTTGATCATTTGCATAAATTTATCCAAAGCTGTCTGGCATGAGCCAGCCCAGCCTGTGGTCCTGCAAGGAGAGCTGAACATCACATCATGGAAAAGAAGCAGAAGAGCAAGTTTGGGAAAGGGGCTTCCTCCTGAGTGTCATGTTTGGAAAGAGATTCCTCTGTCCCTCAGAAGTGATGCACTATGCACCAAGTACTAGAAGGAAAAGTCAGATTTATAGAGAAAGCTGACTTCATTAAAAAAAAAAAAAAATTGAAATTTGAAACTACAGGAAAATACATGATGCTGATGCATTCATTACTTAGTCCTAGGGTGCCAGGCAGACAAAGAAACTTTGGCCAGGCACATAAATTGTAATAATTCTCCCTGGTCTTATGATAAATAATACAACCTGTGCACAGGCTGTACACTTACATGCCAGCATAACCCACTTGGCAGGTGATTGGAGACCTTTTAAATATGCTCAAGCTATTTAAATGACCCCTTGTTCTCAAGTTTTATGTAAGAATTAATGACAAGAATCATGAGGCTGAGAAAAACATAAACTGTGTCTGTTGAGATTTTATCATTTGCTATATGAATGCCCGTTTTTGAGATTGACTGATGAAGTTAATTTTATTTTAAAGGCCTAGTGAAAATGAAAGGCATACACAGAAAATGACTTTTTAATGTTCTTGGTCATGTTGGAATTACTAAAATTAACAGAGGGTGTTGTAAAAAAAACCTAATGCAATCACCTTCCAGGCACTGGATAGAAGATACCACAGGATGCCAAGTGCCTCTTTCATTGTAACTTCAACATCTTGTCAGAAACCATTTAGTCAAGTCAAATTGCTGAGTTCTATTTAGTTGGATTCATCAAATAAATGGAGCTGTGGATGTAGTGTTTTCTTTTAGCAAGCAGAACTCATTAATTTAATTCTGGAAAAAGTCAGCAAAGAAACTCCAGGTAATTACACCATGGGGAAAAAATGTATTTTAACTGATGAGGTGTAAAGACTGATAGTAAAATGACTGATAATGCAATTGTTGAGCACTTGTGGCAAAGTCTGGTCTAGCAGTAATCAAAAACATTTGTCTTGATGAGCAGGAGGAGCAAAAACAAGAAATAGTACTATTCCAGGGTTTCTTAATGAGGATTTAACAAAGGGAAAGGAACCTACTTCTAGGAGAGTAGATCTTGGTATATTGTAGCCCATGAACTTGGGAATTTTTATTCTCCTTTTTCCTGGCAGCTCAAGCTTATTTGGAAATGAGCTTGCATGGCATGGAAGCTTAGTGGACAAGTGACAGCACTGCTTGTAGAGCTTATAAATTTGAGAAATTCAAGGCTTACAATTGAAGGATAATTTATTTTTCAAAGAGAAATTTGGCATTACAAATCAAAGAGCACTCTTGTGGCATAGTAAGACAAAGAATCAGCACAGAAAAATGGGTACTTTATGTGATTATACCCATAATTCACCGGGGTTCATCTTTTAGTAAGTAATATAAACTCCCTTACCAGTCTACAAGAAATTACAAAAAAAAAAAAAGAAAGAAAGAAAGAAAAAAAAAAACCTAAACAAAAACCCAAAGCACCCACAATAAAAGATCCATCTTTACAGATATGAAAGCTTTCAGAAAAGCTTTTTAAGAATGTGCTTTCCTGAATGTCTCCATTTGCATTAGAAATACATAGATTGGGTTGGACTGAATCATAAAGCACCTTTTGTCATTCTTTTTGTTCAGTCGTGGTTAAATGCAGCAGTTGCAGGTCACACACTGTGACTTTCAAAAGAACAGAATAAGGAGCCTCCTTTCAGCACACGTGCCCATTTATGAAAATTAGGATCCCCAGAGGAGGAAACTTTTCCTGCTTTCTGAAGTGATGCCACTAATTTGTTCCCACCTCCATCTGCGTTGTGACCTAATAACAGAATAAGCATTTTTAAAGATTTAAATGATGGTAAATATTTTTGTCAGGACAAAGTGTCTTAAATAGATCTGTTACTTCATCTGAGCAACAAGGACTCAAAAACAAGAGCATGGGAGACATAAGGAGAACAGAAAGAGTAAGTTCAGACCAACAAAGCTGCCTATTTTTTACTCATTCATTAATTTCTTAAATTTCATGCTTTTTAAATCTGTGTTCATAATGAGGTTCAGAGGCAATAATTAGGCAAATAACCTATCATCCATGATGAATTCCTACCCGTTTCTTTTCTCTGGAAATCGGAGCTTATACATTCCCTACAGGGTGTATGAACAATTAACCTCTTCAAACCACTTCCATGCAAGTAGTTGTTGGCCATGTCCTGTGTTTTAGGACTCAGAAAATAAGGATCACAGTGATGAGAACATAACTTAGCCTTTCGAGATATTTATTTTTATCAAAAATTCAAACAAAGTTCAGATCCAAATTGCCTGCATAGTTTTTGTGTCTTGGGTTTGTGCCAGAGGAAGTAAAAGCTGGAACATTTGGCAATAAATGGGCAAAAGTCCCACGTGCAGTGACATACCCGATGAAAATCCCGCTGAAAGCAGGGAGGAAAAGGGTGAGGGGATTAAGAATGCCTGCTGTAGAGGGAAAATGGATCTGTCTGACAGTTCAATAGTATGCTCTGTGAAAAGCCTGGACAACCTCTATTAGCACTGCTGATGAGATAAAGGTGGTGTTTTTCCTGAGTGCAATGGGGGCAAGAAACCTACAACTTGCTGTGCAGACTGAAAGCCTTTGTTAAACCAGGAGACAAAAACATTTACTGATAGCATGGGGGGAAAAAAAACGCTAAATTCACTGGTGATTTGAAGAGCATTTCAGTTTTGATAAGCAGAATAAAAGGATGTCAAACATTTCTGAGTTTGAAGTTGAATTAAGAAAATGAACAGAGCTTTGCCAGCTTGAGGAGAGTTTAAGGCATGGAGAGCCTCAGTAGTGTTTTGTATGCAGAAGGAAGAAATCCAAAAATATCTGTTTGCTGGGGCTTTTTACACCCTAAAGTGGTCCCTAGAATTTGATATTTAATTCTTATCACATTGTACTTCAACAACATTATATGATCACCTTAGTAAATGAACCAGAGTTTGAGCCAAAAGTAAAATATAGGCACCATTTAAATTGTCCATGCTTTGCTTTGGAGATGGAGAAATTTGTGAAAGTAATATTTTCTTAAGAATTTTTTCTTGGACCAATTTTTCTTGCAGTACACTTGCATGGACATTTCTCTCCCCAATAGGATAAAATCCAGCCAGTCAAAATTACCCAGCAGTTTCATTAACCAACTGTTCCTTTTATTTTGACTTGAAATTGTTTTTTCTTCATGCTGATACTTGCTAAGAGCCAGATCATTCTATCTGGAGATAAACAATTGATTAAATTTATATCTGTGCATCTGCCAGGCCTCAGACAGCAAACTATCTGAGCAAGTTTACTGGGCCTCCTGTATGCAGCAGAGCCAAAAACAGGTCCAAATGAAGGTGTAAGTTGCTGTTGAGACAATGCATAAAAAAATTAATCTTTTCACTAGGGCCTGATCTTGCAATGTTTCATTAGTGCATTGTTATAGAATTACCAGCGTGCTTTGATTATCAGAGCATCTTCCATTAATTAATTGCATCAAATCAGAAGGAGGGCTGAGGGGGATGCTGGGAAGGAATGAACACACAGAGGAGGAGGAGGAGCTGTATTCAAAAAACCCTGAAATTAATCTTCTTAAAACTCTTTTTCCATAGCAAGATTGCCTGCAAAGGTCTGAATTATCAGTCCAGTGCTCTGACAAGATCTCAGCAAAGAACCTGGAAACTCTCCACGTTTGTGTCTGTGTGGTTGGTCCTTTCCATAGAACTGAGTGTCCCAGTGACCACTCAGTCCCTCCAAATCAGATGTTATTGATCTGTATACGTGTTCTGAGAGCTTTCTGCATGTGTGCACCTACCCTACCCACTCTCACCATCCGTAGGACTGGTGAACTTCCCTCTGCTCCATTCCAGCATCAGACAGGGAAGCGCAAGAATTGAATCCTGAGGGTCTGTGTGCTCTGCTTCTGGTACCACCTCGTGTTTTAGATGTCTGCCATGGCTGTACACAGAGTTACAGAGAGAGAATGGGTATAAAAATAGGCCTACACTGTAACCACAGAGGAAGAATAATTCACCTCCTCAGTCCTTCTAGTACCAATTTTTGCATTGCTTTACTACTTAACGTTCTCATCCTTTACATTTAGTTTTCCTCTTAGTTCTGCCTCTGATTAATTTTCTTACAGAAGCAGAAATGACAAGCTCTTCAAACATTTGGGGGTTCTTTAACAGATTTTTTTTTTGCTAGATTGGCCTTCTTCCACCAAGTCTAACAACTCCAATGCTCTGAGGTTGTTAGGACTGATTCTTTTCTAACAATATCCATGCATTCAGGGCTGTGATTAATTCTCCTAGAAAAAAAAAATCTATGCAGTTGCTATCTTTAAAAAATGTATAACATGGATAAGTGTCAAATGGCTGGCTATGAAAAGAGAAGGATATTAATCACAACATTTAGATTGGATTATAGATGCAATTGAGCTTTTTTCTCTCTTGCTGCAACCATTATGTTTAGAACAGTCACCGCTCTGATATTCTTGCAGGGAGAAAAACATGTTTAATTTATACAGCTGAAAAGGCTTGGCCTTACTCTCAAGATCATCTCATGAATTTGATAAACATGACTCAGAGCAGAACACAGGCTTGAAGACAAGAATTACCCTTAGTTTAAACCTCTAGAAGAAGAAAAATCTTAGAGGTGAAAGACAGCAAACATGTTTGATGGAGCCAGCCATACCATGTTAATTAAAATCTCAGACTGCCTTTATGAAGCACAGAATCTGTGACCCTTGGAAGCACCACTGTGAAGCCAGTGCTTAGTTTTATCTCAGGCCTGCCCCTACTCTCTTAGCAGACAAAGGGAACACTTCTGATGTCTCCAAAGGACATGAGAGCAATCCCATATTTCTGCTTTTGGTTCTCCACCTCTAACAGCTTCTCAGTCCATATGAAGAAGGGCAACAGGGTTTTATTTTGGTCATGGTTTAAACAGCCATTTGCTCTCACACACACATGGGATGGGGAGAGAGTTGGACAAAAAGGTGACACCCAGGGTCTGAGATAAGGGCAGCTCAGTAAAACAAAACAATAATTGTAATGAAAAAAAATATCCAAAAAGAGGGATGTGCAGTCAGTTGCTCATCACCTGCTGACCAATGTGAAGCCAGTCCTGAACTGGGTGGCAACCCCCAGCCAACTTCCCTTATATACTGAGCATCATATGGTGCAGGATATCCCTTTATCCAGTTGGGATGAGCTGTCCTGGCTCTGGCTGTGTCCCCTCTCAGCTTCTTGTGCCCACCTGTCCCTGCCAGGGCTGAAAAGCCCTTGACTTAGTGTAAGCTCTGCTCAGCAACAATTAAGACATCTCTGTTATCAACCCCATTCTCATTCTAAATTCCAAAATACAGAACTGTAATAGCCAATAGGCAAAAAAGTAACAGCTGAAACTTTTCCAGCTGGCTGCTGGACTATTGTGAATTCTTCCCAAAACAAGTCCATGTTGAATCTGAGAGCAGGTTTTCATAAGTCTTACTCAGTAGCAGGGAATGGCACCCTCAGCAGAGGTTGCTGGCGTGGTTTTTCACATGTTTTTTTTTAATCTGATTGGCTTAAATGGTGTTTCAAATGAAACAGGAGATAGAAACCAGTGTAAGAACCTCCTAAGTGAAACACTTGACACAGCAAAGATGAAGCAGTGCAGGAGCTGCTGTAGTGCTTTAC
This sequence comes from Phylloscopus collybita, assembly GCA_027886175.1. Taxonomy (NCBI): domain Eukaryota; kingdom Metazoa; phylum Chordata; class Aves; order Passeriformes; family Phylloscopidae; genus Phylloscopus; species Phylloscopus collybita. The sequence goes on along the minus strand of JAJNNQ010000031.1, from coordinate 29,657,595 downwards.
ACACCAAACCATCCATCAGCAGGCTGTACAGCAGCCTCTGCTGTCACCCAGTACTCAATTACTCACACAGAGGGAAAAGGCCTTTTCCTGGATGTGGGAAACAGCAGATCCCACGCCTAATTCACAGACACCTGCTCCTCTCTATTTTGCTTTTCCTCATAAAACTCTGAAGGGATTCATTTCCTAAGGAAGCATAAAAGCAATCATTGACAATAAGCAGGAGAATTTTCTAAGTCAAAACCCCAAATTTAATTCCTGAGTCTCTTCCTCTAAGCCATCACAGATGTAGGTAAAAACCTTTTTAAAGAAAAACTTTGCTGTGGAATTATGCCCCCGAGGCAGAGCAAGCTTGTCAACAAAAGGTTCTTCAGGGGATTTCAGTATCCCTTAGCAGTGTCAGGACATTTCTATCACTGCTATCAGCTTGTTTAGCTGATACAATTTATTTTGTGCTGCTCAAAGAAACAATGACAAGAAATGCTTGGGGAACAACTACATGTCTTTGGGCTAACTGCAGGTGTTAAGGCTGCAGGTTTCTCCTGAAAGCCATCTTCAAAATGATTACAAGTGAGCTCTGATTGTAAACTTCTGCTTTACTAACATGGGCTGAGTCATGTCAGAAACCTCCAATTCCTTTTAACCAACTGTTTCTGTTTAGATTTCATCACATATTTATGTTAAACAGTCTCAAAGGCACAACAGGTTGGCATAGGGAACAAATCAGCCTAAAGTCCCTAACTCTCATTCCAGTCACTCCATCACAGTTTTTTCAGTCTTTGGGATGATTTTAGTTTGATAAAAATTAGTTTTTGAGGGCTGCATCTTACACTTTTCTTTTGAAATATAAGTATTAGAGCAGGTAATGACCAGAAAAAGCAAATGAACATACTCAGAGACATTTTATTCAATATGTAGCTTGGTACTAAACCATTATTTCAACTTAAATGTAGCAAATTACGTTTTCCCAACAATAAGCCCCATTTATTTTCTGAAGATTTTTGTCATATGATCCCTACCTCACGAGTGAACATGTGTTATTTGCTCTCCACTAGCTGTTTTAATGGCCACCCACTGGGGTCACTTATCACCTGATTTATTACATCTGCATCTGGTCAAAATGTTCCTTAAAAAAATCATTTATTGAAATAATTTAGCCTTTTTTCCAGCTCTAGAAAATATCCATAAGAAGAATGTGACTTTTATTACTTCATTCCTTATTCATAAGTGTTTGTCAGGTCACTTATGTGAAGAAATTACTGCCTGTGGAATTTTCTCAAATCTTCCAATCATTCCTTGCCATCTGGTCAACAAGGCTGGCTTCATTAGTCACACAGTCTTATTTATATCTTTTGATATGCAATAACCATCCTCTTGGAGCCCAAGCTGGGGATGTCCAAGTTAAAAGCAGAATCCATTACATCTGGAGTTGCCTTGCAGTAGATCTGCAATGGACTCCCAGGAGCACACAGAGTAACAAACACCTACTGAGGGAAAGAGTGAATAAACTGGGTTTAGAGAAAACTACCTAGAATTTACTTAGAAATGCTCTAAAATATCTTTCTTATGGTTGTTTGTTTTTTTGATTTGGGGGTTTTTTTGTGCCTCCCTCACAAGGAAATATATCTGTTTTCCTACATGTATTGAGCTTTTGTGCTCAGCCCACTCCTGAAAGGAACAGTGAGATCTGCTGGTTGTCTGGGCTGCACCTGCTTTTCTTCACCTGTCACATGGAGATGTGTTTGTGTCCTGGTGTGTGCTGACATGCCATAAGTGTACACTGGGCCATGAATTCATTGTACTTCCCATCTGATTCGTGTAGCAGCTGAGGCTGCAAGCATTCCTCTAGCCAGGAATGCTCATAACAACAAATGAATATATCATACATATTTATAAATATACCTCTGAACACCTTTCACAGAGCATCTGTATGGAGACACTGCTTCACATTTCTCACAGAGAGAAATTTCTCTCTCCACTTAAACTCTCTGGTCTCTTCTGTGACCCCACCACTCATGGGTCTCTTGTGCTGAGCACTGATGGGAGGGGAGGAAGCAGAAGCTGCCTCAGCTCTCCTGCACATGAAGGTTTGTCCCACTGGGGATGCAGGGCTGTGTCCTTACTCCTGACCTTTCTTTGGCCAGCTCTGTTCCTGTTCATCTGCTGCTGCTTTGTTGACTGCCCCGTCCATCATTCAGGTGGATTATGAACACATCCTTCTGGCTCAACTTGCCAAAGGAAATGCCATTTTACTTTGTTCTCTGGCAGAGATTTTAAAGCATTTCCACCACCTACTTCTCTCAACACTATTAACAGACGATAATTTCTTGTTATATATCTTTTCCTATTAAACATTTTCATTTAGTATTCACACCTGAAGGTTTTCATTTACTTTTCTAATGGCTCATTAAAAAGTGAATATCGTGGTTAAGGAAATGGTTTGGGAATATAGCGTGTCATGTGAGCTAGGTGTAGCTGATAATTACCATGTGTTAATGCTTGAAGGGCCTGGCTGCTTTCTGAGCAACCCCAATCAGTGGAGACATGTCACAGATTTCCCTCCCTGTGTTTATGAACACACTGAGGTGTGATCAGGGAGCCTGGAGGTCCTGCACTGGTGGTAAAAGCAGATCACCTCCAGGCAAGAGAATCAGGCTACAAAGTCAGGAAGTAGCTCTTAGTTAATTCTTCTGGAAAAAAAGACTAATGGCAGCAGTATTTAGCAAATAGCAGTAAATAGTAGGTAGATAGTAAATAATGGTACTTACCACCAAAAATCTAAATGTTGTATGTGTGAATGACAGAGCCTGGGTTAGAACTCTGTGCTTTTGTCCTCTTCCCTTGGGTTTCTATGCTCTTCATGGACTCTTGGATTCCAAAAGGAGGGATTCAGCACTGGGATCTTTGGAAGGGAAGGGCTGGGCTGTGGCACTGCCTGAATTCAAGGATAACCTTGGAACACATCTCCTTGGCATCCCACAGGCTGGTGAGCTTGGCAAGCAGTGCCTGCGAGCCTCCTGCCAGGGCTCAGCCAGGGCTCCTGCTCTGAAACATCTGTCATCCCCCACCACCACTGGGTAGCTCTGTCTACTCTGTTCTGTATCACTGTGCATTTTTTCATACTGTACACCCTAAAAAACAGAATCTTCTACTGTTTTTATTCTATATCCCCTCAGTACACATATAATAGCTCTCTGATAGTTTCAAAGAGGAATATTGTTTGAAATATCATTTCAAATTAATACATTTTGTTACTCAAGAACAAATTAAAACATGCTGGGGGCCCAGTTTAGTTGGGAAATAAAATGGGACAGAGTGAGGCCTAAGAGGGGATAAGAAAGAAGAGCATGAAAATGTAACAATGCAATAGATGGATTCTTGACCACAGGCTTAACAACCAGTGGTCCAAATCCAATAAATTTTATCCACAGGGTTAGCAGAAAACTATTGCCAGTGAAAAACAATTGACTCTGCCTCAGGGCAAAAGACAAAAAACCTCATCACACACTGAGCTTCAATATAGGACTCCAAAGATTCTCCTGTCACAACTGAGCTGAAGGCTTTTGATGTATCACCCAGTGCTGTAACCCCTGTCCTAATGAATTAATAATTAAAAAACTCATAATGGGAATACTGAGACAATTATCAGGCTACCAGAAGGATTACAAGGAGCCTGACTAATATAATCTTGGAAACAGTCATAGATGTTCAGCGTGTGCTCATTCCCTGTGTGGTCCTTCCCATCCCCTTTCAGAGGCTCCTGTTCCTGTACAATCAGGTCACATCAGCCCTCCCAGGGCAGTCCTGGCCCAAGGCAGCCAGGCCTGAGCCCAGCTGGGAGGGATCTGGGCCACTGCACCCGAGTTTCTGTGGTCCCTGATGGGAGCATGGTTCAGCCTGAGCCCAGGGGCCACAGAGGAGGGTAATACAGGGAGCAGGGTGTTCTAAACCACAGAACGAGCCCTCCCCCCCTCCAGCAGTGCTGATCTTTTTCCCTATGTGAGGACTGGGGCACTTTGGAAGAGCTTTTGAGCTTGCAGGCACAATTCTAACCCAATGTCCTTCAGCAGAATTTATGCTTTTTGGAATGGAGAGAATCTCTCCTTGATCACCTGGCAGCAAGAGAACCCAATCTAACTTTCTTGTTGACTCATTACATCCTGAAGTGTGTAATTCATTTAACCACCCTCTGGAAAATATTATTATTATTATTATTATTATTATTATTATTATTATTATTATTATTAAGGCTGTTGTTGGTTTTTGTTTTCATAGCTAACCTCTTCTGTATTGGAATAATTTTTAAGATTGTTTCCTACTTCTGCAGTTAGGTTAACATACACTTTTTAATTAAAATATAGATGCATTCAATTCTCCTGGAGGTTCACCACAGCTCTCTGCTCCACATGAAGTTCAGGGAGTGTCTTCTTACCAGTGTGGGACAAGGGCAGTGGTCAGCCTTCAGGGGACATCTGATGTCACTGATTTGCCTCTTTTTCTTCTAGCAAGTCCTTTCAGACAGCAGAGCCTCACCTCCACGTGTCTCTCTCATTCCTCAAACACCAGGAACTGAGGCAATGCAGTGCCACTGGAGAGGGTCTACTAAAAACTTTTGGAGGTTTAATAGGATAATTAAACAGGACAATAATTTAATAGGATAATTTTCATGCTTGTGTCATTTTGCACATTGGTCCTCTTTTCATAAGAAAACTCAAAACACACTGTGAGGTAAGATTTTCCCTCTGTCTCTCTCCTTTGCAAGACAATGCCATAAATATTACACAAGAAGCTAGTTCTGCCAAAGATAGGCATGTCCAGGGAAGCAGGAAAACTAACACAAATACTGCTCTGTAAAGAAACTCAGGGGTTTGGGTTGGGGGTTTTTTGTGACTTTTTTTTTTTTTGGTTTTTTTTTTTTTGGTTTTTTTTTTGTTTGTTTGTTTTTGGTGTTTTTTTGTTTGTTTGTTTTTGTTTGTTTTTGTTTTGTTTTGTGGTGGTTTTTTTGTTTTGTTTGTTTTGTTTTGTTTTGTTTAATTCATTTTGGTTTAGGGTTTGTTGGCTGGTTGTGTTTTGTTTTGAAGTCCTGGCTTTTGTTTTTCATAACTTGGAGCTGGGAAGTTATTTTCAGTGGGACATGTTGTTTGTTAACTCTAGAATTGATACACATTTTATATATTGCTGGATGCAAGACCTGGAATTTCCAGAGAAAATTTCCAGAGAAACCCTGGAACAGTGGCTTAGACACAAAGTTAACAGATTAACCTTCTATGGAAATGCATAAGTTTTAACCTTGACAGTGTTGCTCTTATTTTATTTTAATTTTTTTAATATAATTCTCTGCTTTGTTTCATTTTCTAGTGGGACATGAGAAAAGCTCTGGCAAGCAACTGAATCTGTACGTGGAACTAAAATTACATAAAATATTAATTGTATATTTTTAAGAGAACCAGAAATTACATGGACAAAACTAACAAAGTGTACCATGAGGTAGCAGCCAGGTACCATGAGGTACCATTTATTTATCTAGATGATAGAAAATATTTCTTTAGTGTTAAAAACGCTTTCTTGTTAAGGAGAGGTCAGATGGATTAAGCCAAACTGGATGACATGAATTCTTTTCAAGCTTGAAGGCTGAATTGATTATACTGTGTCAGTCTAAAAGAGACAATTAAATTAATTTTATTTCCCATTTTAAAAATAATACAGATGGATACAGGAGGAAAGATATATAATTCTACCCTGATTCAGTCCTATGAATAGAAAAAGTTGCTTGGGTTTCACAGAAATGACCCTATTTTATAGCCAAACAGGAGATCCACTGTGTAATTTCTCAGATCACATATGGGGTAAAAAGTGTGTAATCAGGTTGTGGAGTTGGTATGCTTGTGCTTTTTTTATTATTTTGTTTGATATTGATACCTATTTATAAAAATGTATTTTTAAATATGATCCAGTCATTTTGAGCAAGATGTTACTCCCAGCTCTTCAAACCCCTCAAAACTTCAAAGAGTATATTTGGCAAGTGTACACACATAAAATCAGCTTCTTTTTTCTTTTTTTCAGTTCATTTAGTTCATTATCAATTCTTATTCTTTAAAGATACTAAGGGGAAAATAAGCAATTGAAGTCCACCTCTGCAATTTCATTGAAACCAGTATTTTATGGACTGAATAAATGAATTTGGCCATACAAAACACACCTGACAAAAGTGCCACTAAAAATTCTCTATAAAGTTTTAAGCTGAAGGAAGTATAAATGACTGAGCTATAAATGTCTACATCAGAGGGTCTGGAGAAAATGCTGACAGGCCCCTATCTCCAGTGATGCTGCCAGGTGCTGTTATAATTAGTGCTTTGGAAGCAAGGAACTGTTCATTTCTGCAAGCAGAGTATAACCTTGTGTGCACACCAGGTCTGTCAATTTGAGACCGAGCATTATTTCAGCACTTGGACTACTTAAGAAGAATAAAAAAGCTTTTGATAGAGGACTTTGGTGCTGAATAAACATCCTCAGGTCTAGATTTTGGGTTGCCTTACTCAGCAGAAAGTGGAAGGAGTAAGAAAGATGTGAGAGTTTTCAGCTCATTTACGATGTAGTTTATGAAATAAACCTATGGGCAGACATTTAAATGAGCAAACTGCTAAAAATAGTTTCCCATTCAGCATTTCAGCTGACAGGGTGTTAAGAGTCTGTAAGAAAATCTCTCTTTTTCCTTTTAAAAGAGAGAAATGCATGTAGCAAAAAAAGAGCCCAACACTGGACAAGGCAGCATTGAAAAAAGGGAAGAGCACAAGATCTCTCTTAACATGGAGATTTAGCAACATTTTGTAAGAAAATGCAATTCAGTCAATATAAAAAAGCCAGAATGTGTAGGGTTTTCATCACAGCAAGAAATGGGTTTAGTGTTCTTATCCTGCCTCTGCTAGTCTCACTCTCCTTGCAAGCTAGACCCTAATTTATCTATTAATGAAACACATGTGCAAATATTTTTGACACCTCAGGGTGTATTAGGAGGCTGAATGAGTGCTATTCATCACTGTCCACAAACTGGAGCATGCATTCTCTTTTTTAGACTTCCTGAGAAGTAAAAAGTCCAAATGTAACTGCAATATAGATGAAGAAAGACATTAGGGCTGGTAGAGTTGAGTTATTCTAAAAAAAGAAATAATAACATGTACTCTTGTACTTGGGACAAAAATTTCCATGTTTCCTACAGGCTGAGACACTGTTCTCAAATTAGCAATTGGCTGCCAGTGTGTCTTACAGAAAATCAGGGGAAAACTCACCTTATAAATAATCCATAGTGGAGATATTAGATGTATAATTATAGAGATAGATACTGGAAGAACAGAAAAAAAGTTAAATTCCATGGTTAGACAATATCTGCAGCTATGAAACTCTGCATCTCATTTTAATGGTTGCACATTAGCCTCCACTACTGACATTATTAACTGTATATCACTGCTGTAAAGAACATCCTCTTTGTCTCACTAAAATGGGTTTTCTCTAAGCTGTAAGCATCAGACAGCCTCAAGGACATTTTGTGTCCAACAGTAACCAATTCTAAATGAAGTCATAATGTCACATGGGGCAGGGCACTTGCCTTGGTTTTGGTATAATCCAAATCAGGCTGCTCTGAGGCTGCTGTGCTAATGAAGACTTTAAGTTCCTGCTGCTGCAAAGGCTGAAGACACCTCAGCTGTGCTCTCATGGCCATCACTGCCCTCAGATATCTCACCAGTCCCTACCCTCCAAGAGCCAGGTGAAAAAGCAGCTCTGAACATCTACATCCAAAATTCATTGCTGACACCACCAAATCAGGGCTCTTGGGCACTGGGAGTGGTCTGAGAGCAACAAATAGTAATTTACATTTGGCCTCCTTTGCCCTCGGTGCTAATTTGGAACAGAAGGTGGAACACAAACTGGGAAGCTGGCTGTAACAAATTTCCTTAAGAGAAAAATGTAAATACATAGCTGATAGTTATCCAGCTCCTGTAGTCCACAGGCAGTCACCCTGACATCTTTCTACCTTATGTAGATAAAGTAGCTAAAATTCAAAAAAGCAACGCATTTCTTCATGCAGGGAGGGGAAACTGTGACCCTAGAGGCTGTCTCTGGTCATAAACTGTCACTCTGTGAAATCCCATCTCCCCTTCCCAAATGCACGTGTGAGCATTTACCCTGTTCACTCCTTTCTTTGTTGATTGGGCACTGCAAGTCAGCTGTGCCTTCTCATTTAATCTGAAGTTCACTACCTACAGCTGCTGCCAATGAGCCAAACCTAGGTCCCTCACCTGAAAGATTTCACCAATCACACCCAAACTATGAAAAAACCAGCAACAAGAGGGCTATGCTGCTTAGTTTTCTGGATTTCTGTGGTGAAAGGAGCCTCTGTTGTCCTCTAAAGGTATTTTTGAACTGTTTCTTTATGAATTTCTGGTTTTGAGTTCAGTACTGCTGCTTTAAAGTTAATCCTTTTGTAATTTCTAGGTTTTGTGGGATAATGCTGGAAACAGAATGAAAGATTTGTTTTACGTTTTAAGAAAAATGGGGGAACTTATTGTCCTTGTTCAGTTGTTTATATTTTTAATTGTGATTTAAAAAAGTTGTGTGATGTGGCTTGTACCCTGGAGTCTAGCCTAGCTCCAGCCTGACTGTTGAGTGAATTACAGGTAGGGAACTGCAGAGCACCTTTATGCTCATTTCAAGGTTTCCTGTCTGTCTTATAAATTTACCTCTCTAATGGTAATTCCCAGGCTGGTGCTGCTTCTTTTCTTGCTTTTGTGACTGTCCCACCCCTCCCAGGGTCAGTGGTGAGAAGTAAATGTGCATTGTAGAGCTGTCCATTTGCAGAGTACGGGGGGAGCTCCCCAGATGGGTTCTGTGCTCCCCAGCTCCACCTGGGCTCTGGGGAAAGGGGAGCTCAGAGTGATGCCTTAAGTTTTAGTTTTTGTGTTTTCCAGCTTCTGTGCTGCATCAGTATCTTACTCTGAACTTCATATAAAGTATTAGTAAGTTCTCCTCACACTTTAGTTGGACAAAACAATCCTTTCCCAGCCTGAGAATCAAAGACATTGCTACAGCTTCAGGCCCAAAAAGTATAAACTGCAAATTGAGGAACGCAGACTGGGAGGATGGGACTTTATCACCTGAAGCTGTAATTGGACAATTAACCCCAATATGCAAAGGGACCAAAAACTTACAAAAGTGTGAAAACTCATGACATGCTGCCCATCTTGGGTGGAGCCTTGGCCAGGCTCTCATACTGCCCAAGGTGTATTCTTTGAAGGCCTTTTGTTAAAAAACCTATTTTATTCCTTTAGCATTGTCTAGCCTCTGTTCTAGGTAACCTCTCAAGGCATCAGCAGGAGGGCTCTGGGGGTTCTGTTTTATTCAGCTTAGAAGGTGGAATTGAAGTTTAAGTTTAGGAGGTAGAGAGGTGAGAAAATCTTCAAAGATTACCAGTAGTCAGTAAAATTGGTACAACTCTTGTGTCTGCTGATTTTTGGTGGAATGCTTTACCTTATGGCTGTTCATATAAGTGAAATCCATGCCTGCTTAATGAATCTGCTGGTATTTGCTTGACTTTTTTCCCCTACTCTTGTCTGCGTATAAATCACTCAGGTGATCCTGCTGACAGATCCTGTGGCTATATTTAATAATAAAAGCATGTGTTTTCTTAAGCTAATTATATCTGCCACCCTTGAAATTCAGATTAAGCTTCTGCTTCTGAAGAAAAACACGTTTTAAACTGCACGCTTTGGGGTTTGTTGTTGTCTTTCGGTTCTGTTTCTTTTGCTCATGTAGCAACATAAGGATATTTTCTAACTGAGCACCTCTCTGCGAGGTAAAAGTGAGGCCCATGGTGATTATATCCAGTCAAATAGCAGGATTGTAGCTGGAACTATATGTTATATGCAAGTGTGCTGAGAGGCACTGAGAGAATCCGGTAAACAAAGCTGCCAATATGTTGCATCTTGAACACTTTAACAATTAAGTTGATTGGGTTTTTTTCCCCTCTCTTTGTCTGACAACACTCACAAGGGCTCAAGATTTTTCACTGATAAAGCTCCTGAAACTTTCTTTTCATTTCTGTGAAAATACAGAATAAAGGCACACTTAAGACAGCATTTCTCAGAACAGATGAGCTCCCAAGGGGCTTAGTTTCTTAGAGCTGGCAGATGATAAAGGAGGAAGCTCGTTTTGATGAAAGAATTTGGAGAATCTGAATGAATAATGACAACTAGCATGTATAGAAGCAGAGATGTTTTTCTCTGGCTTTTGACCATGGATGAATATCTTAACGGTTGTCATCAAGATAAGTAGTTTGAAACTGTATTAATGATTAAAGTGAAAGGAGACTGTGGGAGGCAGAAGAGGAAGAAAAAGGGAATTCATACAGTGCTGTGGGTGGCTTTTTTCTTTTCAAGAGCTTCATAAAACATAAAGGTGATAAATACAGGGTAAGGACAGAACAGTTGAAAGATTCTGGTGGAAAGAAGAAAACAGGGTTTGACATTTACAGAACATCCATAGAGCTGGGCTGAAGAGTAGGAGTGCACAGCACATCTGAATGGCAAGAGCAACAATCTACCTTAATTTGAGCCTTTAGGCATGTAAAGTCGTACCAAGAATTGTGTTTCAAATATTGGGATGAGTGGAGCCATAACTGAAAGGAAGCTGATAGGATGAAGCAGATAGCAAAGGCAGTGAAGAATGGGAGCTGTAAAGTAACAAGAAAGGGTAGTGGAGGCAGATAATTGGCAGGTTGGAAATGGAGAAATAAAAATTCCATGAAGTAGTCTTTTGTCATTAATTTCTTGTCACAGAGTGAATCAGAAAGGGGGGGAGTATTTTTTTTTTCCTTTACAATACTTGGCATTAGTAGAACTTGAGTGAGCAACTCTGCTTTTCCACCAGTCCCACCAGGGAGAGAATCCAGTCTGACATAAATGATCTATTTGGTTTTCATATATTCTCTTCTCTCTGTGGACTTTCTTTGTGGAGTTGAACAAAACCAAGAGAAAAGTAAAGTGTACTAATGTCAGGAGTGTGTTGAAAGAAAAAGCAGTGGGTTTGAGCTATTTCTGTGTTTAATTGTGTAGAAGGCAACACTATATTTGGCTTATTGTAGTGCTGTGGGGTTTAAATATTAGTTGTGTATAACACTTTTAATTTACTGTGATTTTTTTTCAACCTCTTCTTTCATGTTTAGGCTTTCCTCTGCACTGCTCCCAAAATTCTCTTCTTTCTTATTCAGTGAAACTCTACCAGTTTGCATTGGTGGCTAAACAGAGTATCCTAATATACAGATCATCTTTAACCTTATTTTCTATTCTCAAGTGTAATTTTAACCATTAACCTATTTGTGCAATGGAAAAAAAGTAATGCAGCAGAAATGACATTAAGAAGGAAAACTGTTCCTCATGTTAGAGTGAACCCTGACCACTCCCATATGTCAGAAACCTTTTCATTAACTCTTTTGGGGAGTATCAGCAAGCACACTAGAGCTTTTCCTTTAGCAATATGGTACAGAGGATTATCTACCAAGCATGAGTGTCTTATCTGCATGCAGTTAAACTGAAAGCATATGCTAGTGTGAAAACCACAAGCAGTAGATGTTAATGATCTTTTATGGATGTGCTCAAAATAAAGCCATCAAGTCCTGCTATAATAAGGTCAGATTCTAGCTCTGCTTTGTATGTAAAGGGCCTGTGAGGGAGGTTTGCTGATTACATCAGAAATCTTAAATCTGATGACAAACAAATGTTACATGTGCTCTCATTACATGAGTTTAGAGATGCCACTGGGTTTGAGATCAGGAGGGACTATGAATATCAGCTGCTTGGGCTTTCTGCTTTATCTACACCATAGAGATCTCACCCAGCAGTTCCTGTGTGAGGCCCATCACTTCTAGTTAAGCTGGGATGCAGTCTTTAGGTGGTTACATGGGTTCAAAACGTAATGTGATGAAGAATGCAGATCAAGACTTGTTAAATTTAATGGGGAAGATAATGTACCTGGGTAACAAATACAGCATAGATTTGTTTAAATTTGACATACAATCCTTCAGCAATCTGAAGAAGTGGTGGAGCAGCTTGTTTGCCTGAACAGATCTAGTTTAATATGGCAATATTTACAGTGCTATGGATCACCTGGCTTCAGTGCCTATGTGGGATCTCCCAGCTCTGCCTCAGAGCTACACCCTTTGATGGTGATCTCTTTGTTCATGGAGGCTGCATCATCCCAGCCTGAGCAAAACCTGCCTGGGCTTGATTGAAGGTGATGTTGTCTGTAGCTGGAGGCAGTAAAACACAGCTTTCAGCAGAGCCTCTTGTGCTCCCTGCTTAGGAAGTTAGCTCTGTAGGTGCTCCAGGTGGATCAGACAATTTGCTGCCTTTCCCTTCCTATTTAGGCTGCCTTTAAGTATCATAAAGTTTAGCTCTGTGTTTACTGTGATTGTCCTTGATCCATTGTCATCACAATATGAGTATTGACAATCCTATTATTTGACATGCCTCTAAACAAGTATTCTGGGGTTCCTATTTTTTTTTTTCAGTCCTCAAAACTTGTCTTGGTTTATCCTGAAGAGCAAAATCACAAAAGTCAGCAAAATTCTATGCAAGTTGGAGGCATGAACATATTAGAGCATCCTACCTGACATTGCTTCCTGAGAGGTGATTCAGTAAAGTAATGACACATCTGGACTTGAGGTGCATAGTAGGCATTAGAATTGCTAGCTGAGGCTTGCTGATGTTTCTGTACATGACTGTGAAGTTCATACATTTGACTGTCAAAAAGGATTTGTTTAAAGACTTTTTGTCAGGGGCTGCCCAATGTCAGCATGATGGAAGGAGAGTTCAGAGCTCCATTGATTTTATGCAGCAGCTTTTAAACTCTCTTGATCATTATAACTACCCTGGAGGGTCAGTAATATTTAGTTTGCTGTGCAGTTCTTCACATTTGGCATCATCCACTGAAGCTTTTTAGCTTGCAGCCATAGTAAACTACACCTGTGAACTTGTGAAAAATAGTAAATTCAAAGTATGTTTTTGGCATGAAGGGTTGAAAAATCAGAATCAGCTAAAAAGTGAAAGGATGCTTTATAGTAAGACTAGAAGTAATTTAAAATCTGGATCTAAATCTTTTCTCCAAGTGAACTTGAGAGTGTCAAACTGAAGCATGTTTAATTCTAGGTGTGAGAATGGAGCATGAAGCCTTCAGAAGGGAGCAGGTTCTACTGACTTGAGACTGCTACTGGAGTCCTCATATTCACAAACTCTTCCAGTGCAGGGAATTTGTACCCAATAATAACCATCTGATTAAGTGTGTCAAAAATTTGTCTGTATGCCACATGCGGTTTTTATCTAAAGAGTTGTGTTATATTTCAAACTTGTAAATGAATTTTGTTTATTGAACAAGAAGAGCTTTTTGAGTGAGAGTACTCCATGTTATGTGCTTGGGATTTTTTTTCTTACTCTCATTTCTTTTTACTTAGCAGGGTAGGGGGTACTAATGTTACTGCTGAGTTTGTTAATTTAATAGAAGTTAGAGGCACAGTCACTCAGGCAACAACACATAATAAACAGCAAGACTGTAATAAACACATTGCTGTGTTAAGCATACATGGAAGAAAATGTGCAAATAACAATGCCGTGGGTGTATCCCTCACAGGCTGCTGAGTTTTCTGTCAGAGCAATTAAAAAAAAAAAAAAATCCATGGCAGACAGAATGAAAAGAGGTGAGCACAGAAACATCATCAGTGATGATGAGCTTGTGTGGGGAGCATGCTGGAGCCAGGCTGGGAGGTGTTTTCTTAGGGAAGATGTAGCTGGTTTTAGGGGTTGGATCTGGCTTATAGAAGAGAGACTTGTATGAGGATTTGGAAGGGGCCAGCCTGCACTTGCTGCATTAGCCCTCTTTGTGCACAGCCAGCTCATGTTTGAGGACATTTGGAAGCATCTTTGCGAAAGAACAGCGTGCCATGAGCTATTATCCATGAGCTGTGGCTGCTCCCAGGCACCCCAGCCTTGGCTGGGTCAGCTCCTGAGGGCTGTGCTCTCTGTGCTGCTGGAGGCAGGAGCAATGTGGGCATTTTTGCAGCACAGGGGATGCTGTCTCATTTAGCAGGCACAACATGTACACCTTTTGCTATGTAGCCACAACTCAGGGGTGGGGCAAAGCAACTAGACTCTGCCATCCTTGCCCTGGCAATTTGTAGCAGTGCTAACTGTTAATTAGCAGAAGGACAGATGCCAAACTAGGAAGTGATAAAGACCTAAATAGAGGTGTGTTTTCCCCATTTCTTGGTTTGGGACACATATTTCTAAAGATGTGTATCAATAGGAGTATCTGAGAGCAGACCACTTGATGCTGACAAACACAATCTTTCAGTGTGTCCTGAGGCACAGCAATATTTGGTAATCCTGTTTCTTCCAAAGCTATTGATTCATGCAAAATGTTTTGTGCTCCTTGTGAACTCTAGCCTCCCACCCTCCTGTGAGGGAGAGAATGCTGTAGGTCTACAGTGAGAACAGGAGAGAGATGTCAGATTGCTGAAGATCTAATATAAATTTCTAGTTGATAGGAAAAAACTTTGTTCATTTTCATAGTCGTAATGATTGAGTGTGAAGGTATTTTTAGTCAGAATAGAGTATTTTTCAGCACTACCAATTTCTGTACATTTTACTCTTTGGAGTGCTGAACAAATGGAGCTAATGCTTAATGGAGAATCACTTTTCTTATTTTTGGGCTGTAAAAGGGGAGTCTATCTTTTCACTATCTGTGTGTGACTTGATTGAGCTATTTACTCTTTTGATATATAATCGTGTATTGATTTAATGTTGGCACTGAGATGGTTTACAGTGACATGGCTGAGTCAGGCATAAAAATCCAATGTCATTCAAAGCCCCTTTCTGGCTGAGGAGCAATGGTGAGCTTTGCTGTCAGAAGGGATCATCAGGGTTTTGCCCTTTGCTGTCCAACAGGGCATGTGGTGACCATCACACCAAACCCTGCCCCTAATGGCAATAACTTTCTCCAAGATTGCTGTCCCTGGCTTACAACTATGAGTGCACCTTGCCTGTCTCCCCCTGAGCTGGTTGCACACCAGTGGGTGGGTTTTTACTGCAAAGCCTTGGCTCAGGGGCTGATCCCATCACAGGTGTCCCAGGCTGTCCCTGCTGGAGCTGCACAGCCCACCAGGTTTGTTAGCTCCTGCTGAGGAAGTGTGGGAATGTGCTCTATGTCCCTGCTGATCACAGCCTTCTCTGGGGTTTCAGTGTTTGAAGGATGTGATGATAAAGGAAACCTTTATCTCTTGCTACAAGAGAAAGATTTTAAGGAAAACAATGCAAGAAGGGCCACCACTATAATTTAATGAGGCAAGTTCTGTGATGGGTTGCATTAGTGTAGTTCTTGATGAACTCTGTCTTATATTTGTTTGAGTTTATGCTGTACTCCCATGGGAGAAAGAGATAAAACTAAACAAAATGTTATTTTAAGCCACCTGGTGTCTAATTTCAGTGAAAAAGAACTGAGGTGAATTCTCCCTGCTGCCTCAGAGCAGGGGTGTGTGTGAGAGACAGCCCCATGCCTCTCCTGGCCTGAAATGTGGTATAACAACAAATGAGTGCAGGATCAGATCTGCAGCAGAGAGAGCCTGTCACTTCAGACAAATAACCAGGAGGTCTGTTCCTTCTTACATAGCACTTATTTAGCATGCTACACCAATAAAATCTCATTGTCTTGTATTCAGTTAGGATGTATTTCTGTTTGTATTTCAATTTGATAGATGCATTTCAATTACTGGTTCTAAGCAGCTCTGGAAAGATATCCAGATCCTCTTAACAGGAGCATTAAAAGTCACCAAGTCTCAATACTTAGAGATTTAACCCTCATTTTACCTGGAGGTTTCTTAAAAGTTTAGTGTGGAAAATAAAAGCTGGAAGTATAGAACAGCTTGAATTTTTTTTGTTTTCAGTGTTTGCAGAATGGTAAGCTGTGGAAAAAACAGAAAGTATTGGCTAAAGAAGAGGCAGCAGGAAATAAAGCACTCTTTCAACATCCTCACTATGTTATTCTAACAATAATAAAAGAAGGGAAAATAAAACAAAACTAGTGTCTGAGTAAAGTTGCTCAGTGGTTTTTCCTTTTTTTTTTTTTTTTATGTGTTTCAGTACTTGCTTTGTACTGAACCAGAAGTTCAAGGGCAACCAGTTTCCTGTAAACCAGCCAGCAGTGCTTCAGTTAAAGCCTTTAGATTTTTCTGGGTAAACATAAATGTGATTCTTCTATCAAAGTAGATAATGTGTGTGTCATCCATACAAATAGCACAAATACATCTTTGCTAAGCAACACTTAACAAGTTTCCTGTGTCACCCTCCTTTTATTTAGTACCTTTTACATTTGTTTTTCTTTCATCTCTGAAAGCACAGATCATTATATGCTATTTCTTAGATGTTGATATGAGAGCATCACTGTTGCTTGAAATTTCTATCTTAGAATCAGTGAAATACTTTGCCATCTAGACACATCCATGTTTTTCTTATTGGTGCTGATCTTCTGAATTTTTGTGTGGCTTCCTGAGGAAGGTGACTTTTAATGTTCCTGGCAGTGTTAGACTGACAATTTCAGCTGGAGGAGTTGCCTGGCATATTTTATCTCTTGAGGAAAGGCAAAGTTTTGACATGAGGAGAAAAACCTGCTAACCATGGAAGTATCTCTTGTAAACAGGGTGTATCTTTCATTATTAATATGAGAGGAATTTATTTCTTGGCCTCCTCTAGTACACTTCCTCTCTTCTATTTTATCTAGTCTTACTCAGCAAGGAAACCAAGTACAGCTGTCAAACACCTAAAACATTGAACAAAGAATTTGCTTTTCCTGGTTGTAACTTAGAATTTTGTAATTTAATGTTAATTCAATAGAAATTTCAAGGGCTTTGTTCTAACATCAAGCATGAATTATTTTGCCAATCTGTTGGGGTGTGTGTATATACTTGTGTTCGTTCTAGATGTCTTGACATGCAAGGCATGGTTAAATTTAATGTCATTATACTCAATAACTTCAGAAAGGCACAGTGAGGTGTTAAAGGGAAGCATGTTATTAGTAAGGCATATTTTGAAAATGTTACCTAGGGAAATGTTTTGCTATTCAGTCACTTAGTATTTCAGGTGTATCTTGGAATATGGCTTTTCAAGAAATAAAGTTATCCCTACAGAGTCGGTTTTGACAAATATTTCTCTTTTTTAAAGACTGTGTAAAAAAATATTCAGGTCTGTCATTAGTTTTAATTTAACTTTACCACTGACTTGCAGATATGCTATCTAATGATTTGAAAGGTTTCCAACAAAGTTTAAAAGGTTCTGCCCAATAATATGGCAGGGGTTTTTTGCCTAGAGAACTACTAGAAAAGAATTTCATTTTTTTTTTTTTTTTGTGATGCATATTTTTCTTTGTTATAATGCAGTTTAGTTTAAATTTACGTTAAAATGTTAAGGAAATGCATTCCAGCCCAGGTCACTTCGTAGTGTTCTCAGCCTTCTTATGGCTGGAAGATCTAATTTTAAAAAGCATTTATCTTCCAGCATGGAGCAAGTTGTCTTGCTACTGAAGTATTTTGGGATTTTTCAGAGACTGGAGGGTGCCCATTGCTGGATGGCAGCAGTGCCCAAACCTCCTCTGGCTGCAAACAGAGAAGGTGACATTGGCTCTCATTTCAGAGACAAAATCTGAGCTCTCACTGGTGTTTCCTTCAGCCACGTCTGCTCTTGCTTTCTCCTGCTGAAAGACAAGATTTTTCATCTTAATTAAGCAAGCCATGCTTCAGGGTCTTCCTTGTTAGCTGCTTTCTGTCCTGATGCCTCTATGTTCTGGAAGAGCTGCAAATGTTCTATTTCAACTAGAAGAAATATTAACATAAGCTTCATTCTGAGATCTGCTTCAGTCTTTAAATGTTGTGCTACATTAATTTGTCCTCTTCCAGAGGAGCAGCTCTTTCTCTGCCTAAGCAGGAGAGCTGGGGCATTTCTCCAGCTGCCCAAGGAAAAGGTACTTTGGTGCTCCCTGAGACAGTGCTGGCTCGACAGTATGGATCAACCAACAGCTCCTGTTGCTCTTGTGCTCTGCTGGCATCCTGTTCTTTACTATCCAAAAGCCACCTGCAGGAGAGGGCAGAATCTGAGGAATCCTCTTCTCCTGTACAGTAATCACTGTGGAGATTGCCAGTGCCTTGCTCTGACAATCTGTTATGGGTTTTGTTGAGGTTTTTTTCCTTTTTAAGAGCCAGAAACCCTGCTTATAATTCAAGTTGCTGGTACATCTGACAGAAGATGGATATGAAACCTTATCACCAATCCATACACAATTAAATAACAATTTACTGTGACACTCTGGCAATTCTGTCTGCATTACCTGCTATTAGATATTAATTCAGAACAAAGGAAAGTGACCTGGAAAGATGAAAATAAGCAGATTTGGTAAAAACATCGTAAAATTAACAAAACTCAATTTACTAAAGCAGAGCTTGTGTCTCCTATGCATGTAAGAATAATAAAGATTAATTTTCTCAAGAATTTTACATTAGACCTACTTTGAAGGGAAAATAATTAATGGAATGCTAATAATTTGCAATGTTACCGAAAATAAGCTATTACCTTATTGCTGCAAAACCTTTTTTTTTTTTCCTTCACACACCTTAAACCAAACCTCTTTTCAATAACAAGAATTACACTTCCAATGATGTTTGTCTAAAACCTTTGAAAGCATGAGGGTAATGTTCAGGAAGAGGACAGTTCAAAACAAAAGCAGCTCTAATCCGTTTTGTTTCTGTCATCTGAGAGCAGTGTGGCAGTGGGTGGCTGGCACAGATGCATCTGTTGGTGTAGGAACCACCAGGTTCCCTCGTGCCCGAAGTCATTTGCTCTCAACTGCTCAGATCTTGGAGAAGCCCAGACAGTCCTGTCACCCTTTCATGAATAAGAATGAAAATAATAACCCAAACCCCCTGCTGAACAAAGGGGCTTGAACTGGGGTTTACGCTCTAAAAAACCTTTATCACTGGATAAATATATTCCTGATATATTAAATATAAGATATTAATGTGCCCTGGGATTGCCATTCAGCTGGCTGTGTCCTTCCTCTCCCATGGACACCCTTGTGGTCTGAGTAAAGCTTTCTCATGAGCCAAGCTTTAAATTAAGCTGTCATTTGGAGTTTTTGGTACCACAGGAAGTTGGAAAAACAAATTGCCATCACTAGCTCTGCTTCAAAGAAAGGCATAACTGCTCAAGTGCAATAAAATATTGAGGAGTGTAATCTATTTAAAGTGCAGGCTGTGATGTTCCTCCCTGGGTGCGAACGTCTGGGACAGCTCTCCAGCTGGTGGGAGCTGGCACTGCCTCACTTGCTCGGGCAGGGATGTGCAGATTGCACTGCAGCTGAGGGGGAAAACAGCTCTGCAGTTGGAATGTGCTTTTTCCTGTACAGAGAAAGTTGATTCTAATCCCAAGTTACCAAGTGAGAGTTGAAGTGTGGGAAGATGTTTCTTTTCTCCTGTTGACAAGTCTTCCTGCATGTTTAGAGTAGAACAAAATGGCTTTGTTTTCTGGTTTCAGTAAGTGCTCTGGTATGTTCATGCAACCCAGCCGAGGTGGGGAGGGGTTGATTGGGGGAGCTCTCCAGTGTGAAACCTTGCCTGGCTATCTCCAGGCAGAAAGTTTCTAAGCTGAGCACAATGACCAGAATAAGATAAATTGAATGGCCCAGTTCTTCTTAAATATTAAAAGGAAGACAATAGAAAGCAGTTTATTTTTTGTGCTACATGCAGCTCAAAATTTATTACTTAAAGATCTAATGGAGGGGGTGGGGGGGAAGGTTATCTCCTCCCTGCAGGCAGGTGGAAGATGGTTTGATGTGTGGCTCTCCAGTCTCTAGACCCCCTGCAGCAAATTGATTGTCTCTTGGCTGCCTGCTGGTTTTCCACCTTGTCACCTTCCTTGGATTTTCATCTGCTGTGTTGTCAATGGCAGCCTCCTTCCATGACTTACTGGGAGCAGGGAGGGCAATAACTTTCACAACCAATACATCTTTGCTGTCTTACTGAGAATCCCTCGCACCTCACTTGTTGGTGATGGAAGCCACCAGTCGTCTTCTGAAACTCTCAAACCTTCTTTGTTGTACATGTCTGCCATTTATTGATTAATAACCAAGATGTAAATAACCCTTTAAGTATTGTTTTCCCTTCGCTTTTATTGCTTCTGGTGACTTGTATACCCTCCAGCAGATGTGCTAGTCCTGAGTGGTATTAGAGAGTAGTTAAGTTCTTGGCTAATGGAAAACCAAAATAAATAACACACTAGTAAAATTCATCATATTTTTCTCATAGTCCAAAGGAATTCAGCAATATAACTGTCCTAGGACCTGACTTAATGTCGAGCTGAAACTGTTTGTGCTGGGTTTTGCATGGAGTTGTTACGGTTTAACTACGCTCCATAGTCTTTGACATTGCTTGAGAGAGGGGAAATAAAAAGGCTCATTAACAATGAAGGGCTTCAGGAAAGCAAAATCTTAGCATGAGATCTATAATTCCTCCTTCTGGACTTCTGATCCTAAACTAGAAGGTAATTTTTCAGGTGGAGAAATAAGCAAAAAAGGTAAAAGGAGGGGGCTGAGAGGGTGTACTTTGAAACAATACTGAGATTCAGGTGGCACTTTGTTTAGCTTTAGAGATGCAAATGTCGTGAAATCGGGAAGTAGCTGTTGTATCTAAACTCGTGTATCACTTGAGCATCGTTAAATGGATTGTTGAGCCCTCTTTCTTTCACGGGGTTTAATGTTGTATCTTAACTTACGGGTGAAAGGCAGATAAAAAGCCTCATATGCAGGTATTAGAGAGCACCACAGGTAGAAACGCTTGCAGAGTATCACTTCCAGCATCACGATTCAGTAGTTTCTCAGCAATGCTTATTCAGCTCGTATGTCTTGCATTGCAAGCAGAAGTGTTGTGTATGACTCCCAAAGCAGTGTATTCCACTTAGTCCTGCCACAACACAGAGCCACTGGGTGTTTCGTGTAGTTTTTCTTCTTAATCTTTCTTCTCTTCATAGGGCAAGTGAGTTAGCTTCTCTCACCCTTATTCACAGCATTTTAATAATGTTCATACTCACTTCTCACTTGACATCCACTGCTGTTGTAACTACAGGGTCTCTCTCATGGCTTCCTTTTCCCCTGTGCAAGCCACCTGTGCTGCTCTCAGATCTTACCATATGCATTCCTGTGATTTATTGCCTATACCTTTACATCATTCCAAAACATTGCCTAAGGTACACTTTGTAGGAGGAGGCTACTCATGTGCTTTGGGTCTCGTTTGGAGGTCATTGCAGCCTGAACTTCAGGTCTGAGCTCAGGGGAGGCTGGGAGGGAAGGTGATGGTCTGGCACAAAGAGCCTGGTGAGTTAAGTACAGGAAGGCAAAAGCCAGATGTGTCCTGGGGTGATCCTGGCATGTGCATGTCCAGCTGAATTTCAAGGGACTCCCAGAGGCTCTAGAGGGGCTCCCAGGAGCACCTGTGGGAGAAATAAATGCCAGCTGACTCTTGAGGATCAAAGGTGAGAAATATCTATATATTTGAGGCTGCCCAAAGGACCCTTGAGCCTTTGGAGGTTCTCTAGCACCTGAGTCCTCTGTGACTGTGTGTTACTGTCTAGCACAGAGAGGAGAAGCAAACTGGAAATCTTGCTACCATTGGAAGCACCCAGTAAACCATTTACAGGGAGATGCAGACCCTGAGCCTCCCCTGAAAGCAGTTTTCACTTGCTGCTGTTCCCAGCATTAGAAATGCTAAGGTCAGTTCTGTGTATTTTATGCAAAGCCAATTGAAATCATCATCACACTTCATTTGGCTCCCAGCAGCTGAAGAGAGAAAACTTATAGAAATATAAACATACTTATTTTGGGGTATTTTTCAACAGGAAAATCAAGCACCTGAGGAAAGCAGTGAGTTTGGGCACTGGACACATTTGGGATGAACAAGTTAGTACATATTCCAAGCTACAGTTTTTGCAGATTTGCAATAAGCAGTTAAACACACACAAAATCTCCAAAACCTTTGGGGTTGAAAAAGACACAATGTAATTTACTCCTAACCCATAAAGGGACTACCACAGAGGTGTTGTCACCCAAACTTCTACACTGTGAATGCCCTGATTATCTTCACAGACGGAAAGGAGGATTTTCTGTCATGTGTTCACCACCAAAGTACTTGCAGGAATTTCACAGGTCGGTGCTGGTGAAAACCTCACTGACGATGTATTTGAAGGTGTTTGCTAATGACTGCTGTTAATTGTTACAAGAGCTTCAAGTTGTAAAAATGGGCACTCATGTTTTGCAGCCTGTGAAATTCCATTTCATAAGAGAAATGTTATCTCGTCTTGTAAAGAGAGCTCCTTCTCTGGGTATTTCTGCTAGATAGAAATTGTGCAGTTTGTGAGATTCTCACCATTGCTGAATAAGTGTGTGATACCCTAAAAGATCAGTCCTCTTCCCTGCAGAGACAAAGCTGAACAGTCTTCTGCTCATCCATTGCTACCAGTTTCCCAATCTTGCTCATCAGGGAGGAATTCTTTATTTGATCTTCCTTTTCTGGCTGAGATCCCTGTAGAAGTTCCTGTTGTTCTTTGCATCCCTTGTCGGGTTCAGCTCCAGCTGTGCCTTGGCCTTCCTCACCTTTACTGGCTTTACTCAGTAAAGTCACAAGAGGCACCTTTCTACTGAAAAACATCTGTCACTGAGCTTTGTCCTTTTCATTTTCTCTGCTCCCACCTGGCAGGGTCTCTTCTCTTGCTGAAATGTATATTATTTCTGATAGCCCCTGTCATAACTGTGATTTCATATGTGCTATAATGTCTTCCAGAGACAAATGACGTTGGCTCTGTGCAAGTCCTTTCACCTCTTTCCTCGCTACATTGGTGTGACTGTTGAGGGTACTGTGTGTGCAGAGTGCACTGTGAATTGATGTGTGTTGGTCCTGTCCCCAAGTGCAGAACAAATACTGATTGCTGGTGGCAGGCTGCTGTTGTCTGATTTCACAGTCTGGGCTTTTTGTTGCATGACAAATTTCATCTTTGGATTTTTATAGCTGTTAAGGGGCTCAGGTAATCAAAAGCAATTGTTGAACAAAACTTGTTTGATTCTGATAGAAGATCCTTGGGAAAGGCAAAGTCATCTATTACCTGTATTTGCATGAAGAGTAAAGCATGGCTGTCCTCTGCTGCCTCCATGCTCTGTGCCAGCTTCCTCCAGCCTGAGAAAGTGCTGCCACATCTCAGTTTTCTGAGTTTGGTCTGCCAAACTACATCCCTGGCTAAACCTCCCATCTGCAGGGCAAAGATCACTCAGCAGAGAGAGAACCCTTCTGCTTTAAACCTCGGAGCAGATGCTGTCTGTTCTGCCCAGTACAAGGTTAGCCATAAAGGTATGTTTTGGTTCTTGCAGGACGACTGGCAGTGCTTGCTTAAAACTACAGGGAAGTTTGAAATCTTATTTTTTTCTGTTTTGCTCCCTTCAGCGCCCTGTTACATCGTCTCTCTCCCACCCTCTGACACATCTGGCAGATAACAGTAACAGCCTTAATGCCAAATTGAAATCATAATGCTTTTTTCTTCTTCTCCTGACTGCTTCAGCTAAGCTACCCTCTCACAGGCTAAGTGACTTCCTACCTCCAGCTTGTCAGCACACGATGGTGCCTTACCAGCCAATCATCTTAACACAAAACAATCTTTGCAAATGGGACCTGTAGATTATTTTCGCAGTGAAAATCATTAGCAAGGATAATTAACTAAGACTGTGGTGATGAATAGTGCTGCACTGCTGATCAGTGTAATAAAGAACAGAAGCCACTAATTACAGATAGCAAGCCTTGAAGCCAATGAGAAATTTAATTTAACGTTGCTACACAGACTCCACACAGGCTAATGTAAGTTTGCAATTATCATAATACAGTCTTCCCACAGATGATGCTTCTGGGAGCATTCCAGGAATAAGGAGGGGTGTCCACCAGAATAAAAGGGTTTGTGATCTGTCAACTACAGCATCTTGAGAGAACTGGTTAAAACTCCTATATCTGACCAGGTGCTTGGCTTTGGTGGCCCCTGAACAGATGCAGAACTTGGATCCATTTCCATGAGCTCCAAAGGTCTCAGTGTCTCTGTGCTGTTTTTAAAGCAGCACCCTGATGTGGCTAGGGATGCTAGATGCACCCTTTCTGTTTAAAGGCACCTCAAAACATTTGTTTCACTGTATCAAGCATGCTTGTGCCACAGTCCAGCACATTAAAATGATAGCTCCTGGGCAATACCAAGTGATGGGAACCAAGCTCATTATCCCCAGAGCAAATACAGCAAACTGTGTTTGACACTGTGACTGTGAAACAGCCTTCAGCTGCAGCCAGGTGTTGTATTTCAGACCCTGGAAGAGACCACATGAATTAAATGTGTGTATTAGTCACCAAAGCAATAGGCTGCTTCCTCAAATTAAGGTAAACCACATCTCCTGTCAGCTCTCCAGCCTTCCTTTCATATGCACTTGAGTAACACGCTGGGGGAAGGAGGAAGCAATGGGGGTTGCTAGTTTTGCATCTATTTGATCATGGGTTTTGAAAGCTTTTTTTTTAAGCCTCCTGCACATTATCTTTGATTACAGAATGCAGTGATTATGAATGGTGCCCTGAATATGTGCTGTCTTGTGTACAGATTAGCTTTGCTTCAGGAACTGCAGGATTTTGGAGCTACATTAGCTGAGTGGAGGTGGAATAAGCAGGATTTTCAATAGCATGGCTGGTTTTTGACAGGGGTATTGATTGCTCTGCTGTAAGGTCCTCCAGAAAGGTAAAAATATCTAAAGGGAGATGGGAAGAATAAAATAAAATAATCCCCAGAGTTCTTAAAGGCTGGATAAAAAGAGGTGGGTAGCAGTGTTTTCCATGTCCAGTCTGTAATGGATGAGCATTAACATGTTTGTTACACAGCTGTCATCTGAAAGGTGGTGGGAGAGTAATTTTTGAATAGCCAGGAGTTCACAAGGCTTTTTGAGGAGTCTCTTAAAATAAGGTAGACAAATGCCTGTCAGCAGCTGAGTGGACTAAAATGCTACTGCCTTGAAGTAAAGGAAGGGAAGATGTGGATTTGAGGCCCCTTGTAGGTCTATTTTGTATATTTTCCTGTTATTATTGTTCACATGAGCAATAACCCTTTTTGCACTTTTTATGTAAAGCCTTCAGCATGTTTCAGGATTTTTTTTTTTTTTTCAATTTCTGCATTCTCTACTTTTGCCAGAAACACCTACAACCCCAAAGCAGGGCAGGGGGAAGTATCTGGAAGCAGAGGCTGAAGAAAAACTGGGGTAAGTTAGATTAAAAAGGAAAACCTGTGAAAGCTTACCCAGCCAAATGGCTGTGGGGAGTTGAGCTGAATTGTGGCCAGGTGCTGCATGACCCTTGTGCTGCTTCTGTTTGCACTGAACATTTGGATTTTATGCACTCCAGTGCAGGGACCAGCAGCTGGGGCTCAGGAGCTGTCTATTACTGTGTGGGGGTTTTTTCAGAGTTGTGTACAGAAGAGCTCAACCTCTGATGGCCTCTATCTGAGCCTGAGGATCAGATATAAATCCAGGGTCAAGGCAGTGCCTCACCACTTGTGTTTGCTTCCTTATTCAATCCATAGAACTAGTCAACACTCCTGACCAAGTAGGCATGGTGAAGGAAACAGTGCAGTGCTTGCATAACTCATCCCAGTTCTGTGCTTTCAGCAGGATCCCATTGGGCTGGGAGTGAACACAGCAAAATTCCCACAATTTTCACCTTTTTGTTAATCTGAAAACACTTTCTACGGGCTCCTGTTGGCACTGACACTTTTTGAAAGGCGGCTTTGAGAGTGAGTCTATGGGAGAAATAAAAAACAGAGGGCTAATAATGATCTCTATCTAAAAACTGATAATTCAATTAAACCCAAGCTTCATTTGAATGGGAAAGAATTAGTGTGGCTAGTCAAGAAAAGGTACAGACTGATTAAACTATTACCATTGCCATCATGTGATACTAAGGTAATGATACAAATGAGTTTAGCCCTCATTAGAGCATGAAGAGAGCAAAAGGTTGTGGTCTACTTCTGTAGAGATGTATCATGATCAAAGGGAGAGCTACAATGTGAAAGTAGGTTAGTCCTCTGCTCAATCTCAGATGTCGCTGCAGGGCTTGTACTTAAAATTATAACCTGGGGGTATTTGTCACTTGTACAGTAAGAGAGCTACAAGTGAAGCTTTGAGAGGTAACATTGCCATAATGACAATAGAGAAGGGATCATGACTCCTGTTCTGTTACTAATAATGGTATAAAAATAATAATTGCAGCCCAAAATGTCCCTTTTGTCGATAAAAATTTGTATGAGTTTTTTCTTATGTGTAACTATGTGGAGGAGGGAACTGAGATCTCTTTAAATACTCAATTTATCTAGAACAGGTAATTAGGCTCACTCAGCTAAAAATAATCCTCCTTTCAGAAACTTGTTTTGAGATATTTAACGTTGCTGGAATGAGCTGGATTAATTGTAGCAAATTGTCAATCAAGTTGTTTCACTGAAGCAAAAATAACTTGCAGACTTCAGTCACTTCTGTTCTTTTTTCAATGGAGATTTTAACACCTGTCTTCAAACCCTGAATGATAGTGAAATATGTGGTTTTAAATGAAGACAACCAGGTATTTCTGCCTGTAGAGTAAAAGGCCAGAGAAATTGTTTGGTGTGGATGATGGCAAAGGCATTGGCCTGGGAACTTCTGAACTCACATGCACAAAGCATTTGAAGTTCTAAATTTGATTATACTGGCAAACTTGCACTATGTAGAAAGGAATGCAAGGTGAGATTTTAAGTTGACATCTTCCCTTATGCTTAATAGCATCCATTACCAAATAAAATGTATATGCCAGTGTAATCCTTGTGGAAGAGCACAGGTTATAAGAGAACAGAGCAGAGATGAAGTTCACCAAAGGTGCAGGTTGCAATAAATTTTCTTATGTATTTATGAAAGAAGAAAATGCCCAATTTTACCTCAAAGCAAAATATGCTCTGGCTAAATATTACTTTTCATTATGTCTTAGAGCAATATTTTTAGTAAGGAAGACTGTAGGAGACAAAACTGAGAAAATAAAACATTCAGGTAAATTCTGAGCGATGTCCCATGTGCGGTGTTGTTTTCTTGAACATTTGAATATTTAAGAGCTTCTAAAAATGGTGTCTGGATTTCAAAATAAACCTGTTTTTAGCAGGTTCTTCTTACAGCCAAGAGGTTAAATTTCCAAATGATCTCCTTTTTGAAGGTGGCAGGACTTCCTCTTTATTTGGAAGAGATGGTTTATATTCTAGAATCATACACCACCATGGTTTGGGAAGGGTGGAAAGGTAACAGATTTCATGGTGACTTATTGGTTATGGTTTTATGATTTTTTTTGTGGGCCTCTTTCTGGGTATTGATCAAGGTGCATGGTTAAGGAATCTTAAGAAATACTAACAGAGGTGATGGGGAAAAAATAAATATGAGGCTTCATAGATATATTTTTATGGGGTAACTCACATCATTTCAACTCACATTAGAAAGAAAATTAAAAAATGGGCACAGGAGGTGTGATCTGATCCACAAGGAACTCCCAGACCCCGAGACTTCTGCCACCACCAGTAGCTTGTATTTCATGTTTGATATGGCAAATTGGGACAGGAGGAATGAGCTGCTTTTTGTCTTGCATGAGTAGATTATCCCCAGCACATAATCAGGAAGCAGAAACATGCAGTCCTTCCTCAAGAAACATCCAACAGATCCACAAGGAAATATGTAGATATTACCTTGCTAATACAGATGGATGCAAATAACATAGCCTGGTTTAAAAAGAAATAGAAAAATACATTGATGCAAGACAAGGACATTGTGTTTGAATGGACCAATCTGTGCTCACAATACTTTTAGCTGCACCCTTCAACCCCTGAGAGTGGAATGTAGGCAGGCAGCAAGTATAAATACAATTGTGTCAATCATCTTTATTATCAGAATGTCATTGGAGATAATTCACTGAGAGAGATGTGGAAGAATTCCTGAAGTTCAAATATGAAGTGGTTTCAAATAACACATATCTGTGAAAAGGTGTGTTAGTTTTCAGCTATACCTAGCATCTGCTGTTGACTTGAAAAAAAAACCAAAAAAACCCACAGAGCATAATGGGAAGTATATGAACTAAAGTATTATTTTTCCTTGACACCTTCTTATTTAACAAAAAGTGTTTTACTAAATTCAGCTGAAAAGATAATTGAGTTGCTGTATCTCTGGAGAATCCATGTTGATTCAAAGAAAATCTAGATTATGATTTTCTATTTCATTTTCTCTGTTTCCTTGAAAGAACTTTTAAAAGTGGGAAATATTGTGGGGTTTGTGCTCTGGGTTTAAATTGCAATTAGGTTCCAGCTGGAGACCGCAAAGCACAGCAGAACCCTTACAGGGAGAGTAGCTGCCTTGGCTTCTATTTTGAGACTCCTTAGCAGTATCACCTTGTCACAACAGCTGTTCTGAGAGCTGGGATTGGTGTGAATTTCTCCTCGACTGCCTGGCAAGCTTTAAAGTTGTAATACATTTTTCGGTTCATTTTAGGTTCAGGTATCGCTAGGAGCAATCTTCATGTTCGTCAAAAGAACGAGATGCAAAGATTGCAAAGCAGGAATTCAGGAACTTATGCAAACTGCTCTCAGTTGGAAGCCTCAACTGGGACTTTAATGCAAAAGCACCAGGTAAAAAGAAGATCAGTTGCTAAATTTGCCAGAATAAATGTTAGGAGGGACAAAGCTGCTGCCAAGTCTCTCCCTTTGCAGACACTGGGTAAGCTGGCAGTAGGCCTGAGGAAAGGTCTGAGTAAACAAGAACCAATCCAGTACCTGTATCTTTTCTGTGATTTGTTAATCCATGATCTCATTTGGCAGCAAAGCCTCTTGAAGCTATCAGGCCTTTAGCTGTGCTCTTGGAAAAATGATTCAGTTACAGAATGGAAAGCCACAGTAAATGGCTGGGCTAAGTAGGTAGAAAAGGTTTCTTTTGAAACTGAAGTGACTGGTGTGGTGAATAACAGGGGCATTTGAGGTGGTTTTTCTAGTAATGTTTCCTGAAGGTTTGTGCCACTGTTGGCTGGTCCTTGCTCTCACTTTGCCATTTGGTTGACTTAACCAGGGAATACAGGGGTGGTCCCCAGGGTGTTCTTTCAGGTGGTAACTTTAACCATGATCTTGAGAGGCTTTCTTAAATTTCATGGATGAGAGCTTAAAATCCAGCAAAAATATTTTTAGTGTTCTTGTTGGGAGTAGTCTGCCCAGCCACGGAGATCCTTGAGGAGAAAGGGTCAAGTGTTGGTGCCATTTTGGGAAACTCTTCTGTCCTCTGCCCCTCAGTGCTGGCTCAGGGTGCAAGAGGTGGCAGTAGCTGCTGAGTGCCAAGGATGGCTGTGAATCGCTCAGCTCCTGGGTCAAGGCCATGAGCGAGAGCCTGAGGCTGGAGGCTTTCCAGGGAAACAGGAGACATTTTAAGAAGGTAGTAATCCTAGCTCATAAAGATGGTGATAGAAAATCCACATTTCAATTACAGATTCCTTTGCTTCTGATGATGCCTGGTTTCCTCTTTCTGAAAATGTGGACAAACATTTCCCTTCTCACAGACTGTAGATGTCTATTTGTGAATCCAAGTTTGCTGCTCTGAGCATCCTTCCTAAGGCCCATCAGCAGTCTCATAACAGGCAGCAGGGTACCTTGGGATATTTGTGCCATGATTAATTCACTCAGCACTGCAGCCTGCTTGGTGCAGGTTCAGATGAAATATCAGTGTGAGTCTAAGAGGAAAGGGAACATGCTTTCATCCTGGTTGCCAGCCTTGGCATCAATTGTTTTATTCCTGTAAATATTTGCAGATTTGACAGGACAAATCCCCAATGTCCTGGTACCCACATATCTTTTATGGCTTTCTCTGAAAGCTGTGTCTCAGTATCCCACAAAAACCCTGCTTGGGAAGGAGAGAATGTCATTGCATTACTGATACGGTAAATCCCAGAGTCACCAACTTTGTAAGGAAGTAAGGATTTCATTTATTGCTGCCTGACACAGGGGCAAACAGAGAATCAGAAATAGATCTGAGGTGTAGTCTGCATTTGTTTTCACCTTAGACTTTCCTTTGGCAGGTCTGTAACACCAGCCAAGTCAGTGTGGCCTGTGATTTACAACATAAGTTGTGACTGTGCATGTATCCAAGCCTGGCTTGGGAGAACAACTACGTAGCACTGTTAAGAGCATGTAAATATCCATTACTCATAATGAGCAGAAACTGTTAGGTTAAATGTATTGCTATAAGAGTAAAAGAGTTTGAACAGAAGGGCAATCTGTCTCTGAAAAGTGGGACTGAACACTTGTGGTCAGAATAAGACCAGATTTGCATCTTTGCTGTTTTGCAGGTTATTTATTTTCAGAGGCTTTTTTCCCCCTCCCCAAAGCTATTATTAGGAAACTAAAGAACTTTTCCAAGCATCTTAGCAGGGACAGCCTTGAAAGTAATTCTACAGGGAAACCCTTTGTGAGCTGAAATGGATCCAGTCCAATAACATTATTTCTATTTATGAGCAAAAAAACAGGTTCATCATATCTTTCTGCAGACCTCTGAGGGTCTCTGGGACTCCTCTGCATCACTGCACAGGAACAGCTGGTTGTGGTGCAACTTCTCAAGCTGAAATGTGGTTTCCTCTCTGGGGTCAGGTGCCAGAGAGCCCCTTGGCTACCCCTGGTCATCAGGATTCTCTGCCCCTGGGACCTGCTCTGATCCTCAGTGCTGGCAGGGGTGCAGGCAGTCAGAAGCTGGGCTGGAAAAGGAACATGCTGCCACAGGTTCCCTCCAGCCCTTCCCTCAGTTTTTCTGCTTAAACCAGGTAATATGGAAGGTTGAAAGGCAAATGCTTTAAAAAGGCACATCTATGGGCCATGGTGCCTGCTAGAGCAGCAGGGCCTATGCTGAAAGCACAGGGCAACAGGAAAAATGGTGACAAAGAAAATTAAAGCCAGTGTTGGGATCATCCTTTGGTCTATAGAGTTCACACCTACAGTACAGAGCTTTGATACCAAGGGAAGCTGCTCATTTCAAAGTATGAACATAAAGCAGAAAAGGACCTTGCATCCTCTATATTAATATTCTAGTTAGGGCTGGATCTCTGTAGCTTAGTTTGGCAAATCATTTATCTTTTCTCATTAGTGATTAAGTGTATCTGTGCAAATATTTTTCTCTGTAGCTTTTGTGGGATTTTTCTTCCCCTCTGCCCCGAAATACTTCCTTTTTTTCCTCCCTAGAGAACAAAGAAAATAGATTTTCTGACCATATGGCTGTTGCAAAGTGGTTTCCCTGGCAACTGTAACCTAAAGAACTTCTTAAAACTTTTTCCCTCTGTGGATATCTTTTTTTTTCTTCTTTTTTTTACTGGTTTGATTTCAGAATCTTCTCATCTTCTCCAGAATCATTACAGCAGGTGGAACAGAGGTTAACCATGAAGGCCCTGGTGTGCCTTAGAGACTGGGGATTCGTTTGCTCAGATTTGTTCAAGTCCTTTTGGCTCTGCAGATGTTTGGCTTGATTTTTAGGGCTTTTAATAAATTCCTCTTGGAATTAGTGTGGTGTTCTTTATGTAAACACTACTGAAAGATGTCCAGTATGGCTTAGAAAAAACAAACCACACCAAAGACAACTCGAAAATGGAAGCCAATGGGGCTTCACAGAGCCATGAGCATCTCCTGTTTTGCAAGGAGTCGGCTGGATCCTGCCTGCTCTGTTGTGGTACCAGACCTGGGACCATTCTGTGCTCTCCTCCCCAACAGCCCCGAGAGCTCTGTGGTCCCTGCACCTGTGTGGAGGAAAAAAAGGCAGGGAGAACAAAAGCAGCTCTTTCACCTCTTCTTGTTTATGCATGGCTCTGCCTCTGGAGCAAGCAGAGCAGCTGCCCTTCCCCTTATCCTGAAGGGTAAAAAATGCCAAGTGTTATTTTCTGTACATTTGACCTTTCTTTTGGTTTCAGTGGCAGACCAAAAATCTGCTCCTAACCAATGTGTACGAGACCATTTCTCTCAATAAATACAACCTTTTTTTGAATGCCCATGTGCACACAAACAGCCTCCCTGCTTTCAAACACTTCCTGTGAGCTACAGTTTCCACTTATCTCTTCTCTGGATTTAAAATTCGCTATATTTTCTCCCAGACAAGAATAGAAAAGATCCTTCAGGACTCCTGTCCCAAAGAAATCAAACTACAAAATCAGATTATAGGCAACTTGGAGAAATAAAAATAAAGGACAGTAATTTGGAAACCACTTGAATTAATCAGTGAATTGTCAAAACCCCATAGTTTCATTAAAGTATTAATAATGTTTTTCAGTTTCCTATTGTCTTTGAGTGAAAGAAACAAAAGAAAACAAACAAATCCATAAAGCCCTGCTGTAAACAAACCCCCAGGTTCTCCTCATTAGCCAATAAAACACACAGGGCAACAGATGCTGGATTTGAATTTTTCCAGGATTATATATGCATTCAGTGTCCCTAAGAATAAGATTTTAAAGCACATTTTCTGCAGCCAGCTGAATAATTCATCCTCAAACCCTCTGTTTTAAATACAGTGTTAGAAAGGAAAACACAAAAGAACGCTGAAATAAATAGTCATGATATGCTACTAAAGTAGGGACAACATTTTAGGAATAACCAAACTCAGTGTTTAGAGGAATTATACAGAAATAGAAATCACTGCTTCAATGTTTAACCCTTTATGTCTTCTGCTCAGAGTGCTGCTGGGAACAACAGATTTATGCTGGAAAACATCAAAAGCGCTCATACAAAGGTGTTTAGGGATGGAGTTTGTTATATTGTTTGGATATTTGCTCAAGTATTTGGGGAGCCTTTCTCTTTCAGTAAAAGGCTGTTCCTTCTGGAGCCTGGACCAGCTTTTACACTTTTTCTATCCTTTTGGGATGCTATTCATTTACCTCTTCCTCAGATCTTAGCCATAGAGTCTTTTCTGATTTTTCTGTGGTTCATGATTTCCATCTTTATTCCCATGGGCATGGATACAGCAGTCAGAACTAACTCTGCCTGCTTTACCCTGCTGCTCCCTTGTATAATGTCCCTTCAGGTGCCAGATGCAGTTGTCATCCCACCTTTGGCTACTGAGCTAATGTAGACCGCTGCTGTTCTGTAGGAAGAAACTAACTGGAATATCCCAAGAGCTATAAAGGAGCAGCCATTTGATTTAACTTGAATTATTTACCATGGAAAAATCTAATCTTGGGGTATAGTTTAATATTGGATTGACTTTCAGCCAACATAAGAAACCACCTACAGAGACACAAAGAAAAGGATCCTGTCAGCCCATATGTTTTTACAAGATGCACCTCACTGTGTGCTCAAGGAGTTAATTAATTATTCAGGCATCTTCAAACACAACACCAGGCAGCAGGGCTCACAAGGAGCGAAACTTCTGGATAAGACTTTGGCAATAATCTGTTGGTGACAACTGGGTCAGAGCAGGGAGTTGCTGAAATCCTTGGTAGCCTGAAAATTCCTGGTCCTGTGGGGTGGTTGTGGGACGAGTGAGCAGCTGGTCACAGGAGATGAGCTGAGGGTGGAAAGGGCACTGACTGTGCTCAGGTCTTTTGCAATTTCTCTCCAGAGAAAGATGAGATGAGAGTGGCTGACTATCAAGGAGAAAGTAGCATTTTTTCAGAGCATTTCTGTGTTTATAATGTATGTCACCATCATCTGTTGCATTCTTATGAGATTAAGGGTATTTTTTTTAATCAGGATAACTTGAGAGCAATTACTTGTTTGTCTGT
This sequence comes from Phylloscopus collybita, assembly GCA_027886175.1. Taxonomy (NCBI): domain Eukaryota; kingdom Metazoa; phylum Chordata; class Aves; order Passeriformes; family Phylloscopidae; genus Phylloscopus; species Phylloscopus collybita. The sequence continues at coordinate 29,623,673 of JAJNNQ010000031.1, read as the reverse complement.
TAATGGCTCCTAGATGAGATTCACAAATAGTAAAATGTCCGATGTCAAATTATTTAGGAAGGAAAAAGTAAAATCTAAGCTACTTTCAGGAATTGTCAGGATTGCTGAATGATGTACTCAACAGAAGTCTTCTAGAAAAATGGGCTGAGGTATTTGTCTGGAGACTTTACTTGCTTATGGCAAGTTACAAAGGAATATTTGGACAAGACAGTATTTCTCACTTGTAGAGGTGTTCCTATGAAGAAAGGTGACAGATATGTTGTAACTTAAACCATTTCAATGGTGTACTAAGACCTTCTGGAGAAAGATCAGATTAGATATTTGATACCAATTCTTCTTTGCTGCTTAGTGCTGTCTGTGTGGCACATATTTTTATTATTAATTCAAAGTATTTTCTGTAGCAAATGCATTTTCAGGGTCCACTAGTGCATGCTCATCTCAGGTACCTGATTGCTGTACAAAATGTTTTGCTTTTGTTGTCTTTGATAAGCAATGTCTTACTCCCTCTTTTACCATTATTTGTGGGGTCTGACCTGGATCAGTGTTTGGCTGTGCATGACTGCTGGTGCTTGTGATATTTGTGCTCTCTGTCAGCCACTGCTTGCCAGAGGCTGCCAGTGCAGAGGGCAGGGGCTGCCTGCTGTGTCCTGCACCTGGCTGTGGCATCCCTTGCTTGAGGCCACTGTGGTTTGCATCCTGAGCCAAAGAACCCAGGGAAGCTTTTCTGTGGCACGTGGGCACTGGCAAAAGGCACATCCAGAATCAGTACTGAAATGCCCAGCACTAATGGCCCCCTGGCTTCAGGGGGTTTGGTTGTGCCAGTGCCACGTGGCTGAAGCAGCTGCCCTGGCTGAATTCAATGTTGATCAACAGAGAGAGGGTTATTCTCCCTGGCTGAATTCGAAAGGTCCTTGCAGGTGTTGTAGAGAGGTCCCTGTCCCTGTGACACACACCAGGAGAGAGATGCAGGATTCTGACAGTGATGCTGCCCACCAGACTTAGCTGCCTGATTCAGAGTTGTGGTTCTATTTCCACAGACAAAAAGCTTTGTCTTGCTCGTAACCTGCAAGACAAACCAGGCAAGTCATGAAAGCTTTGGCAGGTGTAGGGCAGGATCCTCACGTGGCAGCAGCTCTAGTATCTCTCCTTTGTTTTCATTACCCTGTAAGAACCACTCCTGACATCTCTAACCAGCAGTATTTGTGAGCTACCTCAAAGATTTCCAGTGAAAGGATTTCAGGTGTTCGTGACACCCCCCTCCATGCACATTCACTTGCTGCTTTCACAAAAATTCATATTTTATTATAATGCAAATAACGAACTCCTTCAGACATTCATCTCTTCCCACTCACAGTTCCTTTTCAGCTGTTGATGATTTCTTTTTTTGTCTGTTTTTTTCAATTGGATTTTGATGCTCTGATAAAGAGCATCAAAGGTCTAGTAATGTGTCAGTGCCTGATTATTATGTCAAATTATGATTTTTAGAGTAAGTCTGTAGTAATAGAACTTTTCTGAAACCCATAACATATTCTTTAAAGACACTGCAGTTACTTAAGTGCTTTTAGCATTTTCTATTTGAAAATAAATATTTTATTGGAGTAATTTGTTCATAAGCAAAATACAAGTACGAAAATGTTCCTGTGATAAAGTAGCTGAATATTTAAGAATTCCATTAAGTCTTTACATATTACTTCAATGAAATATGTCTGAATCTGTAACAGGAGCACTGCTGAGGTTTTGGATTGCTTGACAAGGGTAGCACAGAGGTCTGTTGTGGGTGCTAGTGGAAGCAAACTCTTTTTCTTGTCCCTCCTCTCTATCCATTACAGGTTGTATTAGCAAAATGTCACATTTCCCACTGTGTTTGGTAAAGGGTGCTGTAACATGGGACCTGCATAACCTGGAAAGAAGCTTTTATCTCTTAAGGGATGGTTATCTGGGAGCAAATAAGGTGCTCGTGATTCAGGCTAAATTAACTCTGTCTCCGGGGAGGAGTCATCTTTGAGTGAAGTTACGCGCTGCACCTCATTTCCAGTTATGGTCTTTTTTCTACTTGTAGTGCTTTCATTATGGACACTAATCAGAAAACTGTGAACACAAGCTTCAGTTTGGAAGCAGGAACAAAACCACCCCAGATAATCTGAGGTCTAAAGCTTCTGGTGGAAGGCTAAAATGGCATTTCAGCAGACTGGGTCTTCAGGATTGAAGAATTAAAAAAAAAACGGTATTTTCTAATGAGTTTCTTGCACCATCATTTTGCGGAATCAGTACTCAGCAATATCCATTCCTTTAAGCTTTGTGCTCAGGGATTAAGTAAATATTAAGAATATGGTGACTCTATCAGAGATAAGCTGTTCTATTTAACTGTGATGGTGCAATCAAGCTTTTCCAAAAAATTGTAAATGGCCCTTGACTAAATGAGGCTTATTCAACTGGATGAAATTTAATTTTTGTGTCAGTTGGCAGGATATTAACAAGCTTGAAGCCTTTTCTAATTCAGCAACTTTTGGCAGAGGAGTGCTACTGAAAAGAGGGATTAAGTGCTCCAGCCTCTGCATATGGTGCTGAAGGGGAAGAGTTTTACATTAGAGCAGTTCAGTAGCTTGTAAAATTCCTTGTAGAAGTCTGCAAGAGAGGTGGGGGGAGAATGACCCTCCTCTGTTGATCAACATTGAAGTATTTGGGGCAAGCATCTTTACTGCAGAAAAGTTAAAATGTCCCAAAATACTTTAGTGGCTGAAGCAATGTCCCTGGCTGGAGTAAGAGTGAGGATGTCTGTTCCCTGGGTGCATTGCAGGCAGATCCTGCTTTTCACAGGGATTCCCACAGGCTGGTCCTGTAACTCTGTCAGTGACACAAAGCCACCTAGGAAAAGCCTGGGGTTCTGTGGCACATATAAGTGCTTTGATTTACCCAAACTGAGATGGAAGCCTCTTACACCAATATTAACCATCTTTTTTTTCTACAGGTACTGTTTAAAATAAGTAATGCCAGGCTGTGGCAAGTTGTACCACAACACCAGGCAACTTTCTAATCTTCAACTTTTTTTGCTACATGCAACACCTTGGATTCTACTATAATTAATATAGGAATTCTATTTTTCCAGTATCCTTTACTTCTACAAAGGTTTGGTATCATAACAGTCTAAAACATAATCTGTGTATGGAGATTTTGTTCTGTGGTAGATTTAAAATGTGGTTTGAAAACAGGATGAAAAGCTGAGAGGTAATACAAGGTGGAATTAAGATAAATAATAAGAAAAAGAATGATTTCCCATCTCACCATCCATTTTATTAGCTGCCAGCCTCTTTGTCAGTTGGTCATCACAGATGATGTTTTCTCTTTTTCTGTTCGCTCTCATATTTAAATTGATCAATATTTGTATTGTGCTTGTTGGCATCATCTTATCACTTGCACATTTGGGTAAGTCCCATTTCTGTAGACTGATCCCTACCCTGCCCCAAAGAGCAAGTATAAGTTGTGCCTGCCAAGGCTGACCTTTAGGGTAATTTAAATATAATTTCTGAGCACTGAAAGCAGAAGGTGTTTTAGTGTTTGAGTGTTTTGGAGAAATGCCAGCGTCCCGCTGTGGAAGAGGCAGTGCAGTGTAGAAGGGATGGAAAAGCTCTTGTACAGGAAACCAGAGCCTCCCCTCCATGCCAGCCTTTGCCTTCAGCATGCAGATGGTATTTTTTCTGATTGAAATCTTCCCATGAGAAAGAAACCCAAGATGCCTGACTAGTCCTGTCAATCCTCCTTGCTGTTTCCTCCTCCACCTTGTGTTCTGCTTTGGACTATTTCTTGCTCTGTGGTGTTTTTTCCCTACTGTGCAATGCATTAGAAGTTGTGCACAGACTGTGATACTCAGTTTGTGCTATTTTTTCCCTTTGTATTATATGGCAACCTTTTATTGATTGTGGAGTTTGTCACACAGTCCTGTGATGTTAGGTCAATTAAATTTTTGTGGTTGCCTTTGTAAACTGAGGGCCTCACTTTTAACATAAATTAAACTGTTTGGACACAGTTTATCTAAAAATGTAGATTATACTTAGTTTAATTCAGGACCGTTAAGGAAACAATAATCTATTCTTTGTGATGCATTTTTTTACATATAGGTTTCTTTGACTCCAGTGTCCCCTGTGTTTTCTCTACTGACAGCATCCAGAAATACCTCTAAAAAAAATGAAAGTAAGTGAGATATATTCTCTCCCTGTTTTGCTTGTTCCAGCAAACATTCACTTAGCCGAGTTAACGAAGAGCTCAGCAGCCACACAAGGCTTGTTTATGTTGTTATGGGCTGTCTGTGTAATCACTTCCAGAGCCAACAGAAACCTAAAGGAAAAAATTGCCAAGCTGCAGCTGGAGGACTGCAAACAATCCATGGCATTTGGTGAAAGTTTAAATTAACATATGTTATAGCAGACAACAAGCAAACAGCTGGGGAATATGACAGCTGTTATCCATAAATAATGTTATGTTATCAGCACCTATATTTATATGAAATTTTACTGGGTAAAGATGCAAATCAGTATTTCATTACTTAACAACGTGACTGCACTGTAGGAAGAGCCCTGGCTGTCTCCAGTGTGTGCCACGTGCTGCACAATCAGCCTCAGGTCCTCCCAAGCTGCCACCTGAAACCCAAGGTCTGGGCTGTTAAGCAATGAAGAGTTTCCAGATTTTCAGGAAGGGGATGTAAAAGGGCGGAAATTACATTTTTGTTCTTCAACATTTGCCTTGTTGGCCTCCAGATTGCTGTGTGGTTGGTGTTTGTTGTTTTTAGTGTTTGTATCGCCTTCTGAAATTGGGAAGGGCACATCTTGTACTCTTTAGAGAGATTATTTTCTAGTTATGGCATCTTAATTTTTGTCATTCTTTCTCCCTCATACAGAAAGATAAAAAACTTGACACTTATGTTCAAAATATCTGTTAAGTATACAACAGAAAACTTACTCCTGGCATAGTTCTGTTAACCAAGTGGGAAAAAGGGCTTCTCTGTGCTTCAGAATTGAATCTCTCTGGTTCATGTTAAAATAACCACGAGAGAGAAGATTTAGGATTTGACTATTCAGCTCATTACAGAGCTGTAATAAATGAGCTTAACTGTTGATTATGGATGGTTACTGAATATTATCTGGTTTTATAGTCAACATTAATACAAAGGTTTCATACTAATTTCTTCCAAGTTTTCTAGCTAACATCTGTTCACTTAAAAATCCTCCTGGGCAACTATATGAATTATAATTGGTGTTTTCCAAAAGTGATCAGATCTGTACAAGTAGCTCGAAGAAAACTTCTGTCACATCAGGTGTCCAACTGGGTATTTTTCATTAGAGTGGAGAGAAATGTGGCTTTTACCATCTAAGGAGAATTGACAATCTTGCTCAGGAAAATAGTGGTTTCTTTGTAGAACTAGATAGTAATTTACGTATTTTATGTACAAGAGCTCCTATTGGTAACTGGTTATGCCTAGGAAAACATTCACAGGGAATATGTGGAGCTTAAAAGCAAACAGATGAATGAAAAATGGTCTTTTTATCATCAGCACACTTGGCATATTGCTTTTAAATAGCTCTAATACAGATAGAAGATACATTAAGAAAGCTATTTAATTCAGGCACTTTGCCAAGAATAGGCAATGATGTTGTTTACAGTTTATTAATACTGAATAGGGTGAAATTATATTCAATTTTAGTATCTGGAGAAAACATGGCTTACTGAAAGGTCAGACAATTGAAAGGCTGCCCAGGATTCTACAAAATGCAGGAGCTGGGGGTGTGATCTGGAGAAGCACAGTAAAAGTGTCAGAAGAGAATCAAACCAAAAGCAACCTGATCTGAAATGTTCATCCTCTCTAATTGCTGTATCACATTCCTTGCAGTGCAAATTCTTGTCTGTGCTGGCTCTCTTTAAGCTGAGCAAAGGCTGAGAGTAAGTGGAAGCTGAAAAAAATAATTGCAACTCCAGGTTGAAAATTGGTGCACCTGACCCAAAACTACTTGCAGGCAATTTGCCATGCCTGACTTTAAGAACAGTGAGGATCCATTTAAAGCAACCAATTCACAGCAGCTATGACAGAGATTTGCAAATCTCTACCAAGTTGCCACAGTTACTGGGGAGGAACAAATTGGGTCATTTGTCATTTAAGAGAGTTGGGATTTTTTTCCTGCTTGTGATATTTCTTTTCCCTGCACCCTGTGTTGTGAAAACCTGTTGCCATCCTCACAGTCTTCAAATGTGCCCTGAAAAAGCTGGCAGGTTCAGTGGGTCTATCAGGGATACAAAACATTCAGAATAATCCATCACTTCTCCTTTGGTTTTGTTATTTCATTTTTTCCCCCTTAAGTTGTTCTTTGGTGTCCTGGTAGCTAAGAGTGATAAACTCTAGTTAAGCAACATCACTTAGTGACAGAGAAGGCTCCTGTGCTGCTCTGTCCTAGAGCATGGGAAAAAAAAAATAAAAAAAAAAAATCCTTCAACTGGAGGGTTCCTGAGGGAATTAGGAAGTACAAGAAGATGACACACAACCCACTGTGTTGCAAGTAATCTCCATCTGGGGAAAAAAATGAGGGGTGTGTGAAGAGTGTGAAATTGAAATCAACACCAACATCTATAAATACACACAGTACTAGTAATGCTAATTTAACCTCTGCCAATACTGTCCATTAAAATGTTTTGGACAAAAGACTCAAACTAACTTGCTCTTCTCTGCGAAGAAACCTTTGTAGCTAAAAGATGTTCTCATATTGGATATAATTTAGTGAATCAAAGATCACAGATTTAAATTCTTGAGATAGATCTTTGCTTCAACCCACACTGATGCCAAACTCTTCTTGCCTCAGTTATTTTCATACACAATTTGCAGTAGGAACCTGATGGGAAAATGTCTTTGCTTTCTTCACTCTCAGGACTCGTTAATGGCTGCAAAGAGTCAGTTCTGGAGAAAAAATGGTATTTCTGTAGGGTTATAGGAGCACCCACTAGTAAGGCTTGGGAGTAGTTTTATTTTTTTTTTGACTGTGCATCCACAAAAAATATTCTTAAAAAAAAAAAAGGAAACACCTTTAACAGGCTAAAAGTCTCAGCATCACACACACATTCATAATTCCATGTGTCCTGTGGATATATGTTAGCCTGAAAACATGGAGAGTCCTTTCCAGGCACACTGTGTTTCTGTCCTTCCTTTGATTTCCCTCACTTAATCTCTGTCCTTTCATGTTCTGATTTTCAGTCTGGGATAATAACAGGGAATTAAAGGCCACATAAAATGGTCTGTATTTATTTTCAAATGAGGAAAAAATGGTGTGCTTGTTTCTGATTTCTAGAGCAACAAAAAGGATGTGTCTTGGTGATAATTACCCAGACTGAGAATGCAAAGCAGCACTTACATTGTTCCTTCAGCCATTAGGTGTAACATAAGTGGTCTTCTGGACACACAGAAGATCGAGGGCATAGTTTATGTATCTCTAGCAGCACCTTGTGAAAGCTCACTGCTCTGATATCCCCAGAGGTGCCAGAAGAACCCAAGTTGTCATTTCAGTGCAGAGAAGTGTGAAAACAGAGCAACCATCTAGAGTGGTGCAAAAGGATATCATGAACTAAATCTGAACAAATATGAGTAAGTGTGACCTTTAATGTGTTTAGCTTTAAGATACTTGGCTAGGGGTTTGTGAGCGATGTGCAGCAGGAAATTGAGGATGTATTGGGTCTCATCACGTGAAACTGCAGGGTGAGGAGCAGGTGTGCTCGGTGAAAAGGAGTTTGTTACTGGTCAGCAACACTGCTTAATAGGAAACAGCTACCAGAAGTGAGGGCTCCTGCCCTGCATGGGAGGAGAGGCCTTGTGGAAGAGCAGTAATTGCATATCTGCCAGGAAAAATCCCCACAACAAGGTTAGGAATATGCAGCCTGGGAAGGTACAAGTTACTAGAGAGCATGGTCATTCTGCTGCTCATGGCTTCTGTCTCCTGCAGGCAGCAGAATGGGGAGCATGAAGATTTAGATAGAATGCACTGATGCATGCAAAGGAAAGCCAGCAATGGGCTGGGAAATTGGAGGACACCTACAGCCATTTAACTTTATTAATCAGAGATGTCAAGCACTGAGAAAACAATTGTGTACTACAATAATATGGTTGATGGTGACTACCATAATGATTATAAACTCCTGGAATAATGATAAATATGAACAAATGTTATAACAATTTCCTTCTTTCAAAGTGAGTAACTGTGTGATTAGTGGAATTGTGTTTAAAAGTTTAAAAGAAATAAATAGCTGTAGGCCAATACAGCAAATAGGGAATAAAAATACTTTTTTTTACAAGGAAAATTAATTTTCTCAGGCCACTAAAAATGACTAATCATGTGAGCCATGCAGTCAAGAGCAAAGTTTGTCTTGCTCTGCTGTAGCCTGTAGATAGTGAAATCTCTGCTCTGAAGGTTGTTACTTGTCACACTAATTTACAGTGTTCAATTATGCTGCTATTTTATTCATTGGTCGGGCTGGATTGTTACAGCATCTACAAAGAGTGTGTGGTTTTTCCACAGTCTTTGAGTAAGGACTGACAGACCCAAGGAACTAAGCAAAGTCTTGACCTCCTTTTCAACTCTTTCACAAATCAGAACCTCATATGTGGTGTGGCCTTGGACAGACACTTGGCAAATGTCCCCTTGAATATTGGCTCCCCAGCTTAAGTATTTGTAAATAAGTGCTACTGCTCACTCACACATATATTCCAGGGCCAGAATACATCTTGCTTTTCATGTATTATTGAATACCAGGACGTTCTCATCATTGCTGTTCCACAGGTCTATATCCTGCAAGTAGATATTTAAAAAGAGAAATAATGTGCTGGCAGCTCTCTATCCATAATTCATTTGTTTATGCATCTATTACCATAGATTCATCTAATGGCACTGGTACCACAGTTCATCTAATGGCACTGATTAATAGCTAATTAGGACAACACAGGTTTCCAAAAAAATCTCCAAACCTTCTAGCCCTGATGCCCCATGGGCAAATGGAAGGAGGTGGGAGCTGCCCTGGTACATCACTGGGGATTCCTCATTTACAGCCCTGATACATTTATATTGCCTGAGGACCTTGCCCTCAAGATTTATGCAAGCTGTCAGCAAGCTGACACATTTCCCCATCTTCCATGTTTTAAATTTTAAGTTAGAAGAAAATTAACTTGGAGAATAATGAGGAGGCTCAAAGACAAGAAAAGATAGTAGGGAGGATTTCCAACAACAAAAACCAAAATATCCTCTTTGGTGTATTTTGGCTAGTCGTTTGTATTACCCCTAGAGCATACAAGAAATAAACCTGACAAGATGGATATCTCAGTGGAAAGTTTTCCCCAACCTGAAACTTCTCTAGGTTTTTTTTACTTCTCCAGGGGAGTGCTGCCGTGTTTTCTTAGCGGGGATAATTTTGTACATGTATTTGCACAGGTAGCACTTAGTGTTTTGACAAGGAGAATACCCCCTTTTTTCCTCATAATTAGGCTCTTCCAGAGATATTAACACATCTTCTTTTTTCCTAGCTTGGCTACTGCTGCTGATGTGACTTTAGATCTGAGAATTCTCTTTCATTTCTGGTATTCCTTCTCTTAGAGAATGAGGACCATTTTAAGTGTTAATAGAGAAGCAGCAGGTAGCACAAGCTGTCATTTTGTGCAGTGAAACAGATCCCAGATTAAGGATTCAGTGTGTCAAGCAAGCTTGCTGCTGGCCTTTGGGGTGAATGCCATTAAAGACAACGTAAAAAGTATTATTGCTGCCATCCTGTTCCCCTGTACTCATCTACTGCTCAGTCTGCAAACACAGACTTTACACCATTGTGTTGGTAACTTTAGTGGAGGAATCTGTCATACCCACACTATACTTTGTAATTCTCCTTTCATAAATTCTGCAAACGAAACTTTGCATGAAATTCCAGATTTCTGTGAGCACTCCACCTTACTGGACAACATTCCCTGAGTTGTTTGTGGTGAGGATCCTCTCACTTGGTGCAAATAGTGTGGCTGAAAAACAAAATGCTGCATGCATACCTTGGAGATTGATGAGGCCTTAGGATTAGATCCATCTGATCCACTTTCAGTTCAAGTCAAAAGTCATCCCAGCTCAAAGTAAACTTGTTTCCAAGGAGAAAAGGGGAGAAGGAGATCTGGTTTATATTACTGTGGAAAGAACTTGTTAAAATTGTTTTTGGTAAGTGCTGGCCTTTGTGGAGGGTACATGCATCTTTGTGAATCAAATTCAAAAGCTTTGAAATTTGGAGGGGGAGGGCAGCCCAGGATGACATAGGAGGTTTTGCTGATGTAGTTTTCCAAGGCTGTTAAGTAGTTTGCATTTTTGAAAACCAACAGTTGTGAATATGGATTTTGGATTATTTCTAATTTTTTTTTTTTTTTTTTTTTTTTTTTTTTTTTTTTTTTTTTTTTTTTTTTTTTTTGCATTATTCTAAATCTACTCTTTGGTTTGGTAGCAATTTGTTTAATAACAATTAGTATTGATTATTGAGCTTCTCAACTGTGAAAAAAAAAAAAAAAAAAGAAAAACAGAGCAAAAGAAAATAACTGGTATTTCCTTCAACAATAATCATTCACCTCAATGGTCTATTCAGTTTTTCTCATTTTCTCCTCCCCTTTAAGGGTGTAATTCTTACAAGTCAGGCTTTCATACTGGATCTGGTCTTTAAGGTTTTGCTCAGTACAGTTGGCTACTGGATGATTTCCAATGTGTAAGAATGATGTTATCGAAGGATAAACCCAAATGGTTAGAAAATATAATGAAACCTATGTGGAATAAATATAAAAGATGTGTAATATGGGTTTGTTTGTTTGTTATTTGAAGCATGTGTGACTATAATACTCTATTTGTTCACAATGTAACAAGGTAATATTTTGTTATGTTTGATCAGCTGTGTTCTGGTTGAGTTACAGTAGTCATTTTCTCCTCTGCATATAAAATAATTTTCCTTTAAGCATACCTGATATCAGCATGGAAGAACAGGAATTATTCAAATTAGTTTGAAGCACCAAAGCTGATGAGTGTCTGACAGAATGAAAGAAGGCACAGGTAGAGCATGTGTCTGAAGTCTGTTTAATGCCAGCACACACAGATCTGAAATGAGGGTGAACTTATTGCCCAGGCATTTCAGCTCCTTTTTCATGGTTTTGTGTCTCAGGGCTGCTGCACCTATGCTGCTCTCTGAGTGTGTGACTCTGCCTCAGAGTATTTGCATAAATGTGACTTGTTCCCTGGGACAGAAAGGGACCCTGCTTGTAAGGAGGAGTGAGGGAAGCATATTGAAGGAACCTCTGTCCACGAGTGTCAAACACTCAGCATATTCTTCTGCTAAGCTGAGTTTATCCCACTGAAGGCTGCAGTGCTAGTGGGTCACAAACACAGTGCCAGTGAGATCACTTTTGGACTGAGCAATCCCATTCCAAGTCACAATGTCAATTAGTCAGACTGTTTGCATGTGGCATGGAAGTTCTTTCCACTAGAAATGGAACCTCTACTCTGTCTTTTTGTTTGGAATCCTGAATTAAGGTTCTGCTTTCTTTGGACTAAATGTTAGACATAATCTCACTCGTATCTAAGAAAGATGAAGCCCAGTTCCTTATTGTGGCATTAAATAAATCTTCTTGACTGCTATCCATTCTCCCCAGGTGATTAAATAAGAAGTGGAATGACTGAAATTGTAAGTACTCATAATTTGAAATTTGTTTCCTTTTCTATGTATTTAAGCATTAATTTTCTCTTTAGCTTTCCTCATCTCTGCTTTACCTAATTACTGTACCATTAGCAGCCATTCATGGTTTCAAACCCCCCTTACTAAATTTTTAATGGTATTTCTTTGTGAACACAATTTCCTATGTCTTTCAGAATTATCAGGTGAAACGGCTGTCAGTAATTAACAGATCAAAAGAGCGCAGTGACCTGCATGCTGCATGTGATATTGCATGTGCTATGGCAACTGCTGCTGATATTCAGGATGTTTATTAATTTCCAGGACTACTTGTCCTTTCCCAGCCACTGCATTTTCTTACTGAAGGCTGTGTGACCAAAAAGGATATGAGACCCCTAAGCTAGTTTGGATTATTATCCTGAAAGATTCTTCTCCCCAAGTGCCTTTTTTCTTCTCCTGGGCTATTCTGGAGGGCCTGTCCCTTTCTCCCCAAGTGGGATCTGTTCCATGAGAAGGTTTTTTGCATTTCACTTACAAAGAAAAGAGGTTTGTCCTCTTCCATGATAAGAATTACACCAGAAAAATGTTGGCTGTTGTAGGAAGCCAAGAATTGTCTTCTCCAATGGATGCTCTGGAGAGAAGCAAACATAAACTGTGGAAAAATGAAAGGGCAATAGACAATATCTGTCTGTATCAAATAGGAACTACTTACTGACCTGATTTTCAACCACCCAGACCTCCCTGATCCTCTGCATGGTGTGGAGCATCTGTCCATGATGAAGAGTAGGTTATGCGTTAGGCTTGGGTACACTTTTATCCAGGTCACAGTTTTCCCCAAAGATGAGAACAGGGTTATACATACTGTTGGCACTGGCTATTTATTGTCCCTAGAAAAGAAACACAAGAAGGGATTCTGGGCCTATATTTTAGGTCCAAGCCAAGATGAAAATAAGCTTTGCAATAGATAAATTTTTGAACTGAGGCAAATAATGTCAGTTTTAGAAGAGTGACATTCTAGAAATGGCCAAGTTTCAGCTCCTGCTAATGAATGCAGCTCCAGCTGCAGAAAGGTAGCAGGTAAGTAATGGGGAAATGTGCCTGGGAAATTACCACTCTGAAATCACCTTGGTGCTGGTGACTTGGGCAGGTGGCATAAGAAATGTGTAGGATAACTTCCTCTGACCACATTTACTGTGGTGAGAGAGTGAGGTTCCCAATCAAATTAACAAAAAATGAGAGGAAATGGAAATGCAAGAACTGGCAGCATATTACATGGTGACCAAGACAAACTGAGGCCAGGTGCCGGAGCCTTGTGGTTGTAACTGTGACAAAGGAGAAATGGCATTTCACTGGTTCATCCTCTGTTTCACTGGCTGTAATGGACAGGAGATAATGCATGTTTAACCCATTCTTTCTTCCTCTTCCAAAGTATTCCTAGTGGTTCCCTTTAGCTGTCCTTCTCCACAGCTGCCAGTGTCAGTCCTCTCCTGTGCTGGGAGAGCCCCTGGAAGTGTCCTCACTTTCTCATGGAGGAGTTTGCATTTAGTGCTTCACTAACACACTACAACTGGCAGATCTATTAGCAAACAATCTTTTTGCTATCAGGCAGAACCATGGGCTACCTAAATTCACTGAATGTGTCAAGAATTCAAATTGAGAGCTTTTCTTCCTGACATACTCTGGCTACATGGTTCCCAGAAGCAGATTCCTACATCCTGCACATCACAGTATGGTGCAAAGGCAGGTATTCTCCTGTTTCTTTTAAACACTGACTCACACCTTTAATTTAAAAATATTGTGAAGTAAAGCTCATAAAGAGATGAACTCTAATATACTGTAGTCTAATTATTATTTTAAAGAAAAAAATTGTTTTGTGAGCAGTACCTGGTTTTAAAAACTTCTTTCCAAGATTTTTGCCTTATATTCCCTAATATCTCACTGCCAGTTACAACCAGTTTCCTCTGGTTCTTTCATTATTCCTTGACAATCTCCTTCTTGCAGGAAGCCTATCTCCCTGCAGCATCCCCAGTTCATTTGGCTGGACAAATTGCTGTGGCTCGTTCAGAGCACATGTGTGCTGATTTGCTGGCTCTTATCTCTGAGAATGGGAAAAGATCTTTCCCTCAGCTGAGGCAATAATTTGGATCCCTTTTCAACAGTCAACTGTTTTCATTATATTTGCAGTGGTTTCACACCTCTGAAAGCTATGCCTTTTTAAAAGTGGCCAGGAGGTTCAAGGGTTATTAAGGGAGACAGCCATATGGAGAGACTGCACAGATTTCCCCTTGTCAGGAAATTGCACAAAATAACATGGCTACAAATTAATTTTGGGGCACGGGAGAATTGGTAACGCTAATCTAAGAAAGTTTGTTGCTGTTGTTTGAAAATCAAAACTTTCAGACTCGTGTGTGGATTTATAGTTCTTGTAGTGATTCATTGATGAGGGTAAATGTAGAGTCTTTGAAAGAACATTCAAAACTAATTTGAGTGAATAACAAGAATTTTTTTTCGATTTGTATTTCGATTTGAATATTAAGTAGTGGCTCTTTGATATCCATAGGAGCATGCATATTGTAGTTGCCATTGGTATAGGGAAAAAAAATTAAAAATCCTAAAAACATGGGGATCACTTTTGGAGAAAGGGGTTTTGGCAATATAAATGTATTTGTGTAGTACAAGGTCTTAAAAAAACTGTACCAATGAGTTTTATATTCCCAGTTGTCTATCTGAAATAGAAATATTAATATCAGGGGAAGATACAATATTTCAGCACTGAGAAATACAAAGCCTTAACCTTTATGACTTTCTGAAAAACAAAGCAGAGTGATTCACAGTTCCAGGGATTAGGGCAGGAAACAGACCCTGGTGCACTTTAACCTCCTCCCAGAGCACTTGCTGGATCTAATTTCCAATAGGGACTGCTGGGTGAACACATACAAGAAGAGCATGACTCAAAATAAATGTTTCCAACCAGATAAAACAACTGGCAGTGCCCCACAATCCCATTAGCTCCAGAGACAGCACTCAAAATCCTTTCAAGAAAAAATGTTTATTGCCACAAAATATTATCAAACGGAATAGATCCCCTTTATTACACAGAAAAGATGAAGCAACCTTCTGAATATACTGTATTAAACAAAAAAAAAGGTTGAAATTTATAGAGTGAAAAATTATGAGCTTGGGTTTTTATAAGATTTGAAAGGTCAGGAGGGTAAGCAGATGGCTAGCTGTAGAATTTATTATGCTTTTAGCAATTGTTTTGATGTTCCAGGTGAAACCTTGCAAGCTTATGAGGCTGTAAAATTCTATGACCCTGCATTAAAGTGAGGATTATGCTCATAATATGCATGTGATTTTAGAGATGAATCTATCACACATTTATTGTCTGCCAAAACCTCACAGGATTCAGTGTGATTACTATCTTGAAATACGATTTTTACTATTCTGCAATAGTGCATCCCCTTTTTTGTCCATTTTGCATTTTTTTCCTTTATGAAAGTGATACAACAAGCCTTATAATAATGAAATGATGGTCTGGTAGTGCTGAGTGACTTTCCAGCAACCTTTCAGTGCTCAAAAATGCCCTGATTTTACAAGCCATGTAGAGAGGTGTTCAGGGATGGTTATTACTCAGACTTTCTCAGGTACACCGAGCTATGCTTAGCAATAATAATTATGAAATAATGGTAAAAAAAATCTTGGTTTCTAAACTCTTCTCTGAGTTTAAAAGCATAAATGCCTTGTTTCTACCTGGAAGAAATTGTTAAACTTTTCCTTCAAAGACAACTGGTGTGGCTGAATCTCCCATGATTATAAAGATAGGATACAGGAAAATTTTCAGTGGCTTCCAACTAATGCAGCTCACTGTCGGGTTCAGGCTCCTGTCTGGAGAATAATGACTAAGTACAGCAGGTGGGACAAACAAGAAGGTTAATATTTTCAATATTTTCTTAAAACCTGGGAAAGAAGATACTGTTTCAGGATTTCACAACTCTGGAAAGAAATGGCAAGAGCTGTATTTTTTCCTCAGTTGAAAAGACGTGCAAGTCTCTCATGCTAGGAGCTCATTTTATGCACATGTCCATCTGCAAGTCTGTGGAGAAGTTTTACTGCCCTATTTATGAATTCAGCTAATAGCGGGATTCATTCCCCCCCTTTTTTTTTTTTTTTTTTTTTTGCCAAGAGGATCTTTAATTTTTTGTTAATCGTTAATTTGTTTGTTGTGGTTTTGGGCAGTGATTGCTGAGCTCGGTTTCGGGTTGTACTGGTAGGACCCCATTATGTTTCAATGCACAGCCACTACTGGGGTTCTGTGGGGCTCTGCCCTCGCCCAGTGTTCTTCAATGTCTCATAAACAACTTGCATGCAGGACTTGAAGGGTTATTGAGTAAGTTTGCAGATGATACAAGACTAGGAGGAGCTGTTGGCTCCCCCAAAGGCGGATGAGGCCCTGCAGAGAGGCCTCAACAAATGAGAGATGGGCAGTCACCAACCATGGGGAGTTTAGCAAAGGCAAGCGTTGGATTCTGCAGCTGGGATGGGGATGTATGGGCAGACTGGGGCATGAGAGGCTGGAGAGCAGATGAGCAAAGGGACCTGGAGATCCTCATCTGTGTCAAGTTGAACACAAGTCAGCAGTGCCCTGGCAGCCAGGAGGGCCAGCCCTGTCCTGGGGGCATCAGGCCCAGCATCAGCAGCTGGGCAAGGGAGGAGACTGTCCCCTCTGCTCTGCACTGGGGCCATCTCACCTCGAGTGCTGGGGGAGTTTTGGACACCACAATGTAAGAAAGACATTAAACTACTAAAGAGCACCCAAAGGAGCGGCAGGAGGATGGAGAAGAGCCTTGAGGGGAAGCCCTGTGAGGAGCAGCTGAGGTCACTTGGTCTGTTCAGCCTGGAGGAGGCTGAGGAGAGGCCCCACTGCTGCTCCTCGTGAGGGGAAGAGGAGGGACAGGCACCGATCTCTGCTCTGTAGTGACCAGTGAATGGCCTGGAGCTGTGTCAGGGGAGGTTTGGGCTGGATGTTAGAAAAATGTTCTTCACCCAGAGCATTCCCTGGGCTCCCCAGGGAAATGGTCACAGCACCAAGTCTGACAGAGCTCAAGAAGCATTTGGACAGGCACAGGGTCTGACTCTTGGTGCTATCCTGCACAGGGCCAGGGGTTGGATGCTGATGATCCTTATTGGTCTCTTCCAACTCAGCGTGTTCTGCTATTCTCTTCTTTGGTAGTGATTTGATGTTTGTTGCCTAAGGTAAGTCATCAATAACTAGATTTCTGATCAAATTTTGTTGGTTTTGTCTGTACCATTTCAAATCAGACTGAATCGGTGCCCAAGCACTGAACCTAAAAGGTTGCTATTTAAATAATTACACTCTGACAGAATCTTCTACAGGCAGACTCTCTTTGTCCTCAGTTCAGCACCTTTGTGTTGACTGGAGTTAGTGCATAGTTTCTGCACAAAAATGAGCAGTTAAATAAATGCTAATTAAAAGCAGCATGTCAGTTTATTGTGCTCAGTAGGAGCAGTCACAAAAGAACATGAACCTGAATTAATTTTTTATCCTTTTTTTTTTCCGCTTAGACCCCCAGAGGCTTGAGGGGGGAAAGCCTATTAAGATAACTAAAATGAAAATTTGAGATGGGCCCAAGAAGCTTCCAACGCTGTGAAATACTTCCCTAGAGCCTCCCCATACCTACACAGAAACTTCTCTTCCTGTCAGATCAATATGCCACAACATCTGGAATCCCAAAGCTGTCTCAAGTTCCCATAAGTCCTGGTGCCACCAGCCAGCTCTGGGCTTGGTCCTGTGAGGTCTGTTGATGCCACTGAGCCCAGAGGGTACTCAGCAGCTCACAGGAGGGGGATCCATTTCCATGTTGATTAATCCCTACAGGCCTGATCCAAAGTCTGTTGCGTTCAGTGAGGGTTTACACTTCGGTTTGATAAGCTTTAAGATATGGGATAGAAGCAGATAATGAGGGCAGGATGAAAGGTAGATGAGGTAGAGGAGTTTGAAAAGACCTAAAATATGACAAGTTCATCTCACACAAAGACCAAATTCAGATGGTTTTTCTTGGGCTGGCTTGTAATGCCTTGGGTGCCAAGCTCCACAATTAAAGCAAAGAAAAATCTGGTTATTGCCAACAGCATTCAAAAATTAATCCACAAACCACAGACAGATCTTCAACAGCTCATTGGATCCATACACATTTGCTGCAGCAGAAAATGAGAGTTCACATAATCATAGGTGCATTTTTTAATGCTTCCAGCAGCAGAGGAGAGGAAGGATTTTCCTGTGGTTTTAAGTATAAAAGAGATGATTCTTTAAAATATTTAGTAAATATCAAACACTTGCTGTCTCCTCTGTTTCAGTGAAGTGTTTTAAATCCAAATTTATTCTTGAGGCGAATTTTGTTAGCCCCTGGTAGCTGAGGTGTGTGTGGTTGAGCTGATTGACCATGGTGTAGTACACAGCTTTCATGAGGCCTTCCTACAGTCTTTCCCATCACATTCTTGATTCCTGCCTTTCCTTGGTCATTCAGGTGGTGTGGCCTTATTAAGGTCTAACTACCTTCCAAATTAGCAGAAAATTCACTTTATGCTGGAATTCAGCATACTGTCAGTGAGAAACTTTTTCATCAGCCTTCTCCTAACTCCTTTACCCTCTATTGTCACTGTGGCATCAGGATGATGGGGTAGAAGAGCCCTTACTTCAGAGGAAATACTGGAGTACATACTGAAAACCTCAGTTACCCAGAGGAGACAGTAATACTTCTTATAAGCAGTAATGACTTTACTAAAAAGTCTTTAGGCAACCAAATATTATTAAGAGACATATTTACTCTAGGGGTCAATCTTGTTACATTTCATTGTAGATATATGGTTTGTTTCTCTGTCCCTCTAGTCCTCCAAAGAGTATAAAGCAGAGAGTAAAAGCTTAAGCTCAGTTTTTGCTCAAGCCATACTCCTAACATGGCAGATTGGTAACATCTTTAAGAGAGCTTTATGCTGAGGTTGTCTGGAAAGCTCAGTTTCACCACAACACAAGGGGATTCCAGGCATTTTCCATATCTTTCTAGTAAAATTAAAAATGGGGTTCTAGGACATGTGTCAGTGTACCAGAGGAGGGCTGACAAGACTGGAAGTCAGTAGAAAATATGCAAGCATAATGCATTGCCACACATTCTTTACCACACAACCATTACATTGTGCTGTACCAATCTTTTCTCAGATCATTGGGCTCTCTCTTTCCATCTTTCTTTCTTCCAGCTCTTCATTTCATCTGGCTGAGAAGAAAAAAATCAGGCTTTAATGAGAGAGGCTGCTTTGACTTTAGCAGCTTCAAGAAAAATTTGTAGTCTGTTGATAATCTAATTGTGTAAGGCTAACAGATTTTAATTGTCCTAGTTATTTTCTTATAAGGCCTGAGAAAAGTTACCAGGCTTTCATACTTTAAAAAGCTCATAAGAAGAATAAAGTTCCCCAATACCACCAACAAATGGAGTTACTCCCTCAGATCCAAATTCAACCTTCCAGCTTCAGTGACTTTGTGAATGGGATTGTCTTCTAAAAGCTTCTGACCTGGTTTCCTTTTCCAGCATTCAGCACACCCTCACTTTGCTGGTGCAAGTGAAATTAAGGTTCCCATGACACTCCCATGTCCTTTTCATCCAACTTCTACCTGATCCCTTCCTCAGCAAAGTACTTTAATGTACTGAGAATGCAATGGTTACACTCAATTAAACCACTGGCTTAGTTCATCCCTCAATACCTTAGGCTGTGTGTAAGCTGTTACTGAATGCATAAAATAGTATTCATTGAATTATTACTGGTCATTTGTGGTGTCGTAATGCATTAAAATTCCTCTTCAGCTTCAAGAGCAGTTGTTGTAGCAGGTTGAAAAAAATCAATGGGCTCTTTCCCATCAGATAGTACAAATCCCTTCCTGATAAATGCAGTTTCTCACAGAATGCCAAGAATCTGTAATTATTCAGGACCACAAGAGCAGAAATGAGCTTAGTCACAAGTCTGTGACAGAGGTTTGGAAAGACAGAGCAACATTTCCTCTGAAGTTGTAAACCTCTTTGAACTGTAGGAGATTCCCCACCACCTATCATTTCTTGTTTTTCTTTCATCAGATGGTCCTGACAAGTAGAGAAGCACAGGGCTGACAATTGCATGGCCATGCCAATGGTCTGGGAGGTCCCATTATTGAGGGAGTTAATCTCCTACCTACATTAAAAAACCTTTCTAACTGATCCCTTTAAAATACCTGCTAGGCAGCCACCAATATAGCTCTTCAAGAGGTCAACACCTATAAATGAGTTTTAGGAAATAAGCTCAAGAAAAGGCATCCATAAGGCCTGTGTAACCTCTGTACATTCACTGTGCACACCAGAGCACACTCCCTGCTGCTGCCAGAAAGTCTCCTCTGCCAGTGTGTACCAGGCCCCTCTTTTCCACCCAACTGCTTTCATCTCCAGAACTCTCCAGGCGCCTCAGTGCACATTCCAGATCCCCGGCGGGACAGGAACTGACAGCTGGAAATGTCTGGAGTGGTTTCAGCTCGGTGGAAATGAAGTGTGAAAGCATGAAGCAAGCCCATGTTGCTGTTCGCGTGAATTGATTTTCTGTATTTGATATGAAGAATATTAGTGACTCGCCCATCATCTTTGTAGTGTGTTTTCTATTCCAGAGCGCTAAGCAGCTGAAAATTACAAATCCTGTTAACTGGTGAAACCATCTCATGAAACCTAAAATATTGTGAATTCTTAATAGAATTTTTAATTCTTTAATTCTTTGTAGTCACGTTAATATTTCACATTGTGGCACTTGCTGGCAGTTCATTTTCCATGCCTTTCTGGACTACGTGTAGCTTGCTTATTAAACAAAATCTGGAACATTCCTGATTCCCCTAGAATTAGGCTTTTGTGCACCCAAATGTGGGATGGCCAATATACAGATATATCTCAGCTTTAAGTCCTTGACACCTTTGGCAGTATTACTCAAATCTGAGTACCAGAAGTGTGTTAAGATCACACCTAAACTGAACTAATAGATAACTCTCTAAGCTATTACAGTTTCTCAGTATGCAGTTTAGGCAGCATATACAAATTTTAAGTTGTTCTGTTTTAGAAGTGAAGAGAAATTTATCTGTCAGAGCACTAATACATTTCCACCATAAAAGCTGATCTGTGTCCCTTAAACTTCATTATATAATTCTTATGTTGTAAATTAATACCTTGTGCAGGCAGGAGCTCATACTTGCTTTTCAAGAAGGTTTGTTTAGCCCTGTCAGGTCTTCATAAACAGCCACAAGGCTTCCATTTCTTCCATTGTTAAGTTTGACTTCACTGAGGATTGAAAAAACTGCTGAAGAATTTAAAAAACAAGAATTGGAATTTTTTGGTTCCTCAAGGAATAAACAATACTATTGTTTTTTAAAAACATTGACAGTTTATTTTTCAAAAAATTGAGTACTTATTTTAATGCTTTATCAAGTATTTTAATAAATAGTTCAAATGTTAGCACTAATAGAGTCTCTTCTTCTGAAACTTTCCTGGAACTTATTTGACACAAGGTGCAATAACTGTACTAGACTTTAACCCCATAGACTTCTACCATATGTTAGTCTTTGAGCATTGTGTGTTCTTTTGTAAAGCATTCTGGATTAGATACATTGTCAACATTTATATAAAAGTGTTAGTGGAGATAAGGCACATTATTGATGATAAAGTGTTTGTTTTATTTTTTATATTTTTCAGTAAAATTACTTGAGACTACCCTTGAAAAAATGCACCTAGAGCCTTTCTGTGATTCTCTCCTGACAAAAAGGGTCATGACGACCAAACAGGAAAAAAGATCGACATATCATCCAAGATTAGAAGATCTATATTAAAATTAGTAACAGTTCTCCTCAAGTAAAGCATGTAATGGCACATCTGGAGAGTGCAAAGGGGTTTCAGAGGCTGTCTAATCGTATCTTGAATGGTCTGATTGATGCTGCTTGCAGACACGATGTCGAGGGCCATGAAAGAAGTAATTGCAGAGTTTCTATTTGTCACAATATTCCTTGATGGGATTTCTGATGTTAGTAATTTGTCACAGTGGTTCATTGTCTTGCCGGATGTCAAACAAAATGGAGATGCCAGCGAGCTGATGATTTGCTTTCAGAATGTCAGCGTCAGGACTGTGGGAACAGAGCTGTGATGGATATTGGGGTGACTGGGAAAGGGCAGCGTGTGGTGGGGCTCTGGCTGTAAGGAGCAGAACTGGGTGTTCAGGAGAGAATTAATGAGTGCTGGCTTTTTCTTCGTGACTACAACACCCCCATCCAGACTCCTGTTATCCCCTGAGATTTCATTTCAAAAGTACTTGAGAGGATGATGGTCTTTCCAGCTAAACAGCACATATTATGAATCTGCTCAATATTTGGTAAGTGGCATGTCTGTCTGGGAGTGTGATTTACAGTCTTGTCATGGTGTTTTCCCCTCAGCTTACAAACTTTGGGGAAAGGTGTCTGACACACGTCACCACAACTCTGTATCACTCAGAAAAAAAGTTTTTTTCAGACTGGTGCCTTCCTATGATGGAGTAAAACTGATATAATCTCTGGTAGGTGTAGAGAGGGGGCTGACCTTAGTGGTGGGGACCTTCAGGGTGCCCAGGACAAGTCTTCTCTGCCATCAAACCCCCTTACAATTTGCCTTGTACTACCTGGTCTTTCCCTCTGCTTTGCACATTGAGGGATATAGTGGGAATAATAATTATTTTTTTTCTCTCTTTGTATGTTCTATTTTTGTTAAAAACTCTTTAAGCCATGGACAAATTCTTATTGCACAAATATGTATTGCCTGTTATTGACAGAGCTTAACCTTGATGGGAGGGATTTTAACCTTCATGGAGGTAAAGATTCATTTATAAAAATAAAAATCGTATTTCTTTCTTTGGGTGATGTTCTGTGTGGATTTAACACAAGGTTAAAATATAGAGGAAAATCTATGAGCAGAACTGGAAGCAAAATCCTGGCATTTCTCAGAAATTGTTATGTTAGGTTTATTTTATTGTTGTTCTTGAACAAATCATGCATGAATAAATGATAGGAAGAGTCAGTGATCTGCTCTGGAGAAAGACAACTCTGCCTCCTGTCGTATCAGAGCACGAAAAAACAACCTAGAGATTCAACATGTCATTGATGGCAAGTTCCAGGCATGAGCTGCTATAATCACTCTAGGAAAAAAACCAAACCAACACAAATGGACATAACAGAGAAAGCTGACTGTCAAGACACATCTCAGTAAAGTGCCTATGGGAGTGTAAATAAATAGGCAGAAAGGAAAGTAATGCAATGGTAAGAATAAACATAGTACAGAAAGTTCTCGTTATAAGTTGAACAGCATTTTGGCCCCTTGCTGTTGGAGTCTGTTGGAGTCTGCTGAAATTTGGCCAGTGAGTGAGCTAATTGTCAAATAGAATGGACCACATCAGCAAAGGTGTGATTAAATTACTATTTTGAACTGATTTAGTTGTTTCTGACCATAAAAATGTCAATACAGGAAGACTGAGGATCAGGCCTGAAATCAAGGTCGTTGCTATCTGGTTAGGTTTGGTACACCATATGTAACATACATACTTTTGTTCTTGGTGGTACCTATTTTTATTCTCAGGTTGCAGATTAGTCTCTGACACTTCATAGCCCTGATGCTGTGACTTGGGGACTGAGGAATGGGTACCTGGTGTGCTTACACAAGCACCACTGCTGCAGAGAGGCTGAGGCAGCAGCTTAGAGGGGGCTCCCAGCTCAATCCGTGGGGTGCATCTGCACGGGTTTATCTCAGAAGCACCTTGCTGTGTCAGGTGAAATAGAGCACGTGCCTGCAGTTCAGAGGCAGGAAGAGGGCACTGTGGGGAGGTGTGGTGTAAGACAAATGGCTAAACTGACTTCCCAGGAGGGCTGAGACCCCTCTGGCTCCCAACCATATGTACCAGGGCCTCCACTGCTCCTCCCTCAGGGATGCTCTGCCCGCAGCCTTTCTGAAGCTCACATGTGAATGTTTCATAAAAACACCAGGGGACATGTGGAGGTAGACAGATGTGGAGAAGGGAAAGTGAAGGGAAGATTGATAAGTCGTGAAAAAGACAACAAGGATTTTGAGAGAAGCTTCTGAAATAAGAAATGAGAGAAAAAAGAAGAGCATAGCAAGCTAAACAACACTGCAGAGACAAAATAAAAAGTTAAGATTGTGGTAGAGCCAGAGAAAAACAAGAGAGGCATAGACAGGAGGAGATTTGTGACTCAGGAGTGAGCCATGATCTGTTACAGGCATGCAAAGGCAAGAGCTAATGCATGAGGGGAAAATAGCAATATGACAAGAGTGATTAGGGCATGCTGAGCAAGGGTGTTCTAACTACCCAGCAACTATGTTATTTCGTCACTAAATGGGTATTATCAGGGTAAATACTTCCTGTCAAATTCATTTTTGGCCAAATTTGATTAGCTCCTAGAATGTACAGGAATGTAAATGGCTGAATGCACTAGAAAAGTGAGGGTGACAGCTGAAAAACATGACAGAATATTTTTCTGTTGTTCGTACAACTTAAAGTACTAATTTCTGAAAAAGACAGGTTTCAGTTATTCATTAGAAAGCTGAATGCCAATATTACGGACTCATTCTACTTCTTTCTATTTCAGGAAGTATGGCCAGACTTTTCCATTGGGTAGAAGTATATATGATGAGGTCAGTGCTCTTTTTGTAAGAGCTCTGTGTACAGCCTTCTCTAGAGACTTTCTCCTTATAAGAAAGGCACAGGCCCTGAAGTACTTAGAATGTTCTTCATGGACCTTTGATACTCACTGGGGTTATGTTCATGCTTAACTGAAAACAAAATTCAGTGTCTTTAAAGGAATTTCACTGACAAAGTCTGTGCTTATAATTTCTTTTTGTCAAATTACTTATTTATTTATTTTCCAATCTGAGTCTTTCAGCAGATATTAAATACCTGCATACAACAGCAAATACCAATTCCGAGTTTGTCTCCTCTCTCAGAGATAATTAACTCAGGAAGAAAGGTGAAATCTTTTGTGTGTGTGCTCATGGTGCAGCTCCTCATTATTCCAGCCTCTCCACATGCCCCGAATTATGTCAGACATCTTTGTCCAAATGCATTTTTGAGTTTCATAACAGGCAGGTAGAAGTAGTTAATGATGTCACTATAATGGATCATTATTTTTTAGTGCTAAGCTCCCAGTAATTTTACATTTCCTGTCTTTCCTTTCTTTGTCTTTTTGGGAAAAAAAAGGGCTTGGACTTGCCTAGAGGGTGAGGGAAAATGCGCCAGGCTGTCACATACTGCAGTACAATCTAACCAGACAGTGATAAAACTGAATAGTCCTGTCTATAAATCACAATAAAGCTTGACAGAATTCACCTCTGTCGTCAAAGCCTTATGAGTGGTTAGATTTTCCTATTAGAAACAAATCCAAAATGTATTTATTGGAAACATCTGTGGTCTGGGACAAGTAAGAATGTATCATCAGAGGACTTTGTTGGTATCCAAGAAAAATATCTCTCTCTGATTCTTACCTTGTAAGAGCAGAAACAAAAGGAAAACTGAGGGGTTTTGTGAAGGCATGGATTTCTAATGGAGCAGGTTCCCATCCTCGTGGGTGTACAGGACAGCATCCCCAGTGGCTCCTGCCCAGAGCTGCCAAGGTGGGAAACGCACTCTGATATTGGAGCTTCTTCACTTTTTTGAGGTCCTGGGAGCCTCCTTTCTGTGGCAGGGTGGCTTTTCAGGAGATGAGGGCAGACTGAAGCAACAGCCACCAACAAATCCAGGCAGTGCAAAAAGAACCCCAAGGTAAAGTAAGGAAATGCTTCCTCAAGAGCTGGTTTGAGAATGGCCATGTGGCCAGAAATTGCCCATGGATTTGTGTTTCCAGCAATGAAAGCTAGATGTTTTAACATCTGTCTTAGAAACCTGTGCAGCTCTTTATCTCTGAGAAGATTATAATTTTTGGCAGAATTTCTACTGTGCATCCTAGGGTGCCTGTCCTCTGTGCTCCACTCCTTTCTGCTCACTTTCTGCTCTCCTCCTGGATGCATCCCTGCTCAAGTCCGTGATAGGCAGCCTGTGCTTCTCTCCTGATGTGTCCCAGGCCTGGATGAGGATTAACAGCAGCATTGGCCATAAAAAGGAAGAGATTATTGTAGAAGAAAGGGTGGATAACTTTGAAGTTCATTCTACTGAGCTGCACTGCAGGAGTTTTTGCTGTGGGAGGTTTTTTTGCCATGACCAAGGGACAGCAACTGAAGGCAGGACAAGCAGATCAGAGCAGGATCTTATGGGATGAAACCCTGAGCTGAGTCATGTTCAATGTGGGGTAGACTGAGGGAGATTTTTATCAATAGAGACACTGCACAATACCCTCTGGGGAGTTCATCTGCAGCACTTCGTCTCGAAGTGGAAGGATTTCTTATCAGAAGTGGGCTTCAGCCTGGCAGCAAAAGGTCTAATAGGGAACATAATTTACTCTTTTTTTGAGTTAAAAATATAAAGCACTTCTCATGGACAGGCAACACATGCAAGAGACCAGTCACAAACTCAGACTGGGAATTAGAAAAGTGTCTCCACAATTAAGAAAAGGTCTGAACAGCCTCCTATTTGGACTAATGTGGCAAGTAATATGGTTGGGGTGGACCATGTACAATTATGAATGTACTTGCAGGAGGAAAAGGTTTTCTGAATAAGCAGAAATGCAGTTCTGTTGAATAAAGGGGACTGTTCTTGGTCTGGAGCCCTACAAACAGAAGGATATTGGATCAGATATCTCAGCAATATACTGAGCATTGTAGAGTTTGTACCTCAGGCCAAGATCTTTCTCAGTTTTTATTATCTCTAAATGCTGACATTTCCTTCTTGCCCTGATGATGTGCTTCTCTTTGCCAATATATGCTGACTAGTAGTTTGGCCTGTTAGTTAGTTATTTTTTCAAAGGTTAAACATTCCCTGGTCTTAGTATATGGTATTCTTGCAAGATTATTTCTCTGTTTTCCTTAAGTACAATCCCCCACGTTCAAAAAAGGTGTCTCTGTTTGTTTGGTAATTGACTGTATTTCATCTTGAACAGTGATATATTGATTTTCATGTGAAGTGAGCTTTCAGGTTGCCATTTAGAAAGATGAGTTTTGGCAAGGCTCCATTAGACTTCTTTGTATTATTGCTTATCCCTTCAGCTGGGAGAGCAGGCAGCCTTATTTCCAAGTACAAGCAGCCTGAATCATCTCATGGAACCCCAGTTCCTTTATTCCATTTTCTTTTGGTGTGGTCCTAACTATCATTATTTTGCTTGCTGACTTATGGCAGGTAGTTTACCCAGTATTCCCAATCTCTTTCTTTGGGTTTTTTTTTTTTGGTGGTTTGGGTTTGTTTGTTTGTTTGTTTTTCCTAGAAACTGTATTTCTAGGCTTTACCAGCTACATTGCAGGCTGCAGAAATTTTGCATATATTGCATTGGGGTCTGTGAGTGACGCTGCATCTTCAGAGTTCCTGCTTTCATGGGGAGAATACATTAACTTGCAAACTTGTAAAAAAAAAAAAGCCAGAGTAAAAAATTATTATAAGATATCAGGACAACATCCCTGTGAGGTTTGTGTCATTTCTGTTATTACCAGTTATTTAATGAGAAGCATGGAGGATATTTTCTGAAGCTTGTGTTATAGGACAGCAACCAGCAAGCTGTCACCTAAATGTTCATTTTAAATGATGCTTCTAAATCATAAAGATATTGCTGGTTCTTCTTTAGCATCCATGAAACATACATTGATTGTAGACAGTAACAATAATAGGTAGTCCATGTCTTACATTAGATTGTGCTCCTACCTTTTTTAAAAAAAAATATTGCATACAATAAGAATTTATTTCCCTGGGTGAACAGTGTGAGTTTAGGGTGAGTGAGTACTCCTACTAGTGTTTTTTAATATTGCTCTGGAAAAAGTGGTATGATTGCTGTCCAGTGCACACATAAATTTAAACATTTTAAACAAGTTTATACCATTTTACCAAATAAACAAGTAGGTCAACTGTCAGATGATACAGACAACACTATCATTATCTGTACTCTTAGCTTTCTTTTTTTCCACCACTTTCTCCAAGGGACTGCACACTCCCTTGGAGAAAGTGGTGGAAAAAAGGAAGCCAAGAGTACAAATAATGAGCCAGTCATTGTCAAGTGTCTGTTTATGGTAGGGATTAGTAATTTCACTTAAATATGGCACACTGAAAGAGGGGGAAAGAAGAAAAGATATGCAGAGTCAATCTTTTGTTTATCCAAATAAAGCAATTCCAGCTCTGAATTACTGATGGCATTCAAGCTCCAGAAAAAGGTCAGATTTAGAAAAGTGTTATAACATCTACTGATCTTAGATGGAGATGCGATAAAGGGCATCACCCAGAAGAAACAACAAATAAATGCTTGTGAAAACAAAGCACTGAAGTAAATTTTGAATTTACATTAGAAAATGTTTAACAGAGAAAAAAAAGGAATTCCGAATGGAAGAATCTACACAGAGTCAAAGATAGTAACTCTTAACTGCAGTGATTTATGCAGGCAAGGGATGTGGCTGGGATGACAGTAACACCTTTTAAAAAATCACTCCTCTCAGGCTTGTCCCCTTGGCCAGTGAAGGAGACAGAAAATAAACAGAGGATTAAGCAAGACTTCAAACTCATGTGGGAAAAGAAAAGTAACAAGAAAAGATCTCCTTACAGAAGGGAGGGGCGAATAAATTTTCCTAGGCCAGAAAGGGAACAGTTCACCCTTGGCTGAGAGCAAGAACGCCTGTCAGCATGAGGCATTAGCTGGACACTGCCAGCAGTGGGACTCTTTAGTAACAGCAGCGGGAGTCCATAGAGAACGTTTCAGTGAATTCCCAAATATCCACAGGACCACAGCCAGCTGAACGTGTGATGAGGGCTGACTCATCAATGACTTTGCAAGGCACTTGTTCACCAGACACAAATGATCCCTGACACAAACACAGGGCTTCAGCAAGATGCTCCATGTCCCTCACTGTGCCCAAAATGCGTTCCCAGGTTTTGGCATCTTTCCCCCCATTGAGTGTGAGAAACCACTGCTTGTTATCGCATGTAGTATTGGATGTGCCCTGTATTAAATCGTGTAAATGGTTTTCACATAGTTTTTTCTGCCAGTCACAGACCAGACTATGTGCCCAATAAATTCACAGGCTGTCAGAGATGCCAGGGAATGACTGATACATTACCAAGACTGCATGAATCTGGTTTAAAAATGTGCATGAAGACCGCCTGGAGAAGATTTGAAGGGAAAGAATGTCCTCTCTTAGCAAGGTAATAAAAGTGATGAAAGGTTGTTCCAGAAAAGAAATAGTCAGGAGTGTGAAGGTCTAGTGTCAAAAAGAAAATTAAAAAGTGGCAATATGGGTGGTGATTTAATAAATAAAAGACTATGTGGCTTAAAAGATAAACAAGTCTCATCAGAGGCACGCAACAAGCTGGCATGAGCTTTAGGATAATGTTGAACAGATCAAGTCCCAGATTTTATTCCTGTGCATTTCCCAGGGCTTCATGCTGTGAATGGGCAGGATTTGAGGGAGGATTGCTTTTTCTTGTGGCTCAAGGGGTATTTTGAGAAGTATTTTAACAGTACTTTAAGAGCAGTGCTACAGTCTGACGTGCTCCCCATGCAGGCCTGACTTGTGCCATCCACTAAATGCATTTTGCTTTAATAGCACTGTAATTGCTCAGTGCTTGGGGCAAGGACTGTCGTGGTACTCATAGGTGCTGCTACAGAGCAAATAAATCATCGAAATTATGTCTTTGTTCCTTATTCTGTACATTCTAAATATATTTAGCCTCCAGTCCCTAATTTTGGCAGATACTTTCATTATTATTTTAAATTGATCACTTTGGGGATTTGGCAGTGACTTCAAATGGTCAATAACTGTGAATACCTTTTTCATGAAAAATTGCATTTTGGAACTTAATTAGCATCATGGTGTGGTACACGTTTAAATTAGCACCTACATTCTCAAAGCTGTGTCTTTTGGAGGGACTTCTGTGGAACTGGATCTGAAATTGGAACGAATAACTAAAAGGACAACTGAACTCATTGCTAGGTTTTCATGCAGAGAAATATCTGTTGACATATATGTGAGCTGTATTCTAAATAGATGATTTCCGTGTCATTTGAAAGGATGTGAAAACTGTAAAAGACCTGTATTTTCCTTGTTTTATGTGTTTGCTTTTCTTAAAGTCAGGAGATTAATATTTTGGTCATACCTGCTTGAATAATAATGGGTAAGGGCAAATACCTGTGGCAGAGCTGCCTGTGCTGTGGTAGCACTTAGGTCATTCCTGCCTGGGTTCAAAAGCTATTCTACCAGTTCCACTCAACCACAGCTGAGTAATTATAGACTAGTTGGTAAATTCTTTTCATTATGGGTAGTAAAATGTTTAGTAAAATGTCTCTGCTCTTTAGCCACCTGGCACAAATCACAGCCCTGTTTATTGATTAAGTCATACTGCATCCCAGAGCATGATGATAACATAAATATTTATCGGTTTAATTTATATCAACATTGATTTAGACCATGGTAGTAACTCGACTATTGTACAAATTCATTTATGAAGCCAGTACTGATTTAGAGGAATGTGGCAATCTCCAAAACCTGCAAATGTCCATTTATTTAATATTTATATCCATAACCTAAAATGAAGTCAGTTTTGCATCTTCCAAACTCGTGAGATAAAGATTTCTCTCACACACAGGCTGTATGAATCAAATACAACCCTGAAAAAAACTTTTTGCTGTGGAGGTAATAAAACTGTTCAAAATCCTGGTTCTGCAGGGTAAGTGCTGATACAAGCCTTGCTGCAGAGATATAAATGGCAATGCTGGAATAATCATTCTTGCTCATTTCCCAACCAATGGATGCAGCTGGGAGCTGAAGTCCTGGTTTGAATGCTGCCTCCCCAGTAAGATGAGCTCTTTCTGAAACCTGTGAATCTCCTATTAAAACAATTTTGTAAGCTGATGTCTTGTACAGGTTTCACTTTGTTAGGATCATACTTATATTCTGAACCCCCTGCAGGATGCAACACTTAGAGTGGACTAAAGCAGCTTCCAGTCTTTATCTTCCCTATCAAATTGTCTACCCAAGACAGGTAGAGCTCTGCTCTCTGCCCTTTTCAGTATGTTTACCAGCCCCAGTCTTTAATTCAAAATATTTTATTCCAGACAGTTTAAGACTCCTTTTAGGGGTGGTTGTATTTCCTCCACTGTTTTTTCCTTCTTAAGCAAGATTATACATTCTTCAGTGGGTCTATTTTTTATTTCAAGTTCATTCCTTCAAAGATTGAGCCAAGGGCAACCCTTTCTTAGAAATTATAGGCTATCAGCTGCATGGAACAGTCCCTGTCATGATGCTTCTGTAATCTCTTTTCCTAATCAGTTTTGGAGATGATGGCAGACGGAGCCGTTACTGCTATAACTGACTTGGAGGGATACAGGGAAATGCAGATGTTGTCTTGTTGACAATTTTATGAGTGAGCTGAGTGCAGGCACTGAGAGAGAATGGAAGTGTGGCAAACAAAACATTTTTAGAGCTCTGTAATGAAAACATTTCTATGTCTTCCTTTTGGCCTCTTCTTGAAGGATCTCTTTCCAGTGCTAGAGGATGTCTGGAGCCAGGGGACTCATTTCCTCTGAGCTCTGCAGTGAGGATGGGACTTGACCACGGCCAGGCTTTGCAGACATGAATAAGTGCACTAACAAGTGAAGGAGAAACATTTACAGGAACATATGGGGAATAAGATGGGACAGGCTGGCTGCTATCTCCTTCCTCACAAGTGTTATCATTTGCAGCTGATCCTCTCGTTATAAAGGACCCCAAACCAAGGCAGCAATGCCCTCTCAGCTGGGATATTAATATTCTTTCTGCCAGTCACAAGAGAGTGGTATTTAATACGTGCACCTCCAGCTCTGCATTAAGGGAAGATGGCTAGATGGAAGGGATCAGGTTTTTTTGTTTTTTAGTGAGCAGATTGTATGGCTGAGGTCGCTTTCAGCTACTCATACTTACATTTGGTAAAAAATGCCATCTGATAGCACTTTGCTTATGAAAAAGAGGTCTAGGAAAACAAGACTGTTCGACAAAGTATATTTTAATTTTCGTGGCTATCGCTATTTTCAGTTTTTCAGTATTCCTTTGGAGGAAAAAAAGTTGCTTGAGGAAAAACTGTATATTCTTTGTAGTTATTTCTTCCCCAGCATTATTGGGTTAGATAACCCATCAGCTACAAAAAAAATGCCATCTGCATATCTGTATCTCTAGATTCTGAGCCCCACTTTGAATAGACTCATGAGTTGTCAGGGATCTTTCCTTGTTGGTGTGATTTCATGACACAGATGAAGCAGAAAGTGTGGCTTCGGGATATCTGAGATTTCGAGTCAGAGACTGGTCATTTAATTCCCTCTGAAAAGAAAGATATTGTCTAATAGATACTACCTTACAGTTATTCAAAATAGAATTTATTTTAGGATGGTTGTTATGCAGCTAATTATTAAAAATGTTTAAAAGACTATTTTGGTCACAGAGACTGATGAGTAAAAATTAAGTTGCTAAGTAAAACTTCAGTAAGTTTTGCAAAAAAAGCAAGAATTAACAAAATATTTGTTATTGACCTAACCATTGTCTGCAAGAATAGGGTCCCAAATATGTGCAGGATTTCTGATGAAATAAATGCCTTCTGCCACTAGAACTATACAAAGTAAATTTTAACAAACCTTAACAATTTCCTTCTAAGTTTGATCAGATCATACTGTTAATACCTCTCACTGAAGTAAGAGGTATTCCTTCTCACCAAGAAAAGGCTTTGTATCAAACAGAATGCTTTCCCTGACCTGATCGGTTTTTTTTTTGGTCAGGGGTTTTTTTTTCCCCTGTCCTATTTAACAATTCCAAACTCAGAGTTTAACAAAATGAACGTATTTTAAAGGAAAATATTTACACCGACTTCTAAGCTTTAGCAATTTTAATCCAAACTAATATGCCTGACTTGGCAAGTGCATGCACTTTATCTGCATCCTCAAACAGAGGAGTGCTGCTGTAACTGCTCCCCTTGTGTTTTGTGGAGAAGTGAAGAAAGAGCCTGAAGATAAGATCTCTCTTCTGTGGGAATTTAAATTCCTGGAGTAAAAGTGACTCTGCTCCACAGTCTCTCTGCTAGCTGACACAGACAAAAGACTAATGACTTCTCCCTTGCTCCATGAAAATCTAACTGTGCTACGTTAATGGCCTTCATTAGATGTGTCACCCACCATCCCCTCATGCGCTCGTTGTCCTCCCCTCCCACTGAGATGTTTTATCACTCCTCTAACGATGTGAAGGGAGGCACGGTCCTTCAGCAGCAGCACCGACACGTCTGCAGGGGGATGATGAACTGTCCTGTCATCACCAGGTCCTGTGCAACCACCTTAACTGCTGCTCTTCCCAGCTCCCTCAAATCGCTCTGTGTTTGGTGGTAACTCACAAGAAACGTGTGTTGGAAAGCTTGTTGTCCTGCTTGAACTATGTGGCATGTTTAAAACTGTAGAATCATTCACATTAGAAGAGACCTTTAAGAGCATTGAGTCCAAACATTAACCCAGCACTGCCAACCCCACCACTAAACCATGTCCCCAAGTGCCACGTCTGCTGTCTTTTAAATGAGTCCCGGGATGGTGGCTCCAACACTGGCCTGGGCAGCCTCTTCCCATGTGGGACTGCCCTAGTCCTGCTGGACACACTCTTTTTGATAAGCTGGGATGCCACTGGCCTCCTTGGCCACCTGGGCACAGGCTGGCTCATGTTTAGCCAGCTGTCCACCAGCACCACAGGGTTTTTTCCTACTGGAATGTTTTCCAGCCACTCTGCCTCCAGCCTGTAACACTCTGTGGGGTTGTTGTAACCCAGGTGCAGGATCCAGCACTTTGCTCTGTTGAACCTCATACCACTGTCCTCAGACCATCAATTCAGACTGTCCAGATCTTTCAGCAGAGCCCTCCTGCCCTCCAGCAGACCAGTGCTCCTATCCAGCTCGGTGCCTACCAGAAACTGACAGACCGTGCACTTGATTGAGTGTCTTATAGTAAGCACAGAGTCAAAAGTAGAATTAAGTACTTTGGTTATTTCCTCTTGTCCTTTGTTGCTGTTTCCCCCAGATCCCATAAAGGCTGGAAATCATTCTTAGACCCTCTTTTGTTGCTGGTGTGTTTATAGAGGTGGGTTTTTGTTTCTGTTAATGGCAGTGTGTTTTGGCCTGGGCAGCTACCTCAGCTGTGGTGGGTGTGGGGCTTGGAGAGGCCATGGCTTTCTGCTGGGCAGGTCCCACTGCTCCTTGGTGGAGCTGGCAGGGCTTCAGCACCCACCCTGCTGTGCTGTGCCCTGGTTTTACTCCCCTGGGGGCTGCTTCTATTCATCTTGGGGGTTTGGCTGCTACTGCTCCTGGCCCCATCAGCTGCAGGCTCCTGCTGGCTCTCTTTACTTCTCCAAAGTTTCCCCTCGTTTGGGAATACCCCCTGTGAGATCTCTGCTACAGCAGCATTGGCACCGCATAAGAGCCACTTGCCTTAGCAATTAATGCTTAATGAGTTCATTATCCTGTTTAACATTTCATGGGTAACTTGTGATTACTTAAAAATAAACATGTATATTCAAGGTCTGGCTCCATGGGGAGAAAAAAAGTAAGTGCTGAAATATATACGTATTGATAGGGTGGGTAATTGCTTAGAACAGGAGAAAGCCCTTCCTCTGCTCCCACACATAACCTAAATATATTAAAAAGTAGGTAGATACATGCACATATATACAGATACATACGTGTACGTATCACTTTAAGCCTTTCTTTAAAAGGCCGTACCAAGATAGCTCTTCCTGCTGCAAGGAAATGATGCATTCAAAAGAGATCACGCTCACCTGCTTACAGAAACAGTGAGAGCTAACTAGCTGGTTAAGCTGTAGGTGTTTTCACTTGAGTATTTTGGTCATTTCCCTTCATAAGTACATGGGGAAACGCAGAATATAAAAAGTAAACCTGGGATTTATTTGCACGTTTTTTGTTTGAAGAGTACATTGGAAAGGATGGATCCTGCTTGTGGAGAGGGCTGCCTTAGAAATTAATTCAAGTATTTTTGAAGAATCTCTAGATCACTTACAAGGCATTTGCTGTGTCAGCTTTTCTCCTCTGCTGCTGCTGCTGCTTTCATTCCTGGTGTGTTGCTTCTTTTTTGTTGTTTCTTTTGCTGTCGTCCTCTGCCTGGAAAGCGATGATCTCTACAGCACATGGGACACACCTGATAACGTTATCTCCTGGTAGAGGTCACATGCCAAGCAAAGGGATTTGTATGTAGCATACAGCACCTGAAATGAATATATGTTCTGCCTCCACTTGACAATATCCTTTAGATACGGTTTCTTGGCTTGTTTAATATGGCATAGTGCTAGACGAGACTTGTGAATCAGAAACCGTTATAAGATATTTGTGTCTAAATCAAAACCAATATTCACCTTAGATGAAATTCCAGGCCCCTGCAGAAGCCAAGGAAATTTTGTCTTCGCCTTTGCTGCGACCAGAATTTCAATCAGAGTCATTACACAGAAAAACAATTGAATAGCTTTGTGGTTATCATTTCAGTCAGAATCTCCTGCATTTTTATTAAATTAACACCCAATAACAATAGCTTCTGAGAGTGTTAGAGGACAAGGGAAGAACAAAGGAGGAAAGAAAAGCTTGAGAGGTAAATACTCTTCTTGGAGAGGCACATGCTTGTCTTTAACAATGGATGTAGATACACCCTGTCTGTGGGAACCTCAAGGGGAACAAATAATTAGTCTGCTATAATCTGTATAAAAGCAAAATTAATGGTAGCCTTGGGGGTTACATATGTCTGGGTAATTTTTGATAGTGAGAATTTATTGGAAATACACTCTGGAACCTGCCCAGGAATAGATTAGTCCATTATAGAGACAGACAAAAGCATCCTTATCCTTCTGCTCTAGCGGTGGATCACAGCTTACAGTCTGTGGAATTCTATTTTGTTGTGCAGCTGGAATGAGAAAAGAATGGACCACGTGCCTGTGGTGAATGGTCAAGGCAACACAGAGCGGTAAACCCAGAGAAAGGAATCAAATTTGAAAAGCTGTTTTGAATGCTGCTTTGTTCTCAAGGGAGAACAGTATCAAAATTACAGCTTTGTCCTGTCACTTGAGCCAGTTCTGCTGGGCTAATGCAGGTAACTGGAGACAAGTTCACACATCGTGAAAAGATATTTAAGTTGTAAGTTTTGAATATTTATGGGAACCAGGAAAAAAAAGTGTATGTTGAACTTGCATGTTGAGTTTGCAATTATAGGCTCAAACACTTAGCAACAGCATAAATCTCTGTTTTTACTAAATTAACTCAAAAGCTTCAAAAGAAGGGCATGAGATCAGTCTAGTTTCAGATACAGTATTTCTGGTTTTTCATTACTACTTTAACTGTTATAGGCTAGGTCAACCTTGATTTATTGTATTTTCTATTTGTATTCATTTTTTTAAGAAGATGACAATTCCCTCCTCTCTGTCCATCAGCACGTTACTAAAAGGTGTTTTGCAGTAGGAAGTAAAACCCAAATAGCTTTGATTGAGAGCATCTTGCAAGGCAGAACTTACAAAGCAGATAAGAACTGGGCTATCCTCATTTTTATCCTTCAGGTTTCCACATAGTTCCATGCAGAGAAGGAAGGTAATTCAGCCCTAGGAAAATCTGCAAGTTTCCTGTGTTTATCTGCCCAAAAAAGTCATAAGAAACAAAATGCAGAATTTCAATTCTTCTAGTAAGTAAGGGAACTTGGGGAGACAATTGGCATTAAGAAGAATTAAAAAACCCTACCACCATTTGTACTTTTTTAGATTACTCAGCTCTCACACCTGTGGGTAAGGGTAAGAGAACTGAACAACACCAGAGATTGTGGTTTTCTTCCAAATTCTGGTTACATTTACAGTTGAAGTATAGACTCATTTGACAAGGCTGAGCTAAAACCTTTGAGCTTCTTGTAATATATTTGTGTTAGAAATGCAGAAATGTTGTATCATCTTACAGCCAGAGTATAAAATCATGGGAAGAAGAGAACATTTAAACTAGATTTATCCCCTGTGGAGGGCTTTGTACAGAAATTAGAAGATGATCAAATCTCTGAATGGCAATTTAATAGCTAATTTAAAAGCCTCTCTCGCTGAAATTATCAAGAAACCACAAATACACAGTTATATATTTCACAATGCATATTATAGCATAGGCACACACTAGTGAAAAAAGAACTCTCAAAAAACAGTTTGAGCTTCATATTAATTTAAATATATAAGATTACATAAAATGTCAGGTGCATTTAATCATTTTTAAAGCAGAAATTAGCACAAAAGCAACCCATTGTTCTGGCTTTAGGCAGATTCTACCTGACTCAATACACCACTCTGGGAAGTAATTCCTCATTCAACACCCTGTCTGTTAAATTCACCTGCAAATAAATGAGTGTTGCACTGCAGCCAGAGACTTGGCAAATTTATCCAATTTGGAACTGAAATTTCTCAACCTTCACCTCCATCTCTTTAATATTGAGGGCTGTGGCTTTAATACCTCCAGTAATCTCAAATGCAGCATGAGCTGAGCCCTAATCACTCAAGTAGGAATGTGTCAGGCCACCTGTAGATCTGCACTAACACTGGTGCCTCACATTCAGGCTCACGCTGCCTCTTACCTTTGTCTCTACTATTACCTCTGGAAGTTTTTTTTTTATTATTATTATTATTATACTTTCTTTTATAATAATGTTCCTCATGCAGAGAGGTCAAGAGAAATCAGAACTTTTAAACTGATTGCACTAAGCACAATAGAATTAAGTAGCACCCCATTAAAATCTTGCAGGAAGAATACATTTCCAGGGGCTCTCCACTACATTAAAAAAGTAATTTCCTCTTATTTATGAAATAATCACTGGCCATTTCTACACCGTCTCCTCTTGGCTTAAAGGTGCAGTCATGAAAATGGGGAGGTGTTTTTGATAGCACAGCTGCACAGGGAGAAAGGATTTTTTTTTATTATTATTTTTTTTTTTTTACTGGTGATGATGCACAATTTCACTTTATCTTCTGGTCAGGTGGATGAGACAGGAAGGGATTTATCCCTTCACTGAAATTCTCAGAGGGAACCTTAAAGTCCTGTGTCATTCTCTCCCCCAACAACTCTCCCTTTCACCTAGGAAGCTATGAAAGATATACTTTCCTTTCCTGCTTAGAAAAAAAAAAAGAGGGAAAAACAAACCAAAAAACTACTGAAGAGTCAGCTTTATTTCTTTTCCAACCAAACAAGCCTAAAACACACATAGGTTTCCCCACAGGGAAAGCTTCTG
The DNA here is from genome assembly GCA_027886175.1 of Phylloscopus collybita. Lineage (NCBI taxonomy): Eukaryota > Metazoa > Chordata > Aves > Passeriformes > Phylloscopidae > Phylloscopus > Phylloscopus collybita. The sequence goes on along the minus strand of JAJNNQ010000031.1, from coordinate 29,585,509 downwards.
ACTGATATGTTGAGTCAAGACAGCATCAAACTCTTCCAGCTGTCACAGCATCGCAAAAGTGCAGGTCCATCTGCCAAAAGCCAGGAGGTTACTGCAGCTGCTTCCAAAAAGAGTAGGAGCCATGGTTCGCTGATTAATTCAGTCCAGGGGCTTCTGAGATGACTTGCTGCAAAACGACTGGCTTATGTTTGTGCACTGAGCCTCTGCTTCTGTGGTCTGGGGGCGAATATTCCAGAAATGCCTCCGAGCTGCTGCTGGGTCAGGGACACGTGGGCAGCAGTGAGACTGGCTGGGATTTCTCCCCGTGGGCAGAAGCCCTGGGCGAGTGGCAGAGTGACATGGATGAGTCTCATTCGGGACCAAACCAGCACATTCCACAGGAGGCACTGCAGGCCCTAGCCAGCCTGGACCAGGGATGTTTCTTTCAGGATAGCCTGGCAACAATAATCTGCTTAAAACACCTCGGGGCAGCTGTGTGGCCACTCCCACAGCAGGAGTCTCCATTAAAAAAAGCCCAGCACAACAAACCAATCTCTTCTGTATCTTTATAGTCTAAGCTAAAAGTATTTGAGATCAGAACAATACTCAGATCTACCTCCTAAGCTGAACTGCTGAGCGATTAATCGCCAATCCTGCCAGGTTTGGATTGAAAGTCAGCATTTTACTTAAACAAGAAAGGGGCGTGGAAAGTTGTATTTGCTTCCAGAAAGAGGAAAAAAAGTTTATAATTAAAAAAAAGAAGGGGTGGGGGTGGGAGGACACCAGACTTTGAGTGACCACAAAAGTAAAAATTTGAAAGAATAAAAGGACCAAAAATAATTTCCCTCTAAATTTCACAAAGCTTTTAAAGCTAAAAACAGCATTCAAGCAGCATGGAGTAACTGCCTAATTGTGGTGGCCTGTCAATAACAAACACAGAAGAATAATAAATGAGTGTATTTTCCTCTAAAAAAACACATATCTCACTGTTTTGGGGGCAATTCCTCAATTGCAGTTAAAATCTAAAATTGTCCTTTTGATCAATGGTGTGGGTAGATGAAAAATCTGGTCGACCCATTAAATAAGAAAGTTAATAAGAAGGGAGAACCATCTCACAGTTCATGAAATAGTACAGCAAAGTATAATTTTTCAAGTCCTAGTAATTATGTTGGCTATCGCACCATTACTGATATAATGTGAAGCTAATAAGCCAAGTAATTAGAATGCACTAGGTCAGAGTTTTCACCTTAAAATGTGAAGGGTAAATGAGAATGAGGCATTGTAATATTTAGCATATGCCGAAAACGGCACAAAAGTCATAGAACTGAAATGTTACTTTTTAGAGGGAAAATGTTCATCAAGGCGAGAGTTGTTTGTATTGACTTACACGCTGAGCCTAATGAAGGTCGTTATGGAGATTTAATTGTGTTACAGATGCACCAGAGAGGGGTCTGGCTGAGTTTCTCCTCTCTGAATGACTTGCTGCATCCTGCTGCTATTGCCCAAGTTCTCACCGGCTGAATTGCCTTTCTCTCTTACAAGCCACTTACACGTTGAATGCAGCACTCCGAAAGACCCAAATTAGCCCATACCTCAGAAAACAGAAACGTGATATTCCTGAAAAGCAGGGGGAAACACTTCCTTTCCTGATCTTTCAGTTCACAACATTGCCAGACCCTATCCTTTTATTTTATGTTCCAACTACTCAGCTGTTTTTGAAAGAAAGCTGAGTAGAGGCCCCTCAGAGTCTGTAAGTTCACCAGAAAATAGTGAGATGCTCCCCTCAGCACCAAGGTCATTCGCTCTCAGTAGTTTACAGGCACAAAATACCTGAGTACCTTTCTCCTCAGCCACAAATATAGCAAACAGTGGGCACACAGTTTCAAAAGATGTTTTGCTTTCAATTCTTCAGGAATCAGAATGACAAATTCCAAACAAATAAGTGAAATAGACAGATTAAAAAGCACAGGTTATTAAAAGAGCAAGATGGGAAGTGGTCTCAATTTTGTAGTGGCAATTATGCAAGATAACCTATCTACAGCACCACATTTTACCTCGAGGCTGCCAAAAGAGAAAGTTAAGCCATTTATTGCATGTGTTATGGGGCATGATGATGAGTCATGTTTGACTGTGACACTTTGGGCTGCCAAATGTGATGAAATAGAAAGTGCCATGTGACAGATAGTTGAAACCTTTGCTTTGCAGGGAAGCCTCTCTTTTTGATCCCCTTTTGTCAGTATCAAAGGAAAATGTAGATCAGGAAATCAGGCTCCAGCAAATGTATGGAAAAGTTCAAGGAGTGAATGAGAGAAGTCAGTGGGAGAAGTCGTTTGATTTCTTCTGGCAAAGCTGCACGAAAAAAATACTGCCTCACAGATGATTCTGAATTAAGAAGATTTCTCTTTAGCCTGCACGTGGATTTAGCACTGCATGTTGTTGTAAGCAAGATACAATGCTGAAAATAATCAGGAATGCACATTCCCCTTGCGGGGTAGGTGTGGAAAGTCCTGAAAAATCACTTCCGAAGCTGAAAGAGAAAATGAAGCTGATGGGGCAGGGCTTACAGCACACTTGAAAGAGCACACTGAAAATGTAGGTGCTGTCACAGATACACAATAAGGGTCTCTAAGGACTTGATCCTGATGAGAATGGAAGTGTCTTCACCCCATACCCTTCTTACCAATAATGGTGCATGAAAAACCAATATAATGATGGGCTTATCCTTGGCAAGGAAATAACTTTAACAAATGTCCTTCTCGTCTGGTCATAAGAGAAATGATATTTTAGATGGCAATTGGGACGTTTACAGCCAACGAATAATAATAAAGGAGTCAAATTAACTGCTTCATCTTGGCTGAGGAACTGGTACAAAATAACTACATCAATAACTGTAAGGCAGGTATTTATATTTGGTATAAAACATAACATAAATATGAACTATTCTGAGCTTGACAAGTTTCATAGACTGAAATTCTCTTATTCAGATCTTAGGTAAATGAACTACATCAGGCAGAATCTCATGGAAAGGAACGAGGTCCTTGACATCAACCTCATTTATACTGCTTGTACATAGCTAATATGTAGAGAAATTTTAGGGAATAAAGCCTGACCTGACTTCTACAGCCTTTATTACATGGAATTTCTGAAGCAGGAGTGGCTGCTAGAGGATGTGAGAACTCACAGTTTTCCAAACCTCAGAGGAAGATATTTTGAAGAGAAGGCACAATCTTCTCATGGCAGCAGCACTACTGTCCTCTGCACTGCTCTGCTCACAGTCTGCCCAAGGGAAGAGGTTTGCTGAGCAGCACTGGCAGCAGACAGGGAATGAGGACAGAAAAGGGCACACACAGAGATTTGGAGGTTGGGCAACAGTGGTGGAGTCCCGGGTCTTGCAGCAGGGTCTATGCCACACTGCAAGGGGAATGTGCCAGGTCCCCAAAAAAATCCTTAGTGACCTTGTTCAGGAGCCACTTGATCCTTCTTTGCTTCTACTTGTTTATATCCTCCTAAATAAAGTGTCAATGAAGTGAATGTAAATGAGCATGAGTGACTTATCATCACCAGACTATGCTCTCAAATTATACTTCCTTGATAATTGCTTGACTGACGCATTTCAGCATATATCTTTCATATCCGTACTAATTAATGAATTGGCACCTCAAGAGATTCAAAAATATGCCTTTTCCTTCCCTGGAAATGATGTGTAAGACTCCAGAGTATTTCCATGTAATATTCCATCTAATATTTATATTTCATTAAAATACACTTTTTACTTTGGTAGCCATCCTTTAACTCCCGCAGGTCTTGACTGTGTTCACAAAAGGGCCTGAATAATTCACGGCTCATTTACACAGCAATGTCACCCTTGTTGTTTCTCTTGCATGCTCTCTTCACCAGAGCCTGAACTTCTCAGGTCACTTCTTGCCCACCACAAGCTTTTCAACTCTTTAGTGAGCAGTGCTCAGCCTGGAAGAAAGAGGCTGAGGGAGATTCAGGGAGGAATTGTTGGGGTTTTTTTTGTTGGGTTGTGGTTTGGGTTGGTTTTTTTTTTTTGGGTTTTTTTTTTTTTGGTGTGTTGTTTTGTTGGTTTTTTTGGTTTTTTGGGTTTTTTTGGTTTTTTTTGGTGGTTTTTTTTTTTGTTTGGTTTGGTGTTTTTGGGGGGTTTTTTTGTTGGTTTGGTTTGGGGTTTTTTTTTGTTTGTTTACTTGTTTTGGGGGTTTTTTTGGGTGGGGTTTTTTTTTCTAATTGTTTCAGGAGGTAGCAGAGGGACTTGGATTTTTGAATCATGGAGATGAATGAGCCTCTCCTTACTGCTTCTCTAAAGAATATAGTGATAAGATGTTCAGGCATCCATTTTGTACTTTTCCTTTTTCAATCAGTGAGATGCTTCAAGCTGATAAGAGTGAAAAGTGTTCAGATTTCATCTATTCATCCACTCCTTTTCCTTCTGCTAGCCCATGACCCATGTAAGGGAAAAAAGTGATGCAGAATATGATACTGAAGCTGGTTAAAAACTTGCCCTTCTAGTCCAGAGTAAAGTTAATTTTCATCAAATTACAAGTCTCTGTCACAGATGCAGGTGTGAATGTCACCAGAAGACATGCATTGTCAGTTTTTATTTCATCATGCACTGAAATCAGAAGGCAATTATTCATGTTTAATATCTGCACTTTAAATAGCTTTAAAGATGTTGAAGTAAGTGTCCATTTAAATAAAGAAGAGGAAATAAAGTTTAAAATTCCAGCAGGTTTCAGAGGATAAGATGAGGGGAAATACCACTTTAAAGACCTGCCATAAAATGGAAAAGTAATTTTTTGTTTTAAATCTCTTCAGATTTTCAGCAGAGCTCACTTCTGCTTGGTTCTTTCACAGAATTATGATCAGTGCCTAAACCACAGTGAAGAATGCTGCCTAAATTAAAGAGATGTGTGTTGTTGTAAAACAATAAATGATTACCAGTGCCCAGTTTTCATTTCCAAGACGGAGATGGGCAATTTATAATTGCAAAAAGAAAAGGACTGAGTAGATCTCCTTTATTTCATACTTTGTGAGGAAGCATAGTGTTTTTAAAAATTAGAAGACTGCAGGTCTCCAATGGAATAAAAATCAGACCTATTAATATTGATTTGGGGGGTACTTTGGGGGGGGGGGTTGATGTGTTAGGGGGTGTTTAAGTGAGTCTGATAGGTTTCTTTTCTGATGGAATGTAGCAGGGATGGAGCTCTAGAGGAGCATGGCCTCACTGCCCTGTGGTTGAAGTTACACTTTTTGGATGCTTCTCTGACATGCTCAAGACTCCTAAATCAGAGCACAAATCTCCTAGGGCAAGCCTTCCTGCAGGAACTTTATTTTTCAAGTCCTAAGGGAAACTGAGAGCAGAAGCTGCAGTGAAGAGCTGACTTAAGCCCTACCAGTATTGCTTCTGGGATGTTGGGGTCTCCAGTTCCAGCCAGTGTAGGCTTGTTGTTGGGAGCAGGGACCTGGCCACCCTTTATAGTGCTGCCCCTTTGCTCTGGGACCTGGATCAATGCTGAGGGCACTAAACAGGTCAGGATGGAGCTGGCTCCCTCCCTATTCTGGAGATCACCAAGGTAAATCTTCCTGCACATAAAAAAGAAGTCAAAACCTTCTACAGTTAATTGAGAAAGGTCTTATTCCTACCACTAATTTTTATTTAAAACTTTACTGCCACAGCTAAGATGAAAGAGAGAAGCTTGACATATGTAGGCCGTAAGCCCCTGACACCTGATCATCAGCTGAGCTTAAACCATGGCTTTCAAAATGACAGGTGGGGAGAGGCTTAAAAAACTTGACCTGCCTTAAGCACATCAGCACGTGCCACCAGATGCAGATTAATAAATACCTTTTGCTGTGAGCACATGCAAAGGGGCTGTTCAAGTCTAAGAAGTTGCCATATGGCATAGCCAGTGCACCTGTGGTGCTGCAAGGAATGATGGATCGTGTGCTCTAGCAGTTAAATGGTGTCATCCATTATGTGGATGGGAGTGGGAGAGACCAACGTGTGAGCCTGGGAACACATCTCCCCCAAAGGTTTTTAATAATACACTGAGATTTGGGAAATCCTGCCGAGGAGCTGACGCCCTCTGGGAAGGCTGCAGAGCTGCGTGGTGGGCTCAGGGCAGTGAGGAGCAGCAGTCTCCCAAAGTGAGGGGGGTAAAAGCTGCCCCCATGGGAGGAGGGAGCTCCTGAGGACATGTCCCTCCTAGGGTGGGGTCGGACTGGCAGGAATAGATGGTGACAATGTCTGTGGTGTGGGTGAAGGAGAGCCCATTTCCATCCTGGTGAAATACTTTCTGGAGATGGCCTGGGATATTTCAGGGCTGGGGTCAGTTTTGGCAATGCCATAATAATATAAAGGACCCCAAATTCCATCAGAGAGCTGAAGGACAGAGAAGGCTGTCATATCAGTTTAGATTCAGCAGGAGAAGGGGGGAGCTTGCATCTACCTGGGCTGATCTCCAGCCCAGAGGGTCAGGTGGATACCTCAGCTGGAATGTGTGTCTTGGAGTGTGTGTGCTAAATAATCCCACCGCTGAGATTGCTGAGGGGCCATGAACTATTCCTGCTGGAGAGTTATTCTGTGGTGCAGGAGTCTTTGGGAGCAGACCTCAATGCCTGACTGGGAAACTGCTCACCAAAAACAAAATTACTGGTTTTAGCTGTGAGTTGTCAAAATGTATAAGTCAATTGCTGTGGATCAACAGATAAATGGACACTACTTTAAAAAAAAAACAAAACCAAAACAACAACACACAAAACTGCACTACTGACTGCATTTTAATAGCTCTTGCTTAGACCACACAGGATATGTGAAACACCCCAGTACCATGTATTCCAACTCTGCTTCCTGATAAAAGCACAGATTTTCAGTGGTTTTATGCATGCAGAATGCTCTTTCCTGAATAAGCTGTTTTGTAGCATGAGTAAGAGCAAGTAGCAGAATCTGTCTCTGTTTGATTTTTCCTGGCTAGAATACACAAGAGAAACAAATAGAAAACAACACAGAGCAAAAGACCTTTAAAATAGATCCTACTTGGTATGGAGAGCATTCACGTGAAATTACAGAGGGAGAAACTGAATGAGCAGTGTTGTCAGGTAGAATGATTCCATAATTGAAGAAAAATGTGAGTGAAATCAGTACAAAGCAAAGGTTCAGCAAACAGAGAAAACAGGCAAGAGCATCACAGGTGGGTGGCAGCAAGCTGAGCCTTACTGCTTCAGGTGATCTGAGCAGAGGAGAGGGTGTGTCCTGCATGTCAGGAGGTATTTACTGCTCTGGGCTCTGCACAGCTGAGGATGTTTATTGATAGCTGCCAAAGTACAGCACGAAATAAAGCTGTGTGAGGGAAGGCTCTGGGGTGAGTTTGTTTCTCTGTGAAGTCCTAAGAAATAGAGCACAGTCACACTCAGACTGGGAGGCAAGCACAGGTTTCTGGGGCAGCAAGGGTCTGCCCACACACAAATGCACTAAGCAGCAGCAGGGAATCATCATGAAGCTCAAAAAAAGGTACAACAAACCCACTTATGGGAAGCAGCAACTTCTTTGGAAATGGCTAAGGATATGCAAACAGAAAACCCACAGAGACATGGCTGATCTCACTGGGATGCATTAATCAACAGGGTAGGAAGCCAGGAAGGCTTTGAGAGGGAAAATGGATTTTCCAGCTCCTCTTTGATACATGGGCAGAGGAATAAGTGAACAGGTGCTTTTTGGCAGGTTATTTCCATGCCTCTGCACCACTGCCTGACCTGCCTGGTAGAGGCTGGGCAGTGGGAAGGTTTGCAGATCCAGTTGGAATGACATCAACTTGCACAGGTGGCAGAGGCCATTCAGGTGTGCACAGCACATGTGCATACGGAGTCACACTGGCATTCCCAGGCCTCAGAGCTACCTCCAGAGGTTGTGCCTTTAGCAGGAATAAATAGGTGCTAGTGACCACATGAGCAGTTAAAGACTTCACCCTCATTCTCTGCCTCCACAGCTCTGACTTGACAATTATCTCATTTTTACATTGTCTGAAGGCTCCTGCTCCATGGAGATCACAGCATTTGGACTCTTAGTCACAGCCATTAGAGTATGGATTTGTGCTCTAGCCATTGATAAGAGCAAATACTTCCTTTTAATTGAAAAACACCTTTTCAACTGATCATTTTCCAGGCAAACATCTAGAAAAGGGTTGGCATAACCCTGAGGGCTGTAATTGCCTGAAGCATTTGGTTTGTGTTCTCCTCCCCCTTCTCCAGACTTTCTTCTCTCTTTTTGTGTTGGGGAAGACCCAAAAACACAGCAGGGTAAACTGAACAACCACTGGTTTTCATGGCAAAGCCACTCAACAGAGGTGCTGTCAAATCACCAAGGGAAAAGTAGGGCATATTCCCCTTCATCTTTTATATGAGCTGAATTATGAATAAGAATGATCAGTAAAACAACTGTGATTTTTGAATCAGTCCTAACAGTAATAGGATTTATTTTCTTCCTTTCATGTGGGTGAATTTTTATTCTGATAACCTTAGAAGCATGAGACTATGGACTTACTCCTGGTTCTTGCTCACTTTGCTGAGGGAGGAGGGGTGAGGAGTGGAGTGGACTGGAGCAGGGGCCTGTGCCAGTCTTCAAAACAACTTCTCATGTCACAGCAGCCCTTTGAGGCATCCAAAAGATGTCCTGCACAAAGTCAGGAGGCAATTAAAACTCTGTGAAGCTCTTTTTGTGAGATCTCACCCGTCTCAGATTAGACAATAGCTAAAATGTTCACCTGGGAGGTTCACATTGAAGTTTCCTTTTAGAAGTAAAATGGAGACTTGAATAGAGTGGGGGTGATTCCCAGGTGCCCTGAAAACACCTGAACCATCAATTATCCTTTCTTTTTTCTGTTCAGAAACTTTGTTTCAGATCCAAGACAAGCCATCCTTCAAAACTGATGTGTGTGTTCCCAGATGAATTTCCGGTGGTAAGGAATTAACATTTTCTGAAAGCACCCAGTCACTTGTGCATATTCTGAATGATGTGGTTGTTTTCTGATCAGGACAAGCTTTTTACAGGTTTCGTGTTTGTGGTGCACAGGCCAACATTTTCTCCTTATTGTCCATTCTCTGACTGATTTCACCCATTCATTTCTTATTTTGTTTTAGAATGGAGGAAAAAAAAAAAGAAAGTGGAGATGTGATAAATTTCTGCATTTTTAGATTACTCCAAGCAATGCTTGATATAAACAGCATTTATTATTTTTGTTATTAGTACTCTTTTGAGTATGCCAGGTAAAGCTGTAATATTTCCAGACATTTTTTTATGCATTAAGAGATTTTTTTCATGGATTTTTTCATTCAGGATTTTCTGTTTAATTATCAGAAAAATTGAGATGCCTTGAATAGTTACTTCTTTAGCAAATATTGGTTCCTTTCTTTAGCATGGAGATTTAGCCAGTATTCAGCCAGATTGTTCTCATCCCTAAGAGTAAGAAATGCACTAATCATTATTTTGCTGGTGCCTAAAATGTAGTACTATCTGCATTCAAGAATTAAATGCAGTTTTTTAATTGTTAATAATAAAAGGTATGTTATTCTAGAAGTGGAACTTTAGCAATGCATAATGCTAATTGTCAGAAGGTTTGTCTAATATAAGTGTTGAAACTACACAAGTTAAAATAGTTGGCTTTTTAACAAAATAAGACTCTAGCTACAGGAATTGTAATTTCTTAATACTGACAGCTTTGAAACTTTTCCTTGTGGAAACCTTGTGGGAAGATTTTCAGGCAGTGCCGTGTAGTAACAACATCGCCGTTTTCAATGTCGCCCTAAAAGTTCTTTCTCTCTTGGAGAGGCCAAACCTCACTAATATTTCCTTTTGTTTTCTCCTCAGCTCTCCAAACTTTTCATGGGCAGCCTTTAAAACTAGTGAGAAACCGAACCTTCTTCACTTTGCCATGCACAGATCAATGTTTTTACCAGTGGCACTGGGGCCTTGCAAACCAAAGGGGGAGCAAATGTAGCCCACAGGGAAATATTTTCTAATGGGCATTGCCAACCAGTTGGGAAGGATCCCATGGCAGTAGGTTTGGTGGCCCATCACCTCTTGAACACAACGTCACACACAGAGCCCCTCCCTGGCTGCCCCTTTGGCCTCAGCTGTCACACGTGTGCACATTTTTGCTGGAGGGACAGTAACCAAAGGGAACATTATTTCTATAATCACTTCAGTACCTGCCGACTGCCTTTCAGATTTCAAGTCTTTAAACTTGTAGGCGCTTACTTGGTGTAGGTGCTGAAACAAAGGGCTGGAATTAGCACCAGGACAAGGCCAGAGCACCTCCAAGTGTGTGAGCTTTGGGCAGGCTCTGTTGACAAGCTTCCAAAAAGTCTGACACCTGAGAAGAGAGCCAAACTCAGGCTACTCCAGCCACTCAAGCTGCTGACATATGTATGTCCTCACAGCCCTATAATCCCTCCCTTGGTGAGTCCAGCTGTGCATCAAGGTTGTTATGAGGAATTGTAGTACTCAGGTGTATAAAATAAGATGTATTGAACAGCAAAGGGGCAGTAGCATGCACATTCACAAGTGTACACAGAAAGTTGGGGCTTTTAGTCTGACTCAAATAGTTTGGCGTCAGGGTCAAGAAGCAAATGAGAACTGAGAACACCAAATGCTATGTAATGGCTTCAGTGTTCAAGGTTGAGTTTTTTAAGCCACTCTTTTCAGGATCATTAAAGAACAAAAGTAAATTTATTTGTGCCGTTCTATCTCGCATAGTCTATCACTGTCATATTTAAACAGTGACTTCCATATATGTGTTTGTGTTTACTAGGAACAGAGGTGACTAGCAGAAACCTGATAGTCTTTTTTATTATTAGGGCTTCTTGAAGTTTAAGCTTCTAAATCATATGCAAAAAATATTCAAATAATACTATCAAAGGCTCCGTCTTTCGGAGATTCAGTTCATAAATATGCACTTTGATGGAGGAAATGCAAACCCTTTTATGCAGTATGAATGTCATCAAGGAGATATTCTCATGCTAATTATTACAGACAATTCATGGCTGAACAGCTCTCAGATAATGTAAGAAATGGCGGGGGCTTATTTCTACATTCTTCTATTCTTCTCCTAAAGCTCCTGTTAAACACTTTTTCACTATCCCTGCTATTTCATTTGCAACTTGCCATCTCTGGGGAGAGAGAGAGTTTGTAGTTTGGAAATAGTTCTTGGGGATGGTGCCAGTGGCCCAGAGCAGGCCCAGGTGGGACCTGCCCAGACCCACCCTGGGCTGGAGCCCCACTTCAGCCCAGCCCAGGGTGCCCAGCCCTTCCCCAGCTGCCCTGGGGGAGTGCAGGGCTTCCTGCAAGAGTGCTGCTGCCTTGCAAGGGACAAGGGTTTGCCCTGTGTCTGCCCTGCCCTGGGCTAACCCAGGTGACAACAGAGCCATCCATCTCACCTGTGGTGACCCCACTGTAAGCAGCAGCTGCTGCTGGTAAGAACATGAAATATCCCTCAGATATGATGGACACAAGGAATGCATGATGAAATCGGAGCATTCGATTATGGTGACCCAACTTATTTTCATGCCATTTCTTATTGGCATCTCTACACCATTAATGAGATAACATCCCAGCAGCCTGCAGAGAAACCGGGAAAACCATCAGGCCCTTGCTGAAAGCTGAATTTTACGCTTGTAGCAGTAGTTGTGAGCATATCGGCCTGGAAGAGATGGAGGAAATAAACAAGTGAGGGAAAAACAGCTTAAGGCAGAACAAGTTTAATATGTTTTTTTCCTTTTACGCTGGGGTGAAGGGGGAGAAGTGTGTGCCAAATTTGAAGTTGACTGCCGACGGCCATTACTTATGTAAGTAAGTTTGGCTTGCCAGCCCAGTGCACAAGGCTGACTGACCTTGGCAGCCGTATGTCAGAATTATTCTCCTGCAAATCCAGTGTTATCTGGCAGTTTCTGCAGTGCTCTGAATGCAGGCGGGCTTGTCAGCTTGTAGAGAACCTACTTCCTATTTTTTCCCCCTTTCTTTCAAGAAGCAAGGGAAAACTCATGTTGGAGTCTGGGGTTTTTTTAAGACACCCACTATTCCTCTTCTGTTAAAGCAGGGGGGAATCTTTCAGTTTGTTGTCCCTGGGCAGTAGTGGAGCTGGGTAGCCTATAGAAAATGCTGCCTAGGAAAGCAAGTGTTTGAAGTGGATACTGGAATAAATTAGTTGAGGTAGTAAAGGGGGAATAACTGAGGCTGACCATCCTGACAGGCTATGTTGTTTGCATTTCCTCTGGGTGGGTGCAGACTCTACAGTCTGTGCCATTTTCCTGTCAGTACAGATTCCAGAGAGGACTCAAGGGGGAGAGCTGAAATGTGCATAAGTGTGAACCAGAAAATGTCAGGTTTCCAGGTCAGGGAACTTGCACAAAATTAAAAGAGGGGTGAGGTTGGGGAAGAATTCCCCTTTTATCTGCAGAAGAGCATCTGCAGTAACTGGCAGCTGAACCAGGGATTAATTATAGAAGCACCACATGGAATGATGGTGAGATCTGTCAGGATTTTACCACCCTGAGTGTGAAGCACAACCAAGCTGGTAGAATCCCACTTTTTGGATCAGATCACAGTTGGGTTTCATTTGGGAAACCTAGGTGTCTCCCATAGCCCGTGAAAATGCTCTGGGTTTGCTGCAGCTGTGCAGAGATAAGAGTCATCCAGGTGTGCTCCAGATTTGTTTTTTTACAGGGATGAATCACAAATCAGAAAATAAGTAGGGTAACCTAAAAAGCTCTGGTGGAGATTTGTCAGATTGATTTCCAAGTTCTTACAAGCAATCTTGGAAAAGTGCATGAGGGCATTGGGGTGGCTGTGTCCCAGCACTCGGCACGGCAATGCCGTGTGGACATTTCCCTCCTGACACCCTGAGGCACCTGGATGCCATCTCACTCTGGGCTGGCAGCCTCCTTGGTCAGCTTTTCCTACAAACAAACCCCATTTTCCCACCCCTTCCCTTTAGCCTGAGCACAGATCACTTTCAGCTAAGTCTGGGTCTAAGGCACTAATACTGAGTAGTACTCTTTTACTGTTTGTGTCTGGGTTATGCTCTGTGCATCCAAATGAAAAGTGAAGTTGATACGAGTTTGCCCAATCTTGCTCTTTCCATCTGCTGCCAGGGTCCCTGAGGATGGTGTGGCCAAGTCAGACAACAGAAAGGCAGGGTACAAGGGGATTGGGGGTGTATAGATATATAAAATTTTAAACAGCCTCCCTGTTTAAAGGGAAGAAACACTTTTTGATGTTGAAATTGATATGATTGCAGGTGTACTCCTGCATGAGCAAGATTTTTTTTATTTAAAGCAGGTCAGTTTAATATAAATGTGGATAAAAATCTCTCTATTCTATACTTTCATCTTTTCAGAAAATTTGTATTTTAATCACCCCTCTTTCTATGTCCAGTAGTGGCTCAAGCATCTAATTCCGTAGGGATAAATTTTTAATTGGAAGTATGATCCTGCTATCATTGCAAGTTCATCCATCCCTTAGGCATCTTTTACCCATGTGAAGGATCAAACCTGGCCTTTGTAAGCTAATCTGGCATGCTCCTGTCGTGGGTATAGCCAGGAATTTCCAAATACAAACACCCTACAACCAAAGTGGTTACTATCAGTTCTCTCATCTCTTTTAAGCCTTTCAGCTGTCAGCCCTTCTTTGTCGTAAGAAAACCTTTAAAACAGACCACTCCTGAGACACAAATCAGACTTATCTTGTTTTGCTACTCATATGAATATTTAGGGCTTGGGTTTGGTTTCATTTTTTTTGCTTTTTCCTGCTGGTGGAATGAGCTCTGATTTTGCATTTTCACCCAGTTGTGAAGTAAGTTATAGGAGAAGACAACACAGGAGTTGTAGTAAAGAGATAGTAAAGGAGAATTTTAGGTCTGTGTCCTTCCATACTCTGACCCTTGTCAGCAGGTCCCCAGGGAGAGATTTTCCAGCAGCACTCTGGAGAAGGAAGAGCTTGCTGAGACCTCCCAGTAGAATTAGGGCTGCAGGGCCTGACCTCACTTTCTGAGCCAAAGCAGCTAAGGGAGAGCAAATGTACTTGCTCAAAATCACGAGTAATTCTCTGCATTTGTATGACAATCATAAGGGGGTGCCACATGACAGGGTGATTACAACCTTCTTTTTAAACTAAAACTTTTTCATTTTCCTTAAAAAAAAAAAAAATGTCCTTTTCATTCAGCATTCTATAAGCTTCTACCTCCTTTGTATCTTAATAAAGAAAGCAAAGCTGAGCTGAAGTTTTTAATATATTAAACCAGAAACCTAGACTGGAATGAAAGATAAGAATCCAATAACACCAAAAAGACACACAGAATAGAATCGGGTATAAAAGATTTATGCACCAGGATTAGGAGGTTAAAAAGGCAAAAACTTAAATGTTCACTCATGCAAGAATGTCAAGTCACTGGTCTAAATAAGGAATTTGCAGTAATAAGATTTTAAAAGTGGGTATTTTCAGCTAGTGCTATCTGCTGTAATAAATAGAGGTCATAAAACTTTGATCTAAGTACATTCCTTGGACATTCGTGACTGAGGTGGTCACTGTCTGAACTTTGAAAATGTGTTTTATAACCTGTTTTAACAAGCAGCTATTAATACAAGGCATATTTATGTGCCTCGCTGAGGCTTCCTAGGCTTGCTTTCCCTTATCTGTATCTCTGCAGTCCTCGTGTAATGGCAGACGGTGCCAGTCTTCTGAAGGATTTGCTGCAGGGATAAACCTCATTTACCTCATTTTCACCTAGGGTGAAAAGCATGCAATTGCCCTGAAAGTTCGACAAGGGAGGAATTTCTGAGTGCTGATGAAGCACACCTGTCCCTGAGTTACTTGGGATGGAACTTTTCATTCAGAGTAGCACACGGGATTCAAACGTCAGGAAAGCAGTTATTTAACTCGCCAGAAAATGAAGTCTTCTCCCTGCTAGCATACTTTTACATTTATTTTGAACACTGAAGAGCTGAACATCCAGCCTAGCTCTGGATAGGTCAAAAATAGCGCTGAGGATCGTGCCCTTCCAACTGAATGTAGTTGCTGAATCAGAAGTTCGCAGACGAGACTGAAAACTACACTGGAGCAAGCAGGGCATGACAGGTACATTGGACCCCTGCTTAAAATCCCTCGTTACCGTTTCCAAAAATGTCAGGTCAGGCTAGCAATCTAAAGGGAACGACTCTATAAGGTTCACTCAAGCCTCTCAGAGCAGTGTCTGGGGCTCGGTGGTCTCTTTTCAGAGCGCAGCAGCCGCAGTTTGGGCGCTGCAGCAGTGCCTGGCATTGCTGGCTGCAGCAAGGCGCCCTCGGCGGCCTCAGGCGCTGCTCAGCCCTGCGGCGGCACCGGCTGTGACAGGGACAGAGCTGGAGCACCGGGAAAGGGAGCAGGGCGACAGCCAAGCACTTCTGGGGGAGAAAGCGGCCACGTCTCAGCCTTTCTGCTCCGTCTGACAAATTAGCCCGGCGCCGCTTTTGCGCGGGGCCGCAGTGACATCTGACGGCTGCGGGCCAGCACTGCACCGGCCCGCGGCCACCGGGGTCGCCTCCGCCGCCCGCGCCCCTCCTGGCACTTACACCACCACAATGTTTCGGAAGAGGCTCCCGCAGTCCCGAGGGCTCCCTTCAGAGAGGGGTGACACGGTGCTTGTCACTCCGGGAGCGGTGCAGCATCCCACCTGCGTCCCACCGCCTCCCACCCGCAGCATCCCCGACTGCACCCGGGTGCCGGGCGCGACCCGCACCGTGCCCCCCGCCCTGGCCTTCAGCATTTCTGCTGCTCCACCGGCTGTTTACTGCTCTAACTACGCAGGAGCAGCATCTTTCCTCGCCGGCAGCAGGAAGGAGGCAGGGGGGCCGTACTACGGCGCTGACAGGGCTCTAACTAAAATGCTCCTCACTGGTGTGTACGGAGAGTTAAGAGAAAGAGAGACAAAAATAGTGATTTCTGTTTGAAAAATGTTCAAAGCTCAAGGTTTTTTACAAAAGCTCGGGAAACTCTTCCGAGAGTACAAGCTAGTTAGTCATTAAATTGGTAGTTTATTTCTTTCTGAGAGAGAGAGAGAGGAGAGAGGGGGGAGCACCCGGGGAACACGTAGGAGTTGAAAGAGCACTCGTGTTATTCACCATGCAGCCAGGAGCAGAAAATAGAGAGGCAATTAGAAGGTCAGAGCCAATAATAAGGCGCTGGCAACCTGCAGGAGCTGTAGAGCCCGTGTTTGTTCTCCTGGCTTTTTTACTGCAAACCATCATTAAAGCTGTGTGACACCACCAGTTCTCACACCACAATTATTTGCATGCAAATTCGACATCTTCAATGAGAAGACAGATTATATCTTCATTAATTTGGTCCACAGCAAATTGTCACAATTTCCTTAAGAAAACACTGCTTTTCATGAGGAAATTATTGAGTGCCAGCTGAGGGTTTTTTTTCAAGAATTTAGTCCAGACAAGCAGACAGAATCATGCTTTTTATTATTTACTTCCATGGTATAATCAGTTTTTCATTGAAGATGACAGCTTTCAGCCAAGAAAGTCCAATGTGTTGTTTTTTGGGATTTTTTTTCCTCAGAGAAACGACAAACAAGGAAGCAAAAGATGTTGAGCCTTTCAGGGGCTGAAAAAAAGCTGTTGGTTTTGCTCTTCCCCCTGTGCATATGCATAAATGTACTCACATATATGCACTCCAAGCATTCATGCAGGGAGCTGTGGGCTCACTGAGAGCGAAGCCCTGTGCACTGTTACAAAGCAGGTCTAAAGCAATGATCAGAAAAAAACCCTTCAGGACCTGAAATGGAAACACAGAATGGATGGAAGCAGAATAGCTGTTGGTTTTATGCCTTATTACCCAGGTGCTCTGATCCTCACAGCCTTCCTTCTCAGGCTTGAAATGAAGGCAGCATGTGGGGAAGGAGCTGTGCTGCATTATTTAAGCTTTCCCCTGTTTCCCCCAGCAGAGCTGTGTGTTCCCTGCTCCACGGAGATGAGGGGGTTTGGGCATAGGCAGGGACTGTGGGTGGCAGCCAGGACATGTGAACCCTTGCCCTGTGAAACTTCAGAAGCAGCAGAGTGCCTCTGGTTTTGTGTTTTCAGGGTGTCCAGCACAAGGCACCTTTTCCTGCAAAACAGTCAAGCTTGTAATTTCTGTGTATTATGTCTAGGAAGTCTGTGCTTTGCTTAGGGTTGGAGCTGAGGCTTATGGCTCAGGATCATGGTTCAACACAGAGTTGTGATGAATTGTTCAAGGACAGGTTCCTAAACCAACCCTTCCGTACAAATATTGGCCTGCAACAAAATGTGTCACTTTCCAAGAGCTGAAATGAAAAAGCTTTTGCTTTCCCTTCCTTTCTGTGTGTCCTCAGGGTTTTCCCCATGTGCTTATTATAAAGTGACTTTTCTTGCTGCACCTGGGAAGTGAGTGCCCCTTTCACAAAGCTTATGCCTGACAGCTCTCCTCTACACACCCAAAAAGCAGAAATCTCTGTTTCTCATTTTTGGACCTTCCACAGGAAACCCAAATTTTAAGCCCCATTGGATTGGGCCCCAAGTTGGAAGCCTCTGGCCTTTGAGGCCATGGGAAGTGTTGGAGTCAGTGAGAATCAGCTGCTGGGAGCCTCTGCTTCCTCTCTCCTGCCTCTCTCCAGATCCTTTGTGTTCTTTTTTATCAAACCAGACAGGAAGGCGTCGATCTCGCGTGTACATTTTAAGCGGAAGATGGAAAAATATTAATGTTTCTTTGTCTTCATGTTTGAAAGTGGAACCTTTTAGAGAAATGAGTCCTCACCAAGCAGAAATGTTTTTCTTAACTGCATAGCAACAAGCTATATCTGCAATTATTTATATCGAGTATGCAATTCCCTCAGTGCTTCATTTATTCAAAGCTATATTTTTACTCGGTTTTGTTTTCACAGATGGCTAAGCTAAGATGCTGTCTTGGGCTTAAATATCTACACAGACTTCGGCAGTCCCCACCAACAAACAAAAATAGATGAAAAAAAAGCAAAGCAGAAAAATTGCAGTTCAACTTGCAAAGCCCTCCAAAGAGCACAGCAATATTTTTAACTAATTTGAAACTGTGATTATCTACTGAGGAATTTAATGTAATTGTGTCATTACAACATGGTATTAAAACAGCCTCTATGGGAACCAGTGGTTGTCAAATGAAAATTATGAGTGGAATTTTTTTATTTCCTTTTTATTATTCCTTCACAAAAGACACAGGTTTCTAATTTGATTCCAGCACTTGTTCTGAGTGTTTTGCTCAAGGAAAGTTTACTACTCTTCAGGAAAAGCAAGTTGAGTACTTGCAACCAAAACGTAGATGCTCAACCAGCACTGAGATTCAATTCCCATGTTTCCTTTCCTCCTCTTTCAGGGTGAAAAGGTGTGGTTTACTTTTCTTGTTGGTTTTGTTTCGTCTTTTGCCTAGTTCCAAAAAGCAGTGTGCATGGGGATGTGCTGCCCTCACACGGGAGTGCTGAGTGTGGGCACATGTTCCCACCTCCATCTTCACCAGGAAATGACTGCTTTCATATCTGGCCCAAATTAGAGCCCACTCATTTCTCACTGCATTTGCTCTTTACTGTGTTAACTTTAGAAGTAGCTGCAATAGCTGGGTATTTCCAAAGAGTGCTTTTTGGTTTTGATGTCCTTTTGTGTTTGAGGACCATAATTTAGTCAACCTTCATCCCTCCAGAACAAGTATCACCCTCCTATGTCAACAGCCCTCCCTTGCTTCAGCAGCAATGCTTTCTCCTTCTGCTTTTTTACCCTGTGTGGGGTATTTGGATATTGGGCACTGCTTCAGCTGCCTACAGACATGCTTTTCCTCAGGCAAACCCAGCTGGCTACCACAGTGTTGCTGAAGAGCAATGAATAAACAGGACAGGTTTGCCCCACCCCGGGGACCCACGGAGATTTCAGAGCAGTAGTACCGGGTCATGGTCATTTACTGTCTCTCTAGGGCACCTAGATATTGAGGAGGTGTGTTTCATCAGATGAGAGCCTCCTTCCTTGTCTGGTCCTGTCACCAACCTTCATTTTTAATGCAGCATATTTGAGCCCTGGAAAAAATGCTTCTTGCATTGACATGAACAAGCAGAGTCTCCTGATGTAGCGAGTGTGTGACAGACGCTTCCTGTGGTGTGTGGGTCACTGGCTTGGCTGCCTAAAGGTACTGAGAAACCTGCTTTTCTCCCTCTGTCTCAGCTTGCTGAGCTATAACATTGGATTGGCGCTCCTTAGAAATCTGCCAAAGGTGCGAAGATGGCTTCTGTGGACCAGGCAGTAGGAAATTACTAATTCAAAGCCATGCTTGCTATTTAAAATAAAACACTGGGGATGCTTTAACTTCCATGAAGTTCTCACAAATGAGTTTCCATCCTGTCTAGCACAACCTCTGTGCCAGTGCTGTAGCACTCATCAGTCAGCACAAGAGTGGCTGCCACAATCAGAAACAATTACTCACTCTATTTCAGCTCCAAACACAGAGAATAATGAATACTTTTCACCAGCTTCTGCCACTTTATGTTTTCATATCAACCAGTCAATCAGACTGTATAAAACAGCATGTGTCTGTTCATTAGGAGGAGAAAAAGTTGATTGGTACCAGAAGATGACTGCAGAGTGATTTAATTGTAGCCCTTTGGCACATCTGTGTTAGATATATTAGGCACTTAGACACTCCACACTGATAACAACAATGGGAATTATATTGGAATAATATGATTATTGAAACTGAACTTACACACACACTAACCAAACCCAAACCAACCTTTTTGATCTCTGTAATTAGGTATTCCAGGTAATTTCACATTATCAGTTAGTCTTTCTTCTAAATCAGACTGAAGGTTGTTGACTCCTCTCTGCAGCACGAGATAGCTGATCTATAAATAAGGAATACATTCTTACAAAGAGAGTGTTCCTATTGATTGGCAAGATGTATTGTCACCATTTCATTACACTTGATCATTATACGCTCCTCTCCTGCCAGAATTTTTTATTCATTACCAAGTTAGAGACTTGCAAAGTTTGCAAAGACATCCCTGCCTGGTCCGTGGCTGGAGGGATGTTGTCTCCTGCCAGAAGCAAGGTACACCTGAGGGAAATTACTGGCAATGAGCCCTCATTTTAGTGTTAAAGTCTGTCATCTGAGAGACACCCTGGAATTTCTTAACTCTTTCTCAGAGTATTTTCACTGTTCCTGTCTCCTGGAAAGTGTGAAAGGATAGCCATGAGAGGGAAGTTTTCTGGAAAGATAAATTACAGACTGCCATTTCTTAAGGAATTATAGTCAACAGTCACCTATTCAAACAGAAAAGAAAGGCAAATACTGCTGAGCAAGAATGATTCATGATCTTTTTAATGGCATTTTAGCTATTTAAATCCCTGACAGAGGCCACCTGGGAAGAAGCTGGAGAGTGGCTGACTTGCAAAGGGCGGAAGCTCAGGGCTCTGCTCTGAAGGTGCCTCAGCATTGAGCAGTGCAGCTCTGGTACGCTGCAGCTCAGCCTTCAGCCAGCACTGCTTCTTGCCAGGAAGCTGCAGCATGGCCCCTAAATTTGTCTGCTTCCATACTGCTCGTTTTCACCAGCCTCTGCACCTTACTGAAGGCTTCTGAATCTGTGGGGTCCTTGCTGAAACCCAGCACTCCTGACAGATGGGGGCATCTCAGTTGTCATTTTAAGAAGAAATCCCACGTTCCTCTAATGCCAAAAGTCAAACAGAGATAATATAGCACTTACGGTATTTTAAAAACATAAATTTATAATCCAGTTTCAGGATTACTGAAACTTCCTGATGAGTGTCCACATTTTCCCTCGTTAGCAAAGTTCAAAGCCAGACCAAAGTGGGATGCTGGAAGCACTGAGCAAAGCACAGGAGATTTGGGAGCCACTCTCCAGCCACTCTCTCCCTAAGAAACAGGGGCAGCCCTGGTCCCAGAGCAGAGGGCACCTGCCCAGGTGCTGCATGGAGAACCCTGCTCCATCCTTGCTGTGGGTCAGGTGCTCACACACTGCAGCATTTCTCCCTATGAGCAGAGGGCTGGGGGAGCATAAATCCTGGGGGGCTATGAAGTGCTACAACCCTTAGGGCAAGAGCACAGGTACAATGTGGCCAAGACTGCCCTGGGAAGCCAAGTGGCTGCCTGCCACCCCCTGAACAGGCCACGGTGTCTGGCTGTCTGTGAGCATTGAGCCATCTGTGTTAAGGAGCCAGCAAGCTTTCAAATCCCATCCTAGCAATCCCCAAAGTATCATTATGGGAAGAGCATTGCTGAGTCTATTTTATTGTTTCCGTTTCAAATGCATTCTGCACTAAAACATTTTTGTGGGGCTGGAAATTCTTTTCAGAACCTGCTAATTATTTTTACAATCCACAGTCTGCTCTTACGTTCCTAATTGTGACTATTAATCCTCACTCATCTCCATGTCCTAGATGTGTGCAAGGCAATAAGGCATATTATGCTCAGCAGCACCCTGCCTCTTGACTCATTTGTCAGAAGGATTATTGTACACTCGGTGCTGAATGTGAGGAATTAGCTGCATAAACCTGGCCATTAAAAAAAATGTCTGTGTATTACCTGTGCTGGGCATTGGTATGTAGACAGTAATTCCCTCCTCAAATATGCAAAGGTGCCTTTCTAGTTTTGGCTAGATTCATCCATGCTGCAAACAATTTGGAAGTGATTTGAGTGTAATTTCTCCTTTGTGTCAAGTCAAATGGTGTTATCATCATAATTAATAAGGACTGGACTTGACTTCAGTCTCTTGACTTGTATTTGATCTCCCAAGGAAATTTTTTAATCCATTTTAAAACATAGTAAGTACAGAACACACCCTGTTGTTTCCAAAATGTGATCAGGTGGTTATCTGCAAACATTAACACCAAAGGTCTGACAGATATTTATAATTACCACTTGTCGACACAGCCAAGACAAGGCAGCAGCCCTGCTGCTGTGTTCAAAGGCAGGGAAGAGAAGTCAGGCCAGAGCAGTATCTGTTTTCTTTCAGCTGTGCAGGAATGATGTGCTTTCCAACTCAGCCTTCTAGAAAAGAAATCCTTCTTTTTTGTCTAATGAATGTTGTCTATCCAGGCATCTTTGGACAGCTTTCAGTGAGGGTTGTTTGATGGTGAAATCCATTAGTCTCTGCCTTATCTGAGTGGCAGCTGGCACCGCCCCTGCCCTCACTGCCAGAGACAGCAGCCAAATATTTTCTGCTAGCAAACTATGGAGAAGTCTACTTGAGCATTCATCTATACTAAAATTTGGCCCATTATTTTCATGGGCAGCCTTCAAGCTGCACAAAGGTCTGTTCGTTCTTGGCTTGTGGTTGTTCATATTCATCAAACATACTCTGCAAGGCGACTGCTGGGAGAAAAATGACAGAGAGACACTCTACTGGTCATGTCCTGTTAGTCCCAGCTGTATCAGGGCCTGTGTGCCTCATCCTTGGTGTGTGGCTCAGGTTCAGAGATTCATCTTCTCCAGTCCCACCACAGCCTCTGCTCCGGGCTCTTGCACAAATCCAACATCCCCTCCCAATGCAGGCGTTTGTCCCCTGCTCCCACTGAGCCCAGCAGGTCAGACTTCTCACCCATCCCTTCACCAGTAGCCTGGTTTCCCCTGGATTTTCCCTTGGACAGTAATGTGTCCTTTCATTTCTCCTGCCAAGTTTCTCACAGCCTCCTCTGGCAGACAGCGAGGATTCACCCCACCCCTGTGCCCTGTGCATGTAGCCTGCTGCTAATCCCATGTTCAGGGCAAACCCAGTTGTTTCAGATCAGGATGCTTCAGGGGTCAGTCTGTTCAACTCATTCCTTTCACAGTGGTCCTTTCTGGCTGTGTGGGTTAAGGGGACAGTCCCTCCAGGGAAGGACTCCTGCAGGAAGATGTGCAGAGTCACATGCATCTGTTCTCTTGAAATGCCATAATATTTGTAACACTTGAAGTGATTTGTGTTAGTGTGGTAAGTCACAGTTCAACTCAGTTGCACCAGTGCAAAATTTCTTCCCAGACTTTGTAGCTGCTTCAGTCGTGGAAGGACAAAATCCTTCCCTTCTCCTTTATCTGGGACCAGTTTTCATAGATGATTCTGCTTATCCTGCCGGAGCCTGAAGATCCATCAGTTTGAAGATTAGTATGTGTCTACAGGTAATTGTGGTGACATGTTCTAAAGGGAAGTGCTCAATTAGAAGATTTCTGCAGGAGAGCAGAAAACAACGTTTTCCTGCAGTAAATCAGCTCTTGCAAGAGGAGCATGTGTTTTTCCCATCACCTGCTGAGGCAGGGGAGGCCACCCAGACAGAGGCTGTCATTGTTCTGGCTGACAAAGATGACTCAACTGGAATCTGGAACCCAGGCTGGCTTTGCAGAACTGCTTCTCTGCTCTACATCTGCTTTCCTGTCTCACCCAAGCCATTTAGCTGCTTGCCTTCTATTTCAGAAAGTGGTGTTTATTCTAATTCTTTGTTCACATTCACTCCATTAAGCTTCCACTTTCAATCATCAGCTGCTGAAGCACTTGGCTGCGCTGGTGAGCAAGCCTCTGCATCTGCCTCGTGCAGACTGTGCCCTTATTTATCACTTTGCTGAGGCTGGGTTGATAAAACTTATCTTCTCTGGAGGCTGGTGCAGGGGAGGGGCCTGTAAAACAAAATGGAATTTTCAGTCTGTAAAGATAGTGCTGTTCCAGGAAAAAGGAATCAAGGTGGCTTTTGCCTGGCGTGGTGTGTGGCCTTAGCCTGGGGCCAGCACACAGGAGCTTCTGGGGGAAAACTGCTCAAGTGTGTCAGAAACACCACGTTATTCTCTCTCACATTCATTTATTTTTCATTCCAAAGTTTTCAGCAAGTGTGCCAAGAACGCTGGAGCAGAAGAGCACTTATCTGTGTGGGAAATGGGAAATGCATTTCTGGAGTGAGGGGAAAGAAAAGTGCCTTCTGCAAGGAATTGTAACAAGTTAAATAAGAAACACAAAATCCAGTAAAAATTAGATTTAAAAAAAAAAATGGTTTACTTTTTGTCCCACCCACCAAAAGAAAAAAATCAAAAAGAAAGGGAAAAAGTGCTTGACACAGGTGAGCCAGAGATAGACTCACTTGTGAATTGACTCCCCAAGGTGATGGTGCCTTAGAAAACAGGCAAAGCCCAAACAAGAAACACATGCACCTGTGGGCAAGTCACTGCTGCTGGTTTGGAGGGAGGAGGGAAACCAGGTGCAGAAGATGAGTATGTGAACGCTGAGGGCTGTAAAGGAGAGTCCCACAGCCCAGTGAGGGTTCACAGAGGACAAGATGGAGACTTTAGGCTGGAAATGTAGGCTGGAGTGGCTCTTCCCTGATTGAAAGTCTCTTCCTGTGAGTTTTGTATTTGCAGCTTAGTGGTGGCCTAAAGCTTAAATGTTTAGAAGGTTAACTTTTCTCTGTCTGTTTTTTCCTGGGTTTGGATGTTCTTCTCATGTTCATGAACCAACTCAATTACTGTGTTAATTCTTCTTCCTTTAGAAAAGATTAAAACCCCACAAAACTCTTCTAAGTGTTGTTCATCAAGGGCAATAGTGCTTTCTATCTTCATTTAAGACTTTCTGGGTTAAAGGCTTTAGGCATTCTCTGAATCCAAAGAGCAAAAGAATCTCTAATGTGGAAAGTACGAGAGTTTTAGTGTTTTTAAAGCATTTAAAGTAGATTGATGTCCTATAAAATGGTTGTCTCAATTATTGTTTTAGAAAAATTGTAAAATTTAAGGTTAATCTCAGTTTTTCCTTCATTGAAGGAGAAAGTTCTCAGTGTGGACAGTAATTCAGAAATCCTTCTGGAAGCAAGACTTCAGCAAGAGGGATAAAACTGGAGTGCAGAGAGAGACTTTTCTGTCTTCCCTGACTTTTAATAGCTGGATTCAATGAAATCTGAAAGTTGAAGGTTTACAGGCAGATAATTAGGACCTACAAAATGAAACATCTTAGTTTGAGCTAGTCAGGGGTTTCACAGCTTTTTGTTTAGCATACAGCTGCATGGGTTATTAGAAGTAGAAACATATGGGATCCTAACTGAAGAAAAATCCTTTTTGCAGTAGTAGGTTTGAAGATTTTTGGTCTCTGCTTAATATGTAAAAGTGGTACATCTGTTCAGAAGGTGAAACAAAAAAAAACTGGAGACAGAGGCCATGTCACAGGTGATTTTCTCATTTTTATTTTTATCAGTGTCACACTTAAATCAAAACAGGAGCAGCACTACAGCTTGGTTTTTTTTTCCTCTTCACATTTTTACTGTTTGTACTGAGGCAGATGGGTGCTCAGGAAGCAGTCATATTAAATTTTTATATGGCCTCTAGGAGAGCTAGGAATTTGTTCCCTCTCTTGTCAGGGAGGAAGAAATGTTGTAACTTTGCAACTGATTAAATTGATCAGATGAAATATTAAGCATGAACAACATGAGATTTTTAATCCCTTCTTGATTGGCCACTGGTTATCTCAGGCTCTTCACTGTAGGCTAAGTATTAAAGAGCAATAAAAAATATTTCATTTATCATTGATACAAGCAATTCCTGAAACAAAGTTGAGATTTCCTCAACCTAGCCTTGGCTAAACACAGACTGGCAGACAGGTCACATCTCCCTATTTATGTGACAGAAATAAGTTGCAGGGGGAAGTGTTGGAGTCATTATGCAAATTAGAAGCAACCCCAGCATGTTATTTCCTGAAGCTGCACTAGTTTTGCCCCTTTTTAGGGGTGAGGGAAAGGCTTTAATAATACCAACTTCTTTAAGAAACTGCCTATTTATATATTTTTCAAATGTAACACAGTAATGTCTCTTTTGGGAGAGAGGCTTATGCTTCTCAAAGTCAAAATTTTTCTCTTTGCTTTATTTCTAATTTTTATGTAGATTATGTCTCAATTGTGTTTTGAAATATTCCATACCAAAAATCTTTTTTCAACCTTTTTCCCTTTTTCTGACTTCTGCTGCAGATGTGTAAAAATAAATCAAAAGCCAGGATTTGTGGTACTTAGACTGTAATAAGCTTCACTCCTTTCCTCTGTCTTACACTTTCTGAGGAAGTGTTGCTGAGGGATCCAAGTTGTAGGACACTTTCTGTGAGATAAGAGCAAGAGAAGAATTGAAATCGTGAGATAAGGGCTGGATGTTTTGCCAAGTGCATTTTCCCCGTGGAATGGAATAAGTTAGCAAATGAGGACCTTTGGGATGGCCATGCAGAGTTCAGAAAAGCAGCATCACATCCCAGCACGCCGTGCCTGCAGCGTGGATGGGATTTGTGTTAAGTCTCAAATTATTCTGCTGAGTATATTTCTTTCGTCTCTCAAAAGTAATATGACATTTGTAAAACATCTTTCTGTGTCTCTTAAAAGCTATCCTGGATGTCTTGAGAAATTTGTGTTTAAATGCAATAAGTTTCTGGGTGTATGTGGGTAGCTTAAGATGAAGCAAATAGGAAGCAATTTAATTTGCAATTTCAATTCATGCTGTGAAAAAGCTGGATGTTTATTCCAGCTGATCTGAAAGTCAGGAGTAGCAGTGAAGCCAGCAGAACAATAAAAAAAATGTTTTCTACTCTTTGAAGCCGCTGCCACACCAAGTTTGAATATCAGTCTTCTAATGATGCTTCATACTTTAAAATATGAGAAAGTCCATAGCCATTGGTTTTGCTTTTTTCGTGAAAAACTAAAAAATTGACATTTGGTAGGTGGTGGGTCTTTGTAAGCCAAAAATTTCAAGCCAAAAATCACTGCTTAACTGAAGCACCCTTGGAAAAGCTAGCAATGCTTTCAGTAACAGCACTGGAAAAGTGGATTTGACAACTCTTTTACAATTAGTAAAAACCTAAAAATATCACAAGAGAAGTCCCTGTGCTTTTCGGAACAGTTATGGGAGGCTTGTATGTAGTTTCGCCATATGGTTTCCTCTGCCTTTCCAAAAAGAGAAAAAAAAAATTAAACTCATTCCCAGAACAAGGTACCATTGCAAAGATTTTGAGTGACTGGTCTAAAAATGTAGAACGTGCAACTTACAGCTTGGTAAATCAACAGTCTCACAGGCACATCTAAACTCCATTATACTGAAATGGAGTTGGGAATGAAAGTGAATCATAGTAGCACCTTTGAGTCAGAAAGATATAAATGACTCTTGCAGGATTAACTTTCTTTATAAAGTAAATTAAGTTAACAATAGTTTATTCTCTTCTCTTAATGCTGTTAAGCCTCTTAGAATCTTTTTCTTCTGAAGAAACCAAATGTTTAGTTTTATTAAAGGGGACTTCAAATTCTGTATTCTATCAGTAGGGATATTAGTTTTTGTAATGTTTTGCCAATTGTTTCATTATGTATTTATACAAGTCACATATTTTAATTTCTGAATGTCCTTTATCTGTTGCTGCACGGGAGAGTTTAAAGCTGGGAGGATACAAAGAGTTAGCTTTTTGTAATGAAGAAAAATAAGTGTAATTCTTTTCAAAGAAGATAAAGCAGTACTAGGAGGTAATTTTTTTTTTTCAGGGAATCAGTATGTGGAAGTAATGTTTTTTGCATTCCCTCTTTGTCCTGCAAATAGAGCACTTGTGCGTCTTGGTGCAAAGGGAGTCCTGTAGTGCTGTGATCATGTGCAGCCAAAGGGGCTTTTGCCTGGCACCAGGCTGCTGTTCTTAATCCAGTGGGGTCTGAGAGACACCAAAATTCCTGACTCCCTCCAGCCTGAGTCAAACCAATTGGTGAAATACTCCTAATTAGATGATCTGATGGGTGTCAGCACAAGTGGCAGGGACTGTCACTGCTCAGGTCTGGAGAATGTGGCTGCTGCTGTGGGGGCTCAGGCACACAATCATCCATCACCCCACACACAAGCAGGGCAGCCTGTAAGTACACAACCATCCTGAACATTTTTTCCCTGGCTCTTTATTCCTTTCTACACTGAACCTGCCCTGATGCTTCACCACTTTCCAAGCAGAAAGAGCTGCAGCTGATAATTCATTGCTGCTGTACCCGAGGTACCCAGCAGGGTACCTTTTTCTGCTATGTGAAAACAGAAATATGTCCATGACTACTCAGACTTGCATTCCTCTGAGCATTCAGCAGCTCCTGAGTAAGGGCTGCTCTGAATGCCAGAAAGCTCATGTGTCTAGCAGGTTAGAAAGTAATGTACTGGCTGGCTATGACACATTAATCTGCATTGAAGAAATCAGCAATCTCATACAGAGCTTTTGTACAGTCAGTGTGGCATCAGATCAGGTGCCCAGTAGAAGGTGTTATGCCATTAACTCAAAATGCTTGATGGTGCAGAGATAAGTAGCTGTGCTCTCAGCTTCTTGTGGTGCAAAGTTGAAGGAGAGCATTGGTTTTGTGATGTGGAAGAACATTTGGTAGATGTGGGTTCTGAGCCACCTGCAGGAGTGCTTTCAACAGTCCTGCACTGGCACGTCCACCTTGTATTGTATTCCCAGTGATGCTTCCACTCTGGGAATTTACATCCCATTTCAAACCTGCCTTGGCACAGATCTGTGACTGATGTTCCAGGAAGTGACAGAATGGGGCAGGAAGTGTAAGGAGCTTCCCAGCCCCCATCACCCCTTTCCATGCAGTGATTCTTCCCCAAAAATACTGTTAGTATTGGAAGTTCCTCAGTGCAGTTCAGATTTTAATAACATCCCTTGCTGCACTGTGCTTGCCTTCACCAAAGTTTTGTCTTCTGTGCTAGAGAACTTGAAGGCAATTATGTTATATAGAAACAACAAAGATCATATTTCATAGAGCAGAGGCAGAAAACTACCAAAAAATCAGGCACTTAAAACCACATTAGAAAGACTCCACCAGTCTGTGCTTAGTATCACTTCTGTCAATGTGTCTATCACTGAACCACGCACAAAACGGGCATCCTTCATCTTTTATGTCTTTCAGTGATGTCATTTGCATTTTAATGATTTGCCATGTTCTCTGTTCAGTCTTAATTTGGTCATTAATGTGCTGTTGGAAGTAAAGCTTTGGAAAAAAGCCTTTCCCATCTTTTAGTTTTTTACTGTGCTTGCATTCAGCAGAGAGTTGGGAACAGGAGGCAGCCCAGCCCTGTGTTTCTCTTGCTGCCACTCAGGTACCCACTGTAGCCCTTGACATGAGAAACTTGCTCAACCTCTGACTTAAAGATGGGATGTTAGTGTGCCAGAGGCACACACAAGGACAAGGATGTTTGCTTCCCTGGCACAGAGAGTGACCACTTCCCTTGCTGCAGGGTTTAGCAGGCACACATCTGAGCAGGGAGGGCAGGGAGGAGAGGTTGCTGCACACCCGCTGCTAGGCTGCTTTGAGATGCAGCACAGAACACAGTGCTGCTTTCTGCTCTGCCTTTTAAATCCCAGCTTCCCCAAGTAGAGGGATCATTTAACTTGGAAGAAGAGTGGAGCATTCCCATAAAAGCAATGATGCATGTGACTAGCCCAGTAACTCCTCAGGGTGGCTGTAGGATCAAGATTTCTGCTTGGCCAGCTGGGATCGTCTCTGTTAGTTCAAGCTGTTATACAGAACACATACCTGTCACCTGGCAAGGGACAGAGACTCACCAGCCTTATTAGCAGTGGCTGCAGAGGGAAAACCACAGAGGCTTGGTCTGCAAATAGTGTGGGACATTTTTGTAGTTACTGCAACAAACATTGACTGCTGCCTCACTTGCACAGCAGATGGGTTGTCATTTGATAAAATAAGAAGTGGTTTCCAGCTGACGGTGGAATTCCAGCATTCCAACTGGGAAGGGCACAAGTGCCCCAAATTGCAGTAGAGACTGAAGGACTGAGAGGATGACTCCTCTGGTCTGCACAGAGACATCCAAAAATTCCTACTACACAATTGAAACATAGATGAAAGCAAGATGGCAGGTGAAAGCCCTAAAACTAATTTGCAAGCAGGTGAAAATGGGTGACTGATGTCTGACATTGACACTCAGGAGAAGTGGAAGAAGGATGTCAAGGAAATTATTTCAAGTTGTATGACTGGTTGTAGGTTATAGAAGAGGTACAGGTGATGGTTGGAGAGAGGTGCAAAAAGAATATACAGAAATTGCAGTTGCTTTTATGTGTCAGCCAGTGCATGCCTCTCTCTTTTTTTTAATTAAAGTAGATCAGAAGCTAATCTATGGAAAATTATCTACATTGAAAAGTGAACAAGGGAAACAATATCTTCATGAATCTGAGAAGAAATGGGGAAGCCCATTAGCTTGTCTCTATGACATTGTTAAGCCTTTTTCTATTACATTTCTTTGTGTAGTAGCTGTTCTTTTTGAACACAATGGCGTTTTTCATCTAATCTGATGATGATTCAAAGCATTTTTGCATCCTACTTATAATATGAACCACTGCTCTTTCAGCACAGGGTTCACATTTAAGATTAGATTGCCCCGATTTTCACTGCTGCTCTGGTTGAAGGTCATTTACTTTGGGAAATGGAGAGGGCAGTTGCTAAAAGATAATCTCCTTTCATTTCACCTGGCAGTTGCCTGTCAAGTTCAAATGATGGCATTCAAAAACCACTATTACAGCCTGTCTATAGTCTAGCTTAGAGAAAAAAAAAAAAAAAAGATATGTTGCTGAAACACAATGCAGTGGTTTCTCAGTAAATTTGAATCTCAGCTTTTCCAGAATTTTTGCTTTGCTAATATGATTTTACAGGGCAGGTCTGATTGAGTGCTTGCTTCAAATGCAGCATCTAGTTTGTAACCCCATGTCATGATTATGCAATTTATGATATGCTGGGTCACATTATGTCATAACAGTTATGCTTTCTCTCCCTCAAACCAGCAAATTCTTGATGTCATTTCAAAATGAAACTATTTTTTCCAAGTTCATCTCATTTGGAGTAGTGGAATTGTGATTAAAAAACTCAGATCATCAGTCCATCAAGTTAGGCATCATATAAACTCACCAGAGCTTAGATCCTGTAGTTCAGAGAAGAGCAACAATGTGCCAAGCCATCCCAATTATTTTCATACATGATGTTCAAATACACGTGAATATTCTGTTTCTCTTTAAACAAAATGGAGAAGTCAAGCCCATCATCAGTGGCTACAAAATGTGGCTGAACATGTTACAAGTGAAAATTTGATGAAAGGTCAGATCACTTTCTGAAAGGCAAAATGGCGAAGTAGTCCCAGGCTCAGTGCCTCAACCTGTTTTCTTCTGTGCATCAGCGTCCAGACCACAGGCAGTGCTGTTACATTTCAGAGCTTGTGCATGTCATGTGTATTTGTTTTACAAGAACACCACTGCTAGGGGAAGGAAAGTGTGACCAACCCCTCCAAAAAAAACTGGCCCTAAAAGAACCCTGCAATGCAGAGTGGCATCAGTATCGCACACACAGTGCGTGAAAAGGATCCAGCACTCCCACTTTGCCATCAGGCATTTCCAAATGTCCTCTACTCTCTTCAGTGTATTTTAAGAAAAGCTGGGAGCTTTTAAACTGAGCTTAGTGAAAAAGGGCCAACATATGGCCCTCCCTGCGTGGTGCCTGCTCAGGGAGCAGCGGGGAGGCGGCGCTCGCCGATTTCCCTGCGTGGATGTGGGGAGCACAGCAGGTAACTTCATTGGAAGGGACAAAAGGCACCCAGGGGCCTCTCTGCCTTGAGGGCAATAAATACTGGGGATGCTGAACCTCCCTTTGGGAAGCTGAATAGCAAGTTCAAAAGCGGGTAGAAACTTCCATCCACTGATGAGTGTTTGAGCTTAAGCAGAAGGTAACTGGAAGTGTGGTTCTTTGCTGTTTCATATTAATTTTAGATGAAAAAGGGCATGATGCTCTACCCCAAGGCTTTGCATTTCCCTAGGTTGCAGGACTAAGAAGGACAGTTGGCTTTTGGCTTGCAAACAGAAAATTCCCTCCTGCTGCTTAGCAGCAAAAATCCATGGCTTATGATTTTGACAGATTTTCTTGTTGCTTTCTGAAGAATCATTCCTATTGCTTCTTACTCTATGAAGGCTTAAAAATCAACAGTGTGATACACTGATGTGAGTAACAAATCCACATATCCATGAAAAAAAATTTAAATGTGGTCTTTAATGAATATGAACAGCTACAAAATTCCTTTTGCCTGGGTGAACCTTGGGGGATGTCTTACCTCGTGTTCAGGATCTCTGCTTACAAAGTGAAAATTTTTGCCTGTTTAAGGACATTTGTAGGAAAACTGATTTACCTCCAAGAAGTGGGATATGAAAGACCTTTCACTTTACCAAATGAGTGCTTACCTTTCCAGGTGGTTGTGGAGACTCTAAGAAACACAACTCTTACTCAATTTTGCATGGTAACAAACATCTATAAACACCCTCTTTTCCTGATTTTTTCCTGGAGAAGCTGGGTTTAGGCTTTTTCTGAATCTGAAAGAGAAGCTAAAAGTATCCACTGGCCTTCTGTCACCCTTCTTCTCTCCTGTGTTTCAATTTTCAGAGAGTACAGGGTGACTGTAGATGAATTGTTTTCCACAAGAGTATTTTCTAAAGCCTTTGTATTCATCTGATTTACGGAAAATGGGTATAGTTCAAAAATGTGTCTTCTAGCCCCACATTTTCACTTAGGGAATAAACAAAGCAGAGACCTTTGAGATGCATTATGGTTTGGTTTCTTTTTTTCCCCTCTGCTGCGAAGCCTCTGGTATGGCCTTGCTGGTGCTCCTCCCATGGGACTAGTAATGATTGCTTTATGAATAAATACAGAAAAAAACAACCTTGATGCACCTGGGTAGAAATAAAAGAAGCTGTCTGAATGTAAAATATTTATATTCATCTGGAAACTGTTTATATAAGTTATTTACCAAATGTGGATAGTTAGAAACAGACTCTGGAGGTTTGGGGAAGAACAAAGGAAATTCCTGACAAGTTGTTGAAGTAAAATTTTGATAACCACTATTTTAATTTAAGTCTAGAAGTAGAAATGCAAACTCTTCTGAAACAGGATTTCAACTTTGATTTTTAGCCCTGACAAAAATCAAAGAAATTTTTGAATAAAGAAGTTCAAGCTCCAGCTGATTTTATTAATCATTTCCCTCCATCTTTCAGAACAAAAATCATCAATTTGATATAAACAGAGTTTGACAAGTCACACAAAAAGTAATTAGCAGACTTTGTTTAATTTAGTCAAATTGCTCTTAATTGACAATTCACTGCAAATGTTGCACACTTATTTTGGCCATCCACACAGCATTCCTCTTTGTTGTCTTTGGTCATCATGCAAATAAATGGTTTAAAACCCTAAAGAAACTCTAGGGCTTTTTGTTGTTGTTGTTTGTTCAGTTTTGTCTGAGGTGAACAGATAACTGGAGTGAGCTGGAGCTGAGTACTGGAAGGGCTGGGACACCCCAATGTCCCAAGCCTTGAGCAGATATATTTTAGAAGAGCATTTTCCACTAAGTGTTGCATGTCCTTCAAGGGTGGTACTTGCTGTGTGGTGTCACCCACAGAGGCAGCAGGAGGTTCCTGGAGCTTTCCCTTCTCTCTTTCTTTCCATGTATCCTTGTATCCTTGATCTAAATTTAAAGTACTATTTCCTGTGAGGTAAAAATTTAGAAGCAGTCACCACCAGTCAATGAAATATTTTCTTTTTATCAATATCCATTTTGTAACTAAAATTTACGTCTGAAGAAAAAGTAATTTGTCCTGGTTTTTTGCATTCTGTATTTCTTCAGGGTCTGAAATGAAAGTCAATATATTATTTTTATTGCAGTTGAGGCACAGTAGCAGAAGTCAAGGCCAGAAAAACAACCAGCAAAGTTGTATGTACACCTCTAGTAGATGGTCTCCAGCAACTGGAGCCTTTAGAATCTTTCTTTTAATTAAATGTTTGTTTGACTGGAGGAGAGATGCTTTCAGTCTGGTGGTCACAGTGGGGGCAATAGGAGTTTAGTGCCTGCCTGGTTAACTCATCCACTGGGAGCCCCTAAAATGGTCCCAAAAATGTTCAGTGTGGCTGATGGGTGGCACATGGGGTTGCATGTGAGACCAAGGAGAGAAAGGTTTTCCCCCTCCAGGATGGGCCAGGCACAATTGTGGCGCTGCTGACCCCCACAGAGGTGACCTGGCTGTCACACCTGGGCACTGCTGATGCAGTGCTGGGCAGCGCTGGCTTTGTAGGCAGGAGAACTTTGCTTCGTGTCTGCTTTTGGATCAAGACAGTGCTTGTGAAGGAAATTGTGGGATCACTCCCTCTTGCCTCAGCCAGGCAGTCAGGGCTGCACCCTCCAGGTGCCTTTTGGGGGTAGCTGACCTTGGGGATCTCTGCAGGAGGGGTCCTGAAGCCCTCCCATCCCTGAAGAGCACTCATCCACATCCAAGGTCGGGATAAGCCCCAGCAGAGGTGCACAACCTGAACATAAATCCCAGGCCCATGAGCTGTTTGCCTCCGCAGACCCTTTGCTCCTGCACTACAACATTTGCAAGGGTAGATACGCCTGTATCTCTTAAGGACAGAAAAAATGGTCATTTGCCAGCATATTGTTTGTTGCCTGGCAATTATCTGCATAGTTCTGTGATGAAAGACTACATTTCCAGCATTGATTCCTTTTATGACCTTGCCAGAAAGCATTTATCCCACTTTAAATTCTGGCTATCAGCTGTACATTGTAATAGCCTTGTACAACATCGTATTATTTTTTTGTAAGCCACTGGTAAACAGACCTGAGTTCATTACTCTGTGTATCTAAGCAGGTGTTTTACCCTGTTTAAATGTCCACTGAAATTGCCTCTTTACATCTGAATATTTACATAGGTGTTGCTGGCAATTGTTGCAAATCAAAGACACTTTGTCCTAAAAGTGTGATCAGCAAACAAAATTAGAAAAACTTGACACCATAATAAATCAGAGCAACAACAAAATTGTAAAAAATCATTTGTAATGACATATTTTTGTTGCTGTTCTTGTTTGTTAGATTAGATTTCTGTTAAAGGTAATTGAAGAAAAAATTGTTCTGGTTAGAGGGATAAAATACATTAAAATTAAATGAGCTCCTTGAACTCTGCTTAGGCTTTAAGATTTCATCATATCAAGGAGTGAAAACACATTGAAGAAACATGATAGTTTTTTTGTGCAGCTGACCATAAAACAGTTGTGGTCCAGCCTTTCTGTCATAGCCCAGGCAAAGTTCCTTGGGTGAGGTCAGTGGCATTTGGGCAAATTGAGAGCATGGGATCCATTTGCTGCTCTCCACCTCAGTTCCAGACCTCCCTGTGTGTCTTGCTCCATCATTTGGTGCCTGAGGAACAGGAAGAAGCTGCAGGGTGCAGATGGGAGCATCCTGGATCTGCCCTTGGCTGCTGGAACCTGTTGTGGGATTCTGCTGGCCCTTGAATCCAGGCTGTCATTTTATAGGTTTTTCTTTAAAGGAATGTAAAACAACCATTCTTCTGGGCAGCATTTTCATGCCTCTTTCAAACACTAACTAAATACAAATAGGTGGGAAAATAATTAATCAGAAAACAGCTACAAAGACCAGTAATTTTCAAATGTGAAACTCTGAGCCTACAAAACTCACTTTCTCCACTGGTTTCAAAACACAGTATCTTTTAAAATATGATTAATAGTTTCTCCTGGCTGAATTTGATAGTGACATATACTCGGTTTTATTAATTTTTTAGTTACTTCATATTCTGCTATTAAATATTCCAAACTGCCCCAACTGTTTTTAAGGGGGTTTTAAACTTCTTTTCACTTCTATCTGTCCTTCCTCACATCCTTTCTTTTCTCCCCAGAAAAGCTCAGTCATCAAGGCTGAGAGGCCGGGGCTTGTGGGAGTTTTTTAAAGGGAAAGAAAAAAGAACAATCAAAACCCAGTCATGGATGGCAGTTCCCTCTGCAACTGGTATGGGGGGAGAAGCAATAACATTTTTTAAAGAGCATCTTTACACATCTATAGAAAAGCACTTAGGATTTTCTTCTTTCTTTTTTATTGTTTACTAAATCAAAGCAAATGCATCTGAGGCTTATAGTGATGATAGCAAAAAATTACAAAGACCTTTCATATGCAAAAAGACATTTTTGTACGACTGAAGATTCAAAATGCATTATGCCAATCTTGTATTCAAAGACCAGCTTTGCAGGGTTTATGTTCTATTATGTGTTTTTCTGGAGGCTTTTTGTTTCTTGGGTATTTTCTCTTTTTTCCTTCATTTTTATGAGGATTGTATTATTAGCACTTTGTAACATTTTCACAGGGTCGTTCCTTTGAACCCCGCACATGAAATGAATGAAGTATCTGGGTTTTGCTTTATGATTCAGCCTCTCTAATATGTCTTCTGGCTCTGGATATATCCCCAGAATTCAGAAGGCTATCAAACAAATCTTCATCAGCACTTTCGTGTTGGCTGCATGCTGCACCACACAGCTTTGATATTTGAAAGGTCTTTGTATTTCACTCTTACGCATCTTGAAGGGATGTGTTGTCTCCGGGGATTTGGAAAAGAAGGGTGAAACACTCACAAGAGCTAAAACCACAAAATATTTTTATGATTGAATACCATGCATTTAATGACAATTGTCAGCCTCTCCTAGTTCAAGGTTGCTCTGTTTTGCTGTTGCTGTGGGGGACATTTTCTGTCTGTAGTGATCCATCAGCTGCTCAAGACTTTCAGAGAGATAACTGCTGTCAGGTTTCCTGGACTCATATCCCTTAACTAACCCCAAAAGTCTGACTTTTCTTTGCCCCATCTCCTGGCTGTGCTGTGAGTATGTGCCTGCCTGTTAATTACAATGGGCAGCTTCTACAGTCTGGGGTGCAATCTTGGGCCCCACAACTTCTGTGGCATCAGGATTTCCAGTTTTATTACTCATTTTTCTGTCTTGGTGCCCCATTTTCATTGAATTAAATTGCATGTATTGCTTCTTTGCAACTATGAAACTCCCCTCTCCTGCTTCCTTGCAACTGTGAAAACCCTCTCCCCTAACACCATGGCAATAACCATTGGAGTTAGGTGGGGTCTGAGAGGTGAGAAGATGTGGAATGAAGTCAGCATCAATGCATGTGGAAATTCCTGCAGCGTAATAAGCAATATATTTAGATTTAGTCATGCCCTAAATCTCCACAAAAGTGTCTGTTCAGACCCCTGCTCCCTCTCCTCATGCCTCCTACTCCAGTGGCACACGTGAGCTGGGTAAGGCTTTGGGAGCTCCATCTCCTGCAAGCCCAGGGGTTCTGCTTCCCACTGTGAAACCCAGGTGGGAATGGGAGATGTGGGACCAGAGCAGACCCCAAAGAGAGTGACTGCTGCCACCAGTCAGCTCTGCCCTCAGAGGTGAGCACCACCCCTGGGCAGGGCTGTTGGCAGATATTCCCAGAGTGCTCCTGAGGTGCTCCTGCACACAGCCTGGCAGCTGCAGCTCGCCTCCTCCACAGTCAGGTTGGCCCCAGCTCAGCCCAGATGTCTCAGGTGTCTGTGACAGCCTCTGGGACCACCACTACAAGCAAACCACAGGGAATTAATGATTTAGTCTCTCAGTCATTTGCAGACTCTCTTTGGCCTAAGGCAGCCAAGAGCTACTCAGCTCTCAGCTACTGCAAATTACCCCAAGCAGAACAGGTTGGCTCGCTCAGAAATAAAAGTGTGGTGGGTATAAGCAGCTGGGTGAAGAAATTATGACTGCAGCCACTACCCTGGGTATGTGTTAGCAAGCATGAGAGCAGCAAATAACCAGCATGGGGTAAAAGTCATTGATTTTGAAATGAAACTGATTCAGAAGGTTAAGGCCAGATATTCTCTTGGCACGGCCGAAAACAGCAGCTACCAAAATGGAAATGAAGAAAGATGTGTCCTGGGAGCTCTTGAGTTTACAAGTTACAGCTATATTTTAAATTGAGGGCAACAGGGATCAGTCACCTATTTAGAAGTGTTTGTGCCTTTTAACTACCAGCAGTTCCTGTGCTAAATGGGAAAGATACAATTACAAGAGCTCGTGGAGCAGATTTTTTTCCTCTGGATGGCATATTTGGATACATACAAATGAGAGGTAGCCTATGGCAGCCAAGCATCTCAGAGTCCGTTTCATAAACAATCCAAAAACTGCCCTGCAAAGCATTATCTTCTGCCTTGCTGACAGATTCAGAACAAATTGTGCTATGTGAGATTTAATTTTTTTTTGATAGACAAAAAAAAACTTGCACAGCCATGCAGATGTGCCAGCCACTTGGCTTACTGTAATCAAACATGGTGAAGGAGCTGCAAGCACATTTCAAGTCTACAGCAAGTCAGTTCTGTGGCAAATCTTTTGGAAAATGCATTCAGTTGAGCAAAATGGTGGTACTGTTACTATTAATAATAATACTTAGCACTTCAATTGCATCTCGTATTTTCCAAGTGCTGTACAAATGCTAATTAATTAGGCTGTGAAGCTGGATGTCAGATAGAAAAAAAAAAAAAGTCCTTTTTTCACTGCTTGTAGAAAAAGTTATCTTGATTATTGCACTTTTAGTATTTTCCTGGGGAAAGCACAAGCAATGCAAGGAGCAATTCGATTGCACAGAGCACAGCAGGGACTGGGAAGAGACAACTGCCACAAAAATCCAAGGATGTGGTGATCCCAAAGCTGAAAACAACCTTTTGTGGCTTTAGTGCTTGGAATGAAGGAAGGTGTCTTTATCCCAGGATTAGGCTTTTACTTAAGTGACAGAAGTGGAGCAAAACATTTCCATTCTGCACAAAATCTGAGTTTGAGGTTTTTTTCCCTAATTTCCCCCTTAGTTACCACTTTTCCAAGCTTTTCATCCCTCCTCAAATGTAAAATACATCTTCAATACTCCTCTACTAAAAAAACCCAAACAACTTTATAACTGCTTTGAGAGACATCTATGCAGCCACTGTGTAGTCTGGCCAATAAACCAAGCCCTTTTTGAAACAAGAGTGAGGGGCCAAGACAATTGTCAGGCCAGAGGGAAGGGACAGGGAGGCTCAGCTCACAGCCAGGGGCTGACCAGGGCAGGATGGGAGGAGAGGAAGCTGAATCTGCCAAATTCTCTTCTTGGGAGACCTCATGTTGGCTGGAGCAGGAGGGTTGCACCCAGAGAGCTGGGCCACAGGCTGAAAGACACAGAGGCTTCATTTCCAGCCCTAATGCTGTTTGCAATTTGTATAAAATAATTTTCTGCGTGCAGCTGATACTTGCTAAATGTAACGTGAGTGCTGTGTTTTGTGGCTACAAAAGGGCGACCCTTCTCTCCTTTAGAAGATGTGTCCCACTCGGGCTGCTTGAAGTCTGGAAGAGATCCTGGCACTGAAGGCACTTCCCTGAGAGCTGAGCTGCTGAAGGCAGGGAGAGAGGGAGCATGCTTGTTCCTGAAAGCAATCACTCCGTTTCAGAGAAAATCAAATGGGAATTAGGGTAAAGTCAGGCCCTGTCTGTGCACTGGTGGCCTTAATTTTCTGTCAAGGGGCATGGAGACATGAGTCACCCTCAAGTGGAGGGTGCCCTGCCCTAGCTCAGGGTCCTCTCCTCAGAGAGGCGCCCACTGGTGCTGCTGCAGCTTCTCAGACAGTGCTCCCCTGTGACCTGCCTGTGCCCTTCCTCAGGGACAGTCCTGTGCTGCCAGGCCCCACAGAGATGTGGCTTTTAGGAGGAGGCAATGTGGTGTTGCTCCCCCTCAGGACCAAAGGCATGGGAGAGTCAGAATCTCTTTCTTATTTGTTACTCATTTTGTAAATCTCTTCCGTGCTGACCGACTTTGTCAAAAGCTGGTTTGCACATATTTTTCTCAGAAACTGTTTTCTTCTGAAGAATGTGAGAGAATGTGTACAAGTAAGCTCTGAGTTAGCAGGGAGGAAAGCAAATCAGGTCCAGCATCCCCTGGGTATCAGCAAGTGCTGAAGCATTCCCTGGAGCCTAAACTGCAGCTCTGTGTGTTTCCTCTGCCAGAACTGCCTTCTGATGCAAACAGGCTGTGAGATCACCAATAAAGGACATCAGAGGAAAAACTACCCTGACTTAAGTTAGGAAGCTGCTTCTGAAGATGCTCCACTGACAATTTGTCTGTGTGAAAGAGCATCCTGACATGGTTGCACAGAATGTGTTTTCCCACTCTCCCACACTGTGTTATCCTTTTGCACGTCCACACCATAGGGAGACTGTGTGAAGGAATCAGGCTATCTGGGAAAATTTATTCACATTTGAAATGGGCTTTAAAAGCTGTCATAATCAATACAGAGATAGAAATGAAGGTAAAATAGTAGTCCTTCATTTTCCTTCTCTCCCAAAGGTAATGAAGTATTTGTAATTGCTTGTGAAAGAAACAGGCTTTTATCCTGAACATGTCTTGAAACTGCTATACCATGTTGCTGTTTGAAAAAGACAGAAATAGGCTACTGCTTTGGAATCAGCAGGTCAGGAATGTTCTTTGCCTGTGCTGATTTTTTTATCAGTATATATTTTTTTCAAATTTCCCCTGTAATTACTGTGATGAAACAGCAGCTAATTTTTGGTCTGCCCATCAGGCCTTTGTTAAACAATTCGTCTTTGGTTTGATGAAAGCAGTGTGCCTGGCATCCTATTTTCCAATTGCCTCTTGAAAGTGCCTTGTTTTCTCTATAATACATAGAAATCACTGTTATTATATTTTTATATAATTTGCATATGACTATCTCCTTTCCTCTATCAAAATACAAATTCAAGGTGCTTTCATAACTGTGTTGATGGTATGTTATGATGATCATTTCCCATATAATACTTCTCCAGAAATGTATACATTGATGCACTGAGTTTTCCAGACTCCTCTTGAGAGGTGGGAGATTGTGGTAAAATTGGTGGAATTAATTTTTGTGAACAAATTATCCAGCCAGTTTATTTCATTTTGCGCTTGGCAAATCATTTTGAAACTGACTTTGGTTTCTGCATTGGAATACTTTGCTCATACATAATTCTCTAAAATTACTGGCCCCACAGCTCAGACTGACAGGAATTTGGATGTCTCCTGGTTTATACAGACTAATGTACAGAGTAGGACTGCCCAAAGAGGTCTCAGGAATTGTTCTTAGCAGATCATTCAACTGTAGCCAGGGAAATAGGAGAGCAGTGATGCTTGCAGTCACTGAATTAGCTCGGCAAGAGTGTCCCCCCAAGCACCAGAATGTGGAGGAACCCATGTACCAAATGTTTGAAACTAAAAACCAAGGGACACGTGTAATGACATGCATTTAGCAGCACTGTTTAATTCCCTTTTTATTTTGAAAATTGCATGTTATCAGCTTTTAAACCCATGGTGTTGGGCACCCCAGCCTGCCACAGCCCCCCAGACAGCAGTGGGTCGAGAGGATTCACAATTCCTTTGTGCTCCTCACTGCACTCTGCCAGACGATTCCCTCCATGGCAGGAGGTAAAAATGCTCCCAAATCAAAACCTAACTGAAAAGTTATGAAAGGTATTACAGAACTCCCTGGCTCTCTGCAGTGATGGGTGGTTGAGTACTAATCAATTCGGAATATATTTCTTTTAGGGCCAGCACTTACTGGCAAGCAATTACTCTTTATGAGATAGACATCATAACAGATTCTGCTTCCCAAGAAAAAAGGCTCAAATTCTATCTCCAAGAACAGCACAGACCAAAATGGGCATCACATTTTCCCAGTGAAGATGGGTGTACTTTGACTCTGTTGGTGCTGCTGGACCAATTAGGTGAAGCTGCTCATTTGCAATTAGGATTTCTAGGCAGTAACTCTATTAATGCTCCCAGGCAGTAGCTCCTGTGCCAGAACCCTTTATTTACATGCTTGTAATGGACAGCCATAAGATGCCCCTGCCCTCCCAGGAACATCACTCACATTGGTGTTAGGATCTCCTAACACACCAAGCATTAAAAGTAATCTGATTTTTTATTGCTCAGTGCAGAGTGCAGGAGTCTACATGTAAACAGGACTCAGAGTCAGCTGTGTTTATTTACTTACTAAAAAGAGCTGGTCTGGCTTTAATGAATGGTATGGAATCTATATTTTCATGCTGAATTTGCTACAGGATTTGCTTTTCTGTAGCATTTAGGAAAGGCAAATTAGTGAATGTTGTAGCACAGCATATCCTGTTGCTAAAAATATGTCCCTTGATTTACATATTCTTCTGTGTATGTATACATAAATACAGATCCATCCAGCAGATACACAGACACAGACTTTGCATTTGATATTCTGTTTGGAGCTCAATAGATAAGGAGTTACCTCTTTTCTCATTCACTCTCCTCTCATGCCTCTCTGCTTCTCTCCTCCAAGTTGGCTTAACTCCTATTTTAGCTGAATTAAAAGTGTGCTCCTTACTCAACATTTTAAACTCTAACTTAGCTAAAAACATTTGCTAATCTTTTGCACTGAAGGTTCATATAAAAATCCTTTTTCTTCCTAGATTCAGTTTTGCTCTCTCTCTTATTTGAGGATATAGCCATTACATCTGCACTGAAAATGTACAATGGGAAAAGCAAAACCAAAATCTCATTCATACAATATAAATGACTTTTATATCTGAAGAAGTAATTATGTAGTGTAGTAAGAAAAGCAATAATAATTTCCTGATACTTCTTCCAAGTGACATGGGAAGCATCAGACAGTCTGAATCTGTTCTGAAAAATGCAGGAGGTGTT
Source organism: Phylloscopus collybita (assembly GCA_027886175.1). Lineage (NCBI taxonomy): Eukaryota > Metazoa > Chordata > Aves > Passeriformes > Phylloscopidae > Phylloscopus > Phylloscopus collybita. The sequence continues at coordinate 29,542,920 of JAJNNQ010000031.1, read as the reverse complement.
AATGAAGATTAAAACTGAATTAGTGGACATACCAATGCAATCATGTCAAACAAAAGCAACAGATATGCCAGATTATAATTGCAAACCCTGTTTTGTGGCTTGTTCTCTCATGTGGAAGCAAAAATAACCTTATTCTCCAGTCCCTTTTCAGTCATTTTTATGAATGTTGCATTTTGTTTTTTTTCCCCACTGTACAAGCCAGGTGTTCCTTTTTCCTGCAAAACAACAATACATCATTTAAGTGAAGTTCATTTTTTGAAGCTCGGCGAGTTGAGGCTTTCTCCATTTCCCTGGCCGTATCCAATCAGCTACTGGAGGCACTGGCATGTGTCATAAATTTTGCTGCGAATGTGGGCCAGCTGAAACATATACCAATTCAGAGATCACATCTCCTCAGCATCCCACTAGGCAGGAAAGGAAATGAAATGTTTTTGCTGTGTTCTGCTGAAGCAAGAGAACGGAGCAGGAGCCGAAAAAAAATCTGAATTCTTAGCAGGAAAGAAAACCTCTTTCAAAAGGAAACCTTGAGAAAAATTAACCCCCAGATCACTGCCTGCATTTTTCTCCAAGAGTCTTTTCTTGAGCAGTCTCTGGGACCAGCCTTGTCTCTTGCTTGCAGTGGTTGACCAAGGCTTTCCTTCCTGTTGTCCTAGCAGTGAAGGGCTTGTTTTACCAGCAGTGTCTGGAAAGCAGGTTGAGAGTGAAAGAAAGCCAAAAGTAATTGAGTGTTGTGATGAGTAAGTTTACTCTCCTCTCCACATAGAAGTACAGCCCCTTGAGCATCCCAGACTCACTCCTCTTGTCTGTTCTGTGGGGTTTCTAGAGCTGCGTGTCACGTTCATGGAAGGATTTTCTCCCTTTCTAAATCTGAAGCATTAGTAATTTTCTCAGTAGTCATGCAGGCTGTCAAGGTCACAAGACTTTATCCATGTACTTGATGCTGTGGCAGGCTGAATGTCACATTGCTGAATTTAAAAAAAAAAAGTAATCTACAGAGGATAAAGAAGTGCTTTGTCTCACAGGAGGTCTGGCTTTGTTGATTCAGCCCTTTGCCTGCTCTAGGACGGTTACATGGCATGTCCAGTCTTGAGGGTGGAAATTCACACCTGGGAAGTGGGATATGTATCAAATTTGGGGTTTTGGTCATTCAGTGGAAGTCGGTCCTGACCTGGGACTATGGGCTGTGGGGTCATTCTGCAGTGATTCCTGGTTTCTGGATTATTCCATTTTTTCCTGACATCTCTCACTCCTTGAGAAGCAGAGGTCAGGGCAAAGACACTTGTCTGAAAGACAGTTCTCTCTTATTCTTGGGGATTAAATGTTCTACTAAGACTACTCTGTGGTCTCTGCAATGGGGGAATGAGCAGTCTGAACCCTGAATGTCTGAGCAAAGAAAGGTACTACTAAATCCCTTAAAATCACAGAGATACAGGGGAGTCTGTTCCTTATGTATTTATGGCAAGGAAATTCCATGACTGCAATGAACTTAATTATATGCTCTCATGTAGTATGTAGCAAAAGGGCAGGGCAGCAGAGGGGAACAGAGCTTGAAAGGATTTAGCTATGCTTGGTCACTCTCTGGATTACTTGCTTTTGTTTGCTTCAGGCTTTTTCTCCTAACTGTGCATCAAGGCTATGTATTGACTTTGCTGAATTATTGAAGGGAGTTGCAAATGATGCATGAAATGAAAAATCCTTCTTCACCCTCTGCACAAACTGCCAACAGACAATTCTGTGCAATCACTGCTGAGCTGCACCATGATGTCAGGTGTACCTAGCTATCCACAAGGATTGTTGGAATTAATGATAATGGGAATTTCTGTTCTTCATGTTTCCCTTAGTCCTTTCAACTCTCAGTTTTAGAAGAATTTTAACATTCTGCCAGGGTAATTGTCATCACTGAAAGCACTTGCCCCCACTATAACCTTATATTTGTATAACTGGGGCTATCATCTGGGACCAAGTCAAAGAAAATAGTCATCCTTCTGGTGTACTTGTAGGAATCAGTCCCTTCATCTTCCCTCAGATTTATGAGCTGTGCCTGTTAAGGGAATCTCAGTTTTGAAAATCTCAATTTGTTCCATTTTGAACATTTCCATATAGCTCCAAAAAGTCACAGCAGATGTTGAATTGAGCAGTACACCCGGATGGCAACCAAATCCGGAATTACAAGTTTGTCAGCAACTCTGTGCTTCTTGTTTAAGTGGTGTTAATTTTAGCAAACCATCCCTTACCCAGAGGTCCCCAACCCAAAACACTACATTTGCTTGATGCAATTTGAAAATCTTCTGAAAATATATGTTATAAGAGTAAGTGATAATGTTAGGGTTTGGAGTTTCATCGTGATTGTGCTGCACAGCTGCTAACACCAACCTCTTTAGAATTTATGTGCTCATCTAGGTTTTTCAGGAAAATTTAATTTGAGGAAGTTGTGTTTATCAACTTCCTGGCTTACTGTCAACAGCATGCTGCTTTCTTTTTAATATGAGGTGCTAATTATGTTTTTCTCAGACTTCAATGTAAATGAAATGTATTTGGCAGTTGTCAACAGCTTTGCAGAGTATGATAACGCCATCACACAAACTTTGAGGTTCTCTGAGCATGGGTTTATGCTTCTGAGTTGTGCATCTTGCAATTATATTTCACACAGTGGGACAAGATCACCTGACCTGCTTTGCAGATGTTTTGGAGAACACAGAAACTGCCAGGAAGTGTAATAGCACTGAACACTGGAAATGCATATTCTTTGTGAAAAAGGAGCACAACAGAGCTGGGCTTTAGTGAAAATCTCACAGCATTAACAGAGCTCAAATCAAATTAAGCAGGAGTGCACCTGCTAAATTCCTTCTTCATCCTGAAACTGAGATCTAGGCAAGAGTAAGCCATTTGGAAGGGTGGGGAGCGGGGGAGGGGCTTCTTCTTTTTTCCAAGAACATACAATGGTCTGTGTGCTGCCAATCCCCACATCAGAAAAATTAACACTTGGTCTCCAGTGGAAGTTCACAGAAAACTCTAAAAGGAGTCTGAGCTCCAGACCCCCCTCTCCCCTGAGCTTGCTCTGGGCACAATGGAGGAGGCAGGTGATCCCAGAATCCCTCCTCCTTTTGCCACAGCTCTGGCAGTGGTGCATTGAGTGGATCCCTCCAGGAGATCCTCTCAGACATGAGCTGCTGAAGGAACTGCTGGAGGTCTTCAGTTAGGGCTTGTTAAAGAAATATTTAGCCTCTTCAGTTCCCACAAGAAAAGAAAGCAATGACAGGACAGAAAGGAAGGAATTGATAAAGGCTTGATGTAGTTTGGATATCAGAAGGGTGGAGGCAACTTTTCTTTACAGGCCATCACATTAGGGCCAGAATTGCATTAGTGCAGGACAATCCTGCCATTTCCTTTGATGCTGGCAGTCTCAATAGTTGTGTTTAGAAGCTAAATAACCTGTGCACTGCTGTGCACGAGAAAGTATGATGAGGTATTGATTGCATTTTAGTCAGTGAGAGGAGAGTGAAAAGGATCACTCTATTTATATTGTCTGTTTGCCACCACAGATGGAGCAAGACATGGGAAGGGTGGGAAACCTTTGTTTTGATCAGAGGAGGCAATTTCACTGAATCCTCCATAGCCTTTGCAAACATGCCACTGATATCAAAACTGGAGGATGGGCCAGAAAGGTGATGTAGGAAGATAGATTTTTAAATTATTAAGCCTATTTGGGGTTAAAAGATTGTTAGATTTTCTTTAATTTTGGTTATCCTTTGTATTCTTAGAGATCAAATCTTCTTTCAATTATATTGCACTTTAAGCCTTATGCTCTTAAACAAAACTTCCTCTCAGCTTATTTTTAGAAAATCTTGAAATGAGAGAGGCTTTTTAACTTTTTTGTACGTGAAGTCAGATTTTTAATAATCACTTTTTCAAAATAGGTTTTACACCTTCCATGCTTGATGTAGCTATAATCTCTTTCCCTATCATAATTAAAAGGCATTCCTTTGACATTTCTGCCTCTTCTTCTTCTTCCTTTAAATATCACTTTAGAAGAAGTAATAACGAAACTTGAGCTTTTCCTCCTGCTCCTGCTGTGCCACCACCCTATTGCAGGGCTGGTGTGTTTGTCTTCAGCGCGGCTGCTTCGTGACTGTTCCCTTCCAAAAGTCGTGCTGCTTGCTGGCAAAAGCAGCTCCAGGTCCTGTGTGTGATGAGGAGAGACCATTTACACAGCTCCCCTCCCTCTGGGCAGTGTCTCTCACTGATCCGCTCGTGCTCACACGTGCCGGTTTCCATCCTGAGGATGCACAGGACTGCAACCCCCCTGGGGACTCCTAAAATGCTAGCCAGGCAACAAGGAGAACATCTTTTTCCTTCCCCCAGGAGCCACTAACCACGCACAGGCATAGGAAATGAACACATATTTTTTCAGACTGCAAGGGAAGAAAGGTAATTCAGGTCCCCAAGGAGATTTGGGGTATGAAAACGTGTCCTTTCTCCCTACCCAAATGAAAGCAAATTGACTTCTCTAGTCTATTTGATTTAGGTCAGCATGCCAAGCACTAAAAGTGCTGCTGAGCCCTTAAGAGGGACAGATTCCTCAGAAATGAAGATATGTCCACTGTAAATGTTCCTGTTGGTATCCCACCAGCTTGTCCCTCATGATTTTGACCATTACATCTCCTACTGCAATTGCTTCTCTTCTTGTGAGCACAGTACCTGATACTTTTCCTCATGCTTTCTCTAGGAGTATATTTATTGCTTGTCCAGATGAAAAATATTTTCTATATTTGAATCAGGGAAAGTCTCTCTCAACCTTTCCTCCATCACACTGGGTGCACAGTTGCTCTTGGTGTCCCCAAACCAGCCCTGAGTCCAGGCACTCTGCATTTGGCTGGTGCCAGCTCTCCAGCTGTGTGCTGGATGACACGAGGTCCCTGGCTGCTCTGGGGACAGCTGTAATAACCTTCCTGCTGGCACTTTTGTGTCCTTGCTGGTACCTTGCCATGGCAGAAATGGGAAAGCTGCTCTCCAGGACACAATTTAAGAGTCAAAAGATATGAGAGGCCATGGGAAACCACTTGCTCAGTGTAGGTTTGAACTCACAGAGTACCTGGGACACCTCTCTTCTGCAGGGAAAGACATTTTGTTAATGAAAATACGTGCCTTCATCAATGAAGCCTTGAGAACAGCATGTTGAGGGTAATTTGCTGCTAGTGGTACATTTAAAAAAATTAAACCAGCCCTGGGAGGTAAGAAAGTCTCCAGGATGGCAGGAGAAAGGAAATTTGGGTTCAGCCAGAGGAGGTTTGGGGAATCCTCTGCAGAGATGTCACTGACAAGTTGTTCTGGTTTGAAAGCAAAACCAGTGAGAGTCCCAGTCAGAGATACAATTTAATAGAAGAAGAGAGAAAAAAAGGTGAAATAAATGGAATGATGCAACCTAACACCCTGTTGGTCAGGGTGTTTGAAGCAGTCCGGAAATACTCCTGGAGTGACAGATGTGTCTCCGCTGGAGCAGAGATGATCTTGAGAGAGAGGGGTCCAGTGATGATGAGAAGGGTCCAGTCTTCCTCCAGGAATCCAGATGAGATGTTCTTGTCAAAGCAGTGATTCCTGTAGAAACGTCTGGTAGCTCTTGTCTCTTCTGAGAGTCCAGTGGATAGAAGCTGCTCGTGAGGTCTCAAACCCTGGATTATATCCAGGTAGGAATGCTTGGCTCCTCCCCCTGGGTGGAGCATCTCACAATGGGATGATCTCATCCTATGAGTCATGCAGTGGGTCCTTGATGGCCCATTAAACAGAGATAACTCCTGGAGGAAGTTATCTATGAGTCATGGGGCAAGGCATTGTTGGGCTCATTAACAGAAGATAAGGAGAACACTGCCCCACCTTGGCTCCAACGGCTCATGGGGATAGAATACATACCTTGGGCACAATTTTGCATTGTAACCTAGGACACAAGTATTCCAAGTGCTTTCTGCACGCTTAACTGTGGGCACAGAAATAACAGAGCAAAGCAAGGAAAGGCCAGCCCCAGCCTAAAACCCAAAGTGAAGGAGAAACCAAGTTCGTGGTGACCCTTGCAGCCCACTCTGACATTTTTTCTCAGTTTAAAATTTGCTTGTATGATCTTTCTGCGCAGAAAAATCTGGCACAGCTACTTTCAGCCCCTGCCAAAATGTGTGCCTTGTTCATCTCTTTGTTTTTTCTCAACATAATCACTGTAATTTAATTTTACACAATTAAAAAAAAAAACAATCGAACTAAAACACTCACACTTTAAATACTCTGATTTTTTTTCCCAGTGAAACAACATCCTAGAGTAAAACACCAATGTTCTGCTTTTACCACTGTATTTATTCACTTGAAATCACTTGCCAATTCTTTCTGTAAAAATTAATTTAATCTAATTTCTTGGAAAATTGTTAATTCATTTTAGTTAATTCAGTCCTCTTCAGAGTTTGATTTTTCCCCTTTGTTTATGTGTTTCTTACAATTTCAAGATTGCTTTAAAGCTATGAGTCACATTCATGTCATAAGATACAGAATGGAAAGAAACTCATGTGCTTCATTTACTTTGACTCAATATTTGTTTCTGATTCTCAGTGTCAAGAGTGCAGCAGAACTTGCCATTTCTGTTCAAAACATGAGAAATAGTAATAAACCAGATAAAGGGGACCACACTGGAAAATGTGAATTTCAAAAAAAAAAAAAAAATCAAAATGAAAAGCTGAAACTCAGTCCATGAAAATGAAAGGAAAGAATCCTGAATTTTTAATCAGAACTGTATTTGGTCTGCATATTTGAATGTATTTGTCATGCCTTATATACACAAAGAACAAACATAAATCAGGTGATTTTTATTTTTTTTTTTCAGATTAAGGCAAGAAACAAACAAAAAAGAAGACACAAACAGATCATTTTTTTCTTTATTACTGTGTAGTTTTTGACTTTGATGGAGTGACTTCAAAGACTACATTTTTTTCCAGCACGAGAGTAACATCAGACTCAAATTCTTCACATACAGAAAAACATTTTCCATCTCAAACTTTTTACTTTATAAAAGGAAACCTCAAGTCTCTTCTCCAAAAACTCAACATGAATTTCAATGTTTTTAAGTTACAGTAAAGAAAACTCCATGTGCAAAATCTAATAAAGGTCAAAGGATGGAAATTCTGCAGGAAGGTTAAAGCGAGAAAACCAATCAGAAAATTGTAGAAAATCCTCTTACAAATGAAAAATTCAGATTTCTATCTCAGATTTAGGGGTGGTGGTTTGTGGTTTCTTCAAAAGAATCTTTGTGGTTTTTTCAAAAGAATCTCTGAGGGGAAAAAAGCTGCCTCGGTCCCAGTAGCTGGGCTCTGGAACTGAGCATTTCCCAGCGGTTCCCAGAAGTCCTCACTGCATAAATTTTGCTTTGGAGTCAAATCACTCAGTCACACAATTTGCTACTCTTCAGATTAAAACGGTTCCGCTGAGATGCCCATCTTCTTTCCTGAGAAGTCATTTGGTTTCCTTTCACAAGCATAGTGCTGGGGTTTTGCACTGGTGATTGTCATTGGATTTTCTGTGAGGTTTTTTGATTAGGAAAGACAAACTGCATAATTTTTGACTTAAGTCTGCTCACTGCTTAAAATAACTTACTATGCAAACCTTAACTTATATTAGAAATAGAGACAAAAGTGGTATGACACCATAATTTTAACCAGAGTTTCTATGATCTGTACATTTAAAGAGTGATACATTTTCTTAAATGTGACTGCTTATTTTGCATAGAATGCTTTCTACAAATTTGTCTTTATTCAGTCAGGAATTAAAACAAAAGTGGTGGTTTCAGCATGGAGATAGTTTATTAACTACCCATTTAATCCTGCAGTTTGAAGACTAGGTGGTCTCCAAGAAAGCATAAATTGTGATGTCTTGTCATTAGAGAGGGAGGGAGAGTAAGCTTTGGCTGATTCTGTTAGAATAACTCTGTAAAACAGTTACTCAAGTGAAATATTTTCATCAAGAAAGGGCTACCTTAGTATTCAGGCTCCAAAATCATATTTGATGCTCTTTGAAGTAAATAATAGAAATTTCCTGTTGGACTAAGTATGTCACTTTTTTTTTTTTTTTTTTTGGTTTTGCCTGGGAGGGAGGAGGCAGACTCTGAACAAGTAGAATAAGGAGGAAGACATATACCAAGCACCTGATAAATGTCTCTTTTTTGCACAAAGTTCCAGAAAGAGGCTGACTTGCAAGAGGGGAGGTGGTGAATTATTTATGGCACTTTGTTCCTGCAGATGCAAAACAGAGATGAATTCTTGTATAAAGGGTGAATGTGGATTATGGGACAGATAAAAAAAAAAAAAAATCAGACCATGGGACATACAGACTCTCCCAGAAAGAGATTCCAATCCAATCCATCCAATTTTGACTTCAAAATGTTCTTATCCTAACCTGGGTCTGTCAGACCTGGTGCAGAATCTGAAGTTTTGGAAGGATGTATAGTGCTTGCTCACTGAGGAAGATTGGCACTTGAATGTGGTGGCAGCTCTTTATAAATTGCAGTGGTGGGTGGCAGAGCACTCCATAGGAAAATTAAGAGTTTTTATTTTTAGGAAGGTGGAATAGCAGTGTGCTAAGAGAAAAATCACGAAGCAAACAGAAGTGGGCTGGAAGAATACAGAAGATAAACAAGCTAAGCAGGACAAGTGGATAAAATTAGAGAACTAGAGCAACATTTCTGACTCAGGTGTGAATCCCAAAGTGTGTGATTATAACTGGTGTTTGTCTATCCAGAACAACTAAGATTAAATAGATTTGCTAAAGGAAAGAAAAATTAAACTGCTGTCACTGGAAACCCTTTAAATCTCAGAATGTTTGGGTTTCTGAAGCTTTTTGGCAGGCAGAGCATGACTAGGACTTATGGCTGCCAACTCCACATCTGAACCTTATCAATATTTCCTTATTAGAGTCTGAGAAATGGCCAGGAGTGGGGAGGTGATGGGAGAGGCTGTGTTCCCTGGGCACCAAGGCAGCTTTGTATGGGAAGCCCCACCCCAAAGAAGCAGTTTTCTATAGGAGCAAACCTGCCCCCACAACAAGGTTTTGTGCCTAGGTGCAGGCAGCCATGTCCCAGAGTGGTTATTTTCCCATCTCCTCATCTTTCCATTTTGAAATGGGGGATGGCAAAGTACGAAGATACCAAAATAATGTGAGGTTTAAAGGTGAGTCAGAAATAAAGAACAAAACAAGGACTCAAATGCCTTCCAGACAACAAGATGTGTCCATTTATCATAAGCATGGCACCAAGCAGAGCTCCCTTTCACCCCAGAAGAGTGGCTGTCCCACATTTCTCTCTGGTTTCACCTTGGCTTGTCAGGAGCCCTCGGCCCCACGGGAGGCTTCCCACGTGTGTGCTCAGGGTAGGAGCTGCAGTCCTCAGTCTTGTGTAAAGATTACTATAATTGTGGTGTCTTTGGGCTGTAAGAGGATCATTAGCTCCCCAGTGAATCTTAAATGTTTATGGTTCTCATTTCAATTGATTTCCTAAATACAGGTTGCCCTGGAACAGAGCATATTGTGTCTCTGAGGAGCTGGATACACAGTTTTTCCTTCTGTCACCAGGCAAGAGGAAATGCTTGGTCAATGAGAACTGCTGAAGGAAAGGTGGCTATGATGCTTTCTTGTTTTGTGAAAGTATTCCTTTTTAATTCTGTCAAAACAATTTGAATGAGAATGGTGGGATTTTTCCCTGCATTTCTCACAGATGCAAACCATCCTCTGCACTGCTGATTCCTCATGCCTCTGTAACTTTCTCATTACTTCTTACCAGAGTTTTTGCCAGATGTGTAAATCAAAAGTGTATCAGGTTATAAATGCTCTGGGACTTTCTGCATTTTCATGCTTTTTTCTTATCCTCTTTCTTTCATTGCACCTTTCTAAATGCAGCACACTGATATGTGCCCATCAATGGCTTTTGTCTTTTACAGAGGACATTATGATCCCATGGGAAAAAAAAATTTAAGGATGGTTTTATAAATTTTCAAAGACAGGGAAAAAACACAAGAAACACAAAAAAGCATAAAAGTTAGCAGCTTGGGAATGGGTGAAGCAGGAAGTTCCAGTCTGAGTTCTTTTGGTTTTGGGGAAAGGTCATTTGGAAAGGATTCCTTAATAAACAGAGATATGTATGTTTTCCAGTTCAGGTATTTATATGAGATTTTACTCAAAACTCCTGATGTGCATCTGCTCTCCTCTCCACCCTTACACGTTTTGATCCTCTACCTGTGGAAACTGCTTGATTTCATCTGCCACATGAAGAGGAATCTTTGCCTTCCATAGCAAATTTACATCAGTTTGTGAAGAGATTAAATTTTGGCTTTGTTTGATGATGCAATATTAAACCTTAAGGGAAAGTGTTGGCCAGACAATCTCCTTATTTCCTGGGGCTGGTCTTGCCTATAAAGTCAGAAAGATGTCTTCAGAAGACATCATCTTGCCTAATATGTTAAGGAAAATGGGAATTTGGAGAAACCTTCCCAGCCTGTCATGGTATCAGAAAAGACAAGCTGAATTGGTCCTTAGCAGGTTTTACATTCTAAGTAAAGCAAAGGAACATATAGAAAGGTTAGAGGGGAAAAACCTTGTCAAACAGTACTACAATTTATTCCCTGAAATGGTTGGTATGGATTTCATTTAAGGGTATTTACTTGTTTAAAACCTCCTGAAAAGGGAAAATACCTCTGAAATCAGTTTTAATTTTCTGTGCTTGTTCTGAATGCTTTTTATTTAATAAACTACATTTGTAAAAACATTAGCGAGTTTAACTTGTAAGCCTAAATACTTGCTTCAGTCAGACAAATAAACTAACCTCCAACCAGATATAGCCTATTATGTCTGAGAGGATTTTCTCCTGTTAATTGAAAATGAACTGGAACTAAGCTAAATTGCTTGAGTGTTTAATCTTTCCTTGCTACACTAGGGTTACTAGCGGGTGCAAGCACAGACACATTTCTAAACAGAAATAACAAGCTATTTAGTGTTTCAGCTCTGGTAAGTGCTGAGAAGGGCAGTGACCTGTAATACCAGTAAGAGTATGAGCATCTCCAAGTCTCAGGCATTCTTGCTAAAAGAGAGCTTCTTAAAGCTTACGTTTGTTTGTGGCTGAGGGAAATATTAAAGAAATATCTTGCAAGAAAGCTGATTTCCTTCCTCATTAATGTAGAGAGAATTTAATCTTCAGAAAATTGAACTAGTTTGCAAGCAGGAAAATATAGAGGTTATTTTAAGGATCAAGCAGCAGGATAGACTGGATCCCCTGTCCTGAGGGAAAATTGCAGTAGCTGCAGCTGCCTGTGGCATGAAGCCCTTGCTAATCCCCTAGATATGTGCTCCCTGTATCATCAGGGATGGGCAGCATGTTCAGGCTGATCCTGCAGATAATTTATGTGGGGCAATTCCTGTAGGAGACTGAAAGGGGGAAATTGCCCTGCATCCCTAGGGAACCTCTCAGCACAGAGGAGGCAGGAGAGGTGTTTCAGAGGAGAAAAGGTGTGTCTGGCAGATGGATGGTGATTAGGCCCTGCTCTCGGGAGCAGAGAGGTTGGGAGCTGTGTCCAGCAGAAGCTGCTGGCCAGTGAGGAGGAGAGCTGGGGAGGAGCAGATATCTCCATCTCAGTGAGGAAGGACATAAATGTCCACTGGACACATTAACTAAAATCAACACTGCACTTAGACAGAGAAGAGCCAGCAGCTCTTTAAACATTCTCTGAAAAACACACCGAACACACCTCCCAGTCTCCTCATTATCTTCACTGACAGGCAGTTCCTCCTGTCTTGCAGCACTTCTCAGCCCCTTTTTAACATTCCCTTTTCTATCCTTTAGGTACAGGTGCTGTTTCGCTCCACTGCCACAATTAAAATTACCTAGACAGAGGCAGTACAAAGGTGCTCTTTTGCTCTCTTGCCCCTCAAAGCACAAACATCAAGAACTGGATCCCCAGCCTACTGACATCAATGGGAGCCCTTCCATTCACCTCATGAAGTCTGTGCCAGGCCAAGGAGGAGCACAGATGAGAGAAGGCAATTTGGCTGTCACATTTTCCTTTCATCAAGAGCTTTACACAGACAAACTCCTTTTAATGTAGCTTCTGCTGCTGAGCTGGAGAATTTTGTCCCTGTGAAGTGAATTTCCACTAATAACTGCAGAGGTTTTCACACATTCCAGGATGGGTCTGAGAATGGAGCAAAGAACTAGAGTTACGTGGGATGGCTGAGGTAATGGATGTTTTTATTACTTTTTTCCTCATTTGCCAGCTGAACTGGAGGGACAGAAGTAAAACCAGTTTGGAGAACAGCAAGGGGAAAATGAAGGCAATGTTAGCATGGTGATTGAGCTCCAAGCAGCATCCCTGTGCCATGGCACACAGCAATGGGGCTGGAGGCAGAGGGCTGAGGGATGGCGTTCAGGTGGCAGCTAAAGCACCAACATCACTGTGGAGACACAGGCAGCCACAGCACAGGGAAATGAGCATCCTTTTGGTGGCCTGAGCATCCTTTTGGTGGGTGGGACAGGAAAGAGGATCCAGCTTTCAGTCCACAGTCTAGGCTGGGATGCGTGGAAATGGCTGCACTCATCATTCCTGGCCTTCCTGGGGTGTCAGGAAGAAAGAGATCATCCTGGCAGAAAGAGAATTCAGCAGAGCTAGAGACTGGGTAAGGGTGTAGAAATGGTCTTCTCAAGTGGCTGTAGAGGTATTGCTTGGAAGATGTAACATTTAAAAAAAACAATGAATTTCTCTTTAAACACCAAACATCTTTCAAAATAATGGATTGATGCTTTCTTCATTGGAACAGGAGCCAAAACACCGTTCTAAGGGTGTGACTATTGAGCTATCAGCTTTCTAAGGAGGAAATGTACTGAGTGACAGGTAAGATAAAGAATGATGATTTGTCTCCTTCATTTAACTGTATGTCAGCATGGCAATGGTTGGAAATTCAGGTGAAAGGCTCACATTAAATAAATTTTCTGCCTTCCTCAGAAATCACCTCAGATATCTTAATATTTGGAGTGTCATCCAGAAGTCAGCTTTATTTTGGCAAGGCTGTGTCCCTGGGATGCTTGGGACCATGGTCAGCCTGTAACAGCTTAATGCATTGTCAGAGATGTGTGTGAGCAAGGCCTGTGAGGGATGGCCAGAGAGCCACCTGCTCCCTAGGATGACCTCCAGAGTCAGTGGAATGGAGAAGGAAGGCTGTGCCCACTTCCCACACACCAGCCTGGCCAAAAGCCAGTGATGAAACTGGAGGGTTTTTCTTTTTTATGGATGTACAGTCAGGATATCAGTCACTAAATAAATGTGGGTTTTTTTTTACTGAGTGTGTCTGACAACAAAACCATGTATATTTAACTCCTTCAAGTTACTGTCTCAGTGGAGGTAAGAGCTAATTTACATCACTGAACTATCAAAATTCAGAAAATGTCTTTGAAAAATTCTGGAGTCTAAGCGAAAAACAGAAATACGAAATATAATTTAGACAACAATTAATAAACTGTATTTAGCCCTTTTTAGCTTAACTTGCAAAAATTACACCTTGCCATAGGTCTACTGTAACTTGCATGTTCTGCCCGTCAAAAATGCTTGGAAACTGATTGCCTAAATGTTGGATGCTGAGCCCTGCTGCCCATTGGACAGCAGAGAGTGATACCAGCCCAGAGATTGTGGAACAGGGCACAGACTGGGGCTGCAGCAACAAGTTGTTTTATGCTCTATTGCCCCCAAATCCCATGAAATTCTGAATGTGTCCACATGGTTATTCAAGTACACCAGAAGCTAATGGAAAGATATTATTATATTTCTCTCACATTTTCCATTCCAATAATGGTTGCTTCTTGGTCAAGTTATTGTTGGCAGAGCACTTCTTTTTTTTTTTTTTTTTTTCTTTCTTTCTTTCTTTTTTTTTTTTCTATCGATAGATTGAAAGACAATAGCAGAGCTTGATGGCATCTAAAATTTTAAAGCTAATCTTTTTTTCTGGAAGTCATTGTGGTGTTAAGTCCAGTATTGCATGTGCTTTTCCTGTTGTAATACCTGGGCTATTTTAACTCATATTCCCAACTCATAATTTCATCAGCTTCCATTGCTGATAGGCTGAAGATAACAAACCCTCAGTTTGGCATACAGGTTGTCACTAAACAAAATATCTGTTTGGCAAACCATCAGAATTTGTAGATGAGAGGAAGCAGCTGTATCATTAAGCATTAAATGGGAATATCATTTACAGTAGATGTCATGTTTCATTTTGATAAACTGCAAAAAAAAAAAACCCCTGTGAAAGATGCAGCCCTCTATATCCACTGGTAAAAGCAGTATTTTGAGAGGTAACATTATGATACTCTGCTGGGCTGGCAAAGCTAAGATTTATTAGAGAATATGATATATGGCCCAAGCATTACCATAAAAGATAATGAAAAGTGATCTGATATATGGGCTGGTATCCCATATAAAACACTCAGAGAAAGGAAGCTATAACAAATGCAATCTTCACTTTGTAGAAAAGGCACACATGGAGTGCAGGGCTTGACTGGGACCATCCAGTTGTCATCAGCTGTTTGTGGACTTCGGGATGCTGTAGCCCAACCCTCCTTCATAAACACTGACCTTGTAGCTGAAGAACATTTTTAGTGTCATTTTTCATAGTTTGTAATGATCAAATGCATATTAATGTAAATAAGAAGAGACAGTGAAACATTCTTGAAATAGATCTGTTGGGAAAAAAATCCTTCTATTTACTTGTCATAGTCCTGTCACTGTGTCTTGAGTGACAATTCACTGCTTTTAATGCATGCACCTCTTTCACCCTTCCCTCATTTTGAACATTTTCCCTCCTTTCTCCTTTCCCTCCTTCCAATTTAATCTCATTTCTGATGCCAGTCTGAATAGGGTGCTCATCTCCTAAATCACAAGTTAGTTGAAAGGAAATAACTTGGAAATGGCATGCTTCTAGGGGCTGTTCTAATACCTTTTTCTGCAGTCAGTTTTGTTAGGACTCTTCGGTTCAGACTCCCCCAAAATATTTCTCAACAACTATATTTTTCTTTCTCTTTCTGGAATCCCTGTCTAGGTATTATAAGCTATTATGCTCTTTCTTTGGATATTTACACTCTACTCCTTATTATCCATCTGAAATATGTAATATGTATGAAGCAAGTACTTCATTACCATCATAATTAATAGTAAAGCTCCTTCTGTGGTGGCTGATGATCTGCTGCTGGAAAGGCAGATCAGACAGAAAACACCATTAAAGTGGTACAGGGATGGGTTATGGTTTGCCAGTGTAATTTTGTGTGAATTGTCTATCCTATTTCCTACTCCATAGAAACAGGGTGAATAGAGGCAAGAGCACTGAGGCTCTTCTGAAACATTATTAAGACCAGAGCAAATATTTATGATTTGTCATTGCAACTCTAGAGAAAAACAAGGATTTATATCAGAAGTACCAAGTACCAGCAAGTTGTTACTTTGCAGAAGAGGCCATACTCTCCATCTGCTGAAATGTAGCAGTGCAGGGTCAGAAAGCAAAGTGGCAGGCATGGAAGCAGGAGGCCATCTCTTCTCATGTATATTATGTGATCAAGGGGAATTCTAAGAGGAAAACAAGAGCATTGAAACGAGGCACTTTTGCCCACCAGAGCTGGATTTTTTTTTGGAAGGCTATTAGGAGGGTGAGGGGAAGTGGCAGCTGTACATACAGCTGTGTAATATGTTGGGTTTCCAGATGAGTCACAACATCTTCCCAACAGGGAATCAGCCTTGAGGAGAAAAGGCACTGGTCAGTGAAATAAGTGTACCAACAACAACTTCCTGGGGTGGTGAGCATTATCTGAAGCTGTTGGGATTCACCAACCTGCCTGTGGGCTGAGAGCGCTGGACTTGTGGTGCTGATGCTCCTAGCACACAGCAGAGGCTGAGCAGAGGAGTGGGTTCTGCCTCATTGCTGCCCTGAACTGCACCTGCAAGGCAGCCACAGCCCCTGACTGGCAGCACCTCTGTATGAAAACAGAAAACACTGATTTTTTTCAATGCCTAATGGCCCTAGCTGACAAAAACTGCTGCCAGAGTGACACAGAAGACAGTGGTGAGGACAAGCATGATTGTTATGGATGGTTTGTATATGCAGAATGAGAGATGTGGCTCAATTTACTCATTATGCCAAAAAACTAGTGGTCCCAGCCACTAGGAGCCAACCTCCTTCATGCTCTCAGTCCCCTCTGAAGCTCACAGCACAATTAATGATAAATGAACAGCTATCAAATTAATTTCATAAAAGCAATCGGAGATCAATAGCAGTACAGTGCAAGTGTTAAACAGTTAACTGCACGTGACTAATTGTGCTCAAAAATGGAGTGGTTTTGTTCTGCTGACATTTATAAATGGTTAAGCCTTCATTTTCGTAGTTTATGATGTCAGATGAGTCCCTTGGGAAAGTATTTTCCTTCCGAATGATGTCTCTAATTCTGTGCTGAGTGCAATTTACCAACAATTGCAGTGCTTTAAAGCATGCTGTAGGCTCTCTTATTTTTGTATCAAGCAACTTGACATTTAAGATAATTTGTTAACTGTAGGAAAAATATATAAACAATGTAATTTTCTTGTAAACAGTTGCCATGTACGACACACAGTATAATTGGTAACCTCTGTCGAAAGCATGAACAATGAGAGAGACTTGTGAATGTGGGTGTACAAAATGAAAAGCACTACCTTAGGCTGCATCTGCAGTGGGTGTGCTCAGCTGGAAAAGTAAAACAAGCTGCAAAGCCTGCTGCTGGAAAAGGTGGTTTTTAGAGAGGAAGAAAAATCCCACATTTTTCCTAAGGCTTGTTCATATTCCTGCTGCCAGGATGTAGCACAAGCTGGTGAGCCTGTTGGGCACAGGCCCCTGTGAGCTGGTGATAGCAGCAGTTCTGGGTTCCACAGTACAGCTATTTGGGACTCAGACCACTGCTTCCATGGGAAATATTGGTGCAAAATAATCATTTCTGAATATCAAAATTACTACAGCTGATCAGTGCCGGAGCCCTGCCAGTTTCACAGTGGTGGAGGGCAACAGAGCTTGGGTCTTTCTTCCCAGAACATCAGCATGGAGGACCCTTAGCTCTCAGCAGCTCAGTCTGCTTTTTGTGTGCATTTGTGCTGTCGGAAGATAAAGAAGCCCCTTGTTTCTGATGACCAAATGTATAAGGATACAACCCTATGCTTCTTGGTGAAGCTGTTCTCACATGCATGGCGAGACCTGTACTGCACTGTACACCAACTCACAAAAGCTTTGGTCAAGGAGAAAATATGCAATCACTAAAAGCAATACGCTCAAAGAATTTTCTTAGAGATATATAGCGATAGGATTCTTCCTTTGCAAGAGTTTGGAGGATAAATCACAGTTTTGAAAAAGTGCTGGATGCTTCACAAGCTGCAGCAGTACAGCACGTATTCATTAACTCTCTGCAATCATTAGTACTCTGTGGGCTCTTCTTCCTGGGTAAGCTGCTGAGAGGGGAGAAAGAGGATTAATTCCTGGAGGCACATTGTTCTGAGCGCATCCTTCATCTGGCCAGTGAAAAAATTCATTTTCCTCCCCTATTCACTTTGCTTTCTTGCAGGACTGCCTTTTGTGGAGCACCTCTCCGTGCAGGCCGAGGCCTCTCCATGGCGATAACTAGGCTGCCAAAAAGCCTTCCCCGTTCACGTGCCCTCCCTTATTATAGCAGCTACCCTTTGTGGATGCTTTTGTCCTCTTTGCTTCTGTTTCTCTGGATTCAAAATCAAATGCTCTGTTCCTCCTGATTCGTGGTGGTGGAAACGTGCCTTTCACAGAAAAGATCCGTATCTCTGGTTCCACGAGTTATCTGCTTCCCTACCACGGTCGTCACTCCGAGTTTATATTGTGAATCCTGCCTCCATTCAAATTGTGCTTACAGTGTATTTAGAGGTACGTGAAACATTTGCAAGCACCTTATCTTTATTTTAAAATAAAATTTTATTCCCTCCTCAAAGGCGGTCTTTTAGGGGAATAAGGTTTTATGTACTCCTTGTGCATAGTAACAGTGTTGCTAGGGGGCCAGTATTTCTGCAGAACCTCCTTCAGCTGAGGTTTCATCTTAGCATTTGTCAATGTGTTCAGTGAGAATAAAGCAGAGCACTGGAAAAACCAAAACCAACCCCTTCCCTCCCCCACCCCTACCACACACACCCTTATTTTAAACTTTCTACAGATTCAAGGGTAATGGTAAAAAGGCTTTTGCTCTCTTCTCACTTAGACATGGTGCACACCAGCTTTGTGGTGAAGCAAATGAAATCAGACCACTATTTTGCCTTAAAAATGTGTACAAATGATGTTTTTGTCTTCATAATCAAGCTTAATTACCAAATGGAAAATGCTTATTTAGCACAGAGAGCAGTAATGAAATAGGAGGTTTTGAATGATAAAAGTTGGTGATGTTTGGATTTATTTTCTTCTGTCAGAGCTGAGATTTTGTAGAAATCGGGGAGCTTTCCTCACAAGTGACCAAGATACACTCTGTGAGGCCCCATCTAAGCAATCACCACTCCACAGGCTTGAATATGTGTTCACCTTCAAAAGCCCAAGGATCTGTGTAGAAACAAACTTTTATGTATTCAACATACTCAGTCACTACCATCAGGGAGAAACAAGTAATTGCACTGAGTAGTTTTATTTACAAAGTTAATCAGATTAATTTCTTTTTTAACCCACTCAGAAATATTATGACTACTCCTTTAAACCATGAAGGTCTGGTCTTCAGACATGTAAAATGAACTTGGGAATCAGACACTGGCCAGGGCCTGCTATTTACATCAAAGAAAGGGAAGGATGGGAAACCTGCATCCCCACATTGGTTTTTGAAGGCCATGTGATGTTCCTATAGCAGGAGCTTTACCTGTTTAAGCTGAAAAACATCAGTGTTATTTTCAGCAAAATCCTGACTGCATCGCAACAGAGATACAATCTAGTTCAACCAAGGTAATTTTCAAAATACAGTCACAGCACAGGATTTATTCTTTTGTTTAATTGCTTTAGTAAAAGATAAGATGCTGTTGCTCATAAACACATTGTTGTTTTGTTTTTCTTTAAAAATCCATTAACTTCTATGTAGGTCTTTAAATATTTATAAGATTTAAATAATCTTTTAAAGCATCCTCAGAGAAGACATTGACTCTTTTATTTAAATAGTTCTTATTTCTCTGAAAAGGGAATTGTTTAAGTACTCAGCCAACAAATTCTCCAGTTTAATCACAATATTTTTATACTCAAATGTCTATTTTATGTAAGCAAAGAGGAATACAACATAAAAAGTTGTTATATTTGTGTGTGAAGTGACTACTTCCATGATGGGGATATTATGCAGTGATTCTGGAGCTGACTGTAAATTGAAGATGCTTTTAAATAAACACCTCGGGAACTCATGCCCCTCTAAATAATTATATTGTAAGGAAAGATTTGCCACAAAATATTTCTCATCTTCACCTTTCTACCCTAGAGCCATCTGAAGTGTTCAGGCTGTTTGCAATACGTGTGCTGAAGAATAAGCAAAATCACCCACGAAAGGAGCCATGGAGTTTGTGGTGAAAGCCAGAACTGGAAGCAGTTCCAGAGATGAGCCATATCTCCACTTTCCTTTGTGCACAGCCCATGTGTTGCGAGCGTGGGCCACAAAAGCAAAGGTATGCATTTCCAAATAATTCACATTTTCTGGAGACCCCCTTACGCCTGACTTCTTGCTGTTGCAAGAAACACTTTTCCACAGAACATATATTCTTACCAGAGGTCCCTTGCACAGCAAAAATCGGGGGGGGGGGGGGGGGATGGGGGGATGTGAGGAATGTCCAGCTGTCTGTCTGTCTCAGATGCTTTTATGCCTGGACCTGCTTAGCAGAAGTGAATAAACTCAGCTCGTGGGCTGCATTTTTCCTTTAGTTGGTTCCTGGTTGGCTTTATTTGGTTTGTTCTTTTGCGGAGTGGTTTAGGTTTCTTTGCTTCTTTGTGCTGCTAGAAGAAGTGCTACATCTCTGTGGTGTTAAATTAATTGCCAAGCTTACGATGTCTCTTCAGAACAATTAATGGTGCTTTAGAGATACAGCAAAGGCAGTCTCAAGGCTGGTGCAAGCTCAACATAGTTTTCCTGCACGTTTGGCTTGTGTGGAGCCCCTCAGCTGAAAGCAGTATTTCTTGGGCATATCTTGCTGTGAAGCAAATCTGCCTCTTGCAGTTGAGCTCTGTTTTGCCTGCCCACTGCATTGCCCCTGGCAGCCACGGCAATCAGGCACCAGCAGAAATCTCCTCTCTGGAGGGAAAATAATTAACGAGAAGAAGCAGAGCCATCCATGCACATGGCTGCACCCTAAAAAGACGTTCACAAAGGTGATTCATAGTAATGTTGTTAAAACAAAACAGGCACTCTCTAGCAGTAGCCAAAACCAGTGTAAGCACAGGATATATTTTCCAGAGTTAGCCAAACCCTGTGGTGATAGCAATAAACGATGCTCCGCTTTTTTAATCAAGAGACAATATTCTTGCTGGCTGATTGAAGTGTTTTTATTGGAAAGAGCTTCCAAAAATAACCTGTCTTGTTAGTACTGTAAATTCTGCAGGCTAAAATCCTTTGATTCTCATTAAATTAACTAATTACTGTCTCACTGGATCGATGGATTTAGGAGAACTGACATAATCTTGCTAGGAAAGGAAAGCTGCCAAATTCCATGACTTTGCTCAAACCTATTACCCTGGTATCTGTGCACTGAAAGAAATTTTTCACCATGTAATTAATGGTCTTAGTTGGTTGATTGTCATATCAAAAGGAGGCAAAGATTTAAGGTTTAAGCTAAACAAACGCAAAAAAGACACCAGAAGAACTGCGTATGCAGTTTGCTTATTTAAGGTGGGATTTTTTTTTACAAATATGAAAAACTATTTATGAGGAAAAAACAACCCACATAAGGTTCTGGCCAGCACTGGAAGGCAGATGCTATTCAGGGTGCTCAGCAGCAGCCTTGATCTGGCTGTGGGCAGCAGAGGCTCTGGGTGGGCTCCAGGAGCTGCTGGGGTGTTGGTGCTATCTGGAACCTGCTAGCTCCGGACAGCAGGGAATTGCACCTTGGCACTTGTCCCAGGGAAGCCTCTGCTGGGCACAGCCAGGCCAATGTCAGGCTGAGGACCCTGTGCACCAGGGCTTAGCCAACACTCGAGACCTTCAGGTCTACAGCTATTGCTTGTGGCACCATTAAAATTCCACTTATAGGGGGTTTTTTTTGCCTAGCTTTGCAATGGACTATTTAGGCTCCTGTCCTAAGTGAGAAATAAAAAAATGGGATTTTATGGTATTAGCGAGCCAATTAATCTCTAAAACAGTTGATCCATAAGGCAGGAGGACTAAATTTTAGAAAGTTAATGGTGCAAATAGTCAAAGCCCTTTCTCAGCTGCAAGCACTGCATTCTATCCTACTCCTAGCTTAGCTGTCCAAGTGGGTTTATTATGTTTGCTCAGCTTTAATCTATACATGTTTCAACATACTCTAAGCTGTTTTTAATTTTAAACTAAGGAACCCTGGCAAATCTCTTTCAATATAATTAGAATTTTTCCTTTAGTTTGCTGTTTAGCCATTATTTTCTTATTTCCGCTTTATTTTCTGGTAGATAAATCCTCTTATTCATTTGTTTCAATGAAGCTTCAGCAAAGGTCATTTAAATTGATTCACCTTTCTTATCTCCCTTGCGTTTATTCTATAATCCTGCTTTCCATTGTGTGGAGGAGAATAGCTTTCTTTTCTCTGATTGTTTCTGCTAGAAGAAAAATGGTAACCCTTTATTAAATAAATCTGGGAAAGCTGTGCTCCAAATCCATATTATCACTAGCTTGGGGAAACAAATTATTTCACAAACTTAAAAAAAAAAGAAAACATACAGCACTTTTAGCAGTTTGCTGTTAGATGGCCTGAGCTTACTGCCTCAAGCCTTGTAAGTGAATGAAGGTAATACTTTGGTATAATTTGCAAAAGCAAAAAGGAAATCTCAGGCAGCCAGATTCAATTGGGAAGCCCTGTGGAGGGTGCAGAGCACCAGGGAGCTCAGTGGTGCTGGGGCACAGAGCCACCCAGCCTTTTCCATTATTCCCAGATATTTCCATGTTTAGCAGCACTGTCCAGACTCATCAACTTCTCTCTTAGCACACAGCTCATCTTCTGGAGCTATAAGAGGCTTCAGCTTTGAAGGGAATGTTCCTGTTTTGATTCCTACCCTGAAATGCACACCTCTTCAGGGGATAGAGCAAGTTTAGAGACTCTCCGAAAGATAAGATATGAAAATAATACTGGGTGACTACTCAGTTTGCCTTGAAAAATCACCAGAGTGCATACTGCTGTTTTCTGTTCCTAGTCAGTGGACAAGAATGTCTGTAGACTCCTACACCATTTTCTGTTTCAGAGAGATGTGTTTGTTTATTTTTCCTGATCAGGGGTTCTGTAATGTAGGACAAATCTTATATGAATAAAATGTGGGGTTTTCTAACACTGGAATGTTTAAGGAAGCCATGCAATTAGGAAAATAAGAACAACCTAAACCAATCTGTTAACAATATGTTCACATATGTAAGGGTGCATTTTCCCCATCTTAAACAACTAAATCAGAATTGCCTGTTATTTTGTTGCCAAGGTTACTGAATTTTGAGTAGTCTCTAGAGGGTGGTAGTTTTAACTCATTGAATGGCATCATTGTTTAATATTAAGAATATTCTGATAAAAGTGATCTGAGCTGTGGAAAATCGCTTCTTCCTTCAAAAACACCTAAAATTAAGTTGCCACAAGGCTGGTAGGGATGCTTCAGATGCAGTTCAGGTAAGCCTCCAGAGAGCTGGTCAGTGCCAGGATGGGTTCAGAGGCCAAGGGCAGGTGTGTCAGACACAGTCAAGAGCAGGGAAGGTGATGTTCAGAGGAAGAGAAATAACCTTTCAGATCGATATCACAGGCAGAACACAGGGAAGTCAGGGAAGGTACAGAAATTGTCTCCAGGACCACAATAAAACCTTACCTCGAAATCACTGAAATAAAAGGTGGGGGACCCTGACTGCACTGCAGAGACAGCCAACCCCACAGAGCAGAGGAGATAAAAGCTGACAATAAAGAGAGGGAAAAACATTCAGGACACTTGATCCTTCATCCCAAAATGAGAGATAGATACCAACATAGGGCAGGGTTCCTCCAGAAGCTGCCAGGCCCTAGAAAGGCAGTGGGAATGAGATCTCTACTCACACCCTAGTAGCCCCAGACTGTACATAAGGGACTCACTGCAGTTTTGGTTTTTTGGGTTTTTTTTCCTTTTCTCTTGCGTCTGTAGTCACGTGCAGGAAAATGTATTGCAGCATTACATGCTCCTCCTGTTGAGGCACAAATACATGTGAGAATGTATTTGTACACAAATACATGTGTAGAAATGGCCTTCTTCCTCTGTGCTGGGGGGTGGGAATGCCCGCCTTTGTCTCAGCCGTGTTGTTCTTTGACTCACACATTCACAGGCACTCGAATCTAATGAGTCAAACTAATGCTTTGGCAAAACAGTTGATAAGAGAAATTAATATTCAGTTTATGGTATTGAAATACACTGGCTATGCATTTACTGCCACCCGCTCATCCAAACACACCTACAGTTTTATACATTGAAATGTATTGACATTGATATACGTAATGATAAAGTAATTTGATTTAAATTCTTAATTGAAATGTTGAAAAGTACGCCTGTTTGAATGCTAGAAATATTTTATCTAGCATATATTAGTTTTAAGAAATCGGCACACAGATTTACTATCATGAAACTATAAATCACTCGAAAAATTCTTTTATACTGCAGTGAGGGTACAAATAGAGTGATGTGAGGCAGGGAACTGAAAGGCAGCTGGGGTTTTTGGGTGTTTGAGGAGTGTCATTTGCAGGAGGGATGCTGCAGTGTTGCATTTGTTCATGCGTTTGGGGCCAGTGGACAGGATTGGGGAAACCCCAGGAAATGCAGAGTTCCTTCGGGCTCAGGTGGCCTGAGGAAGTCTCCAGGAGCTTCCTCTAAAATCTCAGCTCTGCATCTAATTGTTATTCAATGCTCATTTAGCTGCTACTTTGTCTTACACCAAAAGTTTTTGGTATCATCAAGTTTGTTACCAACATCAGGAGTGGTCACAGACTACAGCTGCAGAAGTGCAGTCCTGATCCTTGCACTGTTTTTCAGCCCAGTCTTCTCTGAAATTTGGTGGCCAGGCTCTTTGAATCCATGACATTTGTCCCCCTGTCCCCACTTGCCCTCTGCAGCACTCCTCTGGCAGTTGAAAAACACAGGTATGCTGCACCTGCCAGAGCACTCTCAAGGCAAAATGCCTTTTTAAAATCTCTAGGCAGACAGACACAAATAAGTTCGAAAGCTCCTTTCCCCCTGGTAGCCCAGTAATGTAGGTGAAAACTTTTTTGGTTTCATTAGGTTTCAGAATATTGCTTTCTCCTGGCTGCTGAGCTTCTGTGAGTTTGGCTGTTGAGCGCTGAGTGCCGCTGCTCTAAACTGGAGCCACACTACTGGGTGCTGCTATAATGACCTTCCTCATGAATATGTATTGCCAGATAAGTGAAGCAGAATAAAAGATTAGAAACTTTTAACACTCAAAACTCTCCAGAGCTTCAGCCCTGGAGATTGGAAAGGTATTCTGCTTCTTCAGGAGCAAAGCACTGAGCGAGCTTAGGGAATCTTTGTGGTCCATTGTTGTGGTTTCTTGCCCTCTAACAAAACAGGTAGAATAGAGGACCCATTTGTTGCTCTGCTAAATATTTTCCATGCAAAAAGCAACAATATAAAATGCAATAAGATTTTTTTTGGAAAATTTTAAAAAATTAACCATCAAAATTAACCATCAAGGAGTCATGGACTAATTACCAAGAAAAATCTGATTCCAGGATGCACCTGGGTATTAGGAATTTGAATTCATTTCAAAATTAGATCAAATTTAATCCTGCACAAAATGGATAGTACTTGATATAATCATAATGAATATTACTATATACTGTGCAGTGAGGGAACTCAGCTGAGCTTGCCAAAATTCACTCCTGAAATCACCGCCAACACACAAAAAATAACTTCCCCCACAGGCACAATATTGAGGAGTTTTAAAAATACTTCAGGGTGATTTTAGAGTTATGCTTCAAAAGTACCTATTTAAGTTTAGGAAACTATGCCATGTTATTCATTGCCTGGACCAAAGTCCTTTCCAGGATCTCTGATGTTATGACTTTGTGTGGTCATTCAGTGACCATCTGTCACTTATCTTGTTTGGCTCCAAATGCCCTCTGCTCTGCTCATCATGGATTTTATTTTATTACTTTCCAAAAAGAGAATCATAAAATAAATGTAGCAATTACTGCATTCAGGTCAGGGGAAAAAAAAAATGCCTTTTGTTGCTGTAAATTGTTTATGTTTTCCTAAACTGTTGGTTACAAGCAGCCAACAAAAGGAGAAATCATTTTATAGGTGCCCTTTCACACTAGGATCATTAAATTCAAGTCCACAGTTTCATTATCAGCTTCTATTTTCAGAGAGGTAAAAGTCATCTGCAAAAATTTCCATGCAAAGTTTTAGTACCACAGAGAAGGATTGACTTTGCTGCCTCAAGTTCCTCGACCTTTCTGAGCTCCGTTTGACTGTTTTGTGGCTCTCACAAAACCTACAAATTTCCCCTGAAAACCACATTGTCAGCAAGCCAGCTGCTCTCCTCTCCCTTTCAAGGCCAGCTTAATCCCCTCACATCCCAGGATTTGGGCTCCCAGTCCCATGCCAGGGCTCTCTGGTGCAAACCCAGGCAGTGCACCCCAAGCCCTGCCCCAGGAGCTGTGGATGGCCCCACACCAGGCTGATCACTCAACAGCCTGTTTGCGATGCTCCTTCTTTCCTGCATTCCAACCAAATAAAGAATTTGGAATGATAGAATGTTAAAAATGGCAGCCCTGAATTTTCATCTACTATTTTGACTAAAGAATAGCTTCACATACCTTGTAAAACCACCTCGGGCATCCGCTTTACTTTTTCCATCATCCTGTAAATTTCGGGCATGGTAATGTTAGCAGCATAGCTACATCTTGAATAAATTACATTTAGCATGGTATTAGCACTTCATCAGTAATCAATGATTCCCTTCATCAAGATAGTTCTAAATCTGTGGGGAAATTTACCTTTATGCAGTTGCCTTCATCTTAAAGCGATTGAACTAAATCCTACCCTGAGGCAAAAAGTCTCAATAAATACCCTTGGTGCAGTGTCTTCACCTTGGGGAAATCAGGAACTGACATCTGTCTTGGTGGGATTTCCGAGATGTTGCCCTCAATATTGTGACACCTATGATCCATAAAACTGAGATTTGTACCTTGCTCTCCCAGCATGTTGGAGAGGGAGCCACCTGTTAATACACAAAGAGATTTATTCAAGGCCAGGTTGGATGGAGCCCTGAATAACCTGGTCTAGAGGGTGGCATCCCTGCCATGGCTGGGGAATTGGATGTCCTTTAAGGTCCCTTCCAACCCAGACAATTCTGGGATTCCATGCTTTGCAACATTCAGGACCGTGTGCAGACAACTGGGTTTGGATAACAATATCAGGGGCGCCTATACAATGCTAACAACTGTCTGATCCAAAAAAACATTTTACTATACCACCTGCTTTTATTTTTTTTTTTCAGCTTTTGTGTGCTAATGGAAGTAGCAGCTCCAAGCACTTCTAAACTTCCATGAAAAAATCCTAATTTCATTTTGTTTTTGCAAAGACATATTCCTAAGATAGAGGGTCTCTGGGTAATGCATGCAAGAATTACACTCCTCTACAGAATCCAGCTATTTTTTGCCCCTTTAAAGTCCCCGAAGCATTAGTATTGTTGTGATCCTACTGTTCTTTAGAGGAAGCCTGTATTTTCTGATGGTTTTAGATTACCACTTCAAAGATTCCAAAACAACCAGTTAGTATCCTAGGTGAACTAGATCTTTTGAATCCATCATTTCTCCAAGAAAACAGAAGAATGAGTTCCTGGCTGATGCGGTTTCAACTTACATGATGCCATTTTAACGTGTATGAGGTTTTGCTGCGAGGGTAGTTAGAAGAATCTAAAGGTGCATCTTGTGTGAATATGCTGCTTTTCCTCTGCTGTTCTTGAATGTCATGGTGCTTAACTGTGAAAGTAGGCTTGGAGGAGATAACCCAATCAGTTGTGGGAACATATGAAAAATAATTCCTCTCTGGCAATGCTTTTTGCAGTACTTATGATTTCCCAAACTAGCAGCTTCTGTGTTGCTGACTGATCTCCTTGTAAGGTCTTGCGGTTGCACAGGACCACACAGCATTTGAGGACAAAACGGGACCTGACCATTTATTTTCCTAAAGTCAGCATGTCTACCCTAATTAAAGGACTTTCCTCCACCCACCTTGCAGACTGTTCTTTAGACTTCCTCTCTCATATTTTCAGATACCATCTTCTCACTTCTGATTGGCCAGAGGGACACATTTTTCTGGATGTTCTTCCTCCCACCAATGGCTTAAAAGCCAAGAGATAGTTAACTTTGTTCTACCAGCTGTCACACTGAGAAACAGAAACTGTCTCAGTGCATTTCTCTGACTTTTCCTGATTTTGTTCAAGACAGGACCTCGCTCAGGTCATCTGCAATTACCTTTGAGTGAAGTGAGTCAGCAGCTGCAGGATTTCCTTTATTTTTCACCTAAACTCTTGAAATCCCAGGCAGCTGCTACTGAGACTGCTTGGGTGGTGACTCCCCAGAGGAGATGGAGTGTTTTTTAAGAAAAATTATATGCACAGGTTTACAGCTCTGAAGTAATGTGGTAATGGAAGTCTTTATTGGTTTTCTATTGTTCTGCTTGAAACGTACTTTCAAAGTGTTTTCATTTATCTCTGCTCTGCCAGCTTTAAAATGTTTTCTCTCAGACTTCTGGGAATTATAGCTTGGTGTGGTTTGTTTCTTTTTTTTCCCCCCAAGTAAAGGTTTGCACTAAGAATGCTATTTGCTTTCCAATATTAAAATGTGTTGAATCCCTAATTACAGCAATCGGACTAGCACCTTGTCACCAGAGTAAAAGATAAAAACAGCCTTGTGTGAGGCTGCCCTGGTATCTATGCAGTAAAATCCTCATTTCAAGAGAAATGTTGTTCTGTCTACACCATCTTGCTCAAAGAGTTCTGGACAGGGAAAGTGGTGGGAAACATTTTAACGTGTGAAATTAATTTAAGCTGCAGCTTTTCACATGAAAAATCTCCACAGCTCCTAAACTACATGGATTTTGAAATGCATGTACATTTACTTGATTGTTTCCTATTAAGATTAATTTCTTGGAAAGCACGAAGTACAGGCACAAATTCTGAGCAGGAATCCTTAATTTGGAAACAGTTTCTGATTAAAAAATAGCAAAATGCATTGAGACTTCCAATCACCATGAAAAAACAATTAATTGCATGGCTAGCAGTTTGAGGCCAGAGTTCTTCCAAGGATTGTTGGAGTTTGTGGGAATAAGAAACTATTTATAAACGTGAATTTTGTGTGTCAGCTATGTTCTTGTGTTTAGTAGAAATTTATATTCAGACAAGCAAGCAATAACCAAGAACACCCCCACAGACACACTGAGACTAAAACCAAATCTAAGAGTATAAACTACTGTATGATTGGTTTTTACATCAAAATTATTTTAAGAATTATTATCTTTGAAAGTAACATAGCAAGAAAATAGTTTGGCTTTGGATTTATGGTGTGACATGGAGGATATCCTTTCAGCATGTTGTTCTAGTAACAATCACTTGGGATCTCAGTACCTGTTGGTTTCGTACACTGTTTCCTCACTGTAGGGTCTTCTAGCTGTGCATATTTTAGTCATCCCATAATCATTTTTTTCTTTATTTAAATGCCTTGCTAATTCCAGTCCTAGCAGTGAAAGCAAGTTCTAGCTCATGGCTTACACAGATGAAATGTATTCAGGTTCTTAATTTGTTATTTATATTTAAAATATATTCACTGTACTTGATGCCAGTAAAAGTAGTTTGGGAAACACAAACATAAGTAAATAACAGGTAAAACACTGTCTCTTCTTCAATATTTTGAATAAACTCTGGGCCTGATTCTGACCTCTTTTGTGCTAATTTAATGTTGGCTAAGCTTAACTGACAGGAGGGGAGTTATTTTTCATTTACTAGAAATAACATGACACCAGAGATTCGTTTTTATATATCATTTCTTTACATTTCCTAATACAGGGTAATGAATCTAGGCACCTGCTCAGAAAGTGATTGCTGCTTGTGATGCTTCCCGTTATGTTATAATATCTAGTGGGGGAAAAAAAGTCATTGTTTCCTTTTAATATGCAAGCTTAGAAAGCAAATGTCTGTTAAATTGTGCCTTTAACCTTTGCTCCATAAACAGGCACGTGGCATTACGAATACCAAACTTGTACCTGCCAGGATGAGCAGAGTTTACCAGGAAGAGCTACAAAGTGGCTGCAGTGACCAGCCCTTTCCCCTCTCTTTTCCTTCTCTGCAAGGAGACAGAATGGAAATGGAGAATGTCAATGCATTCACCCCCTTAAGTAGGATAATAAACCCTATATTCAAGTGTTTTTTTAAGTTACCACCACCAGAGAGGAAGCAGAAGTGAAAATGCAGACTCTACCTGCTGATCACACCAAGCCTTTAATGGGTGCTCTCAGTTTCAAAATCTGTGGATCTTGAAAACTTGATCCTGCTGTTACTCTGCAAGACTGAAAGAACAAGATAAAAAATTCACAGTATATACTGATAGTAATATTTTCCTTGACCTTCATGAGCTTTGTAGAGAAAATAACATTTTTAAAGTGGAAAACAAGAGAATTATGTGGGAAATAAGGGAATCAAGAAAAATGAAGTAATAATCGCGGGTTTGGCACGCTACTCAATGGTTCAATATGGGCATGACTTGCCTCATTGTGTAGCTTATATATAGCTTCATTATAAGCAAAAGTACAATTTACTGTAGAATTATTTTCTGGCAGGCCTGTTTTATGCATCATGTACTTTCCTGGCACCTTACAACCATGCTTAACCTGTATAAAATTAGCTATATTTATAGGTGGAATCTGAACGAGCCAAACATGATTTTTTTTTTTCTCTCCAGCTTATTTCCTAAATCAGACACAGCAGCTTAACTCAGAATAGAAGAAACCTGATGAATTTTAGCTTTGGTGAGATGTTTGCAGCCAGCTCAGTTTCTCTTTTGTAATAAGAGAGATCACCCAGAGAAATTTCCTTTGGACTTGAAAGTGAGCCCTATGGCTCAGCTGGGATGTGGCCCATGTCTCAGACTGAAAGGATTTTGTATGAGAGCAGTGTATAAGGACAAATAGCTTTTACTTTTAAAAAAGAAAGAGTGGGTAATTTCGAAGGTGTTTTGCCTCCACTGGAACTAATTTTCTGTATAATGCAAAAGATGAATGATAAAAATCAAACAAGTAGTGCTATTGTAAAGTGTCAGGGTGGGGAGAGTTTTTTGCTGTGTAGGAAATCAGAAATCTTATCTGTCGTTAAAGTCCATGTGCATTTGTCTTGTGGAATTATGCCTTCAGGTGGTAGCTAACCATCCCAGTGCTCAGTAATTACTCTTTGGCTTATTTATCAGAATGATTGTGTTACTGCCAGCATTTGAAGTGTTCTGTGTAAAAGAAATTCACATGTAGTTCACCTTCAGTCTTCTATGCCATCTATAAGCTGGCATTTCTTAACACCACAGACACTCTCCTTCAGGACACATATTGCCCTGAAGAATAAATAAAAAGGTAATATTATTTTTTTTTCCCAGGAAAAATATTTATCCTGGAATAGAAGCTATCTTACCTACATCAAATAATGAAATACTTCCATCAGTATACAATACAGGATCCTGGCTCACCAAGATTCACCTCAATTTTCATTTTAGCTCAAGTCAGACATCTTATTAATTAAGTATCCATTTACACTTAGAAAGGGAGACGTGGAGTACACAAAGTTTTCAATTAGAGGTACAGCTTAGAACAACCATATTTCATTGTTCTTGATGATTGTTATATAATATAATCTTTTAGGGGGAAAAACCAACAAAACAAAACTATTTCTTTTTTAAATCACTTTTACCCAGATAGTATTCATATAGGGTGCTTGTTGAAAAGGAAATAAAATTCTGAGGGTGTGGGAGGAGAGTATCTCAAACAAAATTAAAGTCAAAGATGTGAGAGTTTAAATGTCACCCTTCTCAAGGAAGTCAGCATTAGAAAGTCACAGGGGAAAGATACAGTCTTGCAGTCCATTGTGTGATAAAGAGGTGTCCTGGCTGATAAAGGGAAGGTTCCCTGGCTGCCCATGCTCACACATCACAGCCCCTCACCTGAAATGCTTCCCCCAGCCTCTCCCTGCAGACCCCTGGTGATGGCACTGCAGTCTGAGAGCTGCTGGGCTTCAGTGCAGGATAAGGAAAGCTGGTAATTCATTACCATTTAATGACCTTCCAGAGTGGGAGCTCATCTCAATAGCATATTAAAGCAATCCTTTCAGGTATAACAGAATGGATAGGCCAAACTAGATCAAAAATCCCTGAGCCATACACTATTTATTGCCAACTGAAAGATAAGTTTCACAGGAGAAGCTATTGTATATTTGCCTTCTGCTATAAAACTATTTTTAAATCTCCAAAGATACATTTTAAAATCTATTCAAAGCCACCTGTCTCTCTGAGGTCTGTGGGAAGAATGGATACCAGCTCAAATCTTCAAACACTGTGGATAGCATTAACTCTCAGTGTAACATTTCAGGATTTAATTACATTTATATATATATAGATATATACATATATCTATATGTATATATATAAAAGAGATCTAGATAGATATATACATATAAGAGATGCAGATAGATAGACATAGACAAGAGGACTTGTTGATAATAAACTTAAGAAAATTGGGGAACATTTCCCAAAGCAACAAGTAAGCAATTCTCTACCTTATTTATGAGTATGGTTTGCTCATAAATAGACATCAGATATTTTTTGGACTTACATCACCTTCCTACTACCACCTTGGGAAAGCAAGAGTTAAATTTAGGACCTGAAGCTATGGTCAGAGCTGAGCAATTATTCAGGGACAAATAGGCATGTATTAACATAATCCAAATGTTTATTAAAAAAAAAAAAAAAAAAAGGAAAGCATTTATGCTGTCTCCAGGAACAAGAGAAAGAACAAATTGCACAGCAATACTGGTTGGCTGTGCTTATTCACTTGCATGCAGCTCTATGCAAACTAACCTTCACCTTAGTTCAGAAAAATGATGTATCTGCAAAACACTGTGTAGAACTCTCCTTCAGCTGAGCCTGCTGCTGGAGATGAGTAACAGAATTTAAAACCAGCTTTTGCATATCCAAGCATTATAAAGAGAAGTAGAGAGCATTATTTGAATTTGTTTTTTTCCTGAAACAAAAGAGAGCTTTCTCTCTCATTATATTTTAAAAAATTATTCCACAGGTCTTGTAAAATGTCTTTAGAATTTAAGCACTAAATGACTGGGTGGCATAGAGAAGAACAGGTTGATTAAATGCAGAAATGTGTGGGAATGAATGTCGAAATCCATATTTGTTACAGCTTATATTTTGGGAGACATCCTGCAATTTGCCCATATTGTGTTTGAATGAATAGTCTTAAGGTATAGCATAAATTTTAGGAATATATAGTAGAAAGCTTTCTTCATACAAATTCCCAGCAATTTTAGGCAACACTGCTATCTACTGGGACAATTGTTCAAACCATATTGAAGCCCTCAGAAATGTCAGGGAATAAAACTGTTGCTTTACAAGTCCAAGACAGTGCCTGGATGGGTGAGAGCTTGACCCCACACAGGGTTGTGTACCAGAACCCCCACTGGAAAGTTGTGTAAAAATCAAACCTTGCATTTGTAGCCAACCAACAGCTAAAAAACTGCTTGAAGGCAATGGGAGCAAAGATGTTGAAGGAAGCAGGTTTCTCCATGTTCTTCCAACAGTGATAGGTGACTGGACAGCACAAGGGCACAATCAGTGATAAAAGTTGTAAAACTTGTCTGAACTGAAAAACCAATATGCTTATGGTTTTCAGGTGAAATGAAATCATTTCAACAGCAGAGACAGATTCAGTATATCAAGGAGGTCACTCAGTCTTTCTAGGAGGTGATTTTTTCTGCAAGCCCAAACTTTCTCAAGATACCTGTGCTGTGATTGTTTTGTAAAAATCAGTTACCTGCAGAAGCAAATCCATTGTTATGAAAAGCTGGACATCATTTCAACATACCACCTAACAAGTACTTTCAGAATAATTGTATTGACTTTATAGACAGTCATAAAAGCTGGAAGTGTCACAAGTAGGACCCTTCAAAGAGAATATTGATTAAAACGAAAGCTACAGATTCTGTAAAGTAAAAGTATGCTGGATGTGCTTAAAAGCTCTTTAAATTGCAAACTTAATCTAACTTACAGAGATGGAGACCTTGTTCTCCTTCATTTGGGGTTGTGAAGCAGAGTGGGAAGGAGCTGCAGTACTTGCACATACATTTTCAGTTACTCTAGTGAGTAACCACAAGTACTAGACTGTCTGTATCAAACCAGCTGCAAAACAGTGGATATAAAAGCAGCATTCTCTTGCCTAGATGATGATACCTCTTAAAACAAAACTTATTTGATGTATATGTGAAGAATTCCAGCGGTTGTCTTTTTGATGTCAAGTACGAAAGGGAATACACCTCATTAAATGGCACATCAAAAGGATGAAAATGCAATCATTAATCTATGTTTTATGACATTCTCCTAACAATGTATTGTAGAAATCTATATTACATCAAATAGCAGAAAGGTCCTGAAAAATTCTTTGAGTGGTAGAAGGACTCTTCGTACTCTTCATTTCTTCTGTCTTTTAAATTTCCCAACCCCTCCATTTTATACCTGAAGATAGCCATACTCATCCTCTTCTCGCTAGTGCAATTTTAAAGTCTACACAAGAGGCAAGGTTAGAGGTGTAAACCATAAACACATACATACCCACTGTGCTTAAGTCCTTCATCTTGGCAATAAATTGCTGCATTTAATCTACTTGACTCTCTGAGCATACTGAGCTGTTGGTGCAGTGTGCATATCCAGCCCTAAATTGAAGGCGGCTAATTTCTTCTCTGACTCACCCAACTCCTCCTTCTAATGTACTGAGGAATGTCTCCATGTCTGGTGACACCACCCAGTGTCAGATTTAAATTGCAGTAGATATTGTTCCTAATCAGGGAGGAAATCCATAGCTGGCAGGTAGGGCAGGTTCCATCCTCGCTAGCAAGAGAGAAATGAGCTGTGCCTTTGGGTCAAGATCTCCAGCCCTGACTTTGGCAAGAGGTGGTGTAGTTGTGGACAATTTACTTTACAGGACTAAGCCTGTAGCCCTCAGCTGATCATCTCTGCTGCCTGTGGAAAGGAAAATGAGTTATCTGAAGCTTGAAGGTGTTTGGAAAAAATCTGCCAAAATGGGAAAAAGTTACCCTCAGGTAACTTTTTTAACCAATGCAGGCAGTTAGAACTCAGAGTTAATACAGTGCTGCATCCCTCACCTGCTTTCCTTGCTCCATCTGTGTGTCAGGTCCAGATGAGACACTGGAGGACCTCACACTCCTGTGCCAACCTGCTGTATCTGCCCACAGATATCCGACCTCCTTTGCAGTATCTGAGCATTGCAGTGCCTGGAGAACATCAGCTTGTGTGGGGATTGTTTTTAAAGACAGCCCCTATTCATTGAGGTGTTGCTCTTAAAAGTTCAAAAATAGGATTGTATTTTCCTATGGTTCAATACACTAGAGAAAATAAACCTTCCCTGAATATTTTATTGATGAGTTTTCTGGCAAGGTTTTCACTTAAACAGAAGATGAAAACAAATATTGCAGGAAGTTCACAGAAGATTCCTTCTTCTCTAACCTGTAAATGAGAATATTAAGACTGAAAATATGTTTCCACAGAACAATATTTATCCAATGACAGTAATGTTACCTATTTATGCTATTAAAAGCAATCAATATAGTCATAAATAAACATGTAGTTGTTCATTAGACTAGAGAAGATACCCTTCTGAAAATGTTTTCTTTCTATTTACTGAAAGTAAATACAAAACACGGAAAAACTGTCTTAAAATGTTCTGCCATAGGGGAATTAGGAGAATTTAAGGTTTCAGGCTGCAGGATTTGTCAAAGCAAATTTTGTCATTTACAAATATTCCTATATTACCTAGTTACAGGGACATACATCATTCAGTCACAAAACAAAAGTGATGTCATATGATTTAACAGGATAATTAGCTATCCATACATCCATTATCAGATGCCAAGAATAATCATGCAATATTTCTGAGATGCCTGTCATAGCTGAAAACTTACAAAGAAAAATGTTAGTAATTCTGAGTGAAGGATAAATTCAACATTTCTCTAGTCTTTACATGAGCTTTTGAAGAAGCAAAACACAGTTTTCTATGTAATATATGCTTTTGATAACAATCATTTACATATGCTTACTACAAACTCCAAAAGTATTCAGCAAAGAGGGATTGTGATGTTTGAAAAATCTGCTCTATGTTTGTAGGTGGAGACCAAATGTACAGGTGAAGGACCTGACTAGAGGGCATCAAGGTCTTTCCAGGCCCACACGGGATCCTCCTGGTGAGTCTGGGGCTGCTTGACACTGAGCTGTCCCCAAAACACAGAGATTCCTTTCCCTCGTGCTCTCAGGGTTTTACTACCCAGCAGGTAACTATAACCTTGCCTTCTGTGTTGAATTTGACACAAAGTAGAGCCCTGAGCTGTGTTCCAACCTGCAGCTGTCTGCACACACCCACGGAGCAGTGGGGTGGCAGGAGGGATGTCTGGAGATGAGATGAAAGGCTTGCACTGTCAAGGATCCAGAGGATCGTTTTGTGATTAAAAAAGGGCAAAAAAAGATGAGAGAGAGCCTCAAAATGATGGACTTTTGTGGGAAATGAAATCCCACGGCGACAACTTGAGAATCACGGTGGCAGCACTTCGAGATCTATCAAGGGTCGGTCTCCTGGCCAAATGTTCAACTATTTTTGGAACCTCAAAGTATTAGTTGTATTAATTGATTGTGGGGAAATAATACAAGTGGGTTTTTCTTTCCTTGCTAGGCTGGCAATGAGAGGTGACTTCCTGCCTGCTGTTTTTAATCTGATAGGGCACAGGCAGAGGTGTCCCAATGCTGTCCTCAGGTGTGCTTCACACACAAGCATCCCAGAAAGCTTTCTCTAGCAGTCAACAAGTCAGAAAAGTATCTTTTGCCAGGGAAATGGACATGAGCTCAGGTCTCAGCAGTTTTCCACACAAGCCTCAGTGCTCTCTGAAACAGACCCTCACTCCTCATGCAGAAAAAAGAGTTTAATGTAACCCTGACATATGTACATGTAATGGCAATTTTGCTTATTAAGCTCAAGCTGAATTCATCCTACACTGCGTTGGTAGAGCAGCTGATGTTAAATCACGTGTGCAGGGTTGCAGCAGCACCTGAATGAACCCACTGATGTGTATGGGAACTATGGCTCCCTTCACTATCACAGCAAATGTGAGCTACCAGGTGCCTTGAGCCGTGTCCAGCCCTTGCAGCTTGCTCAGCTTTGCTCCTGCTGCAACCCTCCCACCACTGTTTATTTGCATTCAAAAGCCATGCACATCAGGTTATGCATTTAAACACCTTTGACTCAACTAAAACCTGTTTGAAAGCCTTAGAGGAGTGAGAAGGAGGTTCTCTTTCTAGTAGCACTTCACAGACAGGGAAAGAGAAGCTTTAATATCCTCTTCCTAGGCTTCACAGAGGTGAGGTTTTGTCTGCCATCACCATAAACTGCTCCCAATCTTTATATCTCCCCCACACAGCAAATAGCACAAACAGTAATATAGCTGTCAACAAACCAGCTGAATCAAAACAGAATTTTTCTGAGTCACTTCTTAAATAATGGTAATTAAAGAGACGAGTACTTCGAAGTTTGTACTCAGACTTTTCAGCATTCAGCTTGGAAAACATCTCTGAACATCCCCCTTTTCTCTCAGGCTTTTCTCCCTTTACTCTGAAGGTCAAAGGTTTAATTTGTATGCTCGTCGCTCTCTTTCACTTTCCAACATATCCCTAATTGAAATTTGACACATATACCCATTAGCTGAATTTATTCTTTTTCCATGCTTCATTAACAATGCTCTTTGCTGTATTACGACGCTAATGCTCATCATAAAGTGCTCTCCTCTGCAATGTGGCTTGCAATGGATGGTGATTGACGGCAGCACAGGTAACATGGAATCTAGGAGGTATAACTTCAGGTGCTGAAATTGCAAGCTATGGCAGGAATCTCAACAGCTACAGCCAGATCCTGGCTTTGCAAGGTCTCTTAGTGGGTGTAAAATGTCAGTAACTTCTCTGATGCTGCAGCATAAGCCCAGCTAAAACAGAATCCATCCATACCTGGGTTCTCTGAACCCAAGTCTGCCACAGTGAACTTCTGTCTGAACTAGACCATAATCTACATTATTCACCTGAAATATTGAATATAATTTTCACTACTAAATTGTCTACGATTGGGTCTTGTAAGTAGAGAATGAAACTCAAAACCATAAATGCAAATGAGCTTTTCATTTAAAACTGCAATTTCCTTTCTGATGTACTGTACCTCTTGTCCATGAAGTTCTGTCTTTTTCGGAAAATGACATTTTCCTATGGTGCATAAGTTTCATTGGGTTGTCATGGAAACTGGCTCTCTTTCTTTCTCTTTGTCTCCAAGTCTTTCACCTTGAGAGTAAAATGGTTGTCATTTACAGCACATAATTTTGCAGGTTAAACTTTCTATGATCACTCAGATAGTGAAATACCAGCCCAGAGCTCAGGGAGAGGAGAAGGGGGGAGAGTGCTCATGTATTTCCAAAGGGGACAGTCAAATCCTTCAGTGTCTTTTACCCCCACATTAGCAGCAGGGGCAAAGGGTGTGAGTGCAGACGGGGAGTGTGCCCCAGGCTCTGTGCCCTGGCCATGCTTACACAGCCTGGCAAACAGGTACTGGCCTCTCCTGCCCCTGCTCCTGCAGCCTGGGCTTGGTGGCCCTCAGCAAACCCAGACATCCTCCCAGGAGCCAGCCTGGCCCTGGGCACAGGGGAGGGTATCCTGAGGGAAGAAAAGGTGACTGCTTGCCACAGTGACCCTGAGGGCTGAGGGAGAGAGCACACAAAGAGCCTCAGAGAGCAGAGAAATGCCTTTGTAGCCCAGGAAACTGGGCTCAGTTTTACTTGAATGGTGGCTGAGGCGAAAGCAAACTCTTGTAAGGCAGAGAGCATCGCCTCAGGAAATAAAACATCCTTTGGAACAATTTTCTGGATATTCAGTCCAGCCAAAGGAACATACCAGAGGAAATGGGGGCTGGAGAGGCTCAGGGCTTGTTCTTTAGTTCAAATCTTTACAACTTTCCCCTGGCCCAAGACTGGTTTGGTTTAGTCCCCATGCAGGGCTCATGTGTCACGAGCTGTATCCTGCAGGGAAAATATCCATCAGCCCAGGCACCAGCATTGAGTGGATACCCTTGCAGTGGCTGCACTCAAGGGATCAGGGGCTAGTGACAGTGTGCACACCCATGGGTGCCTTGCCATGGCCACATGACACAGCTGCATAAGCATGTCCAGAATATGATGCTCTAAACCCAGGACCCAAGGCCATTCTCAGTCTGCCATCCTTTTAGGTAGATTCTTCACCCATATGACCTGAAAGGTAAGAAAGAAACATTTGTCTGTATGGAAAATGTCTTAGGGAAAACTGTAAGGCAGCAGCACGAGCAAAAGACCTGCTGCTTTTTATGGCCAACCTGAAATGATTAAAAATGGCAATCCTCACTGAGCTTTTAGCCAGAGGAGGCTGAGATGAATTTGGGTAAATTTTGGATAACCATCTGAATCTCTCAATGTTGCCAGCATTATCTGAGGTTTACCAACCGCTTGCTTTGACCCCTGCAGACCAATTAGCTAATGTGTTTAAATGCTTGAGGAATGATTAGCCAGGTGGAATAATTTTAGTAGCACATATTTAGCAGGGAGAAAAATGGATGCTTAAAAGGAGGTTATTTAGCAGATGAGTGCTTGAAAGCTAAAAGTAGTAGGAAAAAAAGGTTCATTGGGTGTTTTCTTTTTGCACTACCAATTTCACCTATGGGCACCTTATATTCTGTATTAGAATATTCAGGCCAACAGAGGATTTTTTTTTTTCAGCTTTTAATGAATAGCACTGCTGTGTGATGCAGGATGTGAAAAGAAGGGGTTTGAAAAAAGCTTTGCAGGAGCACTACTTTGCACTTTTACCTGAAGAAGCACGTGATAGCTTTTCCAGCTGTTTCCTACAGATGTTGTACATATGCTTAAAGGTCAGTGTTCTTTTGAGAGCATCCATAGCCCCACTTACATTTAGATAACAAACAAACATCTCGTGCCAAGAAGAAGTGCTTTAAATAAATAACATTACAAAAATAACATGTTAAATCAGCAGATGAGGAATGAAAATCATACCTCTGAAGGAAAACTGAGTAACATTTTGACTGTTCTCTCAGATTTATAATGCTGGGACTGGTTCCACAGGAAAAGACCTTGGAGAGATGGCACATTAGGAGAAGGAGAAGCTGCACTGCCATGTGGTACCTGCTCCTCCAGCCACCCTGTCACTGACAAAGTTGCCTAAGTGTGTTGCCCTGCCAAGGCTGAGTGCCTGGCCCCATGCAGCCTGCTCCAAGGAAACAATCAGCCTTGCATGCTACCATGACATGGGAAAACAGTCACTCTCTCAGAAGAGTAAAGAGATTTTGAGACATCAGATTTTAAGATTGCTATGATGTTTGGGGGAGGTAAGAGGAGAGGAGAGGAGAGGAGAGGAGAGGAGAGGAGAGGAGAGGAGAGGAGAGGAGAGGAGAGGAGAGGAGAGGAGAGGAGAGGAGAGGAGAGGAGAGGAGAGGAGAGGAGAGGAGAGGAGAGGAGAGGAGAGGAGAGGAGAGGAGAGGAGAGGAGAGGAGAGGAGAGGAGAGGAGAGGAGAGGAGACAAATCAGATTGGGATCATTATTGAATTTCTGAGAAACCTGGAATGCAAAAGGTGCTCAATTCAGTGCTGGTTCCTTTAGGAGACAGGAAGGAGAAAGACAGCATAGTCCGGCTCTAGCATGCTGTCTGCTCTGAGAATTACTACAGATGATTACAAATAATTTATAGGTTTCACTGTGGGATTTTTTTTTTTAATTATGAAATTTGTCTTCTAATTGCTAGCAGGATCTTTTAAAAACATAATCATGCAAAACTGAATGGTAAGACTTTCACATTTAGATATTTGAGTTAGCAACAAATAGTTCTTAAGGTTGGCCTCCAAATGACCTCCAAGAAAACTGGTGAGGAAAGTTATAGTTTTAGTAGTCCCCATAGAATTACTGAAAGCTAAATTGCAACTCACAGGAACTTGCCTTGGCGTATTTGCTCTTCATATTCTGGTGCAGCCTATGTGGATTCTCATCAGGAAACTAAGCGCAGATTTCCTTGAACCTCTGTGTCTGCCTGTGACCCCTGATCCGCTCACCTACAGACCTGCACAGGAGCAGCTGGTACAAAGACAAAACTGAGCAAGTTATGCTACTTTTATAATAGCCCCTTACTCACCTGGCAGTTTATGAGAGGTTTCATCAAGGTATTTACTTCAGGTATTTATTCAAATACTAGGGCTACATTAGCAAGCTGTTGCAGTACTTGAAGGTATCTATCAGCTGCATATAAAGAAAGTGAGCATAATTACCATTTCTTTCTTTATGGTGTCCTATTAGAAGAAAGTAGCACAAATTGTCCTGAGTTCTGTTACAGAATATCAATTCTTCTCAATATCCTGGTGAGTTACTCAGAAATGTTTTATAATTCTAGTCTCTCCATGTGCCCATTAAACATTTTCAGGAATGTTTTTCTTCCCTAATGAAGATATCTAGTTCTCTTTAAGGGCTCCTGCTCTTTAGATTAAGTACATTAATTTTTCTGCCCAAATTTGTCCACATATGCACAGGCTTGTCTGACCATCATATCTAGGTTATGCTTGTAGCCAGCTTTCTACAGGCTCAGGGTGACTTTGGGTTTGTCCCTTGCCTATCTCATGCAGAGACTCAGGTTGTCCAGGCTTCTTGTCACTCATGAGGTGTCACTCTATTTGCAATAGAACTTTCTTTCCTGGATGTGTTGGTACAGAAAAATGAGGCCATCCTCTTAGCTGAGATTCCTCAAAACTAGTAGGATATCAATAAAGGAACAAACCGCTGTGTATTGCTCCGAGGGGGGCTAATTCACAAGAATTCTGCATTTGAATCCTGGTGCTCCCTCAGGCTGTGTTGCTTTGTTTTGCCTTCAAAACAACAACAACAAACCACAAGCAAGCTCCCCTCCCCGTGATGAACAAGCTGCATTTGTGTGTTAGTGGAGCTTTCTGCAGTCCCCCTTTCCCTGAGTTGAAGGATGAGAGCCTGAGGAGCAGGGGGTGCATCCTACCAGCCCAGAGAGATCACTCATGTTGCTGATCTGCTGCTGCCCCAGCAGGGCTGCATCTCTTGACAAAAGTGAATGGAAAGCCGTTTCACACAATTACTGGGAGCTGAAAAAAAAGGGGTCTTAGACTTGAAGTGATAAAATGTCTGAACCTTCTAGTAGTCATAAAGAAAAGCAGCTAAATGCAGTCAGCCAGGAGCAGATAGTAAAAAGGACACTG
The DNA here is from genome assembly GCA_027886175.1 of Phylloscopus collybita. Taxonomy (NCBI): domain Eukaryota; kingdom Metazoa; phylum Chordata; class Aves; order Passeriformes; family Phylloscopidae; genus Phylloscopus; species Phylloscopus collybita. Next base: position 29,501,073 of record JAJNNQ010000031.1, on the reverse strand, counting down.
AATGTCATGCAAATGCCTGTGGTTTTGCAATGTCTCTCACATGGAGAAGCATTCTTTCAGGTTTTAAGACAAGATAATTTAGGGAAAACGCTGTAAAGTTTCCTACTAACTTCTGGCTTTAAAACACATATTCAAAGAACAGGGAATATTCACTGGACAGAGAAAATCTTCATAACTACCTCTGGGTCATCATTTCTCAAAGAAATCCAGCAAAGAAAAAAACTTGACCGAGTTTGTGGACACTGGTGTTCTAGTGCAGAACCTGCTGCCAGCTCTTTTTTACCCTGAAGCAAACTGGAGCTTCACTCTGCCTGACGAATGAACACAGGGTACTGGGGTAGTAGAGCTCCCTTTGTCTGCTGCACTGATCCTGAGCTTTCATCAGGGGAAAGGGAATTGAGTGACCATTCCTCCAGGCTACCTGCAGACCACATAAATCAGTCTCGTTCACATGAAGCACAGTAAATACTGTGATAATTGCCTCAGTCACTGCACTGGTTTCTGCTGTTCTCCCATACTGAGCTGCAGCATCCCAAGATGAAAGGGTAAATGAATGGAGACATTAGCTCTGCTATCAACCCCATGTACAGGGTGATTAAATTTTCAATGAGAAGGCACTGTCCATTTGCAAAATTACCTTGACTTGTATTTTAAAAATGCACTCTAGTAGCACAGTTGTAATTCTTGGTGGCTTTCCCTTCAAAAGCACCTCTCTGTGGGGATGGTGAGTTAATAAACCATAAAACAAAGGTTTAATTACAGGGAAAAAAATAGTTGGCTATGATTGGGAGGCTTATATATACCTAATGTGTTCATTTTGGTATTGTCCACGTACTATTGATCCTACATCTCCTTCCACCTTAATTCAGTTGTGTTTGTAGAGTTAGGCAGTGGTGCCCAGGCCACTGGATTTATCTGCACACCAAAACAAACCCAAATCTGTTCCAAGTTTGGGTCACTGTAACTTGATGCTGGAGATTCCCCTCCTCTTGTCAATACACAAATATTTGACCCATACCAGTATTACTATGATCATGACTCTCTACATCTGTAGACAGGGAAAATGGAATATACCCATTGCAATTCCATAAGTAACAGTAAATGTTCCTTTTTCCCTGAGTTTTTAGAATGCTTTTGGAAGTGTTTTGTTTGCTGCATTCAAAAGCATTTTAAATATGGCAAGAAGTGACTATCTTGGCAAGAGTATTTCCAAGCCTCAAAGTTCTTGCTAAATAGTGCAAGGATAAAACAGTGACTGAAATGATCATTATTTGATTACCTCTGGCTCCATTTTTAGGGTTACACAGCAGTTTAGCAGAAGTGTTCCCCTTCTGCTAATAAACATTCAAGACATTTGCTTGGGGTGTAGGCAAGGGACCTCTGGATTCATCTGGGGACAAGGCAAGGCACAAAAGCTAAGCCACAGCAACAGGGAGCTGACAAGCCGGGCCTGTACATGCTTAAACAAGTTGGACTTATTAAAAGAAAAATGTAAGCTCCTTTCCTGTGAGTTGTACTGCACAGACAGAGCCCTGTGATGATTACAAGGTGTGCCAGTGCACCCCAATCTCCTCCAGTCAAAGGAAACTGCTCAGCGGCACCAAAGCAGTGTGCAGCTGCTCAGCTGGAACCCCTCAGGTGACTGACACCTGCACACTGCTTGAGCTCTAGGCACTGGGCAGACAGGCTCTCACCACACTGTAAAGGAAGGTGGATCTGAGATATTTCCCAACAAAATTCCAAGCAGCTACCTGCCAGTTTGCAGCGTTTTACTGACTGTGACATTCTCGACTATTGCTCACAAAAGAAAACAACTTGCTCTATCTTTTTTTACTACCCATAGCCCACAGCTATGGGCAATGAAAGGTAAGGGCATAGTTATGGAGATATTTATTTGGTCTTCATCTCCAATGAAGTAACAAATATTTGAATTTTTATTATACCCCTGCTTTTAATACTCAAAGGCAATCACTTATGTAGTTTATAATAGACAAGGAGAAAGCCAGTGGATATTCTTGTATTATGACATTGAGAAACCACAGGAAGACACAGGAGTGAAAATATGGAGTGATGACATGAAAGCAGGAAATAATATGAAGGTGCAAACTAGTAGACAGAGGAAAAACAAACTGCTCAGTAGCTGAAAGCCAGCTACAATATGATAATTTGAGAAGGAGACTTTGATGATCTCTTAATTAAAAAAAAAAAGTATTTTCTCTATGTGGCAAAAAGTGATAAGGGGAAAAGGAAATTTTACGAGTTCTATTTTAGATTTTTGTGGCAACTTTATATATATATATATATAAAAAATATCCTCCTAATTCTCCTCTTCTAACTGCTCATAGGGTAATTATGATAACTAAAGATCCCTGTCTCTGATAGCCTTGAGATAAGGAAAACAATCATATTTAGTAGGATCTATTTTCTATTAAGCCCAAGAGAAATGCTGATGCTTTCTGGATGGCCCCTCCCACTAAAGGCAGAGTGTTAAATATTTTAGTGACTTTTGTTATGCTGAAAGAGTTCATGGTTGCTGTCAAATGGATCTTCATATAGAAGCAGAGTTCACTGAGGCTGATGAGCATGCTGGCTGCCTGTCAGTCATGCTAAAATAAAAAGGCCATTCTGCTCCTAGAATGGCTATGACAGGTTAAACAAAAGGAGCTACTCACCAAGGTATGAGACCTTTGCAGGCATTGACTTGGGCTTCGGAGTGTTGGGTGCTCCCAATCACATGAGGAGAGCAGGGTCCATTTTTCTTCTCTGAACTAGTTTCTGATGTAGGGGGCTGACAATCACACTTGTAAAAGGTGCAGCTGAGAGGTGCTTGTGTGTGCAATGTTGAGAAGAGGCACAGACCCCTCTAGGCTGATGATGAGTGGGCTTCAGTAAAGCACCAGCCAGGCCCTGAAGGCTGGAGCTGAATGGGACGGGGAGACAGGGTTACAACTGCACTATTGATGTACTCCTGACAGAGGCCATCTGAAATGCTTTGGAAACAGGGAGACATAAAGGAAGGCTATATCTGAAATAATAGTGAGAAGAAATATAAAATGTGGAAATAGTGAAGGTTTGAGAGCAGAAAAAACAAGTGGGATGACCAGAGTAAAAGGAGACTAACCAGAAATTTCCTTTGGAAGCTGTCCCATCAGGATTTCTTTATACCCTCCAATGACAAAGTGGAGCCCAGCTGCTTAGTTATCTCTTATGATCTGGATGCAAACCATTTCCTATTTGACCTGGCACTTTCACTTCTCATGTTTAAGCAGAAAATACATCAGAATTTTTGTATTATTTATTATTATTACCAAGACCTCAAATTCCTTAGCAATGGAAGAAAAATATTTGCCGCCACCCAGAAAGGCTTCCTTACCTTGCAGAATTAGTCCCTCTGTTGATTGCTAAGAGGCAGAAGGTTGCAGAAGTTAACTACTAATGCTTTCTCAGTCTGCTTAATCAGGAAAGGGTCATATTACAGCTGAAATAAGATGTCCTTCTCATTAAGGCAATAAATTTCACACTCAGATTAAACTATTGATCCAGGCTCAGACTTGTCACAGAGGGCAAATCAATTAAAATTTCTGCTACCCACCAGTAAATGAGATAATTATTTGTTCTCCAGACCTTTTTGTATTTGCCAATTAACCCATGTTTATTTAGCCTACAAGCTCTTGAGGAGAATGCCTGTGCTTAGCCTGAGCACATCTATGATGTTGGGGCCCTTGTGCCATTCAAGATTAAACCATAGTTAATGCTTTTAGAATGTGCCAGACAGCAGCAGAATATTTGAGCAAAGTTAATGTCCTCAGCTATTCCTCATTATATTTATAAGAGCCAAAGAACAGAAATCAGGCTAATTATGGGGAAAAGCAAATCAGAAATAAAGGTAATATTCTACTGATGACTCATGTCAGTGCTCTAGATTATAACTGCAACTATAAGGGGCCGTACATGAAAAGAACAGAAACCAATTAATTTTTAATCTGTTTCCTGTTAAATTGTTAAATTATTTCATAAAAGCAGATTTCATTATTGAATTAGACCAGGAAAAGGATAATGACAAGATAAAACAAATACACAGTCTCTAATTTGAGTTCAGTAATCTGACATCATCTGAGCAGCAAAAACATGGACGAGTTTTTTAAAAGGATGTCACAAAACTACTGAGTTTAGTGCAGTAGGCAAAATCCTTCACTGCAGATCCAGGTTCTGTGTCAAAGCTGAAAGAAGGTAAATTCTCCTAAACAAAGGTAAAAAATTGACCTAATTAATTTTATAATTAACCTTGATAATTGAAAGGGAAAAGGGTCACCTTCACTGAGTTTGTTCAGTGTTTAGTTTCAGACTACAAGCAAACTCATTCCTGTTAATAAGGCTACTACTCCCAAACGTTGATGTAATAAAGTAGAAATTAATTAGCACATGCAAATGAAGACTATTTTTATTATAATGTACCATAGTTCCTAATTTATTATTCCAAAACATACCGCTATTTTAATATTGATTTTTGAAAATTCTGTGCCTTTGTCACGTACAAGAAGTAGACTTCTACAAGAAAGGCTAAATAAAGGAATTTCTAACAATAAGATTAGTATTTACTTGAAACGGGTTCCATACAAAATTAGGGGTACCCTATTTTTATTTGCCAAAGTTGTGAATAATTGTTACACAAAACACACTATATAATATACTTTGGCTTTCCTGGAAGGTGGGGAGCAGCTTCTGCTTTCGTGTTAAACCTACTGGAACAGGAGAAGCTGCCACCTTAGTTGTTTAAATCCTTCTTAAACCACAAAGGTAGTAGCTTATTTACTTTATCAGCAAAACTGTATTCACAACACCTCAATGTCCATCACCTGGCTAAAGTTTTCTCAGCCAGTAACACCCTGGGAGTTGGAAGTTAGGTTTTACTCTGAAGATTGCATAATACTATTTTGACTTTCTACAATAACAAGTTTCACACAAAGACCTCAAAGTCTCCGAGCAACCTTTAATGTAGATAAATACAACTGTATCTATAAAGCAGAAGCTCAGAGGGATTTGCTCAACACACAGGGAGAACTTGCCTGTGATCACATAAAATGTATTTTATTATTACGATGGCCAGCTGCAGTAGAGCACCTTTACAGGCTCTATATACCAGGGAGGTTTTACTATTTCCTGAGACTGTAACTGAACATATTCTATATATATTTTTCCTTCACACCCTGAGTACCAGTTACAATACCCACACAGAATTCATTACATTTTCTTTAATTCTCCAGTACAAGGGATCACAGAGAAAAGCTGTATCAAATCTGTTAGTACTGTGTCAAGAACCTCTGCAATTTTCTTGGTTAGACTGCTCAGGGAATTATCTTGGCTTGTGCTATAGAAATTTAAAATTATGCTCTAGCTTTTTCAAAAATACTTTAAAATTACCTACCTACAGCCAACAGCTGGTTCCCAATGTGACTGCCAGTTTCAATGAAGAATCTCTTCAACAGCCTGCAGAACCCATTTCTGGTATCACTACATCCAGCTTTACTGAAGCAAATGCAATAGTTTTAAGATATATGTCTGTTCATCACCAAAGGCCGGTAGAAGGAGAAAAGGGAAAGTACAGTGCTTTCTGTCCTGTGCACATGAAGAACCTTACATGCTCCTTATTTCAAATTTATAGTGTATTTTAGCTCTTCCTATGTTACCTTGGAAAGAAAGGAAACGAAAACTCATGATTATCTGTAATAGTGAGAAACTTCACAAGTCACAAACCCCATCCTTTGAAAACTGAATGCCCCATTCCTTCCAATGACTCCTTCCCAAAACACTTGGCAAACTCATCCCCTCAGACACCGTCTGATGGACAGCCCAGGATCCGGGAGCAGAGCACAGACTCGGCACTGGTGAGGCCACACCTTGAGTATTGTGTCCAGTTTTGGGCCCCTCAGTTTAGGAAGGACATTGAGATGCTTGAGCGTGTCCAGAGGAGGGCAATGAGGCTGGTGAGGGGCTTGGAACACAAACCCTGTGAGGAATGGCTAAGGGAGCTGGGGTTGTTTAGCCTGGAGAAAAGGAGACTTAGAGGTGATCTTATAACTCTCTACAACTTCCTGAAGGGTGGTTGCAGTCAGTTGGGGGTTGGTCTCTTTCTCCAGGCAACAACAGAACGAGAGGACACAGTCTCAAGCTGCATCAAGGGAAATATAGGTTGGATATTAGGAAAAAGTTTTTCACAGAAAGAATGATAAAGTATTGGAATGGCCTGCCCGGGGAAGTGGTGGAGTCACCATCCCTGGATGTGTTTAAGAAAAGACTGGATCTGGCACTTGGTGCCATGGTCTAGTTGAGGCGTTAGAGCATGGGTTGAGCTTGATGATCTTGAAGGTTTCTTCCAACCTAAAATTCTGTGATTCTGTGACTCCTGGTTCTGACAACCACAGCTGGCCAGGAGCTGTCTGCAGCCTGTGTCTGCTCCAGCAGCACAGCTGGGAAGGAGGCAGAATGACCCTGACTTACCTTACTGGCTGGGTAATTTGTCACAGCAAGTAAAATTCCCATTAGCAAGACCCAAAAGAAGCAGAAGCTTACAAGGGTTTAATGCTGTTTTACTTTATTTCTACCAGAGCTTCACTCCTTTTGCATGATCCTTATTTTACTCTCTCGTTTAGCAAGGAGCTGGTGTGGCCGACTGTGCTCTGTTCTCTTTGACAGGGACTCGTGGTGACAACAGGGATTACCTCTGAGGGAGCCAATCCCTTCAGCATTCATCTGATGGGTTGCTGCAGAACTGGTATGACTCCTGAGTTCCAAATTACGCTGAGCAATGGCTTAAAGTAATGTCACAGAAACTGTTTGGTGGCATTCATTAATTAACAGTTGGAAATTACTGAAGAAGCAGAATTAATGAAAATAGGAAGCCAGTTCTTTTATTTATCACACAAGAGTGAGAAGTAAATATTTTAACTCTATACAGAAGCATAATATGGTGATCTATAAAAAGACAAGGGAAACAGAAAGACAGAATGCAGTCTGTTCAAAGAACAGCTTTGTATGAAGGACTAAAATTTTAATATTTGCAAGATTTATTTTTTTTATTTTCTGGGATAGTATGTAGGCTTTTCACCAACTTCCACAAGCTTTATTTTCAAATAAACTAAAACATTCCTGATGGAAAACTCACTTTTGGTGAAGGAAAATTTCCCTGAGTGACTTGAGAAGACCATCAAAAAAGGTTGTACGACATCCAGCTTCTTGTAATCAAAATGTATAAGGTTTTTTAACCTCTCTCTTTATGTTACCCATTCATTTGAAGAAATTGCTATGAGATTGAGAAATCCTTAGAAATCTATTATTCTTTAATCCAGGTCAGCTTGTGTTTTTCTGAGTTTGAATTATGTATGTACCTAATTTTAAAGCATACAGAGTCAAGAAAATACATGAACATGCTTCAAGAACAATGGCCAAAAATACAAACAAATATCAAAGATGGGAGCCACTGATCAATCTATTCTTTAGTTTAGCTGTACAGTTAAAAACCATGCTCTTTAGATTTAGGGCATTAAAAGTATATTTACAGATTCCTGCCAGATTTTTATAAAACATTTCTTCATCCAAGACTGGCTGTGTATCCCACTAACAAAGAGGAACAGCAGATTTGCTTTCAATAGCACAGATGTACGGAAATGGAAGGCTGGAATGGGTGCACCATGTTATGAACGGGATTGATCTTTTTTATCACAAGGCCCGCCCATGAAGGAAAGGGTACAGATCTTCAATAAATCTGCAACTGGGACTTGCTGTACTCCAGAAACCAGTGTCACTGCATGTGACTTGGACTGATTTGTACAACCCATTTGCAAGTTAAAATCCTCTGCCAGACTTGTTGCTTCCTTTAGAACTAAGTTTACAGGATTGCAATGGCAACACAATTCATGAGCTGACATTGAAATGATATAAAAATACATTAATTTCTAACTGGCTCTTAATTACTTAACAAAAATCTGCAGGGCATTTGCAAACATTTTCTTTTAATAAAAATAACTTTTTAAGTGTAGGAAAACTGGAGGATGCAACAGGAGATGAATGGGGGAACATGACAACTCTTAAAAAATGTTTGCATCAAGAATGCGTTTTTAATTGAAGAAACATGACTCATCTACAGCGGATGTATCTGCCCAAATATTGATATATTTTTATCTATATACCACAGGAATTGCTTTGAGGCAAAATTATATAAATCATAATTTATGGGAAACCCTAGAAGGAATTACTTCCTGTTATTTAAAATTCATCTCAAGAGCAAAGAAATGCCATAAGAAAATGGCCCAAGATTTTCTCTCCTGTACATATGCAAATATCCATACACTCATTTCTCTCCCTTTATGTGACATTTACTTTGCTCACATCCATTATATGGCCCTTCCTTCTCTGTTGGAGAAGGGGGACATGGAGCCCAACAAGCTGACAGTTTATGTTCCTAATCTGTAGCTTTTGCATATTTTTCCATTCATGAGCCGTGTTCATATTTACATGGGAAGGAAATGGCCTGTCAAGCTCAACACAGTACTAATGATCTTAAATCTTTCAAAACAGTTGTTTTGGTTATTCTCTTCTTGCTTGTGAGGCAAGCTCTGGGTGTGAGTCTCCTTATGCAGAGTTTGTGTCTTTACTGCTGAGCAATCATGTCCCTAGGTGAGAGCCATCCAGAAAAGTCCTGGGAAATAAAAATTCTCATCCTTAGAAGGCAGCCTTACACTCAAGAGTGTAAAGAGTTCCCCAGTTTGTTATTATGTCCCCCAACATCAGCTTTCATGCCAGAGAGTTACTCAGTGCAAGACTTGAAGGCAGCCAACAGGATAACAAAGTGTTTTGGGTCCAGGCAGTAAAAAGGAAATGCTGCCCCAAATCTATCTCATATAATTTTACACACACTCAAAGCAGCACACACCCCCCACAAATCCCATCAAGTGGCTCACGATCCTCATAACATGCTGGTTAGGAGAGGCAGACTTTCCAATATTTGATGAATTGGTATTTAAAACACCAATTTTAACACCTGCAAAGGTGTTTAGAACAAAATTTGAGTTTCTATTTTAAAGTAAATGCAATTTTATGACACAGTAAGAGGCAGCAGTAGTGTCTTCAGAAGCAGTACATGTGGATAAGTAGCCAAGATTTAAATGAGATTGCATGCTTATGCATCTTAAAACAACTACAAAACTGTGATACAAGTGAACAGTCTACAGAGATAATGTGGTTTTGCCCTTCCCCTACCTGCATCTTGCATAAAAATGACCTGATGGCAGTGTCATTGGCAATGTCTGGGTTCCTTACTAGACAGCTGCTAAAGGAAGAGGAGCATCTTTGTTTGCATACAGACACACACACACACCACAGCCATCTAACCCAACACACTGCCTCAGCACTGGGCAGCACCATCCCTCCAAAGTAGCACATTCATGGAGGGCTTCAAAAGGGGGAGAAAATTCCCACCATGCCTCCCTGTCCTCTTTTTCACTGTCTTTCACAGCACAGGCAAGCAGAAGTCCCTGGTTAAAAGCGTACTTTTAGCACGTGTGTAGAAGTCTTTCCAAGGATTGTGATTATTGGCTTGCAGCTTAAAAGAAAATGGAGAGCAACTGAAGGGAAATAGGAGATGTATTGTGGATCGAAGCTATATCAGACACAATTCACTGCAGGAGGCTGGAGGCTGTGCCAAAGCACCAGCAATGGAACAGAGAATTTTTTAGTGTGAGCTGTAGCAAGATACTCTTTTTTTTTTCTTTTTTTTTTTTTTTTTAAAAAAAAAGACCTGAAAGTGAATAGACAGAAAACTGATGTAAAAACCTGATTTGCTAAGGGCACAGGCTCAGAAACAGCACTTTGGTTTATATTCTCACCACTTGCTGCTCACAAAGAGCAGGGAACATACCAACATAATAACTGATAACAGAGCTCACAAAAAGGAATCCAGGAACTGTATGTTTTGAAGGAATTGCTTTAGAAAAATGGAGACGCTGACCAAAAGGCTTACAGCTGTCAATGTGCCTTTTTCACTTGCAGGTTGGTCTCTCCAGTGCCAGCAGATGAAAGGATATTCAGTTCATGCTCTGAGCAGCATTCTGATTTCCTTTGGGTCTCGTGGAGCTCCTGCAATTGACAGACTCACTTTGCCCCCTCGTCTTTTGGCATGTCAGATGCCTACAGGTCAGTGGATTATGGAATACTCTTTGAGATAAGTTGTTGTTGGTTTTTTATCCTGCAACAGCCTTTTTCCTAGATGATGGGGGTTACAGCATTCCTTACATCCCCTTTAGGGTCTGTGAAATGGGGCTCAAAGCGTGCTACTGCAGGCAAGGAGTAAAATGTTACTCAATAGCAGCTGCTGCAGCCATCCCATAGTATTTTACATCAGCACTTTGCCAAAATTCCCTGGTATCTTTGGTGTGAAAGAGCAGTGAGCCCCACGGTGTTTCACAGACCTTTGAGGACATTTGCCCAGGCAAGGCAGACCTCCACTGTGCCAGGCTTGCATGGACTGGTTCTTGGTACTGGGGAAGGCCCCAAAGGTGCTATTTTCCCTTCTGGTAACATTATTTTTTCTGAGATATGTCAGAGTTACCTAGAAATAAGGTTGTACATTACCAAAAAGCATGCCATCACGTTTTTTTTCCCCCCTTTGGTACAGAAGAGGAAACACATTAACATTTCACAGAGAAGTCACATGGCTCTGAGCAGTTTCTCATCTCATTACAAAAGCCAGAGTTTGCTAATCAAGAACTCAAAGGCTGATAAATGGTCAACTGGAAGTTAATTTTTTCTGACAGAAGAAGCTGGTGCCAAGCTAAAGGCTTTTGAGTTTCCTCACCATTAGAACAAGAGCTACCTCAGTTGCTATTTTACTTGCAACCTTTATCATTATACAGGGTAAATCAAGATAGCCTGAACTCTGTAGAACTTAAAATCCAGGTCCAAATCCAAATATCACAGCTTCTGCCTGTCTCTGTTTCTTGTGAGTTAGAAGCCATCAGCATTTGAGATAATTTTTCATGGCAGAGCCAAAGTGAGGCATCAGAGCTGGCCTTTGCAGGAGGGCAGAACAGATCTGACAGAAGTGCTAAGGAGAGACCATCACAGCTCACAGCATCTGCTGGGACAGATAAAGCAAACCCACTTGCATAAAAACCTGGGGAGGGAGACATAAGAAAAGGATTAAAAACTAAGCAGAAGTATATTTATACATATAGGAATAATGCTGGTGTGTGCAATGCACATATGAAAGCTAACAATACTGTATTTAATCGTTTTGTTAAGAGCTTTGGGGAGGTCAGCTCAGGTCACAGAGCAGAGATATTGTGAGCACGGAATGGAGAAGAAAAGCTTGAAGGGAAAGGGAAATGAGAAAGTCAGGTGAAAAGAGGGCATTTAACTTTTTGGGGAGGAATTCTTAAAGGAGATGGATAAGATAAGAAAACTAATGCAGCCTGACTTTTTCATTTCTTATTAATGTGGAGCAAAAAGTGTAATGAGGATATGTGAGAGATTACAACAAACATATTGCAGGGGCACCTAGGAGAGAGAGAAAATCCCTGAATCACTTGCCAAGTAGATAAGGAAGCTTTGATATAAAAATAGCAATGACTATCAGCTACAGATGCTTAGTACCTTTGTTCCTCTACCAAAGAAAAGCCCATCAAGTGAGAGCTGGTACTTCCAGTTTCATGTCTGATAACAGATCTACCTCAAAACAAGACCTCAGGCACTGGGGCACAGCTCGCTGTACAGGATTTTTCCAGCACTCCCAGATTTCATTTTAATACCCTACACTTCAACAGCTGCAGAATAAAATAAAAGCCTATCAAATGGAAAGTTAAAAAAGGAAACTCGGGTCAAAAATTCTGGGTTTGGCAGTGTACTTCAGCAGTGGCCACATGCCAAAAGCAGCAATCCCTGGGATGCTGTGCCCTGTGCTGGGGTGGCACTGCTTGGCAGGAGTAGGGGGCAGAGCAGGATCACTCTGTTTCTGACAGCCTGGGACACCCAGGGCTTCATCCCAGCTCACAGAGAAACCTGGGAAAGACCAAGAGAGAAACTGCCAGCTGACAGAAGAGAAAAGCTCTTGGAGGTTTTTTCAGTAGCAGCAATCTCCTCTGGACTGTCCCAGGGACACTAATCTGACCTCTAACTTCCCACATATTTAGCAGTGCCAGCCTCTCCCCTCCAGTGATCTCTGTGGTGACCAAGAGGGGGTGGCATAGGTGCTCCAGCAGCCGTGTGGTGTCTCTGACCTCTCTGACAGCCCACACTGCAGAATTCAATTTTCCCCATTGTGCTGTCATGTCAAAATGTGAGGGGATCATGTGTGGAACTGCTCCTGCAGCCACGCTACCCTGGCAAAAGTCAACAAGAACCTTCTGCTGGGTTCAACGCGAGAGTGCTGAGCCTTGAGATCATGAGTAATGTGGTATCAACATTTCCATGATGAGCTTTCAGAACTTTCACTTTAATGAAACAACATATTCCCCAGAGCACAAGACAACAATTTTCAATACAAATAGAATTAATGAGGCTGAGTAATGTTTACATCTTTCAATATTCTCAATCCCGTGAGCAGATATGTTTATGTTCAGCAATCTGAATACAACAGAAAACATTCCTTTTTACCATATCACTTCAGCTGAGCTTGAGTTAAAGGCTAAAAAATTTTGTACTTTGCTTTATTATAACTAATATTACAGCTGGAAAAGAACTTTAGTTTTGTGTTCCCGATTTCTTCATTTTTGTGCACTTTAAACACATATACATGTGCCAGCCTATTTCACAGGCCTTTTGATGTTTTATTATCTCTGTATGTGGGTGGTTTGTTTCCAGCTATATTTTGAAGTGCAAATTTCCTTCTCAGTTTTCCTATGTGAAGGTTAAAAATACAGTCATGAAATATCTGCCCCATGTTCTCTTTCCTGGGTTTCCAAAGCAGAAATCTAAAACAAGGTACTTCTCTTCAAATATTTGCATTATTAAAAAAAATACTCCAACAAATAAATAAGTAACAATCAGCTGTTAAATAAACATAAAGAGATTCAAGGCCCACTGTCCCTAGATATTTCTCCATATCCCTGAAGAATTAACTGTAATGTCTGCCCTGATAAAAATCTCTTGGGGGCAACAAGCATAGCAGCAAAAGGAATCACAACGGGTTGGAGATTAACTCAGCAGCTGCTGTTTGCAGCCCACTGTGTGCTTCTGGGGCTTTGCATCTTATTTTGACTCATATGGAAATGAGGAGATGGATCCCAAACAGAGCTCTGCTTTCAAAATCAGACATAAAATCATCTATTTCTTAAATGAGCATTTCCCTCTAACATACTGAAAAATGAACATCAAAGTGTTAGCTGTAAGTTATTTTTCATTTTTTTATTTGGTGTTCTTGCAAAGCAGGACAGCATTTTCCCAAATCTATTGGTCCATTGGTCAATGGCAGCAGCAAAACACTACAACATGACTCCTGGGAATTTTGCTGTCTAGAGGATTTTTTAAACCATATCATGCCAGTGAAGAAAGGAGGAGGCAGCAGGTTAAGTATTTTGTTCTCTATTTCTAAAAAACAGTAGTGTTTTCTATGGAAATTAATGTTTAAAAGTAACCCCAGCACCCTGAAGCTTTAGGTGCTGTCACAAAGATTAGAAAGGGCCAAAGGGAGCTCGCTGACTTTTCAAATTAGCACTTTTTCAAAAGAGGAAAAGTTGCAGGAGGGCCTTTCCAGCAAGCAGGTCTGGCAGGGTGGTGCTGCCCCTGGGTCACCGGGCTGAGCCGGCTCGGAGCAGCCTGGCAAACACTGCTGCTGGTGCAGAGCAGCAGTGAGAGACCACCTCTGCCTAGCAAAGGGCAGCAGGGAGAGCAGGGGGCTTTGCTCAGTCAGAGTTTCTCCTGATGCTTTGGGAAGGCTGACCTGAAACAGCAACTGGACAGAGCTAGAGAATAAAGTAGGTATTTATGGAAAGGCCTTAGGGTACACCTCGGGCAGGACAGGGCCTGGCCAGGGCTACGCCCAAGGTGGACTTAGAATGGTCACAAAATGCCTTGCCTGTCACAAGGTCTTACACTTTTATAAGTTTTGGTCTATTTGCATATTGAGGTTTAATTGTCCAGTTAGAGCTCCAGGTTGTGAGGTCTCATCCTTCTTGTTCCTCTCTTCAGCCACTGCTGTTTGTGCTTTTGGGCCTGAAAGTAGTCCTTGGTCTCCAGCAGGAAAAGGATTTGTTTTGTCTCCCTACTCTGTGAAGAGAGCTTACTAACACTTAATATGAGGCTCAGAACTACACCCCCAAGCAGCAGAGAATGTGAAAAACCTGAAAGCTGAAACTTAGGGCACCACTCCCTATCATAATCTTGAGGCACTTTGTGCCCTTTTTTGCTGCAGTAGGCTTGTGAAGGAGCTGTTCATTGAAACAGTCAGACATTGAGAGAAGACAACTAAAAGGTAGATTTTTATTCTCAATTTCTTTAACTTTGGGACTATCAAGGTGGTCCTTTTTACGTTTGATGAGAACAGACACAAATGTGATTTTCAGGCTGTGGCTGCTCCTTCTAACGATGCCAGCAGAACAGAGCTGAAGCAGTAGCTGCAAAGGTGTGGTTCTGTGACCTGACCCAGCACTACTGACACGCTGTTCCTTCTCCACGAGGTGGCTGTTCTGCTGCTGCCAAGCATAAGCAAACTAGGTGCAATACTGATGATGATGATGATAAGGTGGGGTTTCTTAAATCCATGCTGGCCAATGGTAACAGGATTCTTAATCCAGCAAATGCTGTGATGACAGAAGCAAATTTGATCTGAAAATTGGTCTTTTCTCTATACCTTTAGATTTATTTTGCTTTGTTAATATTCTTAACACTTTCCCCAGAGACAGACTTTCTTTTCCAGTTTCGTGACTGCTTTTCCTTTCCCTACCTGTGACTTTCAATACCCTTTAGCCACTGTTGTGTAGCTAATTTACTGACACCTTCCTTCTCTCTCCCTTCTCTACCCTCTCTTTCAGCGTGATGAGAACTGTGCATTTTCCAGCTAGGCCAAACTGTAAGAGTATGTCTTTTCATTTGTGGGAGATATGAAATATTAAAACAAACATTTCCCTGCTTCACTCTCAGGAAGAGCTTAAAGGAGTTATTACAGGGATTATTTTTCCTCTACTTACTGGAAAACAAAGATAAAAATGTAGCTTTCAAGAAGGTCATTTAATCTTGGAACATTTAATTGTGAAGTTGCCAGCCATGATTTGATTTCTCATCTTCTATTATTCCAAGGTTACAAACCTTCCAATTCATTTATATTTATAAACAATGTTCCCACTATATTACATGCATGGATTATTAGGAACACCTCCCAGTAGAGTACTGTCAACTTTTTGTACATAATTAATTAGAAGGCTCAAAGATACCTTTTATCAAACTTTCACAGAGGCTTAGCATATCAGAAATCTCAAAATGAAAGAACTCTGTTTAGACCAAAGGGCTATCCAGCTTACCCAAGTAAGGAAATATTTTATATTTCATGGGATTTAAAAAAAAAATTAAAAAATAATTAAAGCCAAAGTGGAAATCACCTAGGGAAGAATGTGGTTGCAGTGATAACAGAATTATATTTCACAGTAAAGGGAGCCAAACCCTGGCTCCAATTAACAGTCCAGTTCTGATAAAGTAAGTTAAAGGAGAAAACAGCCTGACCAAAACGATGATCCTACCTGCAAAAGAATTGAGATGGAAGCAAGAACTGACCCCTAACAGTTAAACTGCTTATAAATCATCCACAAGGTGGGAAAAGACAGCAAATGCAGCGCTCTGCCTATTTGCATGGCTTCCGAGTTTTACAATACTTCCTCAGAAGCAAATTGAGCCTTTCAGGTTCAAATTGAGTTGCAAAACTTTGCTTGGGAGGCCAGGTCAATCTCACACAGGCCCCATGCACATGGGAGCCCACACATCATCATCCTGATTTCATACTTGCACATGCAGCATGTGTGAGTAGGTCTGGGATAGCTCTGCAGCACCAGGGGTGAGCTGGCCAAGAGGAGAAACACTCATTTTTCCTTGCATGCCCATTTCCTTGCCATCCTAACACATTCTGGCTCACCAACAGTGAGCTCCCTGCCAGGGGAAGTGCCATGGTGAACATGATTTATAGGCAGCAAACAGCCCTTTGATTCAGACATGTAAATGTCTGTAAAAATCAAATGCAAATTGCTCAAATTTCTCAAGAGCATGTTCTAATGTTTAGCATTTTACTGGGAATTTTGGGGCAGGACTTGTCACCTGTAAGAGAAATTATTACTTTGCATAAATTCTGCTATGAAAGTTAAACTGTTTGTGGAAATTAAAGGCTTATTCCTCTTCCCCTTGCCCCAAATTACCCTGGGAACCAAGGTGGCAGTGCGACAGGAGATACTGCCCATGATTTCACAGGTTAATGGCCTGGGCCCTTTCACAGAGCTGGGTTAGCTGGAATACAACCAGTGGGTGCATTCCTGCCATTCACTCTGATGGCCAGGAGATAACATGAGCTCTGTATGTGAGAGAAGAAAATCTTTGAGCCACACTGCCACCCCTTATAATTTTTAACAGCAGATTGGAACCATTTCCCAGGATCAACAACTCTGTGTTTTTCAAATGCTATATAAAGCAGCTTGGCAGCAAGGCTGAGAGATGAGTTTTCCTTCTCCTGGTAGGTCACTGCTGGTGCAGCAGCACTTCAGCTAAGCAGACAGCTTCTCTCTAGAGAAAGTCATATATTTAGTGTCCCAAATGGTAGGTTAGATGTCAGATTTAATTTGAAACCTGAGATGATGTCATTCCAGAGAAACTGTTGGGAAAATGCTTGTGTTTAAACAAGAGGACATTGGTTTAATTGAGTTCTCTCATTCTTCTTGGTATTAATTATATTTAATGAGTAATGATTTACCTAAAAAAAAATAAATTAAAAAGTCAAAGACTAGTAGGCTGCAGAGAAAGTTCCCTGTGGTACTGAAAGACAGTAAAATTCAAAGATCCTGTCAATAAAATCTTTATTCTTATCTGTCCTCTTAACACTGGCCAGGGTACCATTACATTGACTACAACAAAAAAAATTCCTCTTCCCAGGACTAAAACTGGAATTTTGATTTAATAAGATAGAAATGCAAATAACACACCTTGCAACATTCTGAATGAGTTATTTGCTACATGAACCTTGAACACAGTGATGCATTTTATATTGCACTTATCCTAAAATGTCTCTGTAGCTCTTCTACACACAAAAGCCAAAATCCATATAACTCTTCAAAAACATATAACAAAAAGGTCTTGGCCAACTTAGAATCTTATCCTTGTTTTACTTCAGTGAATCAGCTCACCACATTTTATTCTTTCCCATTATACATTTCTACAACTAGGAGAATATAGTAAATTAATCTAGAATACAGGCTAAAATCCTTTAACTGTTAGTGATCTACAGCCTTCCATCAAAGCAGCGAAATTTTTTCCATCTGTGTTGGTAGCAGAAGTAACTGGAAAAGGCTTGGATATTGCCAACTTCCTTAATAATTTTCATGAAACATTGAGATTGTCTGAACTGCAGTAAAAAAAACCACTGATTGCCGCTTCAAGGCTTCTAGTTGAAAGCAGAGGACATTGCTGTCTTTCTTTGTCCTGTGTAATGACTTGCAGAAATTCTGCAAACCCACTTTCTTAAAGAAAAAAAAAATCATTGCCATTAGTGTCTTTTGGGACACCTCCTATAAATAGTTAAATTTGCCCTGCTTTACTCAGTTTAATTATTTATTTGGGGAATAATTACTTTAGACGTCAGTTCCATTATCATGGAAGTTGTAAATGATCCTGAAACTGAAACAAATACCGTCTTCTTGAGATCAGTAACCTTAGCATTACAGACACTATTTTAATTGCTGCTTCATTGCAGAACCCATATAGAATAGGAATGAATGTGACTCTCAGGCTGTCCTAAGATTTATTTTCGAAGAGTTAACAAAACCTACAGATAACAAGAGGCAAAGGATTTCCCATTGCAGATACTTGTCTGTGCCTGTCAAAGGCCTGTAGAAAATAATATATCCCTCAGCAGCAGTGGAATAGGTAAAAGAAATAGCATTAATGGGCAGTCAGCATGAAATGTGAATTTATTATGATAGAATATTGTTATTGAGGCTAGAGTCAATGAGTTTGAATTAATTTCTTTCCACCTAAACCTATTCCTTTCCTACATATGTGCGCAAAGTACATGCCTACCAAAACCAACACTGAAAATGCTCCTATTCATTAAAGAAAGGTAAATTTATTTATTAAGTTTATTATGTACTCAACTGATTTCCTAGGAGTTTGCACACATCTGCCCAGTTCTGTGAAACATCAACCTTGCCCACCTCCCAGAAGGACACCAAAGTTTTCACTAAACATATTGTTGCTGTTAAGGACTTTCACAACATTCATCTCCTGTCAGGAGAAAATGTGGACTGGGTCAGACCCAGGATCTGTCCAAGCCAGCAGCCAATCCCCAGCAGCAGCTGAAGGCAGATGGCCAGGGGAAAAAATGAAGACCACAGCACAAAGTCTGACACTTCCCCTCACAGTCCTTCAGCTGCCAATCATCCACAGCCCAGGGACTACTGGAGCTGGGTGGGCTGTCTTTGCTCCTAATCACATCCACTGGACATCCCACAATGTGCTGAGGAAACCTTCCAAGGAAACATTCAGCTTTCAGGTCTTTTAGCCCAAGACATTCCATGTAGACCCATCCTCTCCAGCCTCTCCACAGAGGAGTTGGCAGTAATTGTATTCTGTCCAGGCAGGTTTTCCAGTTGTGCCTATTTAACCATTACAGCCCTCATTTCTAATTCTGTGCCACTCTTCCTTGTCACATCCTCCTCCATACACAGCATGTTTGCACTCATGAATTTGTGTTTCGTTGTTATGTTGTCTGGTTTTGTATTTTGGTGCTTATGAACTCAGAACGACTCTTTATTCCTGGAATACTAATTCAGAATTGCTGAATTGAAAGTGTCCAGGCATAAAACTGGCTTGTTCCATAGGCTAAAAGCAGGTATTTCCCTTCATCCACAAAATCAACATTGTCACCGTCTCAATACTGTTCCTCAAAAGATCCTTCCATAACACAGAGAGTAAGAAGGATGCTTTTAGGTACAGACTAAGGGGTTTATTTTGTTACTCAGCAAAGGGCTTACTATCTACCCTCACTTATGTAAGGTTCATTTCCACACCTACTCTGAGTATCTTTAGCTCAGGTTGGCAGATCAAATATTTGAGGCCAGGTTTTGTGCTATTTCTGTCAGAAGCAAACTTTTTCATTTCTGAACATGTAAAGTGTTGTTTTTTCAACCATCTTTCAAGGCTTACTATATTGGATTTGAAATCTTCTCTACTCATTTACTATATGCCATTTTTCTTTGATTGCAACCACAATACCATCTGTGCTGAGATTTATTACATGAGGGTTTAGCTTTGGATTTCAACTATTTCTATAAAATATCACTTAAAATCAATTAGTCACTTTGGACATAAAGATAAACTAAACAAACAATTACATCTATCTTCCTATGCTGGTTTTTTTTTTTTTTTCCCTTTAGCTTTATGGTGTTTTGAGAAGCACCAGATTTGCTTGATGAATAGTTGCCTATGTAATGATAAAAGATAAAAATTCTGTAACAGCAGTAGGGGAAAAAAAATACAGGGGAAAAATAGATCGCTCTGCTCATCATCATCATCCTGAATGAAGGAAAATATCCTGAAGCTTGGACTAGTGACTAAGACTCAGCTCTCCATCTGTCTGTGAGGGTGGTGTCAGCCACAGGATGATGACTGATGAGGATTCCATCCCATTCAGCAAGCTGGTCTGGGGGGCAGGCCCACATCCAAGCCAGCAGAAACCCCTGGTGCAGGGATGAGAGGACAAAGATCTCTCTGCTGCCAACCTAAATGTTCAAAAATCATAAATCAGGACCACAAGCATGAAAAGTCTGACTTCAAAAAGCAGGAACTTAAAAATATTGGCCATCCTTGACCCTGAACAACATCTGAAGTGTTTATGAGGCCCTCAGCCAACATCAGCATTATATGTCTGAACTCCTATAGGTGCAACAGCTGCAGATTTTATTGGAATTCATTTGGAGTTTTTTCCACATTCATATTATTGGACATCTCCACAAAGTGGGCCTTTAATATAACACAATGCCTTGACTCCAGACTCCCAGGAACCCCAGTGACCCTAGACAGCCATTCTAGGATCTGTGGGCTTCCTTGACTTTCACTGGGCTACAGAATTAGCCAAGAAACACTCCTCCCTCTCCCCCTGCCAAAAACATCTCCATGAACTCCTGTTAATATTTACTCAGGGTTGGATGCTGCCTATATGTAAAATAAGAGTTCCATCTGCGTACTCACAATCAGACTAATCTCATTTAAGCATGGCTAGCTACTAAGGAGGGAGCTCCAACCTGCCAGGTCCTGGCCAATGTGTAGAGCAGACACTGATTGCAGAGGAAGCTGGGCCAGGGAAGTGGCCTGGCTGAAAAAGTGACCTGACAAAAAATTACCAGATCGTTTACAACACTGGCTCCGTGAGGTGGCTCCCTGCACAATCCTTCAGCTATTAATGCCAACACAAAGGAGAGCTCAGGGACACAGGGACGTCCCTTTAGTCTGCACTTAGATGCAGTTAAATTGCAGTCCTGGAAACAAACATAAATTCCCTGAGGTCATTTGACAGTCCTGCAAGTTTTCCTGCCATGGTTAGAGCTCAGGCTGTTTTTAAAGAGACCACAAACATGGGATGGGGAAATATGGATATTACATTTGTTTTCTTTCATGTTTTCTTCAGTTAGATCTGCAGATTACAAAACCTTCAGGGCAGGGCTCACCCATCTTCCTGCCTCTTCAGAAAGAGCCTTACTTGGCTTTTTCAGACACACTGGGTAATAGGAAAAACAGAGAGAGAGGATGATGTTGCTGTCATCTCTGGCAGAGGTCCAAATAAAGTTTGCTCCTCTTATCACAATGAATAACTGCATTTTGGAGAAATGGGAGCTAGAAATGGCCCTTTTTAACCCATGGACAATTATACAAAATGAATCCAAAACCACACCTATTAGCAATCATAAAGGATCCTTCCTGACTAAATCAACTTAATCTCAGTGTCCCCTGACAGAAAGTTTGTGTAGCCTGCAGGTCACCTGCATGCTAGTCTTTCTTCTTTCTCCCTGAGTACATGCAGTTTAGACCACTGATAGGAACTTTACAGGGTTTCAGATTTTGGGGCATACCACTAAAAAATTAAGGATTTGGGAAGCAAAAGAACAAGTTTTGCTGTTAGAGTATAACAGTTTACATTTGCCTGTTAATTCTCAAAAATCACTAGCAGTTGCCTTGGGAACTTAGAGTTCCAATCAAAGCATACTCTGTGGACCAGCTTTTACTAAATGCCAGGAAAACAAAGATGTAATTTTAAGCAACTTGGTGCATGTAATGAAACAGAACCTAACCTTAAAGTGGTTTGGGGTTGTTTTTTTCCTGAAATCTGACAGAAGATGTTGAGAAAGAGTTTTAGTGAGAAAGCCTTAATCTGGAGTTTTCCCAGAATGTTGTTTCAAACCACTAAGTATGAATGAAAGGAAATTGTGGCCTCAGCTGGGTCCCCCTTGGTCATCCCCTAGTGGCCCAGGCAGGACCAGGGCAGGTGTGCTCACAGCCATTGTGCCTCATGACCTGTCCACAGGTAGAGCAGCACACCTTTCTCTTAGGCATACTCCTGGATTTGTACTTCAGGACCAAAGCGAATCAGCACAGGTCTCTGGGTATCAGTGAAATGATAACAACATAATCACCAAGCCTGTGTTAGTTACTTTTTGCTATATATCTTATATAAATGAAAATTAAAACTTCTGATAGACCCTTGAAGATTAGGACTTCGTTTCAGACCAACACAATGTCATATTTTGAAAAATAATTCAATAATTTAAGATTATTCCAATGGTTAGAAGTAGCTTGTATATTTTTCTTGAGAAATCTGCCAAGTGGCATCTACTCACAAAAGCAGCACAAGGCAATGTAACCACATCTTTAATTTACTGCTACTGCTGAGAGGGTTGGCTTGCCCCATGCTTTTATTTTACAGTAGCTTTGATTACACTTTTCTCGATAAAATCTGCATCTGACAGCATGGAACACATTTATCTCAAATATGGAAAGAAAGAACAGCAATTGGATCTCCTGCTTGTATGTGAGAGAGTGAATGAGAACACAACAAATTCACCTATGCCATCATCTCTCTGAACAAAGGCAGAATTTCAGCTGCAGTGACCTTGTGGTCACAAAGATCACAGATTGCAGGACAGGAGACATGGAAAGAAAAGGGCTTTAGTTAGACAGGTGTACACTGTTACAATACATCCTGCAGTTGTTATATATCCTGAACTATTTCTCTTAAGACAGAAATCAGGCTTCCCCTCATGTTGTTCAATAGTTTACAAAATACAACCGACAATAATTTGCACTTTTGTTCAATAGCAGTGAGGGAATTATCTCTTCAGTTAAAGACCTAGGAACCAGGAAGAAAATAAAGAAAGTGCCAAAAAATACAGACATTACAAACTTGCCCAGGTGAATTTGACACAGACCTGCACAACAGACAAGAAAAGTCTTTTTTAAGGGAGTTGCAGCTAAAGTCCAACAGAGTTTAGTAATATTGACAGGAAGGTTATGGTAAAGTTGATAGGAAAATCAAGATTCTAACACAAGTAGAGAAATATGCTTTGTGAACTAAACTAATAGAAATGTTCCCATATAACAAATTAGTAATACATCCAATTTTGATTGCTTTTGTTATTATAAACCATTATATACCTTGTCTGGACGGAGCTGTGTGACTCATAAAAGAGGTCCCTGTCTTTTAGGGATTCCTAAGCTCCAAAACAGATCACGATCACATTTAGCTTCTTTCCAGGCTGTGAAGGCACAGATATCTTCCCATAGTCTTGAAACTCACGACTCAGACCTCCAGCTCATGGAGTACCACATAGTCATCAACACTGAGAACTAAAATTGTATAACTCTGCTCTGAACACCAGAGTCTAGATCTGTGCTGCTCTTCACATCTAACTTTTCATGCCACCTTGTTAAGGACTATGTGAGTATATAATGTAATTTAGAAGAGCTTTCCTGTTCATAAAGCTATGGCATCTCTTGAGGAGTTAATATTTGTTCCGGGGATCAACAGGCACTATAACTGAAATTAAAGATGACTTTTTCATCTGAAAAATCCTTTCTAAGCCTCATTGACTTAGTGCCCTATACCCAATCTAGAGTTTGGAGCAAAAACAGAGAACACAGAGCCATGGTGCTGCTGACAGAAAAGGACAGTTATTGGAGGGTTTTATCCAGTTTGATCCTACTCATAGTATATCTCAATTTCACACCATGTTTTAATCAAAGTAAGCTTTTATGAATATCCACTACTACTTACTCTAATAGATCCTAGGACTGAGAAACCCTCATGCTAGGAAGTAGGACCTGGGTATTAAAATACTTCTCATTAAGCAACAGAAAATTCAGAAAAACATATTTCAAGGCCCACTGAGTTAAAAGAGCTAGGACACAGTAGCAGTGGCTAGGTATTTATTAGTTGCCCTTAGGTAACAACAGTCACTTTCATAAACAGATTACAGAGAACATAATTTTGCAGAATCAGGTCAGGCAGATGTTTAGGCTGGATGTGGTTTGGCCACTTAAGCATCAGAAGTGCCATGAGGAGTGTAAAAAGTGATACCTAAGTGGGAAGGCATCGGTCATCTCCATGCTGTGCCCTGCCCCTCCCAGGAGCAGTGTTTTGAGGTTGGCTGTTTTGAATGGTAATTTTTTCAAAAGCCTCCACATCCCACTGCTGTGTTTCATTTTCCTGAGGACATTAGACTGAGGGAAAATCCAAAACCCAGGACTACTTACTAAACTTGCCTTTATGCAACTTTGTATTTCAAAGAATTAATAAAAAATGCCAAAAGCTCTATTATAAGGATGAGAAAAGTATCTCAGGAAGTCTTTTTTCCTTTTCAAGACTAATCAATAAAATATTTTAGGTATGCTACCTGGACCACAATCCCATATTTTGCTGAAAAGAAAGAAAGAAGCATGGGAGGTAGAATGGTGCTTTCATTATAGTTTAACAGTTTCAAACAGTTTAACTGTTTAACCTTTTTTTTTTTTTTTTTTTTTTTTTTTTGTGATATGGTCTACAGTCCAAATCTGATAAATCAGAATATAATTAGATAGTGCAGGAATCATCATCACAGATCTAGCCAACAGGATAGTTTTTATCTGGGATTATTTGTTAGCAAAGGATCAAAATCCCAGACCCATTAAATTAGGGGAAAATTCATTGTGTGAAAGTGAGGAGGGCTGGATTTCTCTGGCAATAATGCAAACGTGACCCACGAGCACAGATTGCCTGCCTTGGGATGAAAAAAGATATTGAGCTTACAAAAGCCATCTATCTCCCTGTGAGAGCAAATACCACAAAGGCTGTTCCACCCCACGATTCACTGTTGATGTTTTCATTCAGGTGGGCCCTGGCTCTCTGTTGTCACTCCTTCACACATGTGCTTAATTTGACATACAGAGCCAAGGATTAGTTCCACTGAAGTCCTGTGATTTGCTTAGCACTAGGATGAAAAATCTCCCACTGGCTTCAAGTGTGAAAGATCAGAGACTGAAGGATCAAACTTTATAGCAAGTAGGGTCAAGCAGCAAGTTCCCAATCCACAATATGAGCAGTGGTTTTTATTATATGTCACTGCTCTGCTCTGAAGGACTCTTTCCAGCATGACAGTTCCTTGTTTTTTCTGAATGGCTGTTATCAGATCACAGCTTTACACTGAAGCTGTTTATAAATGTTCCTTGTGACATTGCCTTTTTATTTTTTTTATCAAGCCATTTTTCCACCATGAAACAGGATATTTATTGTTCATATAAGAGGCAATGAACCTGCAAAAGCAGCGTTCATAAAAACCTGGAAACTTCCTCAACAAGCAAAATGACTAACTGTGATGGACATCCATAAATCACTCCATATCATTCATCATAATTCTTGAAGTTTCATTAATTCCTAGAGGAAGACATCTATCTAATGTGCATCTTAAGGAGCCAGCAGGCTGGCTTGCTCTCCAGGCATAAAATAAATATCATGCTCTCTTCCTCACTGAGGAGATGCAGGTTTTGCATGTGTGCACAGCAGGATATGGATGTCACTCAAAATGTGAGGATATCCTGGGCAGCCCTACAGGCATTGCTTTTGTTTTCAAAATGTGCAAATGCTCCATCCCAATCCTGCCCCCACTGAACTCAGTGGAGTCTTTTCCCTATAAAGCTCAGGCAGAACTATATGTATAAAGAGTTTAATCTACCTCTGCTTTTGAACAATCAGGTTAAGAGTGCAGATTTCGTTTCCAGAACTTCCAGAGCCAGTGCCTGGGCCAGTGCTGCAGGTATCCTCTTGGAAGGGTCCTGGGCAGCTGCTCAGGGTCTGCCCAACCTGGAATAGCTTGGGGGATCACAGGGATCACATACATTTGGCAGAATCCATCAAAAAAGGACAGCAACAAGATCTTTTCTTTTAAAGCAGGCAAGCTGATACAAATAGAAGAAAAAAAAAAAAAAAAGCCTTTACAGTGAAGCCTGGTGCTATGCAAATTGCTCCCTGAAAATACTAAAGCAAGTTTGACATCCTGTGGCCAGAGTCAGCATGGGAATAACTCACCCTTTCAAATCCTGGGCTTGCTCACTCAGGAGATTTTCTTGCTCCTGAGGGCATATATTTTTGTTTGAGGTGGGTATGACAGTCTTGTGAGTGAGTATCCTGGAGGAAAGAATATGAATATGCACACTAAATATTTCTGTCAGGGGGTAACTAGGGGCTGAAAGAGAGCAGTATCACTTGAAAGCCCACAGGACATCAGAGGGTAAACACAGGACGGGTCCCAGAAAGTGTCTGTGACCCCTCTGCTTGAGGTTATCCCCTGCCCTAAAAGAGGAATATGAATATAAATGGGAGACCAGAGACTGGGGAAAGAAAAAGAAAAGAAACTAGTGTGTGGAAAGACTAGTTTCTCCTAAGACAGGTGCAGGTTGAAATGTAAATATCTCTGAAAAGATAATTTAGTCATAATCATAAAGTCTGTTTAAAAGTCTGCTGCTTCTTTTTCCAGCCCACATTTTCCAAAAGAAAGAAAAGCTGACTTTAAAATATCTGTGATAATTGTTATGAACAATCACATGTAGCAGTCTTGGCTTATTGATGCACATCCAACGCACCACATCAATCTCTGTAAACCTTTCCAAAGGTTTGTGCCTGTAGTTTGGAAGAACTGATTGTACAGCAAAGATAACAAGGCAATTTGTTAAAACTTAATTTGTAACAAATTATTTCTGTGGAAAGAGCAAATGATAACAAAAGGATAACTCGAGATTTATGGAATTGAAGTAAGACCCAGCATTCCAGCTGCACAATATCTTGGGATAAGTCATGTCTGCACAATGTTTAGAAGATTGGCTTTGAACTTCCAGGATCATTGGCATACTTTTACACAGAATAGATTTATTTATAGGTTTATTAAGATGGAATGAGTATTTATTTACTCTTGTTTTCTTTTCCAGGGCAAACAAAATTCAGAAAAAACATCCAACATATAGTATGTCCTCAACCATGACAAGATTTTCAGGTTACACAAACAGCCTTTGAATCAAGCTACAAAATGGTTATGCAAGTAACCCCTTTCCTCATACTCTTCAAAATA
The DNA here is from genome assembly GCA_027886175.1 of Phylloscopus collybita. NCBI lineage: Eukaryota > Metazoa > Chordata > Aves > Passeriformes > Phylloscopidae > Phylloscopus > Phylloscopus collybita. Next base: position 29,474,248 of record JAJNNQ010000031.1, on the reverse strand, counting down.
TTCACCCACTGTGAACTGCTTTCTAGTGTATTTGCTGGGGGCAGATATAAACCTCCCACCTTTTTTGAATGGTAGCGAATTTGAATTTACAGAGAAAATATCTTTATTTTTCAACAACCATTATTTCAGCCTTTTAAAATCCACTGTATTTTACTCTACCTTAGAATATGCAGAAGGCTAAAAATGAAAGATAAATTCCAATACTGAGGACAAAAAGCAGTGAAGCACTTTGAGGACTGGACTATTTCATCATGTAAGTAGGTCTTGTGGGGTTGTTTGTTTGGTTTGGTTTTGTTCAGTTGATTTCAGAATATCATGGGTCTGTTCATCTTGTCCTTAGCCCTCTCTACAACTTCCTGCAAGGTGACTCTCAGTCTCCTCTCTCAGGACTAGCAGGTCAAGAGGAAATGGCCTCAACTTCTGTTAGAGGAGTTTCAGGCTGGACATCAGGAAGAATTTCTTCACTGAAAGGGTGGTCAGGGATTAGAAAGGGCTGGACAGGGAGCTGGTGGAATCACCATCCCTGGAGGTGTGCAAGGAACAGCTCCACGTGGCACTTGGTGTTTTGCTTTAGTTAACAAACTGGTGTCTGGTCAAAGGTTGGACAGGATGATCTTGGAGGTCTTTTCCAACCCAAATGGTTATGTTCAGCCCAAAGAAAATTCCTGACTGGAAGTTTTAACTGTCAGGAAAAAAAGTCATTAAGGATAGGAAAGAACCTCCTCAACTCTAGTCCAGCTCAGCATAAAAAAAAGAGGCTTTACCCTTTCACAAGGAAGATAGAAGACAGCTCAACTCTCTATGCTTAGTTTAATTATTGAAACAATACATTCAATAGGGAATTAATCTACACAAAAACATGTAATATATGTTTACTAGAGACAGAGAGCTACTCCAGATGTAACAACATTCTTGTGAAAACCATGCCTGCCTCTTTGTAAGGTTTTTCATTTATTTAATTTTAAAATAATTTTTTTAATTATTCCATATTAGAAAATTATTATGTGCACATCTCTACCATTATCCCTACAGCTGAAAATATGGATTAGGGCAGTCAGTGGAGACAGATGAGTCTTGTCCTACCCAGCAATGCTCAGTCTCTGCTGCTCCAGCTTGTGCAGTGATGAATTATTTAGACCCTCTGTAGTTAAAGTAGAGCTTCAGCTGTGCAGTTGATAATCAGAGCACTGTCAGAGCCTGGGGTTCTTTATCAGGTGTGCAAACACACAGGCACATGCTCTTCACTTTGCAAAGGTAGTTGGTGGCAATTACAATCAGAGAGGGGATTGCTGTACCACTCCAAATTTGTGAGCTGTTATTCATCAATACTTGCACTTGGAAACATTAGATTATTCTGCAAGATGCTGAATGTTCCTGTTGATTGAAACTATTTAAGGGTGTCAAATCAAGCCTTTTCTCACAGTTTTTATCACAACTGCAACAAAATAAGAACATCATGTACAAAAGGGCCCACTAACACTTTCACAGATGAGAATTTGGTTTGCAAACTACCTTGATTTGTGGAGTACAAATCTCAAGGGTACTTCTATATAATTTCAAACAGCACCTTAGAACCACCTTAGACAGTTGAACAGCAACTTAGAACCAAAATTTTGATGGCATGTAAGCAAAATTTTAGATAAAGTGAGATGTTTAAGAAGCAGCCTTGCAGCAAATACACATTGCTCAAATATGTGGCCATAAAAGCCACATTTTCTAAAAGGACACAATCCTATTGCATGCCATTGTCATTTCTGCTCTCATGACACTCACATTCCCTCTGAAGTATTGCCCCAGCCTTCCATGCTGAGCATGTCTCTGCCAGACACTGGCACTACCTTTGCCACAGAGCACACGCACTGCCAGGTGCCTTTCTCATTCTACACCTTTCCCAGCACAAAAACTGGCTGAGCAGCGACTGTTGGACAAGCCAGCTAGCAAAACTGGGTGTGAGGGAAGTGGGGTCTGTTTTGGAGGGCAATCCCCTCACAGCTCTAGTGATTCTGGTTTTAGTATCTTCTGTAGGAGAGCAAAGGTCTTTTAAAGCGTAATGCAGCCTGTGCCCATTTTGAGAGGCCTGGCTTTATCCATGCATGGAGCACACTGTGCAAATGAATGTTTAGCTTGTGAGAGACTGTTTCTGCTCCCTGGCTGGGTGACTGAAGTTTTATAACTAGCTTGGTGATCACATGCAGTATAAATAACAAATACCTCTCCAGATGCATACTGAGGCCTGCATGCATTTATGCAATCAAAGCACAACATCGAGGTGAAAAAAAAACCAATAAAAGCTTAGGAACAATGAAAAACCTGGGCTACAAACAAACAGAACCATTGCTGTACTAATAGATATTTTCCAGGAGGTGGGATGTTGCTTATTGTATCCTACCCAAAATACACCAGGAATTGTTCCATGTGCTGACATCTGGCTGTAACAGCATGACCTCTGGTACCACGCAGGACATAACCTCAGTGCAGGCTCAGAAGAAATTAGGAACATGACTTCACAGAAAATAGGAATAACATTCATTTCTTATAAAATGGGAGTGAAGGGTGATTTAAATGCAGATTCAAAACATCAGCAGTGAAATCTTGGTGTATTTAGAGTTGGCCTATTTAGCTATTTAACTGACAGCTGGTGATTAATGTAGATATAAAACTTTGAAATGCCTTTCTCTTGGAATACAAAGTTGATAGTGGTTTATGTTTCAGTTTTTTGGTTGTTTTCTCAAATGAATTTCTAGAAGCTGAAGACCATGAATGGGAGTGCTGAAATACAGCAGTTTTCAAAGCTTTCAGAATAGTCATGATGAAAAGTTGTTTTAGACTTTAATTGAATTGATAGTTATAGTGAGGAACAATCGTTTTGATTTGTTATTCACCATATTTTGGACAACTTCTGTTACTGAATGACAGATTTGAGTGCATTTTTAAAAGCTAATTACCTGTTATCTCCATGCTGCCACATTTTATATATTTTATTTTATTTTATTTTATTTTATTTTATTCCAATTTTTTAATTGAACCACCGGGTCTCTTATTCAAATCATTATTTTAAATTATTGACACATAAAAAAATCAAGTATGATGCTTCAGCAATAAATTAGCATCACTTTAGAGGGAAATAATCTGAACATATTCACTGATGTTGTTAGCTGATGACTTACTAACATGACTTCAATCTGCACAATTATGGCTGTTGAAATAACCAGTCCAGGTTTTCCAGAAGTTTGCAGGCAAGTTCAACAACAAAGACAGAAAGGTGACCAAACAGTCTAAGATGAGAATTGGTCTCCTTTCAGGATTCAGTCCAATGCTCATTTAGGCAAGAGGGCACTTCATTTGTACTTCCACAGGCATGGATCAGGGCCTTCCTAGGAGATCTAAAGGAGGGAGAAGCCATCCTTTTCTTGGTCACTGAAAGAACTTCCAGTGGAGGACAATAAGGATAATGGCATTGTTTAAATCTGTGACAAGTCACAGGATAAACTGAAAGTAAGGCTAAAGTACTAGGCTGGAGACACACTGACTTGAGTGCATCCTTTTGAACCTTGCCCAAAAATGTCAGCATTGGGGGTTATCTGCCCACTGATAAACGTGCAGAGCCAGGTTACTGACTGGCCTGCCTAAACATGCACACAACTTTTAGGGCAGGCTACCTGCACAGCTTTTAAAATACTGACCACTCTTCTAGAGAAATTCAGGGGACAAAAGAGAATTCGGAGATGGGCAGACAGGCTCTGACCTCAGTGGAGCAGACACACCGGACACCAGTTGTGCCCAGCTAAGCTGGAATAAGAGGGGGACATGGTCCAAGGTCTTTCAGTGTTGCAGGTACTAACAGGCACGAGCTCCTGCTGCTGCTGGGTACCAGCAATGAGGGCTTAGTCACAACACTCTGCACAGGGTCAAGGCCTTTATATGCTTGCTAAGATAAAACCCTTGGAAAGCATTTGCTGTGTGTGGTAACACAGTCCAAGATCATGTGCTCCCTCACATTACAGCCAAACTCTGAGAAAGATGATACGTTCAGAGCATTATGTATGGGGACTTCCACTGAAAATGAAACCTCATGAAATATGCAGGTGTTTGCTGTGTGTTTTATTCTTTGTGCCATCTATTCCCTCTCCTATGAAACTGCTCTGCCTCTGTTTGTGGGGATGTGAAATACAGGCACTTCTTGTTTAGCACAGAGCCACTCCACCTTGGCAGGATGTCACAAGTGGCAGCTGAGAACTGTGCCAGGCCACTCCCCTGATCTGCCAAGACCCTGATGCAGCTGCAGTCTTGGAAGGTCAACACTTTCACAGCCACTGTGAGATGGAAGCTTTAATCTGCTTGTTCCAACTCAAATGATAATGTTTTCTCCCCAGGCTTTTCAATCATAAACAATTATCTATGAAAAAACAAATTAGGTATGAGATTTCTCTCACCCTTCTACAGTGTTGTGAAATTCCTTCTGCATTGTCTTTTGGTTTTCTGCTCCATCTTCTGCTCTTCCAACTGCTGCTTGGCAACACAGATTGCTGTGCAAAATATGAACTCCTGAAGATTGCTCACTTCAATAAAATTTTAACCAGAGGCAAGCATGCAAAGTAATTGAAATGCAGTGTTTCAATAGCATAATTGTGGGTTTGGTTTGGTTTGTTTTTGTTTTTTTTTTATTGTGAGTGAAAGATTCTGCCTTATTAAGACAACATGGCTTCTGCCCAAGTGGACCAAGTCAGGCATGTGCAGGAACAAGCAAGATGAAAGCCTTGTTGGTCTGGGGACTGTTGTGACATCTCCATTGCAAAAGGACCCAATTCATTGTTTGCCTTGCAGAGTGGCTCCTAAATCCCATCCAGTAGCCTGCATGGTGTGCCATGAACTAATTCCCAGAGTTTAAACTAAGCATAGGGGGTGTAGAGGACTTTAGTTACTAGCTAAAACTCAAGATACATGAACAGTCCCCTGCAATACTCCTGGCAATTTAATTTGGCCTGGGGAAATTTTTGTCACCCTTAGAGAAATGTGTTGGTTTCAAAGAGTCTTCACTACTCCTTCTGTGATACAAGTTTTTTTTCCTCTGCATGACCAGTTTTTGTTTCCCCTAAGAAATCAGTTTCTTGTTCCATCTAATGAACTTCTTTCCAGAAAAAAAAGCTGGTTATCCACTTCTTTTCATTACATAATTTGCCTTTCAGATAGAGCTGGCATTAAAAAAATAACTAGGCTTCATATGGGATAAAATAGCTGAGAAGTTTTTTTTCTTAGATTTTTACTTTTTCTCCACATATTCTCATATATCCAACTCATTCTTCATTTTGTTGTTTTTTGGGGGGTTTTTTGTTGTTTGTTTTTTTTTTGTTTTTTTTTTTACTGACTTTATTTTCCACATTCTCAAATTATCTTATGTCTTCTTTCTGATGTTTTTATATTGTTGCCCTGAGCTCTACAATACAGTGTGTGCTAACTGGACCCCAAGTAGGTGAACTGTACTTTCTAGGTTGGAGTTATGAGAGGGTTTCTAGCAGAGTCTCTCTCCCTCTCTTGCCTCTTTCTCTCTTTTTATTAATCTTTGATAACCCTCTTTTTGATCTGCACACTACACCCTTCTAATTTATGGGTGCTTTTAAACCTCAGGCATGGGATTACTTCATTTGATTCACGGAAGACCATGAGCAGTTCAAATTAACCTTTTGCTTCCTTGGGGGAAAAAAAATTTACTTTGGGGATTTGGTTCACCTGTGGAGGAAGAAGCTGTCTCTTCTTATTTACTGAGATTGCCTCAGCACCACAGAAATGACTCATGCATACCCTGAAGGGTTTAGGTGGCAGCATAAATTCACTGCTGGACACCATGGACCCTGTCCAGAACAAACCGAGGTCGAAAAAATCATTCCTGCTGACTCCAGTGCCAAATCAACATTACACTGAGTGTACTCTGTTCACAGGGAAATTAATGGAAGATGGTGTTTGGAGTATCAAAGACCTTCAAAAGGTGACACCTTATTGGTTTGCCTACAGAAAAACAACAGCATAAAGTGACATCATCACACCAGTGACAATTGTGTGCTCTGACTTTTCCATATCTGTTTACCATCATTTTTTTTCAAAAAGATGTCCAGAAGGAGAAGAGATCCACGTCTAAAATACATGTTAAGGCCTGCTTTTCTGCCAGCCCACTAAGAAGGCACAAAATTTACTGCAGTAAAATGAGGAAAAGGATAACTCTCCAATGGAAAAAGGCACAGAGACCTCTGGAAAGGAAAGCTTACCCAGGATGGCAGATAAAGGCACTCACTTCTAAGAGTGCAAGGGCTCCTTTGTTGGGATCTGCAGAAAAGAGCTAAGGAAAGCATTCATACAAATATCACTGAGGAGTTGAAAGAGTTTGCCCATGAGCAAAACCAATATGATGACTCCATTTCCTGATACATATATCAGAATTTATATCAGCCTGCAATCTCTCAAGCACTGGATGTGGTTGTTGTGTTTGAGAAACAGCTAAATCAGAGGTTTTTCATCACTGTCTTTGTCTGTCACGCCATAGTGCTGACAAAATAAAACAAGGCAAGGGGTGAAAGAAGAGAAAACACTGAATTTTGTTTCTGCTTTTCTAAGCATTTTACAACAAGAATATGGCAATTAGAAAATGAATCCAGAAACTGGGTTAGTATTAGTTTAATGCTCTTTCTTTCTTCAAGAATTTCTCCTCTGTTCTCCTTAGCAGTCAGAGACAAATCTGATTCTTTAAATCTGGTCCAGACCCCTGGCTTAATTGCTTGACTGCAAATTATTTTACATAGCTTGATTGTACTGTTCAAAAACTATCCCTGTGCATACCATTTTACAAGCCTGCAAAAAAAAAGCCACAGAGCTAGGAGGGCAACAGCACTTTGTACGGGTTTAATACAATGCCACATTGTGTGCACCCAGCAGGCAGATCAGGTCCATCCATAGCAGAAGCTCTTTTTTTTACAGGTTTCCACTCAGACCATCCATTTTCTGCCTCCAAAAGCATAGGTTGCCACTACATTAAAAAAAAAATAAAATTTGAAAGCATGAGAAATGTCAGGATGAATGTTGTCTTTTCATCTTCACAGAAGCTGCTTCCTGGCATTAAATTTGAGTGCTATCCCCTGCATGGCTTATCCTACTTCGTTGCTGTAGCCTACCTGCCTCTGCCTCTTAATGAGCCAGGACTCAATAAATCCTGGCTCTGTCCATTGTTACTTGTTCGCTTGTAGCTAATGATAATACACAGGGAATACCTTCACCTGGGGCTTATTGTGCCAAGTCGCAGTGCAGATCAGTAGTTCATCCAAGACTCTATAAGATATTCAGGTTATTTCATTTGAGCACTATTTTCTTGCTCTTGATCCCCCAGAATGTGGGTGTTTTGCAGGAGGAGGTGCTGGTCTGTTAAATTGCAGTAAGAAACCCTCTGAGGCTTTGTGGAGGACAACTTAATGCCATTTTATTAGAGCTGGCATTACAAGGAGAGATTAGCATAGAAAATCTTGTGTCCTTCTAGATGGTAAAGGAACCATGAGCAGTTAAACACCCATGGGGCCTCTGCTGTGTGTGCAGCACACCATGTCCATAAAAGAGATTCTGCCCTTTGTCATTCAACTTCTTGGGTGACTTTCCTCCACAAAAACCACTCTATTCATCCCTTCCACAGTCAAACCCAAGGGTGCTCACATGACAACTCTTTGCTGCCCTCCTGGCTAAAGGCAAGGCCTTGGAGGAGAGGCAGTGGTGGAACAGAGCAGGACCTGCCACAGACTGCTCTGCTCGCTGAGTTGGGAGTGTTTATCCTGTGGCCAGGAGGTTTGTGCAGCACAGCACAGGCCTGAAGGTCGCAGTGAGTGCGGCACAGCAGAGCCCAGCAACACTGGAATCCACAGACTGGAATTGCATTGGCTCTTTCACATTCAGAGCTGTCTGGGACACAGATCCAAGCCTCTGCCTCCCTTGCTTCCTTCTGCTTTGCCTTCTCTGCAGAAGACAAATGCTCTCATAAACCAGTCTGCACAAGTTCTTCAGGAAATGACTCAAATTGCCAAAGGGACTGAAGAAACAGAAGCAACTAGTGACACCAAACGCCACACCTGGACCTGCACTAGCAGCAAAATGTGCAAGATTTATAGACATTACTGAGTCAATGGAGAAAACAGCTGAAGTCATCAGCCCAGGGTGAAGCAAACTTACTGTGCTGTGGCACTGGTGGAAGATTTTTCTTCAAGGTCATATGACCTCAGAGGTTCCAGAGTTCTTAGAAGAAGAAAATGTCTGTAACATACACATACAGTTGTAGTTTTATGCTGCTCTCCCTACCAGCCTAGTGAGAATAACTAGTGTGTCGAGACGTGGTAATGGATTATACACAGCCATGAGCTGCCAAACCCTTGACTGCAGTGAAAAGCATGAAATTTCAGCATTGTGTAGAATGGGTGCAAGGGGGAAAAGGGAAAGGGAAAGGAAAAAAGGAAAAGGAAAAGGAAAAGGAAAAGGAAAAGGAAAAGGAAAAGGAAAAGGAAAAGGAAAAGGAAAAGGAAAAGGAAAAGGAAAAGGAAAAGGAAAAGGAAAAGGAAAAGGAAAAGGAAAAGGAAAAGGATGGGAAAGAATGAGGTATCAAGATGGCTCATTCTCTTCTGCATCATTTGAGTGACTACAGAAGAAGACAATGTGTCCTACCGTCACCCTTGCTACCTGCAGTAGCTCTTTAGGCTTAATATGCATCCCAGTCAGCAAAGCCAGTGTAGTTAAAGTGGAGCAGAGTTGAGATGGCCTCCATATTCACAGTCAGATACATTAAAGAAGATGCACAGGTGTTTAGTTTTTCATAACAAAGGTAGAACCCACCAGATGTCTGGTATAAAAGTGTTTAGTTCTGACTGACCTCCCTTACAAAATACTGAAAAGGTATGGTTTATGGGTCAGCTGTGGTTCACCCTTGTGAGTCATGACTTCACTCATTTTTGATGAACAACTGCTGCCTTTTCAAAAATTATCTCAGGAAATGGAAGAGCACCTCCTCTCTTTACAATCAGAAAGCAGGCAGTAGTGACAGTCACATGTAGTCCTTTTTTACAGTAAATAGACCAGAAAATAGGAAAGAATAACATGAATATTGCCATGTGCAAACACAGAAAATTTCTCTTTTTCAGAATTGTGCAACATTACTAGAGAAATCAAGGCCAGAATCATATAAATCCTCAAAATCTCTGGTAATTCAATATTACCACTTTCTTAGAACACTGTGACATTATATACAGGTGTTCCCAGCAGGAGAGACAAAGCAGTGAGACAAGTAAGCTGCTAGTGAGCAGAACTGCCTTTATCACCCACTTAAATTACATTTAGCAATGAAGAAGTCAAATTGCCTCTGTTTGACTTCACTGGCAGTGTGCTTCAGTGCAAACACAAGCACGAGCTGAAGAAGAAATGGACTCTGTTGCAGTATTTACAGCTCTCAGCACAGGCTGCTTTGCATGGGCACTTATTAATTGCCTGCAAAATCAGGGGAATATGTTCTGTGTGTGTCAGCTCAGCATATATTGTACATAATTGCACATTTGAGCCACACGGTTGTTTATGTCACTTTGTAATCACACTAATAATTACCAAACAACCAAGTAATTCAATGAACAGTAAATGTAACATTTAATTACTTTATTAATTTCCACATAACGTGGAAGAAGGAAAATAACCGGCTCAATCTATAATTTCGCTGTGCTCACAAACCCTATCTTTATGCAGATATATGGGAGAAATTATCAAAACACAACACAGGAGATGCACACACATAACTCAGCGTTTGCTTGATGTTTTTCATGTTGGCATCTCTCCTGCACGGAGCTTTGAAAATTTATCCTATAACGTCAGGCAACTTCAATGCATCCTGAACTTCGAAAATTAAAAGAAAAAAAAAAATCTGTACTGAGATACAAATTCCACCTTCTGTCAGGAACTTACTGATTAAAAAACTCTTTATAGGTTAAGCCAACCATTACATTTTTATGTTGCTATATATTTCACAACATAAAAAATAAAATATTTTCTCCATAAAACCTTTCAAAACCATAAATACTAGCACACTCCACAGCTCCAGACAAAGTTGCAATTTATTATTTATCTGTTTTTATATTCTGCTATGGTATCTTTTCCTTTTATAAGCCTGGCAGGCTTCCCACAGAAGTTTCTCCGTCAGCAGTTATTTTAAACTATAGCCCTTCATACTGCATGCTACTCTTATGCTAAACCAGTCCTCAAGAACTAAGTAATTTTTAGCAGCAGCGTGTCTTGGTTTGGGGAGACACAACAAACTCTCTGCAGTTAATGAGCATTAAGCTTTTTAAAATTCAACTGCATCGTTCTGAACCACACCTTAATTGACGCTGAGCGTGATTTTTTCACAAGCGTTGTTTCACTCACGCTGCATTTGGTAAATATGCGCAGGACAAAGCTCGAGTTTTCAGGGGCAAATTTTTCCAGACAGTTGGATTCACTCTCAGAGGAGGAGAGCATAAAGTCCTGAACTCAAGGTTCTCCACCTGCAGCCTGTCTCATCTAGAACATGAGCCAAAGAACGGGCCATGGCACCAGAAGTGCATTTGAAATCTCTGTAACGTGGAAGCACAGAAGCAGTCCCTAATGTCCTTAAGGCTTTTTCTCCTAGGAAGTGCCCCTGGATGCACCTGAGCATGGCCAGGACATGCAGTTTTTCCTGGTGGATGCTGGCTGCCCATTTCCAGCCAGTCACCACATCATTTGTCTGACTGCCAGTGACAATGGCAAAAGGCCCAGGCCGGCTCTCACAGACAACAGGCTGTGATGGCCAAAGGAGTCATCCAAACTCTCCTTTGTCCCTGCCTGCAAGGATCAGGAAAGAACTGACTATTTGTGCTTTCTGGAAACTGCACAGGGATGATCAAAATGTAATCTTTTATGGAGATTGCTGTTTAATAACAGGGTGAATGGGAAGGGGTTAGCACCTCTTAAACTACAGCCTAGACCTGCTGTGAAAAAGACACACCCCAGATCAGAGCTGAGGCCCACCTGTGCCCCACACCAGAAAAGTTACTGCAGATAAACCTAGAAGCTATCTCCTCTCAAAGCAAATTTTTAGCTTATCTCTTCATTTATAAAAATAGTTCGTATTCAGTTTATATTTTGCCAAACTTTCAGACATTCATTGACAATTGACCAGCTGGGTACTTTAGCAATAGATGGAATAAGTAGTGAAATAGAATTAATATAAAAAAGGCTTTAGTGTAAAAATGCTTTGCTTTGTCCTTGATGCATAATACTCGTATCTTTCAGCTCATCTGCTTTATTTATGATACTTTCACCTTATCCTTCACATTTACTCTGACACACAGAAATTCTTAGTTCAGAGAATATAGTATAATGCAAAGGGTTATGAACATAAAAAATGCATTAGAGAAAAATGTAAATGCTCAGATTTTTCTTGATATTTAATACTCATATCTCTCAATTCATCCTGTGTATTTATTGGACCTCCATCTTATCCCTCACCATTGCTTTGACAGTAAAAACTTCTTGTTCTTCAAAAGGTATGACTTTGTGCTGAGTATTGAATAGCACTCATGCTGCAACTGCTTAACTTACCATGGGGCTTGGAGCTGGAGAAACTGCTTCTGAGAGAAGAATCTGAGGATTTTGTGCTGTTATCAACAGCCATTCAGCTGATTTTAGGTTTTAAGGGCTAATTTTCAAAGTTCTTTGATAACATCTGTAAAGATACTTTACTGCTGATCTAAAACCAAAGCTGAAACAAAGACCCCACTAATTTCCTGAAAGAGAGAACAAGAAGGGTCTCTAGAACTGAGACAGTTAGTAATAAGTACTGCTACTCCTATGAAAAAGAAAAAGTAATGAAAAGATGATAATTTGACTAAGACAGGGTGTTGAAATGTTGATAGAAATCTAACTTACATAATACAAAGACAAATGCAAAGGATTAAAATACCATATAATTTTGAAACCATTACAATATGCCTGAGTGATTCTTTATTAGGGAGCCTCAAAAAAGCATGTAATTTCATCTTCTACGAAAGCTGTAATCTCTCTGCTGGGTGTGTTAAAAATGGCATTTCAACCTCCCCTGTGAAAGTCTTTGATTTTGTGAGTTTCTGTCAGGCTGGTCTCATTACTTTAATGCATTTTGTGTATATTGTAATAACATAAATGTTTTAATGCATTTCTTCTCAGATCAATCTGGACAGTTATCTTTAAATCAATCTTGTGTAACATTAGGTAAAGAAGTTATAATTGGATCAAGGGGAGCTATTGGCAATGAAGAAGCATTTAAACTTTATTTTGTTCATTTCCCTGTAGAAGAACTTGCAGTAATAGACTTCTGAAAACTACTCCTAGTTATATTTTTTAGTTCTTGACTTTTAGAAAACACTTATGTGAGATAAATGAATTTGGAAATGAACATGAAGTGCAAGCTATAATGCATATCTCCCTCACAAATCACTTGCAAACCATTTTTATAAAATGCAATTAGCCATGTACAATGATGGCAAGAGACATACTTTTGAACAACTGGAAGCCATTATACTCAACCTGTCAAGAAATAGCCTCCAGAGAGCATGGAGCTGCAGAAGAGAAACCTCACTGCTCTTTAAAAAGTGAGGCTGATTTCCTAGAATTATTAGAATGAGGAATTTTGCTTGACAGGTGGCATCAGCACCCTTTGTACAAAATTTCTAACTCAGTATGAAGGAATTGAATCTAGTCAGAAAGATAAAGCTCTGTGAGGTCTTGCAAAGCCTCGAACCTGCAATTTTTTGTCATCAAAGTGTGGTCCTCTCCACTGAGGTAGCTAAAATATGTCACTGAGTACCAGAGCACAGTGTTGCAAGCATGAGTTGGATCTTGAAAACAGCCTATCCAGGATATTGGCCATGTCATCAGCAAACCATGGAAGCAAGTATCACCATTAAAAGGATCTCTCCAATTTATATATAACCCTACAAATAAATGAGATGACAACCTGATAATATTTAACCTTCTATCTTGAGCATATAATTGAAGGAATAATGATAAATTACTGAATATAAGAAGGATATCTTGAAGTGCCATTAAAACCACTCACACACCATTTTACTGCCATGTGAAAACTCTACTTCTATAAGCCTACCATCATTGTAATGAAGTAAATAGCTTATTCATTAGAGAAGAGTAAAAGCTTGAAGCTTTTAGAGTTCAGCTGGGCATAATTTACTGATAGTAGCAAAAAAAAACAAAAATAGAAAAAGGTCAAATTTTCTACTTAAGCAGAACCATCAGGCAATTACTTAGTAGTATATCAAACAATAGCACCACCATTGTCTCCAGAAACAGGAAGGTTTACAAGTTTGTGTATATTAGCTAACACACTTAAATTGGGTTGAAGATGTGTGAAAAGAGAGTTATGGGTTTGACCCTTGGTCATTTCAGAAGCTCCTTATTCCAATGGCCACAACTTTCAGTGCTGTAATGAAGCATTATCCAAATTGAATGCCCAAATCTGTATTTCAACCACGCTTGATGCTCACCCACACCAAGTTTCTTTTTGTGGTTTTCTGCCAATCATTTATGTAAACCCTTGAGTGCACCCTGAAAGGTTCTTGGACAAATGCTGATCAATAACCATAAAAGCATTTTAAAAGAGATAACTTAACACTAGCACTGTCTCAGAGCTGGCAGAGAAAGCCAACACACACCAAGGCCAGTGTTCAACCTGATCTCACCACAGTAATCAGACACTTCAGCTGTGAGCCTCACGCCTGTGGCCTCCTGCTCAGTAAGGACAAGTTTAGCTTTTGGCTTAACCTCTGGCTAAAATCAATCTGAGACCTGTCATTTAATTCCATGATTCATATTTCCTATCCTTAGGGATATGCTGTATAATTTACAGGAGTATCACTTGCTGAATCTCCATTGTTCTGACTTCAGGACTTTTCTAATGTTGCCAAAGAAGTCTTTCTTTGCCTGGAGGCTGGCAAGAGGTTATCAAACAAGAGGCCTTTTGGATGCACTATTTAGCTCTGATGATTTGGCCATTTACACCATTTATGAGGACAAGGAAATGGGGTTTCCTTCACTTGAAAACTGATATATCCAAGTGAAAATTTGTACTATGGGCACAAATGGAATCCTGTACAGTTCTGTTGGGCTAAATGTACCAATCTTAATTGGGGAAAACCATTAAGAGAGACCTGTGTAGCCACAGAAGAAGAAACTATCAGAAACCATAAATCAATATCAATGAGACAAAATCAAGAAAACAATTTAGTCTGTTTGCAGCATTTATTGTTATAAAATGAAAGACATCAGGTTTGCAACGTCAAGCCTCAGACTCAGCTGAAGGGGCCCAGTGTTTAAACTGCCAGGATGGTCTGGGAGATACACAAGTACAGGCAGATGCACAGGGAATCAGGTACCTTTAATACACAACTTAAGCAACTTGAGCTGGTCAGCAGAAAATTATTTTAAAGACTAGGTAAAAATTAAAAAAATATAAATTAAAAAGCGGGGGAAAAGGAAGGGGGCTAAAATACACAGTCTCCTTCTTATCTCTTCACTTAAGACAAGAGTGCCAGGTAAAAACTGTAGCAATTGTCTGGTCAGCTGCAATGCAGGACGCAGCTCTGTGTGTGGTGCTCAGGGCTGGGCAGGAGTGATTGACTCATCCACATCTACTGGAGTCAGCACCTGAGCTGTTGAGGGCCTTTCTAAAGCACCTTTTCCAAATTGCCACATATTTATGCATCTGGCCACTTTTGGACTCTGAATGGCCTAACATTTTGAAAATGGAAGCCAGCTCCCAAAACATTAAACATCCTTGAGTGAGCAAATGTTCACTTTCTTGTTCGTGAACACAATGCACTGAGGGATTTGCCTTTGTAGTGTGGCCACTACATCCATAGCTTCTCTGCCCAAAATCAAGCTAAAATGACTGCTAGTCAAGATGCTCTTTCTTCTTGTTGTATCTTATACTTGGCCAAGATTATGACTCCTTTATATATGTGCTTTTATTTGTACAGCTGCTGGCATAGCAGGGAATCTGTAGACACTGCTGGTTTGTTGGTACATTTTCATGTACATTGTACCAATTTCATGCTGATGTACCAATCCACAGGGGAGAAGATAATGGTTTTGGAGTTACATCACTTTTCTCTTCCATTTCTAATATGAATTGAAGAGAATTCATTGGAGAGAAACTGGGCTCAGAGCAATAAGTTATGGATCAGCAGAGCCAAGGGCCTAAAAGCAGTAGATCAAACTGGGGAGAGTAGCCCATATAGAAGTTTTTATTTTCTTTTCTAAGCTAGAGCATTTCCTGGATCTCCCTGGGTGGCAGAGGTGCTGGAGGTGAAGAGAAAGAGAAGAAAGACCTTAGCAGATCTCTTAAACTCTCCGTGAAACTGTGGCTTTAATTTTGCTGAGTGTTTGAAAGGCAAAAATGTGATTGAACATGGAAGGAAGAAACATTGCAGATTCCTTGGGTGCACTTCCACAAGAAAGTGGATACATGCATAGGTGAGATAATTTATTTTTAATGTTTACATCAATTAATAAGAAAAGCGCCCTGGGTTCTAGCAGCTTGCTAGGCAAAACATTTTTCCTTTTGCCATGGATTAAACTGTAGCTTTATACACCAAGGGAATTTTTTCATTCTGCTATATTTCACAAATAGTTTAAAAGTAAGCACACACTATCCTTGCAGAATAAAGATGGTAATTACAAGAAATTTAAAGAGTCCTAATTGACCTTTAAAAACGGCATGCTTAACAGGTATATTTGTGACTGCAGACACATCAAAAATTCTACACTTTGCAGGTATTTATGAAAACTGTGATCACACCCAAATCTTGTCTTTCTTTCTGCTCTAAATTGGGACAATACTTAAGTATGTGTGTGACCATTGCACAGATATGAAAACTTTGCCTGGTTTCAAGTGCCAATGTAAAACATAAGCATATTAAAATATAAGCAACTAAGACTATCAGTATGTAAGGCACATAGCACAGTTGGTGCTAGTTAAAAGAGAAAGGTGGGAGCCTGGACAGATTTTTCTGGTTTTCTTAGCCAACAAACCCTCCTGTGGGGAAAGTGGGGGAAAAAAAAATCCCTGTGTCAGCTCCCTGAGCATAAGCTCACTCAGTAAATGCTATTCCTTTTCCATATGAACAAATCACTAACACTGACGCCTGGGACAAAGTCCTGGGGCCTTGGCAAGGTCCAATCCTTGGCAAACTGCAACATTGAAACAGAACTTCGGGGCACAGAACTGCAGGGAGCAGTCACCCCTGTGAGTGTGTATTTTCAGTCCTCTCAGGAATACAGAAGACTCTTTCTTCATACTTTAAAATGCTGACATTGGCATAAATCCAGGACGAAAATTGCAGCACAAAAGGGAGATGTTTCATAAAGCTATAAGTGATTGAAAACAGGGAATTACAATGCTAACTATTTTTCAATGTTAATTATAGAAGCTGCTACCAGGCATATTCTATATATACCCACCCTCTTTTCTAGAAGTAACAAGAGCACTTTCTGTGATCCTGTTATCATACTGAAACAGGAATTCTCATCATTTTGCATTGTTAACTGCATTTTGATACAGAAACTTGTCTCACATAGGGAGCACTTACAATTCTACAGACCTGAAGAAGCTTTTTCTCTTCATGACTGCATATCTGAAGTAGTGTAAATACAGCAGTGTTTTATTTATTTGACCACCTCTTAATAGCCAAAACTGGAACTAGTTCTCTTTCTTGCGCCACTTACCAGCATCAGACCAAAGTTTGGGAAGCTGCACACATTTAAAGTAATATTTTTCTGACTTTGGGGGCATTTCTTGAGCCCAGTTTCGTATTTTATATGAAGAGGAAGCTGTGTTCTACATGAGCACAAGGACCCAGCAGCAGAACAAGAACACCAGCACACAGAGGTGGCAGCTGTGTTGGTGTCAGACCACAGGCAGGGCTCTGAATTAACTATCTAGAGTGAGTTCTCCTCTTTTTCTTTGCAGCCTTGGGCAGTTGGTTCAAGCAGAACTTGTACATTCCCTCAGGATGCACTGCCATGATCACATCCAGGTGTGCTGTGGTAACAAGGGTGTGAGGGTAGCCTGTGCCCTTCACAATATAACTTTTTTTCATCATTCTAGGAGCCCAAATGGTCAGTTCATGCCATGAATTTCACAAATCAGGATAATAATATTTCGTATTTTGAAGTATTTTAAGTATAAACATGGAAGAGTAATTCAGGAAAATGAAATTTTGATGGTATACTGCTAAGTCCAATTTAAAAAATATGAAAAAGAAATATTAAGCTTACAGCAGGACTTCATTCTCTAGTCTTTGGCAAGACAGTCTGAGGTAAGTTATTTAACAGCTATCTTATTTAGACTCTTAATGAAAACTCTATAGTCTGCATGTTGAGCATACTCTCATTTTCCATCTTCCTTCATACAGTCCATTCAGTGTGATATATGTTGGCTGTAAATATCTTAATATCTTCCTACCAATGGAAAAACTTACATAAGGGAGATTGATCTAAAAACTGATAACCATTTCAGCCTGAAGACATGTTCCCTCCCCCTATCATAAAAATCTTATCTTTCCTTAAAACAGTAAGTGTGGTGTCTCCCATTGAGTTGGAGAACCCTGTTTGAAAAAGTCATAATTAAATACGTGAACTCTTCTCACATTGCACTCCAAAAATGTCAAGAGATATTTCTGATCAGCCCATAATTGGTCTTTCACATATTTCCTGTGTCAAACATTTATAACTACCATAAAGCTCTTTTGTAGACTATTTTTTGCCAGAATTAATATCACACTTTCCAAGCACTATAGCATAAATACAAGATCTGTTTTTTAGTGTATATTCTAATCTTACATAGCACAGAGGGGGGAAAAATCAGTTTAAATTACTGTGATTTAATGAAAAGATATTGACACATACACAAAAAGTCAAAGTCAGCGTGAATTATGTTCTTAAGCCTCTTTATAGCTTTTTAAAGTTTTATTCTCGACATGTAACTGTTTTACTGGGAAAATGTTAATAACAACATGCTCTGAGAAACCTGCAGCTCTGAGATGTTGGACACAATCTCCCTGACTGGTATCAAAAATCTGACTGGAGATCAAAGCATGTGCATACACGTTAAGTTTAAATATCACTTAAAAACAAGGTTAATTGCTGTATCAGGCTTCTCCTGAGGTGGGACGTCAACCAGAATTGAACTAATTTTGTTTCATGGAGGGTTCACTTTTTAAGAGGTTCTCAGGTTACATATGAGAACAGTTTTCTGGTTAGACTTCCATAGCAGGTGATGATTTCTCAGACAGATCCAAAATTCACTGCTTTGAACAAAGCAATGACTTTTTTCTTTACAGAAGTGATTAAATGTGACCTAAAACTGTTAGAACCCCCAAAATGTGGCATTTTTGAAATGCCATAGAAGGAATACACAGGCTGTATTATGGAGAACCTTCATGCTGTTTCCTTCTCCTCTTTCTAACTACTATGCTTTTACATAAAGAATTTTGTGCTTTCCATTTCTAAAGGGAGATAGTAGGGATGTACCTGATTGTATTTTCCAAGGAATATTACTTTTTGAGCATTTCCATATACTCATAAAACTGAGAAGATGATAGAGTTAAAGTTACTGTATACTACCAGAATAATCCCCAAAATCTATTTTAAATCAATGTCTGTTCTGATTTCTCCCTAATCAGATTTTTTTTTTCTTCTTTAACTTTAGGCTGTAGATCTATGAAGAAAAACATTAGAAATTGCTCCCTGGGGTTAATACAGTTCTTCAAAGAAGGAGCATTTAATTCCCATAAGTAGAGGGATGATTTAAAGAAATCCTATAAATGATGAGCTGAAAAGAAGGAAGCATTTAACAGTGCAGAAATAACAGGTTTCATTGTTCTGGCAGCAAGAAATTGTGCTGTGCAGTCTGGAGCTCCATCTCCTGGTGCTTGTCAAAGAATTTTCAAGTGTCCCTCAGCCTAAACACAGGCACCTCAGTGCACCTAAGCCATATTGCAGGGGCAACTGCAAGGCCCCTCACCCCACAGCAAATCCAGATTTAGGTTTGTAACCCCTGTGGACAGGCAAACACAGATTTGAAAATGCTTTTCCAGGTCACTCTGGACTCACTGGAGCAGTTCACCAGCTCCTTCACTATGGGCTGTGCTTAAGGAAAGTTCTCCTGCATTCAGTGAAAATCAGGGAGTTTGTGCACGTGACAAGTTCTGGGGAGGTGGAGACTGCAACTGTGTCAAGCACCGGGCAAAACAATAAAATAGGCACTCTAATGTATTTCTTTAGTTCTTTATTTGTGAGATGCTGAAGGAACTGTCATTTGAGGGTCAGAGTTTTGTCTAGTAAATAACTGTCTAACTTTCTCAGTTAAGCTTTTTATTGAACATCCTTTTTTAAATATATAAATATTTATAAATATAAAAAAAAATTTGTATCAATGTGTAATTCTACATACCAATTTTAGCAGAGTGGTCAAAACATGATTGCTACTTTAAAAAATTCCATGTGGAATGGGGAAATACCATACAGATAAGCAAAATATACAATAAACAAGTGAATGTAATAGAGGAGGCAACAGATGGGTCAAGATTAGGATGTCAGTTGGAACAATTTCACAATGGGAGGTTAATTAATTTTTTGTATGCATCACCCACAGAAGCATCCTTAATAGGAAAAACACTTTTAACAATTCATTTCAGGAATATTTCTTAATAAGAAAATTGACATTATTATGAGTATGGCTTTTTTTTATTAGAACCTTCCTCTGTCATCTGGCTGGTAAATGCACCCATTCTTGTTATAGTTGTATTAATTTTTCTTCATGAATAGGTTCAGAAGTGAATATCTCATCATTTCTTAAGAAGGATCATTATGTAAGTCACTTAGGATGTTTTTGCTTCTATTTAAGATTTACAAGTAAATAGGCTATTTTATTCAGCCAACCAAAAACACTGTAACTAAAATATATTGCTGCTGCTCTATGGTAGCTGAAGCATTAATTTGCTATAATGGCTTCATTTTAGATACAGGCTTTTTATCAGCAAGCCTAGTCAATCCAATAGTAAAGTTCACAACTTTTTCTTTTATTTCTTCACCATTTGCTGGCTTACAGGACCACACGGAAAGCTGAATCTGTTTAAGAGAAGACTCTTAATGAGAGAAACAGAACATACAATGGGGGATGGAGGTTTCTTGGGGAATGACTGGTAGCTGTGAGCTGCATTTAGTTGAAGTACCTGTCACTGATGCACTGCTGACCAAGTGCACATTGCCTTCCCCATTTCATTTGCTATGAAAAATTATTGAATACAAGTCCTGCTTTGTTGTTCCAGTGCAAAAAGGTTTTACTAATTTGAGCTAGTTTACTCCCGATTTATCCCACTGTAAGAGAAGACATTACCCTGTGATTTGGTATAACTGCACCCAGCAACTCAATAAAGTAAGGTGTGCCCATTCCTCTTTCATAAGCTACTCTTAAATTTCATTGACTTAATAGCACATGTGTTAAACTTTAGAGAGGGGAATACAGGTGATCTTGCTGCTGCTAAGTAACAGCTGTGTTAATTACCCAATACAGCCTCACCCCTGATGATTCACAGCTGTAGCCAATAAGGATAAATGTGAGAAAAGGGAGGGGGTGAGCAGGTGAGGGGGAATCATGAAAGAGGAGGAACCCCGAGAAAGAGGGAATGAAGGGATGATGAAGAAAAAATATCTTGGTGAGGGAGGATCCCTGCAGTGAGGTCAGTCTGGGTGTGCAGTCAGAGCTGTTGTTGGAACCTGCAGTCACAGTCTGGCTGGGTAAAAGCTGCAGTCAGAGGCTGCAAGGGAAACCTCCAGCAGGAGCTGCTGCAGGCAGTGTCAGTGAATGATTGGGGTCAGTACTGAGCTGTAAAGAAGAATAAACCAGGGCCCTTTTCATGCAGCGATAAACAACAAATCTGTGTCTCAGCTCATTTCTAGTCTCTAACAAGAGGGCTGTTGCAACATTAAGTATAAAGAGGAAAGAATAAATATGAAGGGTAATATGTAGGGAAAATAATAAAGCCATAATCAAATATTATTGAAGAAATTTAAAAATATTTCTTTAGAGTGGGGGTAGCGTGCATTTGTATCTACTCTGAAGTTTAATCACATGTAGTCTGGATCCTAAAAAGATAGCTAGGAATTGATTTGGGACTATGAACTGCCTTTCTTGTGCATCATTATACAGCAAATTCCAGTAATATATGTCCATCCTCCCACAGGGAGCAGAAAATACTTGAAATTGTTGGCATTACATATGTGGCAATTCTCTTAGAAACTATCATTGCTACTCAAATTATTTCAGGTTGTTATAACAAAGCACATGCCTGATCAATAGCAAGCTTTTATTAGTTCCCTTACCAACCTTTCAACATATTAGACATGACTGATATTGTAACTTAAAGCTTGTCAGGAACAATGCAGAAAACATTCAAAGCATGGGTTTGAGTGGGAAAGTCCATGTAGCTGTGCTTTCCTGTTCTCTTCTTGCAGCAGTCTGACAATACTTTAATGAACTCTGGCCTTAAGCTCAGACTCTGACAACACATCAAAACATAATAATTGTTGAGGGTGAGCTTGCAGTTCCACCCTAATATTTCTGGAAACATTTGTCTCTGACTTTGCATGGATCATATCCAGCCCAAGTACTCACAGCTGCAGGTGACAGAGCAGGATGGTTGAGCCCTATCAGGTTAGTTACACAGCCTGCAATGATTTTCTCATGTCATGGTCTAATTACAATTTATGATTATTTTTATAAATTAATTGCTGCACAGACTGTATTATTTTGCCTGTTGGTGCAGCATTGAGAAAAATGCAAGACCTTTAAAATTTCTACAGGAATGCAGTGAGCTGGAGCTGAGGGTAATTAGGGTAATTAGGCCTGTATCCTAAAAATTAAGGCAGAGGGCTCATTTTTATTGTGTACCTGCTTCCCAGCAAGGGTGTGCTGATTCTTACAGTGGTAGCACGTGCTTACAGATCCACAGAGATCACCACAATCTCTGCCTTTTAAAATAACCCTGTGTTTCAAAATACTAGAGCCAAAGCCCTTGTAGGTGTTTATGATTCTGGAACTTTTTTGCAATGCAAATACAACACCAAACTGAGCAGTCCTGAATGATATGACAATTCTGCTAAACTTTCTCTGGGACAGATGAAAAGCTTTTCATTATGCAGGATCTCCTAAGTGCAATCCTTATCCTCTTAATGTTCACTTCCATTACCAATGAATATTTCCAGCTTCACATCACGAGCGATTTCAATGGCATGTTCTCATTTTCTGTCACATAACTGACGAAAATATTGACTGATACCTAATGCCAGGTCAACCTTTCCACTAAAAAATCCTCTGCAGCCTCATTATTCCCAATGTTTACAACTTATCACTAGCTTCCCATTCGCCAGAATCCTACCTTCCTTACCATCCTTGTGATGTTCTTCAACTTGGACGATCTCATGAGATGGATCAGGTTCATTAGTAGGAAACAGAGAAATTTGGCCTCTCATTTCCCCTGAACACACAGACCATTTCTTCTGCCCAAAGAAAGGCAGTGGCATGTTTTGCCACTACTGCCCTTGGTGAATCAATGGTATACTCCATTAATTATATTTCAGTGATTTAAATTAGTCATTCATTGAAACTGCTTTAAACCTATATGGTATTGAGTAAGACTCAATTCATATATCTGTATATTCATTGATGCTAAAACCTCTAACCTTTCCTTCTTTTAGGTTCAAACTTCCAAAGTGAGACTTGGGGAGAATCTAGAATTTCCTGAATTTCCTGCAATTCACCTGCAGACTTAACAAAACAAGTTTGTGTTGTGGGTTTTCTTCTTGTTCCTGTTAAATTGGCCTTTTGAAGACTAAGGGCTTGTGAGCTTTGCATGTTAAAGGCTAAACTCTTGTTATAGTGAAACTGATTTTTTCATGGCTTGAGGGAGTTTGAAGGTAAATTGAAAAGGAGTGCCATGGAGTCCTTGTGCAAGTCATTCACCTTGTAGAGCTCTAGGCTGAGAGAGCTCAAATGCCACTCTACTTAACAAGCTCAAAACCAACTCATTTAAATAACAAGCACAAACTCCACTTGGGATCCACACTGAGGCATTTGTGCACTGTGCAGCCTGAACTCCCAAACAACATTATTTGAAGAAAAAAAGGGAGTAATTCCTTTTTTATAGTGGTAATTCAGGGATCAAGTCTCAAAAGCATTTGAACATTTCAAGGACTATTGCTATACTAAATTGTTCTTAACTACAAGTATTAAACTTTGAAAGGAACAGAATACTGTTTTCAAATTCAAATTATTAGCTTCATGTCTCACAAGGATAATATATCCATGCATATCCTTGTCACTTTAGCAGAAAGTACAATATTTGTGCTTTAAAGCTGGAAAGTTAATTCTTCCTAACAAGTGATGGAGAAGATGTTGATGGCTCAGAAGCTGTACACAAGGACAGAACCTAAAACTCCTACACCTGATGATGATCTAGTAAAAATGCTTTGCAGAGTTAATACTCAAATTTCATGGACAAAAAATGCAACATGAATCATTAAATAAAAAGATATCACATCTGGCCAGCGGAGTCTTTTGGTTCAAATCCTTGTGAACTGGAATGCCCCACCAAGTGCTGCTATATATTTGTTCTATCATTATAAATTTCCTAGGTCTTTTAAAATGCCATACTTAAACTTCAGTGGAAATATTTGCAGCTGGTTTGACACCTCTTCTTATTTAAAAAGTTTATCATTACTAAAAACCAATGCATTTTCAACAGTGTGAAAGGATATTTCCTAATATTTACAGAACTTTGCACTTCAAACAAAAATATTTATACATAAGACCAGTTAACTTTCTGTTAGAAATTCAGGTATTTCACCTGATCACATCAATTTTGAACATTTTTAGTTCACAAAAAAAAGGGCAAGATGGTAATTTTTCTTCTTTAAAATGAAGAAAAATATGTACTTTATAATGTATCCTATAGTCTCTAAGACAAAAAATTTTACAAAAGTCACTCTTAAGTCAACTGAGTTCATAATTTTGTTGGTTTTAGCAGAATTTTTATTGATTTAAAAATCAATGAAGTGATTTTAAAATCTGGTTTTAGATCTGAATGGTATTCTTACTCAAAACCTAGATCGTATTCAAGAAAGAAACAACTGAGCAAGATCTCCAGAGATACCTTTGTTCCTATGATGAGTTTTAAAGTAGTTATGTTCCATTGAAATTCCATTAAGTTAGAACTAGGCACCTCCTTTTTAGCTATTTTACAATGATGAATGGCTCAAGAAATATATGCAGATGTAATGCAAGTATATGACTTCAGGCAAAAGCAATAGGTAAGAGCTGAAACTTCTGTTTTCAAGCTCAGCTTCAGCACAGCATAATTTTCCCTTATTAGCTTTCAAGCTAGTTTCGAGACATGTCCTACAATCCACATTCAGTTAAAGCTCCCATTCTGGCAATGGGAACTTTGCCCACCTCCAGGAGTACAAGCTGCAGCACTTGGCCCTAAGAATTTAGTATAGGCTGTAATGACTCATTATTGAATGTTTAGTTTAATAACAACTGCTTATTAAGTGTATTAATCTCAGCTGATGAAAGCAAAATTATTTAGTGAAAAGCTGGTTTTCTTTACATTAGCGTGCAATTATTTAACTGAAAGTTTCAAAGAGACACATCTAATTACAGTGCTGCTTTAAAAGTATTTAAGCATCTGTTATTAAAATATCATTTGAAATATGCTTATGGACCTCCTGAAGTGTTGTTAAAAAGCAAAGTTCTGGTTTCAGATTATTACTTGCAATTGGTTTCCTTTCAATACTTACCAATTTCTTACAAAATCTGCTTAATGTACAGATTGGACTGTTTTCTGTAAAACGGAAGAAGATGAAAGAATTTCTGCATGTGCAGAATGTATATGTCTATGTTCAGGCTGAGATTACTGACTGAAAATCAAAATTAATGATGCACATTTACAAGCTAAGAATCCCTTTGCTGAATTGGCGTTTATGGGGAAAGCATCTATTAATACTAAAAGAAATCTGCCACTCAGTTCTCTGTAATTAAATAAAGATATTTATCTACAGAAAAACGAATTCTGCTTGCCATTTAGCATCTTCAAACATTTGTCCTCAAACTACACATACTTTCCTATAAGGAAATATCAAAATTATCTTGAGGGTTTACTTGTGTTTTACTCACCTGGTTTTTTTTGTAGGGATACTTGTTCCTCCATCACGTGTTTCCAGCAGTGACAGGGTGACAGATAAGCAGCGCTCAGGAATCCCTGCCAAGCTCTGTATACCTGACAAGTATGAAAAGAACACAGAAGGTATCTTTGGTGAGTAATGTAGCATGTCAAAGTCTACTGAAATTCTGGTTGGTCAAAGATGTGTAAGATATTTGGATAAAAGGAGGCAGAGCTCTGAACAGGCATATAGATGAGAAGAACCAGGCGCTTTTCCAGCAACTTTATCCTGCAAAGAAAGGGTGATGTGATAGAGGTGCTCATCTGCTGAACCTGAGCAGGGACAGTAGGAGTCTGACTGTTCCCAGCCTCTGAAAACTTCTCTACCCTATGGCTTAGACATATAATCACTGTCCTTGTTGAACGGTTGAAGTACAGTGAGAAGCTCTGTGCTCCTGCCATGGCTGTGGCTTGTGCAGGGCTTCTCCTGTGCTGGAGCTGGTGTAGTGAGAGGGGGTCCTGAGTTTAGCACCTTTTATACCTTCAGAAGAGGAATTTTCTTGCTCTGAGGCCCCTTCCTGCTGACCTACTCTCTAACTCCTCCACACCCAAATGGGTCCTCCCTTCCCTCCCTTCCCTTCCTTCCCTTCCTTCCCTTCCTTTCCTTCTTTTCCTTCCTTCCTTTTCTGACTCACACAGTAATCCTGTTACTTTTTTTTTTTTCTTCACCTTCTGCTCCTTATTTCTTCCAGGGAGATCTCTGTCTTCCTTGTTCAGGGCTCAGGTTGTATACCTGTGTGTCTCCAAGGTCAGGACATATCCAAGGAAGCTGCAGCCAAGGAAGGAGTGCAGCAAAGCTTCAGGGTGGCTGCAGTGCTTTCAGTTGGAGTTAATTAGCCATAAACCTCCCTGGACTGTTCAGCCCGGGGACAAGCTATTGGCTTGTTCCTTAAGATCTCTTGTCATGCTGTCAGCTTTGTGTAAGTAATGACTAAACTGCAGAAGCTCTGAGATTGTTGTCTCTTTCACAAACTGTCTCCTTGATCCCTCCACTTTGCTCAGTCCTCCATTTTTGCATCCATTTGTTTTTCCCTACTGTACCAGGATTTCATTTTGTCCTGTGTTTGTATGGCTCCACCGGCATCAGGGCATCAGGCTCTGACAAGTATCAGAGTTTTTTAGTGGGGCTGTGGGTTGCTCCTTCTAAAGAGAAAAGCAATGATTTGTTACAGCACTCATCTTTTACTTTACCAGGATCACTGTCTCTGGAGCAAGCCCCCCCCCCCCCCCACCTCAAGTGACAGGTACAACGCTCAGCTACACACATATGACATTTTAGACTTAGTTTCCCCAAGTAGAATAGGGTTAGGATTAAATATCACATGTGGAAATTTCAGGGTTAATTTTTCCAGTCAAATAATAGCAGAGCAGAAATACAGATAGTTTTTTGTGCAGGAGGTGACCAGTGCAGGAGGCTCTAAAATTCATTGTGGCCCAAAGGCTTTGGCAGCTCTAGCACGACATTCTGGATTCTATGACTTTAATATATCAATTTAAAAGTAAACTTCCTTAGTTTGTGATCTAATTGTAGATTTTTAGGATTTCCAAACCTGTAGCTGTATCACTGGGCCTGGAGAAGGCTTCTTTGAAGAAAAAAAAAAAAAAAAAAAAAAAAAAAAAAAGCAGAAAGAAAAAAAAATCCAAACAAAATAAAACAGTACAAGGTTTTTAATAATATCATTATAACACTTGCTTTCCCAGTAAATAATTATTAGCCTTCTGCTTAAGGTTGTCAGGGGAAGAGCAGTTGGTGTCAAGGCAGCTCCATGGCAGGTGTGCTTGGGAGCCAGCTGTCAGACTAGAACCACAGTTGCAGCCTGTTTTCTTCCTCCCAAAAGTATCTAGATACATGACTGCTATACCTCAAAAATTACCAGATGCTGGTTTGCAAGAGATGTGTCAAACATAGCCTTTAGCATAGTGAAAATTCAGAATTAGGGGGTGTGTATTCCACACTTCCTTTGCCAAAGAGGCCCTTCTGATTCGTCCCCTTTTGTCTCCTGGTTCTGCCTTCAGAAGAAAAGGACTCAGGGGAGGGAATGGTGAGAGACTTCCAGCCTCCTATAAAAACCCTAACCTAATCACAGCACTGGTGCCTCTTTGGACCCCTACAGCAGGATCGAAGGGGCTCTTGGAGGTGATTATGGGCAACTCCTCCAGCTGAGGAGCAGAACAGCAGAAGGAGTCCTGGCCCCTGCTGTGAGCCCTAAGCAGCCCTAACACAGCTATCAGAGTCTCTGCATGGGAACCCAGCAGGGAATGGCAACAGCTCTTCAACCCTCCACAGGACATTAGAGATGAGTACTAAAAAATACTAGGAAATCACACAGGAGTACTTAAATATTACTTGATCATTAACATAGTAATTACATCAGTGCTGCTCCTGCCTGATGCCATAATTTAAGAGGTTTCAGCATTTTCATTATAATCAGTAGCAGTTATTTCCTGTGGTTCATTGCCCATAAAATGTTAACCACAGGGGAAAAAAAAGGAGACAGAGACTTTGCCATGATGGCAATTAACATCCACTGTGGTGCTTGTGTCTCCCTGAGCTACAAATCACCCTGGTGGGTGCTTCATCAGGCTTCAGGGGGCCACACAAGGCACTTTTGCTCCTAAAAGCTTTTAATAGAGGCTTTTAACTAA